>CM055117.1:871113466-871713466 GCA_029206835.1 Rana muscosa
GTCGCCTGACTGTGGAGGATCGGTAGCGAATGTGTGTCCAGGAGAGGGAGTATCGGAAACGGCGTTAAACCCCTTTCATATTTGGGGTGTCGTTACATTGGTTGGCAGCGGTGGGATTTTCCCTCCAGTTACTGGGACACTCCAAACCACCACAGTGAATGACCAGCTATGCAGCCTGCAGGAAAGCCACGCTGAAAGACTTACTTGAGAGCCGTGGAGGGACCGGTGGGACAAAGAACAAGGCCACCTTGATCAGGGAGCTAGCCGAGATGGATCAGAGGGATGGTGATGCAGGACCCCGGTCAGTTTAAGACTTGTTTCAGCAACGAGTTCGACAGCGGTTGGCATTATATGGTGCTAACCCATCAGAGACCGCCATACAGGAAGCCATTAAAGACTAGACATGTGCATTCGTTTTCGTCCGAATGCATTTTCGTCCGAATTTCAGCTATTTTCGTTATCGTTTTAACAAACGAAAACGAAAGCACAGAATCCGAAAACCGAAAGATCCGACATAAACAAATGCTTTATTTTCGTTGCTACAACAGTTCGATATAGATAGGAGATTCGACGTGACGCTGACAATAACAATCTGTGTCTATCGAACCTGTGGTCGAATGTGCCTAACCTTAACTCTATTAGTCCAAGATGATTCGAGACATAGGAGAGGAGGAAAGATTCGACATAGGAGAGGAGGAAAGATTCGACATAGGAGAGATTCGACATAGGAGAGGAGGAAAGATTCGACATAGGAGAGGAGGAAAGATTCGACATAGGAGAGGAGGAAAGATTCGACATAGGAGAGGAGGAAAGATTCGACATAGGAGAGGAGGAAAGATTCGACATAGGAGAGGAGGAAAGATTCGACATAGGAGAGGAGGAAAGATTCGACATAGGAGAGGAGGAAAGATTCGACATAGGAGAGGAGGAAAGATTCGACATAGGAGAGGAGGAAAGATTCGACATAGGAGAGGAGGAAAGATTCGACATAGGAGAGGAGGAAAGATTCGACATAGGAGAGGAGGAAAGATTCGACATAGGAGAGGAGGAAAGATTCGACATAGGAGAGGAGGAAAGATTCGACATAGGAGAGGAGGAAAGATTCGACATAGGAGAGGAGGAAAGATTCGACATAGGAGAGGAGGAAAGATTCGACATAGGAGAGGAGGAAAGATTCGACATAGGAGAGGAGGAAAGATTCGACATAGGAGAGGAGGAAAGATTCGACATAGGAGAGGAGGAAAGATTCGACATAGGAGAGGAGGAAAGATTCGACATAGGAGAGGAGGAAAGATTCGACATAGGAGAGGAGGAAAGATTCGACATAGGAGAGGAGGAAAGATTCGACATAGGAGAGGAGGAAAGATTCGACATAGGAGAGGAGGAAAGATTCGACATAGGAGAGGAGGAAAGATTCGACATAGGAGAGGAGGAAAGATTCGACATAGGAGAGGAGGAAAGATTCGACATAGGAGAGGAGGAAAGATTCGACATAGGAGAGGAGGAAAGATTCGACATAGGAGAGGAGGAAAGATTCGACATAGGAGAGGAGGAAAGATTCGACATAGGAGAGGAGGAAAGATTCGACATAGGAGAGGAGGAAAGATTCGACATAGGAGAGGAGGAAAGATTCGACATAGGAGAGGAGGAAAGATTCGACATAGGAGAGGAGGAAAGATTCGACATAGGAGAGGAGGAAAGATTCGACATAGGAGAGGAGGAAAGATTCGACATAGGAGAGGAGGAAAGATTCGACATAGGAGAGGAGGAAAGATTCGACATAGGAGAGGAGGAAAGATTCGACATAGGAGAGGAGGAAAGATTCGACATAGGAGAGGAGGAAAGATTCGACATAGGAGAGGAGGAAAGATTCGACATAGGAGAGGAGGAAAGATTCGACATAGGAGAGGAGGAAAGATTCGACATAGGAGAGGAGGAAAGATTCGACATAGGAGAGGAGGAAAGATTCGACATAGGAGAGGAGGAAAGATTCGACATAGGAGAGGAGGAAAGATTCGACATAGGAGAGGAGGAAAGATTCGACATAGGAGAGGAGGAAAGATTCGACATAGGAGAGGAGGAAAGATTCGACATAGGAGAGGAGGAAAGATTCGACATAGGAGAGGAGGAAAGATTCGACATAGGAGAGGAGGAAAGATTCGACATAGGAGAGGAGGAAAGATTCGACATAGGAGAGGAGGAAAGATTCGACATAGGAGAGGAGGAAAGATTCGACATAGGAGAGGAGGAAAGATTCGACATAGGAGAGGAGGAAAGATTCGACATAGGAGAGGAGGAAAGATTCGACATAGGAGAGGAGGAAAGATTCGACATAGGAGAGGAGGAAAGATTCGACATAGGAGAGGAGGAAAGATTCGACATAGGAGAGGAGGAAAGATTCGACATAGGAGAGGAGGAAAGATTCGACATAGGAGAGGAGGAAAGATTCGACATAGGAGAGGAGGAAAGATTCGACATAGGAGAGGAGGAAAGATTCGACATAGGAGAGGAGGAAAGATTCGACATAGGAGAGGAGGAAAGATTCGACATAGGAGAGGAGGAAAGATTCGACATAGGAGAGGAGGAAAGATTCGACATAGGAGAGGAGGAAAGATTCGACATAGGAGAGGAGGAAAGATTCGACATAGGAGAGGAGGAAAGATTCGACATAGGAGAGGAGGAAAGATTCGACATAGGAGAGGAGGAAAGATTCGACATAGGAGAGGAGGAAAGATTCGACATAGGAGAGGAGGAAAGATTCGACATAGGAGAGGAGGAAAGATTCGACATAGGAGAGGAGGAAAGATTCGACATAGGAGAGGAGGAAAGATTCGGACATAGGAGAGGAGGAAAGATTCGACATAGGAGAGGAGGAAAGATTCGACATAGGAGAGGAGGAAAGATTCGACATAGGAGAGGAGGAAAGATTCGACATAGGAGAGGAGGAAAGATTCGACATAGGAGAGGAGGAAAGATTCGACATAGGAGAGGAGGAAAGATTCGACATAGGAGAGGAGGAAAGATTCGACATAGGAGAGGAGGAAAGATTCGACATAGGAGAGGAGGAAAGATTCGACATAGGAGAGGAGGAAAGATTCGACATAGGAGAGGAGGAAAGATTCGACATAGGAGAGGAGGAAAGATTCGACATAGGAGAGGAGGAAAGATTCGACATAGGAGAGGAGGAAAGATTCGACATAGGAGAGGAGGAAAGATTCGACATAGGAGAGGAGGAAAGATTCGACATAGGAGAGGAGGAAAGATTCGACATAGGAGAGGAGGAAAGATTCGACATAGGAGAGGAGGAAAGATTCGACATAGGAGAGGAGGAAAGATTCGACATAGGAGAGGAGGAAAGATTCGACATAGGAGAGGAGGAAAGATTCGACATAGGAGAGGAGGAAAGATTCGACATAGGAGAGGAGGAAAGATTCGACATAGGAGAGGAGGAAAGATTCGACATAGGAGAGGAGGAAAGATTCGACATAGGAGAGGAGGAAAGATTCGACATAGGAGAGGAGGAAAGATTCGACATAGGAGAGGAGGAAAGATTCGACATAGGAGAGGAGGAAAGATTCGACATAGGAGAGGAGGAAAGATTCGACATAGGAGAGGAGGAAAGATTCGACATAGGAGAGGAGGAAAGATTCGACATAGGAGAGGAGGAAAGATTCGACATAGGAGAGGAGGAAAGATTCGACATAGGAGAGGAGGAAAGATTCGACATAGGAGAGGAGGAAAGATTCGACATAGGAGAGGAGGAAAGATTCGACATAGGAGAGGAGGAAAGATTCGACATAGGAGAGGAGGAAAGATTCGACATAGGAGAGGAGGAAAGATTCGACATAGGAGAGGAGGAAAGATTCGACATAGGAGAGGAGGAAAGATTCGACATAGGAGAGGAGGAAAGATTCGACATAGGAGAGGAGGAAAGATTCGACATAGGAGAGGAGGAAAGATTCGACATAGGAGAGGAGGAAAGATTCGACATAGGAGAGGAGGAAAGATTCGACATAGGAGAGGAGGAAAGATTCGACATAGGAGAGGAGGAAAGATTCGACATAGGAGAGGAGGAAAGATTCGACATAGGAGAGGAGGAAAGATTCGACATAGGAGAGGAGGAAAGATTCGACATAGGAGAGGAGGAAAGATTCGACATAGGAGAGGAGGAAAGATTCGACATAGGAGAGGAGGAAAGATTCGACATAGGAGAGGAGGAAAGATTCGACATAGGAGAGGAGGAAAGATTCGACATAGGAGAGGAGGAAAGATTCGACATAGGAGAGGAGGAAAGATTCGACATAGGAGAGGAGGAAAGATTCGACATAGGAGAGGAGGAAAGATTCGACATAGGAGAGGAGGAAAGATTCGACATAGGAGAGGAGGAAAGATTCGACATAGGAGAGGAGGAAAGATTCGACATAGGAGAGGAGGAAAGATTCGACATAGGAGAGGAGGAAAGATTCGACATAGGAGAGGAGGAAAGATTCGACATAGGAGAGGAGGAAAGATTCGACATAGGAGAGGAGGAAAGATTCGACATAGGAGAGGAGGAAAGATTCGACATAGGAGAGGAGGAAAGATTCGACATAGGAGAGGAGGAAAGATTCGACATAGGAGAGGAGGAAAGATTCGACATAGGAGAGGAGGAAAGATTCGACATAGGAGAGGAGGAAAGATTCGACATAGGAGAGGAGGAAAGATTCGACATAGGAGAGGAGGAAAGATTCGACATAGGAGAGGAGGAAAGATTCGACATAGGAGAGGAGGAAAGATTCGACATAGGAGAGGAGGAAAGATTCGACATAGGAGAGGAGGAAAGATTCGACATAGGAGAGGAGGAAAGATTCGACATAGGAGAGGAGGAAAGATTCGGACATAGGAGAGGAGGAAAGATTCGACATAGGAGAGGAGGAAAGATTCGACATAGGAGAGGAGGAAAGATTCGACATAGGAGAGGAGGAAAGATTCGACAGATCGATAGGAGAGGAGGAAAGATTCGACATAGGAGAGGAGGAAAGATTCGACATAGGAGAGGAGGAAAGATTCGACATAGGAGAGGAGGAAAGATTCGACATAGGAGAGGAGGAAAGATTCGACATAGGAGAGGAGGAAAGATTCGACATAGGAGAGGAGGAAAGATTCGACATAGGAGAGGAGGAAAGATTCGACATAGGAGAGGAGGAAAGATTCGACATAGGAGAGGAGAAGATTCGACATAGGAGAGGAGGAAAGATTCGACATAGGAGAGGAGGAAAGATTCGACATAGGAGAGGAGGAAAGATTCGACATAGGAGAGGAGGAAAGATTCGACATAGGAGAGGAGGAAAGATTCGACATAGGAGAGGAGGAAAGATTCGACATAGGAGAGGAGGAAAGATTCGACATAGGAGAGGAGGAAAGATTCGACATAGGAGAGGAGGAAAGATTCGACATAGGAGAGGAGGAAAGATTCGACATAGGAGAGGAGGAAAGATTCGACATAGGAGAGGAGGAAAGATTCGACATAGGAGAGGAGGAAAGATTCGACATAGGAGAGGAGGAAAGATTCGACATAGGAGAGGAGGAAAGATTCGACATAGGAGAGGAGGAAAGATTCGACATAGGAGAGGAGGAAAGATTCGACATAGGAGAGGAGGAAAGATTCGACATAGGAGAGGAGGAAAGATTCGACATAGGAGAGGAGGAAAGATTCGACATAGGAGAGGAGGAAAGATTCGACATAGGAGAGGAGGAAAGATTCGACATAGGAGAGGAGGAAAGATTCGACATAGGAGAGGAGGAAAGATTCGACATAGGAGAGGAGGAAAGATTCGACATAGGAGAGGAGGAAAGATTCGACATAGGAGAGGAGGAAAGATTCGACATAGGAGAGGAGGAAAGATTCGACATAGGAGAGGAGGAAAGATTCGACATAGGAGAGGAGGAAAGATTCGACATAGGAGAGGAGGAAAGATTCGACATAGGAGAGGAGGAAAGATTCGACATAGGAGAGGAGGAAAGATTCGACATAGGAGAGGAGGAAAGATTCGACATAGGAGAGGAGGAAAGATTCGACATAGGAGAGGAGGAAAGATTCGACATAGGAGAGGAGGAAAGATTCGACATAGGAGAGGAGGAAAGATTCGACATAGGAGAGGAGGAAAGATTCGACATAGGAGAGGAGAAGATTCGACATAGGAGAGGAGGAAAGATTCGACATAGGAGAGGAGGAAAGATTCGACATAGGAGAGGAGGAAAGATTCGACATAGGAGAGGAGGAAAGATTCGACATAGGAGAGGAGGAAAGATTCGACATAGGAGAGGAGGAAAGATTCGACATAGGAGAGGAGGAAAGATTCGACATAGGAGAGGAGGAAAGATTCGACATAGGAGAGGAGGAAAGATTCGACATAGGAGAGGAGGAAAGATTCGACATAGGAGAGGAGGAAAGATTCGACATAGGAGAGGAGGAAAGATTCGACATAGGAGAGGAGGAAAGATTCGACATAGGAGAGGAGGAAAGATTCGACATAGGAGAGGAGGAAAGATTCGACATAGGAGAGGAGGAAAGATTCGACATAGGAGAGGAGGAAAGATTCGACATAGGAGAGGAGGAAAGATTCGACATAGGAGAGGAGGAAAGATTCGACATAGGAGAGGAGGAAAGATTCGACATAGGAGAGGAGGAAAGATTCGACATAGGAGAGGAGGAAAGATTCGACATAGGAGAGGAGGAAAGATTCGACATAGGAGAGGAGGAAAGATTCGACATAGGAGAGGAGGAAAGATTCGACATAGGAGAGGAGGAAAGATTCGACATAGGAGAGGAGGAAAGATTCGACATAGGAGAGGAGGAAAGATTCGACATAGGAGAGGAGGAAAGATTCGACATAGGAGAGGAGGAAAGATTCGACATAGGAGAGGAGGAAAGATTCGACATAGGAGAGGAGGAAAGATTCGACATAGGAGAGGAGGAAAGATTCGACATAGGAGAGGAGGAAAGATTCGACATAGGAGAGGAGGAAAGATTCGACATAGGAGAGGAGGAAAGATTCGACATAGGAGAGGAGGAAAGATTCGACATAGGAGAGGAGGAAAGATTCGACATAGGAGAGGAGGAAAGATTCGACATAGGAGAGGAGGAAAGATTCGACATAGGAGAGGAGGAAAGATTCGACATAGGAGAGGAGGAAAGATTCGACATAGGAGAGGAGGAAAGATTCGACATAGGAGAGGAGGAAAGATTCGACATAGGAGAGGAGGAAAGATTCGACATAGGAGAGGAGGAAAGATTCGACATAGGAGAGGAGGAAAGATTCGACATAGGAGAGGAGGAAAGATTCGACATAGGAGAGGAGGAAAGATTCGACATAGGAGAGGAGGAAAGATTCGACATAGGAGAGGAGGAAAGATTCGACATAGGAGAGGAGGAAAGATTCGACATAGGAGAGGAGGAAAGATTCGACATAGGAGAGGAGGAAAGATTCGACATAGGAGAGGAGGAAAGATTCGACATAGGAGAGGAGGAAAGATTCGACATAGGAGAGGAGGAAAGATTCGACATAGGAGAGGAGGAAAGATTCGACATAGGAGAGGAGGAAAGATTCGACATAGGAGAGGAGGAAAGATTCGACATAGGAGAGGAGGAAAGATTCGACATAGGAGAGGAGGAAAGATTCGACATAGGAGAGGAGGAAAGATTCGACATAGGAGAGGAGGAAAGATTCGACATAGGAGAGGAGGAAAGATTCGACATAGGAGAGGAGGAAAGATTCGACATAGGAGAGGAGGAAAGATTCGACATAGGAGAGGAGGAAAGATTCGACATAGGAGAGGAGGAAAGATTCGACATAGGAGAGGAGGAAAGATTCGACATAGGAGAGGAGGAAAGATTCGACATAGGAGAGGAGGAAAGATTCGACATAGGAGAGGAGGAAAGATTCGACATAGGAGAGGAGGAAAGATTCGACATAGGAGAGGAGGAAAGATTCGACATAGGAGAGGAGGAAAGATTCGACATAGGAGAGGAGGAAAGATTCGACATAGGAGAGGAGGAAAGATTCGACATAGGAGAGGAGGAAAGATTCGACATAGGAGAGGAGGAAAGATTCGACATAGGAGAGGAGGAAAGATTCGACATAGGAGAGGAGGAAAGATTCGACATAGGAGAGGAGGAAAGATTCGACATAGGAGAGGAGGAAAGATTCGACATAGGAGAGGAGGAAAGATTCGACATAGGAGAGGAGGAAAGATTCGACATAGGAGAGGAGGAAAGATTCGACATAGGAGAGGAGGAAAGATTCGACATAGGAGAGGAGGAAAGATTCGACATAGGAGAGGAGGAAAGATTCGACATAGGAGAGGAGGAAAGATTCGACATAGGAGAGGAGGAAAGATTCGACATAGGAGAGGAGGAAAGATTCGACATAGGAGAGGAGGAAAGATTCGACATAGGAGAGGAGGAAAGATTCGACATAGGAGAGGAGGAAAGATTCGACATAGGAGAGGAGGAAAGATTCGACATAGGAGAGGAGGAAAGATTCGACATAGGAGAGGAGGAAAGATTCGACATAGGAGAGGAGGAAAGATTCGACATAGGAGAGGAGGAAAGATTCGACATAGGAGAGGAGGAAAGATTCGACATAGGAGAGGAGGAAAGATTCGACATAGGAGAGGAGGAAAGATTCGACATAGGAGAGGAGGAAAGATTCGACATAGGAGAGGAGGAAAGATTCGACATAGGAGAGGAGGAAAGATTCGACATAGGAGAGGAGGAAAGATTCGACATAGGAGAGGAGGAAAGATTCGACATAGGAGAGGAGGAAAGATTCGACATAGGAGAGGAGGAAAGATTCGACATAGGAGAGGAGGAAAGATTCGACATAGGAGAGGAGGAAAGATTCGACATAGGAGAGGAGGAAAGATTCGACATAGGAGAGGAGGAAAGATTCGACATAGGAGAGGAGGAAAGATTCGACATAGGAGAGGAGGAAAGATTCGACATAGGAGAGGAGGAAAGATTCGACATAGGAGAGGAGGAAAGATTCGACATAGGAGAGGAGGAAAGATTCGACATAGGAGAGGAGGAAAGATTCGACATAGGAGAGGAGGAAAGATTCGACATAGGAGAGGAGGAAAGATTCGACATAGGAGAGGAGGAAAGATTCGACATAGGAGAGGAGGAAAGATCAGACATAGGAGAGGAAAGATCACTGCTGGAATTGGGTGGGGGAAGTAAAATAAAAATAAAGTTGATGATGAATGTTATTGGCTGATTGTAACCAAAGAGGAGGAGCAGTAAAATAGCTAGAATGACGAAGATTCGACAAAGCATCGAAAGTTAGAAGATTCGACGGTGCAGCAAAACTGTACGACGCTGCAATCGTACATTTCCGGTCAAATGCATCCGCCCATAGGCTATAGAAGAATTCTAATGTTGGTTGACTATTAATAGTAATGAATAAATATAATTATTACTAGTCATACAACATTAGAATTCTTCTATAGCTTGTGGGCGGAACATTCGACCGGAAATGTATGATTGCAGCGTCGTACAGTTTCACTGCTCCGTCGAATCTTCTTTGAACATTCGACAGACACCATAAGCCTTCAATGACAGATTTAACCTTAATTCAGATTTTCGGACGAATGCAATTTCTAACGAAAAACGAAATAAATAAAAACGAATTTCGGGAGTAACTAAATAAATTTATTTTTCGGACAAAAACGAAATTCCGAAACGAAATATTTCAGTGTGCACATGTCTATTAAAGACATCCAGCTGCAGGATGAGCGACAAGAGAAAGAACGAGAGCGACAAGAGAGAGAACGAGAGCGACAAGAGAGAGAACTAGAGCGGCAACATGAGCAGAGAATGGCGGAAATACGGCAATTGGAGACAACACCTAAAGATGCAGCGCATTTCCGTAAGTTGCCCTTTCGGGCGTTCAAACTATTTAAGGAAGGAGAGGAGGAAATTGAAGCGTTCCTGCAGGACTTTGAGAGACTATGCCAGATACATGAAGTACTGCCCCAAGATTGGGTCGCCTTACTGGCAAGTAATTTAACGGGCAGAGCGGCGGATGCGTATCGGGCCCTGGAGGATGAGGACGCTAAAGACTATGACCGGGTAAAAGAAGCTCTGCTAGCCTGATTTGCCATTACACCCGAAGCCAGCCGGATTAAGTTTCGAGAATCCCGGAAACAAACCCATATAACATACGTGGAGTGGGCACATCGTCTGCAGCGAAACCTTGAGGGCTGATTTCAGGGAAGCCGCGCTCATACCATAGAGGACATCACCCAGCTAGTACTCTTAGAACAGTTCTTTAACCACACCCCTCCGGTATTACGGGATTGGGTGCGAGATAAGCAACCACGGACTGTACAGCAAGCGGCTACTTTGGCCGATGAATATCTGGACTCTCGAAGGTCAGGCGAAAGCGAGCGCTATCCACTATCTCGGCCCAGTTTACCAGCCTCTAACCCAACTTCAGCACCACCTCCAGCGGCCACTTATCCTCAGCAGCCCAGGTTCAACTCCCAGGACTACGCACAACCCATCAGGTGTTTCGGATGTAAACAGCTAGGGCACAAAAAGCCAGACTGTCCGTTGAATCCAGCCATCCAGTCCCAGTCATGGAGACAGCCAGCAAGGGGGAGCCCTCGCACACCCATGCCTGCGGCCCACTGCATGGAGGAGGAAGAACATTGGGGCGTCCTGCACGAGGCTGATCCAATACAAGCAGCTAACTGGGACAACCGGCAGCAACACAGGCAGACTGTCTGGGTTAATGGAAAGGTAGCCAATGGCCTACGTGATTCTGGTGCCACCATGACCCTACTACAGAAGAACCTCATCCCAGAGAGCCAACACACCGGAGACATTGTAGCCGTAAGAGTAGCGGGAGGTACCATCTTCCGGCTACCCGTTGCCCGGGTTCACCTGGATTGGGGGGTTGGTTCGGGACACGTGAATGTGGGGGTGATGAAGGATTTGCCAGCGGATGTACTACTGGGGAATGATTTGGCCCCCCTCGTTTCTGCTTACGCCCCGATGGGCCCCACTGAAGCCAACCCAGTGACTACCTGTGCCCAGACCCATGCTGCTGGCACCGGCCTGATTGCGGCTGAGAACGGGGTAAGATTATCTTCCCCGACATGTACCTTAGATCAGGCACAATATCACAGTCTAAAATTGGAATGTGACAAGTTGGCCAGTGAGAAATCAGAGATGCAACGACACTACGTCATGTAGTATGAGATGTCCCATGGCTTGAACATTGAAATGCACAAACAGGCTGAAATTGTCAAAAGGTTAAATGGGATTTGCTCCCAGGTTTTGCCTTACCTCTCCCAAGAGCACCAGCAACAGGTTTTGGGAGCCATTGAGAGAGCAAAGCAAGTGACTGTTCCAGAACTGAATTCCATTATTCGTCCTGCAACCTTACAACTGCACCATCAGCTACGGACCCGGTAAGCAAAAGGGCAACGCTGATGGGTTGTCCAGGCACTAGAGGAATGGAACTATGGACTAACTTCGGAGTCAACCCGTCTGGGGTCCCCTCCTGTGTTAGTCTCCTGCCGAAAGGGGAGATGTGTGACAGGGGTCACTTTGGGCACAGGGTGAGCAAGAAAATAATGGACATTAAGAATATGTCTTGGATTGCTTTAACCACTTCCTACCGGGTCATAGACATATGACGCCGGCAGGAACCCTCCCTCCCTCCGGGCGGACGTCATATGACGTCCTTTTTTCCCGGCCGTCTATGGGGCGCGCGCGCCCCGCCGGCGGCGTGCGCGCGCACCCGCGGCAACGCTCGTGACCCGGTGAGTGTGCCCGGCGGCCGCGATGTCCGCTGGGCACCCGCGATTGCCCGCGATCACGGCAGAAGTGTGGATCTGTGTGTGTAAACACACAGATCCACCTCCTGTCAGAGGTGAGGAGACCGATGTGTGTTCCCAGTACAGAGGAACACAGATCGGTCTCCTCCCCTTGTGAGTCCCCTCCCCCTACAGTTACAATCACTCAATAGGGAACATATTAACCCCTTGATCGCCCCCTAGTGTTAACCCTTTCCCTGCCAGTCACATTTACACAGTAATTAGTGCAGTTTTATAGCACTAATCGCTGTATAAATGTGAATGGTCCCAAAAACGCGCCAATAGTGTCCGATGTGTCTGCCGCAATGTCACGGTCACAATAAAAATCGCAGATCGCCGCTATTACTAGTAAAAAAAATAAAAAAAATTAAAATTCTATAAATCTATCCCCTATTATGTAGACGCTATAACTTTTGCGCAAACCAATCAATATACGCTTATTGCAAAAAAAAATTACCAAAAATATGTAGAATACGTATCGGTCTAAACTTAGAAAAAAAATTGTTTTAAAAAAAAAAAAAAATTGTGATATTTATTAAATCAAAAAGTAAAAAATATTGCATTTTTTTCAAATATGTCGCTCTTCTTTTGTTTATAGCACAAAAAATAAAAACCGCAGAGGTGATCAAATACCACCAAAAGAAAGCTCTATTTGTGGGGGAAAAAGGACGTCAATTTTGGTTAGGTTCAACGTCGCACGGCCGCGCAATTGTCAGTTAAAGCGACGCAGTGCTGCATCGCAAAAAGTGCTCTGGTCAGGAAGGGGGTAAATTCTTCCAGGGCTGAAGTGGTTAAAATGGGACAGTGATATTTTTCCACAATATTGCCCAGGATATCTGTAAAGAACTATTTACTGTTTGATTACGAACCCAACAGGTTAACTGAAAAGTGACTCCTTCATGATGTTGGGACACATACTGTTAGATGCTAATGTCATCACCTCCAGCCCTGCCTGTGTGATGTAAATGAATCTAGGATGGCTTCTGAGGCTCTTTCATTGTGATAATTAACTCTGTACTTGTGTGTATTGTAAACAGACGTCTGGGGAACACAAAGGGTCATGCATAGTCATTTAAACAAAAAGGGATTAGCTAAACCTGTTGTCTGCCAAGAGCTGTCAGATGTGTATTGGGAGCTCGTTATGTGACCATTGTGTGATGTTGTGGGTGGAGTTGTCCATTTGGCCTACAGTTTTCGTTTAGTGTATATAAAGGCCTGTGTTTTTCTCAATAAAGGCAGTCTATTCTGGAAAGATACAGAGCGTTGTCTCGTTCTTTGGAAGGATTAATCCTATGGGAAGTGGTCGCCTGACTGTGGAGGATCGGTAGCGAATGTGTGTCCAGGAGATGGAATATCGGAAACGGCGTTAAACCCCTTTCATATTTGGGGTGTCGTTACATTGCCCTGCTACAGGAAACCCACCTCTCCAACCCTGACTTTCACAGTATGAAGAAACTATGGGTAGGCACGGTCCTAGGTTCTGATTCAAATGGACGCAGAGCAGGAGTTATGATACCCGTGCATAAAAACCTCCCATGCATGGTCCTGTCGGTCGATTCAGATCCACAGGGACACCTCTTATCAGCCCATGTTCAAATAGGGACCAGAGACCTGATAATCTTCAACATCTACGCTCCTAACAACCCCACTAGGCAATTTTACAGCGAACTTTCGACCTGGCTCCTTCACTACCCGCATCTCCCACACACAGTTGGCGGGGACTTCAATGCCACAATGCACCAAATTGACGATAGATCCTCTCCAAAACGCTCACATTCCCCTCCAGACCCTAATACTCAGACCCTTTTGGCCTCCACGACTGACTCACTCCATTTCCACGACATCTGGCGCCTTCGACACCCAGCCGATAGAGAATTCACTTTGTACTCTAACCCCCACAATGCCTTTACCAGAATCGACTACCTCTTCAGCTCAGACGACCTTGTCCCATTGATTTCCGATGCGGAAATCCATGATATTGTGATATCAGACCACGCACCTGTTTCGACAACACTCGACAACCCTGACCTACACACGAGTCCCAAATAGTGGCGCTTCCCATCCTATCTTCAAAACAACTCTGATTTCCGACAGTACAAGGATCATGCATGGTCTGAGTATGCCTCAACCAACACACTACACTCTGACAACCCAAATCTATTCTGGGAAGCAGGCAAAGCCTTCCTCAGAGGACGCATAATCTCTTATGCAGCATCTTTCAAACGAAACACTCTCAAAAATTTCAAAGTGGCCAGCTCCAGATTACACCAAGCGCAACGATCCCTGTATACAAACGACTCCCCTGACAATAGGAAGGCATGGCTGTCAGCCAACCATTCTTTTGACACCTGGGCTGAAACCCTGGAACTAACCAAAAAGGCGCATCTGGATGCCACCCTTCACAAGCTCGGCAAGGCAGGTAGATTACTTTCAAGACTCTGTAAAGGCCCCAATCGCCCGACTCATATCATTTCCCTCCGAGACGCATCGGGTAACATTAAAACAACTCAAGACCGCATAAACAAAGCCATGCTACACTATTATTCTTCCCTGTATGCGATGGACCCCATTGATACACCAACAGCGCTTTCCTTTGAGAGAACGACCCTCACCCAAGTATCTCCCTCTCAACTAGAGGCTCTAAACGGGCCCATCTCCCTCACTGAAATCTACACTGCCATTAGGGACCTAGCCCCTTCCAAAGCCCAAGGCACTGACGGCTTCACTGGTGAATTTTAAAAATCTCTTCGATCACTCCTGAAAACCACCCTCCACGAAGTCTACCAATACATATGGTCAGGCGGTACCTACCTACCCACCCACAGGTAACCAAGCCATCATAAAATTATTAGCCAAAAAAGGTAAAGACCCACAAGAACCCGGTTCATATAGACCTATCTCACTCCTAAACCTTGACGTTAAGATCCTTTCCAAAATTATTGCCACCAGATTAGCCGCCAACATTCCCTCTGATTCACCCTGCTCAATCAGGGTTCGTGAAGGGCAGGACTGCCACCGTGAACATCAGGAAGGTAATGATGGCCCTGGAGCATGCCAAATGTAACCCAGAGAGAGATCACGCTATCATCACTCTAGATGCGGAGAAAGCCTTTGATAACGTAAGCTTCAAATGGCTCTCCATGGTTATGACCAAAATGGGATTCTCCGGCCCTTTTGTTCACCTTATAAATTCCATGTACACTGCCCCGGCAGCTAGGCTGGTAGCTGCAGGTCTTCTGTCGGACGAATTTCATCTTCACAAAAGGCACAAGACAGGGCTGCCCCTTATCCCCACTCCTTTTCAATATCGCATTAGAATCCCTGTCTAGGTATCTAGACCACATAGCCCCACTGCAGGGCATTAACATTGGTAAACATGAACTGCACACCTCACCCTTTGTGGATAATGTCCTCATATTCTCAGCATATGAGCTGACATGCTTACCATTAAATCAATATTTGGCCAGTTTAGATTGTGCTTGGGCCTTCGCATAAATTACAACAAAAGTGAAATCCTCCCTATAGGCACGCTGCCCAACCCTCCCTGGACTCAAAAATCCATCTTCTCAGTCGCAAAATCCCACATCACTTATTTAGGAATAAAAATAGAGAAACTACCCTCCTCTCTCTATCACCTCAACTATCCTCCCCTGCTCACGAAAATATCTCAAGAATTAGATAACTGGATGGATCTGCCCTTTTCACTCCTGGGAAGATGCCATCTAGTGAAAATGGTCAGTTTCGCCTGACTACTTTATCCACTCTAAACCATTCCCCTGCTTCTTCACCATAAAGACATAAAATTTCTCAATGCTGCCATCACCAAATTCCTCTGGCGAAATAAACGACCACGTATAGCTTTCACAAAGTTATATCTTCCTAGACGCGAAGGGGGTATCGGTCTCCCAAACACTAAAACCTACAACTTAGCCTGCTTATTGAGGACAGGTCTGGACTGGGTAGCCCAAACATCCCGACACTCTAATTTCCCCCTGGAATCTGCGATGATCCACCCGTTCTCCTTGGTGGCCCTCCTCCACTGTAAGTGGAAATCTATACCACCGACACTTCAACATAACCCCCTGCTTCGCGATACAGCCATTGCGTGGAGAGAAGTCTGGAAAAGCCTCAAACTCTCACCCTTCATATCCAGTCATCTTCCAATACAAGGAAACCCGAGTTTCCCCCCAGGTCTGGATCAGTAGCCTTACATCACCTGGGAGACAAAGGGCCTCACAAAATTGTCTTCGCTCTGTGACTTGGAGACTGGTCGCCCCATCACTTTCCAAACCTTGGCTGATAAGTACTCACTTCCGCAATCACATGCCTTCCAATATGGACAATGCCTCAGCTTTCTAAAAAAAGCTTGCAGTGAGGAGCGCAAAAGGTTCAAACCATCTCTCACGGATACCCTTCTTTCAGAGGGCTCTTACAAAATATCGGACATCTACAAACCTCTTCTCCTGAAGACCACTCCCCCTCTGATGTCCTCATCAGCAGCTAACTGGGCAAAAGATTTCCCAGACGCCGCACTTGTGGACAAACTTCTACAAGGTCTCAATGCCATCCACAAACTGGTGCCCAACGAAGTATAGAGGGAAACCCAACTGAAGATTGTGCACCGGGCACATATCCCTTTCATCTCGAACAAACTCGACCATCCCGCTCCCATGTACCCCCTTTGCCAACGCCCCAGGCCTTCACTGGCACATCGCTTCTGGTCATGTACCAATATCTCCACCTTCTGGGATCGAGTCCTATTGTACATCTTTGAGGTTACTCTGCTAAAACTACCCAAAGACCCCCTACTTCTCATCTTTGGCCATTGGGACCCCCAGCTATTACCCTGATTGCTGAACTCCTCCCCCCCTTGCAAAGACTGGACCCTGATTTGCCTCCTATTCGCCAGAAGATCCATCCTGAAAAATTGGATCTCCAACGCTCGCCCCCATATTTCACAAATTAAAAGAGATCTCCTACAATTACTTTACAAGGATAAGCTCAACACGGATTTAACTCATGAAAAGACTAAAACACGTTTTTACCACAAATGGCAAGCTTTTATGGTGTCAACACTCACTCCTATGGATATGGCCAATTTCGAGGACCTCTCTTTTTCATATCATGGGTCTCCCCCCTACACCCTGGGTGGAGCTGCTCTTCCTCCAGACTGACAGAAATGCATCAGAAGGACTCCTACTACCCCCACTCCACATCCGTTGCTCTGAACTTGGTGCTTTCCTCCCCCACCCCCCTCTTACCCCACCTCTCCCTGCTTCACACCTCTTCTTGGAATCATCCAACAGTATCCCTAGGGACCCTCATCTTCCTTAGATCCATCCAGTTACTTTTTCACTATGTAGGTTAATGCCCTTGCCGAGCTGTTACATGTTTTGGTTGTTACCCCCTCCTGGGGGTTTATGTAGTACGCCGCCCCTAGGCTAGGAGACTCTTTGTTATTATTAGGTGTTCTTTCGCACGTTATGAATGCCGTTTTGTACAAAAAAAAATTCAAAATGCATGTACTACTGTTGTTATAACATGTATGACGTATCTTTCAATAAAATCTATTTAATAAAATAATCCTGATATCTCACCTGTAATTTTAAACGCAAAGGATGCAAACTCATCTACATCATGCTAATTCGGTTTCATAATATCTAAAGAACCGGAAGATCAGCCAATCTTTTTGTTTACAAACTGTTTTTGTTAGCGTACAAATGTATAGATATATGGTGGTACAATATGGATGAATCATACAAAATAATAATGAAAATTGTCATCACAAATAAATGCGCTATTGTTTTCTGACAGCTGGGACTCCACCCCCCACACCGGTCGGGATACACTTATTAGCACTGCAGCCATTGGCTGTGCGGATGATCGAATGCTGGTTTTCCAACAACACCATTTGACAAAAGATAATCTAGCAATGCTCTGTTGAGCACAGAGGGCTACACGCGGATCAAAATTAGTTCAGTTCCTTACATGATACAGTGAGGGAAAAAAGTATTTGATCTCCTGCTGACTTTGTACGTTTGCCCACTGGCAAGGAAATGACCAGTCTATAGTTTTAATGGTAGGTTTATTGTAACAGTGAGACAGAATAACAACAAAAAAATTCAAAAAAACGCATTTCAAAAAAGTTATACATTGATTTGCATTTTAATGAGTGAAATAAGTATTTGACCCCTTTGCAAAACATGACTCAGTACTTTGTGGCAAAACCCTTGTTGGCATTCACAGAGGTCAGATGTTTCTTGTAGTTGGCCACCAGCTTTGCACACATCTCAGGAGGGATTTTGTTCCACTCCTCTTTGCAGATCCTGTCCAAGTCATTAAGGTTTTGAGGCTGGCGTTTGGTACCTCGAACCTTCAGCTCCCTCCACATATTTTCTATGGGATTAAGGTCTGGAGACTGGCTAGGCCACTCCAGGACCTTAATGTGCTTCTTCTTGAGCTACTCCTTTGTTGCCTTGGCTGTGTGTTTTGGGTCATTGTCATGCTGGAATACCCATCCACGACCCATTTTCAATGCCCTGGTTGAGGGAAGGAGGTTCTCACCCGAGATTTGACGGTGCACCACCCTGTCCATCATCCCTTTGATGAGGTGAAGTTGTCCTATTCCCTTAGCAGAAAAACACCTACAGAGCATAATTTTTCCACCTCCACGTTTGACCGTGGGGATGGTGTTCTTTGGGCCATTCCTCCTCCTCCAAACATGGCAAGTTGAGATGATGCTAAAGAGCGTGATTTTGGTCTCATCTGACCACAACACTTTCACCCAGTTCTCCTCTGAATCATTCAAATTTTCATTAGCAAACTTCGAGGCTGTACATGTGCTTACTTGAGCAGGGGGACCTTGCGGGGGCTGCAGGATTACAGTCCTTCATGACATAGTGTGTTACCAATTGTTTTCTTGGTGACTATGGTCCCAGCTGCCTTGAGATCATTGACAAGATTCTCCCTTGTAGTTCTGGGCTGATTCCTCATCGTTCTCATGATCATTGAAACTCCACAAGGTGAGATCTTGCATGGAGCCCCAGACCGAGGGAGATTGACAGTTATTTTGTGTTTATTCCATTTGCAAATTATCGGACCAACTGTTGTTACCTTCTCACCAAGCTGCTTGGCGATGGCCTTGTTGCCCATTCTAGCCTTGTGTAGGTCTAAAATCTTGTCCCTGGCATCCTTGAACAACTCTTTGGTCTTGGCCATGGTGGAGAGATTGAAATCTGATTGATTGATTCTGTGGACAGGTGTCTTTTATACAGGTAACAAGCTAAGATTAGGAGCACTGCCTTTAAGAGTGCTCCTAATCTTAGCTCCTTACCTGTATAGAAGACACCTGGGAGCCAGAAATCTTGCCGATTGATAGGGGATCAAATACTTATTTCACTCATTAAAATGCAAATCAATTTATAACTTTTTTGAAATGCGGTTTTCTGGAATTTTTTGTTGTTATTCTGTTTTTCACGGTTAAAATAAACCTACCACTAAAATTATAGACTGATCATTTCTTTGTCAGTGAGCAAACGTACAAAATCAGCAGGGGATCAAATACATTTGACCATCATTGTATATCTATAAACATTTTTAATTTTTCACTTATCAAGTTGTTAAAAGAAAAGCAGCATAATGCCCCATACACACGATCGTTTTTCATGCCGTTAAAAATGCCATTAAAAAAAAATGGCCATTAAAAATGATCGTGTGTAGGCTCCAGAGCATTTTTAACGACGTGAAAAACGGGCATTAAAAATTTCGAACATGCTCTATTTTTTCACGTCGTTTTTCATGTCGTTTTTTTTAACGACGTGAAAAACGATAGTGTGTATGCTTTAACGACGTGAAAAAAACGTGCATGCTCAGAATCAAGTATGAGACAGGAGCGCTCGTTCTGGTAAAACTAGCGTTCGTAATGGAGATAGCACATTCGTCACGCAGTCACGGACTGAAAAGCACGAGACTGAAAAGAGCGAATCGTCGCTCAACAAACTTTACTAACATGAAGGGTGGCGCCATTCGAACGGAACTTCCCCTTTATAGTGCCGTTGTACGTCACTGCGCTTTGCTTGATCGTTTTTTTAAATGATCGTGTGTACGCAAGACAGGCTTGAGAGGAAACATGAAAAAAAACGACGTGAAAAACGGCAAGAAAAAAAATGGCAAGAAAAACGATTGTGTGTATGGGGCATAAGAAACATATTCCAGACTGTCACATAACCTGCTTACAATAAGAGAGACCACAGTTACGACTTTTTGCAGGATCCATCAGATGTGCATTTATAGGCACAGGCATGTCTCACAATATGATTTCAGAAAAGAACAATATTATAGCTTATATCTTTTGAACAATTTCATATGGCATATAATTCCTGGCTCAGTCACCAGGGAATAAGTAGGCTGGAGTTTCAGGAGACAGAGCTGAATAGAAGTTAATAGGGTTGTCTTGTAGCATTAAGATGTTGATGACTGCACTGGTTAGGCTGTCAAGAGGAGGCTACTACAAATCCTAAAGGGACAATTAAAACATTTAACAACAAAAGGAACACTAATGATTACACCACGCTCTATTATCTAATGCATTTTCCTTAGCATTAAGAGGCAGAAAATCTGTTTGATTATTTTTTCCCGTTCATGTGGCTCCTGAGACATGGAATCCCCTAAATTTAGTTTGGTTGTGTCAACTCTTTCAGGAAACATGCATTTAAAAAAAGTTTGCAAAATTTTCACATTTTTATACTTAAAGGTGTTGTAAACCCTTGTGCTTTTTCACCTTTTGCTCCTAAACCCATTCTTAGATAAGGACCTAACAAAAATGTTACTATGCAGTAGTTTTAGAGATGAAAGCTGATAAAGGGATTGTCCCGTTCGTTCCCTCGGCGGAGACGCACTCTACCTCTCTGGCCACGGTTCTCGGCTCTTGATTGGATAGATTGATAGCAGTGCAGCCATTGGCTCCCGCTGCTGTCAATCAAATCCAATAATGTGGGGGACGGGGCCGAGTCTGGCATTCTGTGTCTATAGACGCAAATGCTGGACACAGGAGTGCGCCGGCACGGTAACCCCCTGGGAGAGCGCTTCTCCTAGGGGGTTTCCAGATGCAAGGAGGAGCCGCGAGTGCCGCCGGGGTCCCCAGAAGACGAAGTTCGGGGCCACTCTGTGCACAATGAACTGCACAATAGAGGTAAGTATGATATGTTTGTTATTTACAGTAAAACACAGTAAAACACTTGATTACCACTCCCTAATCAAGCTTCTCCACGTGTGTTTCAGGGGTGTGTCCCCCTTTGTCAAGAGACTTGAGAAAGGGGACACGCCTGTAAAATGCATGTCATCATGGCAATGTGGAAAGTTAAAACCCTTGTCAGGTTTTTAGTGCAATACACGACTCAACTAGAGACGAGATTTCCACTTCCTGTCCTATTAAAAATGTTTCACCAGGCAATATATGAGGGTAACTCTCACAACAACCCATCACAGAAATAAAATGATTTTCTTTACTAGAGTAAGGTAAGGCTAAAACCACTGTCAGATTTATATTTCTGTCTGTGTCTCTTTCACAGATTTGACCTTGCTTCCTGTCTTGTGAAACTGTTGTCAACAGAATATGGAGTTAGGGTAAATATATCTAATGAAGCACTAGATAGCAGGGAAAACCTAACACAAACTTTAAATCCTCACCACTCTATCCAAAAGTTGTTTTTTTATCCAAAAGTTTTTAACTTGACATACATATTTAATACCCACTCCTCAGTATTTTTTTGCTTCCTTGCCACTCTGATATGTACCCAGATGTGTGGAAGGAAGTCATGTGTAAGCTGTAGTCTGAGCTCTCTCGCTTAAAGGTCTGGTATGTATTTTGGGGACCTGTGGAGGCCATCCAGACAGGGGAAGGTAATTTGCAGCATTTTCTTACTTTCTAAAATTTCACTTTTGCTGTAGTGACAACAAAAATGACAAAAAGTGTGTTTTTTTCCCTAGAAATGCATACCAGACCACTATCTTTGATGAGGTCCTGGTATAGATTTAAAGGAAGACCACATGCAAAAAAAAACTTTGGGTCTGGTGCAGATTTTAAGGGGTTATAGAAGTTCCCCGCCCATAAATCAATACCAAATCTTTATTTGAGCATGCATGCACCTTTTCCAGCTGAAGCCATGCTCCTGGTATAACTTGTTAGAAAAAGGTCAAGGAAAAATCAGGCCAAGGAAAAAAACAAGGAAAATTCCAAGCTCACTTACTGACCAGCCTGCGACCAACCAAATTAACTTGTCTAACAGTTTGCGTTAAAAACCGGGGTTTAGTCTGCACACATTTGTAAATACATGCGTAAGCTGCAGGCCCTGACAAGGCACCCTGGTATCTTTAGTCCTACCATTAACTTTTAAGTGGCTCCACAGTGGAAGCACATACATTTTGATGGATAGATGGAGGGCAGATGGAACCCACCCCTTCTTAAAGCAGAGGTCCACCATAAAAAAAAAATATTAAAAGCAAGCAGCTGCAAATACTGCTGCTGCTGACTTTTAATAAATCGACACTTACCTGTCTAGGGTGCCCGCGATGTCGGCAGCAGAAGACGAGCAATCACTTGTCTCTCGGCTGCCCCCGCCGCCATCCTCGGTGAGGGAATCAGGAAGTGAAGCGCTGTGGCTTCACTGCCCGGTTCCCTACTGCGCATGCGCGGGTTGCACCGTGCGTCTTCACTGGTCCCCACTGTGTTGTGGGAACTGTGTGTTTCCCGGAACACAGCGGGGGGAGTGGCTTTTTCTGCGGATATTCTGCGGCTATCAATGCCCGGAAGTGGGTGCAAATACCTGTATTATTATACCTGAACAATTTGATTTCAGAACGGTCAAAAAACAATCGGCCATTTCAAACTCTGTGTGAAGAATAGCTGGTTGTTAAGCAGTGGGCTGGGAAGCCAGCCGCCATGTCCTTAACAACCAATGACTCATCAGCTGTCAGCGGGCTTTCCCGCTGACAGCGGAAATGTAAACAAAACAATGCCAGTAGTAGAAAATTCCACGCAAAAAAAAAAAAAAAAAAAAAAAAAACAGCGTGGGAACCCCCAAAATCCATACCAGACCCTTATCCGAGCATGCAGCCCGGTAGGCCAGGAAAGGGGGGGGAAGAGCGAACCATACCAGGCCACATGCCCTCAACGTGGGGAAGGGTGCTTTAGGGCAGGTATATGATCTGGGATCCCAGATCCCACCCCCCTATGTGAATCAGTATGGGGTACATAGTACCCCTACCTAGTCACCAAAATTGTTAAAAAAGTGAGTAAAGACAGCACACGAGTTTGACAATTCCTTTATTAAAAAATACAAAACAATTTCCCTTCGATGTAGATCTCTCACACCGCCCGCCGCACCACCAGATCGGAAAGAAAAAAACCTCCGGCCTCAACGAACGCTCCCCGCCAAATGCCTGCTCTTTCATCTGACATTTCTTAAATAGCTAAGGGGTGGAGTCACCTGACGACATCAGTGGGTGATTCCGCCCTCTTGTGGCATCACAGACTGGGGAATTCTGGGTCAATGGTGTCACAAAGGGTCGGTGTCACCCCGTGACATCAGGTGACAGGTGACTCCGCCCCTTAGCTATAAATGTCAGAAGAAGGAGTAGGCAGTCCACAGGGCACGTTCGATGAGGCCAGAGGTTTTTTGTTTAGTTTTTTGGGGTCTGGCGGTGGGATTAACGAGGGATCCACATCGGGGGACATTGTTTTTTATCTTTTAATACTCATTCACATGGGGGGCAGGATCAGGGCCCCCCCCCCCCTTGTTAAATTCCGATAAGCCCCGCCCGCAGACAAGGTGCTTTGGGGTGCAGAGCCCCCTGCCCCAACGCACCCCCCCCATGTTGAGGGCATATGGCCTGGTATGGTTCAGGAGTAGGGGGGGGTGCTTGCTCCTCCTAACCTTTCCTGGCCTGCATGCTCGGATAAGGGTATGAGGTGTTTGTATATTAATTTTGATGCTTCCGATACTACTGGCTATTTGGTTCTAAATATGTCCCCGAGGAGGGGGATATGTTATTAAAATCAGATTTGATATAGAGAAATCCTAATGTTCTTTCAAAATCTGATGAAGGCGCTCTTGGATCTCCAAAATGTGTTGGATACTTTTTTGGAGTGTCCCCCTGACTTTTATCAGAATAAAGTTGTATCTGGACCCCTTAGCAGTGGCACTTCAATTTCAATTTTTGTAGCAATAAAAAGCATATAGGATTAAGGAAGGCTTTCAGCCTTCCTTAATCTATTTAAAACCAAATAAAAAGTTTGGGCTGGAATTAGGTTTTTATCATGTTAGTAAGCGTTATGCCAGCAGTGTATGACCTATGCCTATTTCAAACATCCAGTCAAGTAAGGAAAATAAACAGGAGATGCTGCTTTCATTAAAATAATTTTATTATATGAAAAGGATAACACAAGTATGTATTGCTTTCCTTTTTAAAGAGATAAAAATAACACATCAGGTCATGATTGTATGTGGGAGGCATTGGCATTCCAATAACATCATAAGATATAATATGCCACCTGTCTGTCTCAAAAGCTGGTCAGAGCCTGGACGGATATTGAAACACATAATGAGGTATGCATGCATTGCATAGACAAGGCTCCGTTGAGGACTCAGGAATGACAGCACACATAATCATATATTCAATAACAAAACCAAAGCAACAAGCACTACTGTAATCAATAATAAAACCTTGGGAATACATCACTGCCACTGAGATAATTCTGTATTTCCTTAAAATTTCCTCGGTTTGAAATAATGAAAATGTGCCAGTACCATATGAACATCTAGGTGATAAGAGCATTCTGATCCAAAGAAGACATATAAAGAGGCTTATACCCAGATAGTCTCTTATGAATAGCGATGAACATGTTGTTCAAAATTTGCTCTGTAGGCAATCTGCCAAATCTGGTCTGTGATCCACAGTATTTTACAAGTACCAGAAATGGTCTTCCAGACCACAAAGTAAATTGGTAAAGGCATCCACACTAGTTACCTAGCGTGTTCAATATTCATTGTTGTTTTGCGATATCAGTGGCTGGTATCTTTACAAACAAAAATACAGTACAGTATACAGTCAGCATCACGTAAATACCTTGAGGAGTTTTGCACTTTTAGTGTTTCCTTTTAAAGGGGTTGTAAATGTTCGTTTTTTCTTTCTAAATACCATATTTATCGGCGTATAACACGCACTTTTTTCCCCTGAAAATCAGGGGAAAATCGTGGGTGCGTGTTATACGCCGATACCCACATTCCTGAGCTGTCTCCGCTGACGGAGCGGAGCGAGATACACATAGCCGAATGTACTCGGCTATACTCGGCTTTTCTCGGCTCCGCTCACAGTCACGCCCAGTCCCGCCATTGGACCTGTGTTATGTCCATCATAGGGCGGGACTCGGCGTGACTGTGAGCGGAGCCGAGAAAAGCCGAGTATAGCCGAGTACACTCGGCTATGTGTATCTCGGCGGCGGCTCCGCCCAGTCCCTGCGTCCCTGGCGTCCTCGGTGGTGTCCGCACAGTCTCGGCGCCAATTTTAAAATGCTGCACGGCGACACTGGGGCAAGGCTGCACGGCGACACTGGGGCAAGGCTGAAATGGACACTGACAAGGCTGCACTGTGACAAGGCTGCAATGGACACTGACAAGGCAGCACTGTGACAAGGCTGCAATGGACACTGACAAGGCTGCATTTAAATGTAAGTTATTTTTCCTTAAACTTCCCTCCTAAACTTGGGGTACGTGTTATACGCCAGCACGTGTTATACGCCAATAAATACGGTAGGTTCCTTTAAGCTCGTGCATTGTTGGTTCACTTACCTTTTCCTTCTATTTCCCTTCTAAATATTTTTTTTCTTTGTTTTCTTTGTCTGAATTTCTCACTTCCTGTTCCTCCTCAGTAAGCTGTTCAGTAAGCTGTTCTGGCTGACTCCACACCACTCGGATGATGGTGTGAAGTTTAGTGAGGAGAAACAGGAAGTGAGAAATTCAGACAAAGAAAAAAAACATTTAGAAGGTAAATCAAAGGAAAAAGGTAAGTGAACCAACAATGCACGAGCTTAAAGGAGCCTATTTAGAAAATAAAAAACGAACCTTTACAACCCCTTTAAGGACCTTATGAGTAAACACTAAAGGTGCCTAATATGCCAAGGTTTTCATGTGATTATGATTAATGCATCTGCTAACATTTTAAAATATTTTTGTATCGTTAAAGCTGAAGTTTAGGTATTACAATTGGTCCATTTTGTGCCATACCCGTGGAATCCCTGTGGAAGCTGGAAATTAATTCAGTGGGCACCACTACTACAGTGATCTCTTCTAGTTTATGTATGGAGCTTCTGAACTGCTGCTTACTGAACACAGGTCACCTGCTCTGCATGGGCACCATTCAGTGAACACTTAGCATTTTCTCAATGAATGCAAAGTCTTCTATGATTGGACGAGGTGGAGAATATGATGTCACCACCCCACCTCTCAACCTCGTCCAAAGAACGCATTCATTGGGAAAATGAAAGTGCCTACTACAGTGCTTTCCAGCTTCCAGAGGGATTCCACAGGTATGGCACCTGCTTATTTACTTTGATCCAGGCTAGACCAAAGTAACTGTAAAGATTACCATATCTAAGGCCTCATGTACACTGCTGCTGGTAAACGGACGTTTAGGAGCAGTTGGGCATTTTTTTCAACTGCTCCTGAACTCCCCCCTATGTTATTTTATCAGTGCATGTACACAGGGTCGTTTACAGTCGTTTCTAGGCAGTTGAGTTTAGAGGCTTTTTTGGAACGCAAAAAAATGGGTTCAGAAGCTGAGTTTAGAGGCATTTCAAGCGCCAAATGCTTTTAAACGCGGCTAAACTTGGTAACTCGTGTTTGGCTGAGTTTCCTTTAAAGGCGTTTTAAATTTTTGGGTATTTAAAAAATTTTTCATAAAAATTATTATTATTTTTTTTTTAAACGCTTTTATACGCAAACGTGGCAAAACGTTGCTAAACGCTACATGTAAATGCCGCAAAACTGACATTTTAAACGTGGGTTACTATCTGTCAAGTTAAATTGTTCAGGAGAGGTTGTAAAAATGTCCCGTGTACCTGAAGCCTAAACTTAAAGGGGTTATAAAGCTTTGTGTTTTTTCACCTTAATGCACCTTGCAGTCACCGCCCCCCCCCCCCGAGCCCCCGTTTTACTTACCTGAGACCCTAATCTTCTTGGGCGCGATCCCGCATTGCTTTCGCCGAACTCTTGTCGGCTCTTCATTGGATGATTGATAGCAGCGCAGCCATTGGCTCCCGCTGCTGTCAATGACGCGGCGCGCCGGCTGTATCACACGTGAGCGGGCCCGCAAGCTAACCCCCTTGGGAGAGCGCTTCCCAGAAGGGGGGTTACCTCTTGCAGGGAGGAGCTGAGACAGCTGGTGAGGGACCCCAGAAGACGAGGATCGGGGCCACTCTGTGCAAAATGAACTGCACAGTGGAGGAAAGTATAACATGTTTGTTATTTAAAAAAACAAAAACGAACCCATACAACCCCTTTAAAGTGAAAGTTTAGGCAAAAACGAATTAAAGCAGGCCATACACAGTGCAAATTCCTTTCCTGTAACTATGGACACAGACAGTGCTGACAGGGGAATCCCTCCTGCTATCAATTGTCTGCTCCCCGCAGGAGGTCGGGGGCATGGGATGTTGTCCCCTGCGGGAGAAGACAGTGATCATTGCTATAGCAGCCGCTAGTGATAATCGCAAGGGAATCTGGCAGGCTGGTTGTACCCAAGTTGATCGATCGATCACCTTGGTACATTCAGCCTGCCCATTAATGGATTTGAACCATGTGTGGCCGGCCTAACTCTAATCCTACTCTATGCCACATTCTAAGATTAATCTATTTAGCCCTGTAATGCAAAAAACGCTGTACTTAGCTGTTATGCTGCCGCTCTGGTCCAGTCCCACGCTGAACTGTCAGCAGCAAGGGCTTCATTGGATAGGAGTGTACTGTCATAGAAATTAGGCTGTACACAGAGCACACAGCCAGATATCCTGTCTCTAATAGTAACACATTTCGTCTCAATGATATAATGCATCTTAAGCTAAAATTTACTCACCTTCCATTCGATCCCCATTCATACAAATTAAGAAGCATCACCAGACTGTTATCATCACGGCATCCCAGCATAACACTGACCGCCGACGCACTCATAGCGTCCTTTTATTATCACAAACAGGAAGTGATGGCTGCAGCAGCCAATCACCTCCTCTGTGGCAGGGGACATCACAGGATGTCCCCTTCACACAGCAAATGTCCATATAAGGAGTTGACAACACAAGAAATACAGCTAAAGGATACAATACAGCAACACAATACAATAATACTACAATAACCAATGAACACAGTTCCTGATGAGGGGAGCTAATCCGCAGGTGCATGCTCACGTCACCACCTCCATGCTGATCAGACACAGAGGCGACAAGAGCATATATCCGCTGAAACCGATAATGTGTTTGCAAAGAGGCCTCACTCCGCAAACACCCTTCTCCAAATCAGGAAGTTTATCTCAACCAGCGTCAGTCCGCTCCAGTCAGCTCTTTAGAGCGGGTTGCGGGAGAACACTGGATGACACTATGACAATACATATTAAATACATCTTCATAAAATTTTCCACAACAGTACAGGAGAGGCAGCTGACAATGGAAGCCTCATTGTAACTCTATGGGTGACATCACTTCCCTAGCATTTCCCAGCCGTTGTCGGTTCTCTTCTGCACACACAACATCCGCCACTGGAGACCGGACCGAATTGACTGCAGAAAATGTAAGTACAGCGAGTAGGATTACTTCTAGGACCAAGATATTGGACTATAGACAAGCAAGCTTGGCCTCAACCTCAGTCAACTCCTAATTCATCCAATTGATTAGTGAGACTGGACATTACATTGAAGAACAATTAGGGGGGCTTGTAAGATGTGGGGAGGGCCCAAATGTGGCATTTGCAGAAAAAAGTAAGATTAGCAGAGAATTTCAGCTGCCTAATTATCAGGATCTACTGATCATTTGGGCATGCAGTTTTCATACAAGGTAACATTTTATGCAATTTTAAATATATGCTCAGTTAAAATGATTCTGCTTTGTGGTGGGTTTACTTTAATAAAATGTATCACTTTACCATCAGTTTAATTTGACTCTGCTCTTTGGTTTTGCACACATTTTTTATATATTTTATTTTTTCTTTCTCTGCCCACTGAACTTCCATCGGATTCTTTTTTTCATCCCCTTGCTCTCAATGTTTTCCTTTTATTCAAGACAGAAAAAGGTTATGGTATCTGTTTAATATATCAATCTTACATTAAAATAGTAATTATGGAAATTGCATACAAGCAATGATGCTATGACCTGTTCAGATTTACTCAACCCCTACTCATCACTTATCACCTCTCTTTCATTCAGCTTTACCCTTGGTAATGCCCTTTAGAGGTGATTCGTAAAATCTTTTTTAATCTCCCATTTGGTTCAAGTTCTTTCCTCACTCCCAGCTTGTCCCTGCATTTATAGCTTTTAATATTCATTTGCTTTGGTACTCTCAAGCTGCCAGGTTTTATAAGACACTAGCTAAGATCTGGTGCCTCAGCAGACCCTTCACTCCATCTTGGGACCGCCCTGATCCTAATTGCTGGTGACAAGGACAGACAGTGAAACCACATGGGATGCATTCAAAGTAGGGACCGCAGGGCTGGTGTCAGAGTCACAATCCACATGCACAGACACCCAAATAGACAAACATACAGTTGGAAACAAAAACAGGAATAATTACATTGACATTACTCAGTATTATGCCCTTGGCGTCTTCTGATTTTGTTGTGTCCATTTTTGTTTTACTGTTTATTAGAAAATATTTCTGTAAATTATTAGCACAAGATGAACATGGTAAACTTTTACCATGTTACTGAAAAGAAAGTGTATATTTGTGTATTTTTACGTATGTTCGTAGAAATTGATGGAGTGGTGTATTTTTACCATAACCACCAAGAGACAGAGCTAGAACATTCCACCAGGACTGTGCAAACAATTTTAGTTAAAGTGGAACTTCCGCTCATTTGTCTCCTCTCCCCTTCCAGTGCCACAATTGGCACCTTCCTGGGGGAGGGGGGACAGGATATCCATCTTTGACAGGTATCCTGTTCCCACTCCAGGGAGTCCGCGCCGCGGCCCATGACATCACCGCGGGCCTCCCTCCTCCTCCCCACTGTTGCTGAGCCAGTAGGAGAGAGGATCGGGGCCTCGCGCATGCGGAGTAGGGTTCCAGGCGTAAAGCCATAAGGCTACACTGCTGGGTTCCTTTACCCGCAATGGCGGCAGCGGCACCTGACAGCTGATGGAAACATCAGCTGCGGTGCCAACATCGCTGGACTCCAGTATGTGCAACTGCTGGCTTTTAATTATTATTATTTGTTGGCGGACCTCCACTTTAACTTTGAAACTGATAAGGTACACATATGCTAAGTGATAGCTGTCAACTTAAAGTGACACTTTAAAGTGGACCTGAACTCACAAAATGTAGATTTGTGATGTTATAGCCAACATCCAGAAATGTAAATTATGCCTAAATGGTACCCTGAAAACTGTACTTTTTGTCTGGAATTCCATTCATCTATATCAAGAAGGCCATGGAGTGGCGCACTGCAGGAATCAGGGATAGAAGAGCTTAAGGCCGAGTTCACACCTATGCAAATTGGTTGCGGCTTACACCGCAACCAATTCGCATAACATTTTAAAATACATTAATTTTAATGAGGCTGGATCACATATGTGCGATGCATTCGCACTGCGCATTTCCCAAGAAAACATGTGCGTTTTCTGAGCATTGCGGTGCGAATTGTCTGCACATTATGTTCTATGGGAATGCATCTGATTCGCAGATGTGTTCCGTTCTGAACAGGAATTCTCTCCCTGCTCACTACACTTCCCCCCTCCCCCTCCCCTCTCCCTCCCCTCTCCCAGGTCAGCAAATCTGCAGCTACAATGCAGACAAACCGCTGAACAGTTCTGTTTTCTCTTTGCAGAGAAAAAAGAGCTGGAATTCGCACCACACCAGTGTGAATCCAGCCTAAGAGTTCTTAGTTCTGGAGTCCTGGACTGAGCCAGTAACTGAATATTAATCTGCCCACTGCCCATTTGCAACCAGCAGGACTAGAAGGTGCTATGTGAGCATTAAGCACCTCCCGGAGCCTGGAATACTCAAAGGCTGTCTCTTGCCACCTGGTAAGTGTTTTCTGGTAGGGTTTTTTTTCCAGGGGGAAGGTGTGTGTGTGGGGGGGGGGATTTGTAGGTGGGGGGTTTTGGAAAATATTCCACTGCTCCTAAAAAACGATTGTTTAAAAAAAAATATTGATACATGTCCCCCAGGACAGTACCCAGACCCCCATACCCCTTTTATGGCCAATTATTCGCATATAAGCCTTCAAAATGGGAATTTTAGATTTTTCCTGGCCATTCGGGTTAGAACATTTCCCCTGTTCAGGAGTTTTGGTGCGAACCAAACATGGGGTGTTCGCCCCCATCCCTACTCATTGCTGGTAAAAGGTGAGACTAGTAACATGCCGAAGGAAAAGAGAACAGTACGGCCTCTCCCCAATGCCCTCATCTCTACTTTGTCTTCCAATTGTATATAGACATTTTGTTAGCTGCTTGGCTCACAATGTATACAGATGATCCAGGTGTCAAGAGTAAAGGCCCGTACACACGATCGGATATTCTGACAACAATTTTCAGACGGACATGTTTTGTCGGACAATCTGACCGTCTGCATGCTCCATCGGACAATTGTTGTCGGAATTTCCGACAACAAATGTTGGCTGTGCATGCTCTCAAATTGTCCAACAAATGTGTTACGTCGGATCATCTGATTGTGTGTGTACACAAATCCGTCGTACTAAAATCCAAAGTACAAACACGCATGCTCGGAAGCAGTGCTAACCATAAGACAACATTAGCAGAAGTTGCCCAAAGGGTGGTGCTAAAGAGCTGAAAAACCCTGTAGTATGTCTATTACGTCACTACGTTCGTGTTTGTTGGCTGAAAATGTTCTGCCGTGTGTATGCATACCAAGTTCACGGACAACGCCCTTCAGACAAATCCTCGGATTTATCCAATGGAAGTCCAATCGTGTGTACGAGGCTTTAGAAGTATTACCTGCAAGGAGAGACCCAATCCTCCCCCTTCCTATTTATTGTGATCTTTCTCTATGTATTTAGACAGCAAGGGCAGAAAAAATTAAACTTGTACATTTCTTTGATTTCTTAATTTCTGGGTTTCAACTTTTTTTTTCTTCCTGGTTTCTTTTCTGTTTGGATTTTCAGTGTTTTGTATAGTCAAAGCAGAGCATCAAGTCCTTTTTTGTTCATTTTTGTTGGTGGAATAGACAAAGGAATTGTTTGCAATCTATGTTGCTCCCCTGCGAATCAGCTTGTCATGAAACTTTCTAGAATGTGGTTTTATCTGGTTCTGGCCACACTTGTGATGCGACAGGGAGAGGGAAATAGGCTTGACTGGTGTCAAGGGAACATGAATGTGTACCTTTTTTAGCTAGCGGGTCAGATGGGTGCTGAGAACCTCTCCTGCTGTCTTGTAGACCTGGATAAATTAATTTATATGTAGCGCCCTCTAGTGTGCTGTTGAAGTACAGGCAAATTTATTTGACTCTTGGTAAGTGTGAGTCTAGAATCTGGGTCAGGTCTTTTTTGCAAGTCAGACTGGATGACTCATACAGGTAGGTCTCTGGTGCCTCCCCCTGGTTCTGGAAGTTTGGAGACATTTTTAGAAGTTAGTGGGCGGAGGCCAGGAGGGTTGATCTGGATACTTGGCTAATCCCTAGGCTGTGGGCCTGGCAGGGTGGCTGAGCTAGCCCATAAATATGGATGAGTCATTCCAGCAGGAGAGTCAGGTGGAAGATGGAGTTCTGAGGAGACTGTTGGTGACCTAGGAGGGGTCTCCAAGGTCTAGGGGAGAGCCCAGCTCCAGGCAGGGCTCGGGCTGGATTAGGAGGATCCATTCAGCAGAACGGTTTGACATGGAATCTTGTCTGAAAAGCAGCTGGAGCAAGGAGAACAGTGTGAGTACATCAGCACACCCAGGGACATTCAAAGAGAGAGATTGCCATATGTACCCAGCTTAATAAAAAGACAGCGTTGTGTGTAGTGGCTGCTCTGCATCCCCACTTCATTGTCAAGTTGGCCGGGACTCTCACTGAAGGAAGACACAGCTTGTCAGCTCTAAAGGAGGGATTCCCTCCTTTTTCTTTCTTCTCACCGTGGAATGAGTCATGAACATATTCACAGGCAGGACAGCCCACTCTGCTCTTTCTCCTGTTTCTTTATTGGGAGAAGGAAGCTGGCCAATCAAGGGAGGACTGCAAGGAACTCTCAGAGATGGAGTTCTCAACACAGGCTGCTTCATTGTAATCTGCATAGTGAGGACTACAGATTCCGGCAGCCTTTGTTATACAGAAGGAAGTTTAACCCCAGAGGGTTCCTGGGAGAGGGGAGAATTACCATGAGGTGTGAGGAAGACTGGACGTGAGAGAAGGGTGCTGGGTTCCTGGGCCTGTGTGATCGTTCCTGTTACAGCTCCGAGGTCAGTGGCAGACATCCAGAGCTAAGAGAGGACCCAGGGTGGGAGAATCTGTGATGTTGTTACACTCTGCCTGGCAGTGATAAGACATAAAGATCAACGTCATTCCTCTACCCCCCTCCTGTCTAGACCCATATAGCCCAAATATACATAAAGTTGGCTGTTAATTCAGTGAAGTATTATATAGACTGTAATTTGGTATTCTTGTGTTCATTTCTGCTCTCAGGGTTACTCACTTTAAGGAGTCCCCCGACAGCAGTCGGATTTGATCCTTGAGGGTTCCTCCAATAACCATTATTCTTTGTCTCATCTGTACAAATTTACTTATTTTTTTGATACTATTGTTTTTGTAATTTTTTTCTCTACTATAAGCAAGTTCACAGAAAAATATAATTTCTGTGTTCAATATAACCTGTGTTCATTTTCTGTGGTATTACACTAACATTGCTGCCAGGTGTGCCAGTGGGGTAAGGCTGTTTTTGGGGTTGAAGAGGCAGAGTAAGGAGGGGTAGCGCTACACGTGGAGGCTCGTCCGGGATTTTACCGCTACTCTGCAATCAACTCCTCAAGACAGCACCCCTACAGGTGTCAAGATGGATCCTGTCAATGTGAGCCCAGAAAGTTCAAGCCAAGCAGACCTGTCTGAAGAGACTACCTCGCCAACACCTAAAGCCATGATTGGGCCGGAGTTAATCACAGCCTTGGGAGAGTTTGTGGTCAAATGCTTAAAGAACACCCCCACATGCATTGGGATTCAGTACCGAGAGGTAAGACCTTTTCTCTGAGAAACAACCTGTGCCTGCTGGGGGAAGAAGAGTATGAGACTTAGATGGAGCAAGCGGTGCAGGCCCCAGAAGAGTGGGATGCACCAGAAGCCCAAAAAAGACAGCACATCAGTGAGAGTTTGCGAGGGGCTGCTGCTGAAGCCACCCAGAAGCTAAAATTCTGTAATACGGCATGCACTGCCTATGACTACCTCACTATTCTACAGGAGGAGTTTGGACCAATGGAGACAGCAGCAGACTTAATTTACCAATTTGAGCATGCTCTCCAATGCCAAGGCTAATGCCTGTCTGAATACATGAGACATTTGAATAAGATGTTGTATCAGATTATGTTAAAAAAAGGGGATGCAACCTTCTGACGTGGATCAAGCTAGAATGCTGAAAATCTTGAGGCGCTCTACGCTCTGATCCAGCTTGGATTCAGCTGAAGACTTTAGCCGGTGCCATGTCCTTAAAGTATCCTGAGCTCATCAAATTAGTGAGAGAAGAAGAAGCCATGTGTGGGAACAAGGAGGCTGTAGCCAGGCCACCATCAACACTTCTAGTCGATGTTGGGTCGGTGGGAGTAACCGAGCCCAGTTCAGAAATAGCCATCTGGAAGTCGCAGTTGTCCCAAATGATAGAAACCCTGAATCTGCTGGCAGCTAGAATCTCCACATTTCCTGGTAAAGGTGTCTCAGGATCCACAGACTTCGAACTCTACAGTTGTTCCTGCAGAGAATTCTATGGACCCAGTGGTCTGCCTCAACTGTGGAGGAGTGGGTCATTACTGACACGTCTGAACGAGTCCACTACAGCAAGCCAGCCATCTCCGAAAAGCCACCAGGAAACTTCAGAGGGCCCCAGTGAAGGAGTCAACCGGGTGCCCATCTACTTTAGCTAGCTCCAAAAGAAAGAAAGCAAAAAAGACAGCAGCGGAAGTTTAAACCCTTGCCGAGGGCTCCCGTTGTTGCCTCTGAGCGACCCCGTGTCCCGCTCCCTTTGACATATCCAGCCCAGGGTCGGAAAGTCAGTGCACACCAGACTCTCAGAACTCAATGGAAACTAAAGCCGGGTCAGACTTTCCGCAAGAAAGGAGCATGGGTACAGGGCACCGAACAGGCCAAGGCCACCACTTCCTCCAAGCTCCCTGCCAAGTTGGTGGGACCTTCTCCTGTTGTCTCCATCCAAGTAGAGTAAATCTACACCAAGACCCTCCTGAATACTGGAGCTCAAGTGACCCTCCTCTACAGAGACTTCTTGTAACGGCACCCCAAATATAAAGGGGTTAACGCCGTTTAAGATGTTCTCTCCTGGACACACATTCGCTGTCGATCCTCCATAGCCAGCCGACCACTTCCCCTAGGAATTAATCCTTCTGGAAGAATGAGACGTACTCTGTAGCTTCCAGGATCGAGTCACTTTATTGAAGAAGATATTGTAACTTTTATACACATCTACTACTGCATTAGTTTAACATGAACAATGGCCCAGCTCCACCCACACATAACAAGGCCCAATACACATTATTTTGATGTCTGTTAGGCTTCAAAAGACTTTACACAATAGAACGTAACGACCTTCAATACACATCTTATAATGAAAGGGTTGGTAGATGGTCCGTCTGCCGAGTACAATGCACACAGGCATAGAGTTAACTATCCCTTTCACACCAAAAGGGTCTCCAGACCCTCCTAGACTCATTTACAACACAAGCAGGCAGGTGATTAACCTGTCTGCTGCTAGTTCCACAACCTATAATTATAGGCTTAATTCCCACAAGCCACAATAGACAATAGAATGCAAATCACCTTAACTCCTCACAGCAATGATTACACAACCCCCCCCCTCACAGTACACATCCAGATACAATGTATGTGCAGCATTGAATATGGCTATCATAGACCATATTGGGGTTTTCATTCACCCTGTGCCCCTAATAGAGACACAGGGTGGTTGACACATAAGAGGCATTGGGGGAGCTGAAGCAAGGGTATCTCATACTTTCTAAGCGATTCTGAGTTCCCCGGGCCTTCCCGTTACATCTCTCCCCTTTCGGCAGGAGACTAACAGAGGAGGGGACCCCAGACGGGTTGACTCCGAAGTTAGTCCATAGGTCCCTTCTTCTAATGCCGGTATCCACACAGTACCCCAAATAAATTGCTCCAAACAGAGTATTACTTACCCAGCCAACCTCTGCCTCTCTTAGAGAACATACCCGCCGCTGGGGAGAGGCCTGGACTGGCCCTTCTCCCTGGAGTCCTTTTAGCCGCTGGAGAGAAGACAGGGTGACTGGGCTCAGTCCGTCATGCTGTTGGGGATCTGGGCCGACTGCCCAGCATCCCTGGGGTATACAAGTGGAGACTGAAGTCCCAGCCACTTGTGGTAGGTGAAAATCCCCCAGTGCTTGCAAAGCAAGGCTGACATCCTCCTGTCTCAGTGTCACACCATTTTCTGGGGTTGTGTCAGTGAGGACTGAAGTCCCATCCAATACCACAGGAACTCCCTCTTCTGTTAGTTGAGAGCAGAGGCCCGTGGCACTCTGCTCTGTTGCCAGCTCTTCTGCTGGGTTGCTGTGAGTGGAGACCGCAGTCCCATCCACCGATATCAGCTCAAGTTGCCATTGTGTGCAGAGGCCAGTAGCCTTCTGCCCTGCTGCCAGTGATTCAGCTGGGGGTAAAAGCTTTACTACCGCAGCTTGTTGCTGGAGAGAGGGGCCAACTGCCCCTGCTCCCTGAAACTCCACAGTTGTTACCGGTGCTGGGCAGAGGTTGCTAGCACTCTGCCCTGTTGCCAGCACTTCTGCTGGGGACTCCACACCATCTGCTCTGGCTACCTGTTGGGGAGGGAAAATGGCTGCTTCTCCTCCCTGCATCTCTGAAATCCACTGGGAAGGGGGAACCATCACCTTCTCACCTCGGGCCTCCAAAACTGCCACGGGTGTAGAGCAGGGGTCTGCAGTACCCTGTCCTGCTGCCAGTACTTGAGCGGGCGATGCATAATCCATAACATCCTCTGAACAGTCCATTAAGTCCATACCTTCTGTAATCTGTGGCCGGGGAGAGGAGCCTACTGCCCTAGCTCCCTGGCACTCCACATCATCCACTTCGGCTTTAGGGATGGCAATCTCCAGATTTTCCACTACTGATTCTTCAGCCAGGATTTCAGAGTGGTCAACTGGTATTTCCTGATAGTCCCAGGCAAAGGTAGCACCACCCTGCTGCTGAGCAGATTCTAACAGCTGTCTGTAGGCAATCTCAAGCTCCCATTCCTGAACGGCCAGAAATTCCAAATCTTCCTCTGCCCAGTGCCCTTCCGAGAAATTCAGTTTTCGCTCTCTGTGCTCCATTATTTCCTCCAAACGCCACTCCCGATCACTCCCAAAGTCAGGGTCACTGGACAGCCCCCAATACAACAATCACAGGCCATCATAGTCAAAGCCTTCCGTTGGGCTGTCATCTGCTGACCATGGGCACTCTTGGGCTACATACCACCGGAGGGCTCTGTAGCTCTCGTCCAACCGCATCTCTGCCCAGATCAGCCTGCTTAACTCAGCTGTCCACTCCTGCTTTGGTTGTACCCCCAATAACGGCATTCGTACTTCATACTGCGACCAGTACCTTACATAGATGGAGGGGAGAGTCTTTCCCTGGTGTTGCTGCTCGAAAGCTAGCACTTTCTTCCAGAGTTCGCAGCGGATCGAATCCGACCATCCCAGCAGGACCTCCTCTGATACTGGTCCTCTATGCTGTATCTGCATCTCTCGCAACCTCCTTCCGAATTCCTCTTTCATGGCGGCTGGTTCTTTAGGCGTTGTCTCCGATTGCCATATTTCCGCCATTCTCCGCTCATGTTGCCGCTCTAGTTCTCTCTTTTGTCGCTCTCGTTCTCTGTCGGGCATCCTGCAGCTGGATGCCTTTAATGGCTTCCTGTATGACGGCCTCTGATGGGTTAGCACCATATAATGCCAACCGCTGTTGAACTCGTTGCTGAAACAAGTCTTCAACTGACCGGGGTCCTGCATCACAATCCTTCTGATCCATCTCTGCTAGCTACCTGATCAAGGTAACTTTGTTCTTTGTCCCACCGGTCCCTCCATGGCTCTCAAGTCTTTCAGCATGGCTCTCCTGCAGGCTGCATAGCTGGTCATTCACTGTGGTGGTTTGAAGTGTCCCAGGAACTGGAGGGAAAAATCCCACTGCTGCCACCAATGTAACGGCACCCCAAATATAAAGGGGGTTAACGCCGTTTAAGATGTTCCCTCTCCTGGACACACATTCGCTGTCGATCCTCCATAGCCAGCCGACCACTTCCCCTAGGAATTAATCCTTCTGGAAGAACGAGACGTACTCTGTAGCTTCCAGGATCGAGTCACTTTATTGAAGAAGATATTGTAACTTTTATACACATCTACTACTGCATTAGTTTAAAATGAACAATGGCCCAGCTCCACCCACACATAACAAGGCCCAATACACATTATTTTGACGTCTGTTAGGCTTCAAAAGACTTTACACAATAAAACGTAACGACCTTCAATACACATCTTATAATGAAAGGGTTGGTAGACGGTCCGTCTGCCGAGTACAATGCACACAGGCATAGAGTTAACTATCCCTTTCACACCAAAAGGGTCTCCAGACCCTCCTAGACTCATTTACAACACAAGCAGGCAGGTGATTAACCTGTCTGCTGCTAGTTCCACAACCTATAATTATAGGCTTAATTCCCACAAGCCACAATAGACAATAGAATGCAAATCACCTTAACTCCTCACAGCAATGATCACACAACCCCCCCCCCCTCACAGTACACATCCAATCTAGATACAATGTATGTGCAGCATTGAATATGGCTATCCTAGACCATATTGGGGTTTTCATTCACCCTATGCCCCTAATAGAGACACATAAGAGGGTGGTTGACACATAAGAGGCATTGGGGGAGCTGAAGCAAGGGTATCTCATACTTTCTAAGCGATTCTGAGTTCCCCGGACCTTCCCGTTACACTTCTATAATAGACACCTCAAGCACCTGCCATTGCAGAAGTTAGAAGAGCTAGAGATATGGGGCATTGGGACTCAGAACTTCCCCTAAGATGGCTATCTACCAGTTAAGCTGACCTTTGATCCCTCCATGGCTGGGAAAGAAGAGACCTTTGACACTCTGGCAATGGTCTGCCCATGCCCACCAGGAGCCAGCAAGAGTTCCCTGATTATAGGGACTAATAATGATCTTGTCTTAAAGGGGTTGTAAAGGTTTGTTTTTTATTTTCTAAATAGGTTCCTTTAACCACTTAAGCCCCGGACCATTTGGTAGCTAAAGGACCAGAGGTGATTTCAGAATTTTGCACTGCGCTGCTTTAACTAAATTGTGCAGACATGCAATGTTGTACCCAAACAAAATTTGCGTCCTTTTCTTCCCACAAATAGAGCTTTCTTTTAATGGTATTTGATTGCCTCTGTGATTTTTATTTTTTGCGATATAAACGGAAAAAGACCGAAAATTTTGAAAAAAAAATGATATTTTCTACTTTTTGTTATAAGAAAAATCGAATAAACTCAATTTTAGTCATACATTTAGGCCAAAATGTATTCAGCCACATGTCTTTAGTAAAAAAAAATGTCAATAAGCGTATATTTATTGGTTTGCGCAAAAGTTATAGCGTCTACAAACTAGGGTACATTTTCTGGAATTTACACAGCTTTTAATTTATGACTGCCTATCTCATTTCTTGAGGTGCTAAAATGGCAGGGCAGTACAAAACCCCCCCAAATTACCCCATTTTGGAAAGTAGACACCCCAAGGAAATTGCTGAGAGGCATGTTGAGCCCATTGAATATTTTATTTTTTTGTCTCAAGTGATTGAATAATGACAAAAAAAAAAAAAAAAAATACAAAAAGTTGTCACTAAATGATATATTGCTCACACATGCCATGGTTATATGTGGAATTACACCCCAAAATACATTTTGCTGCTTCTCCTGAGTACGGGGATACCACATGTGTGGGACTTTTTAGGAGCCTAGCCGCGTACGGGACCCCGGACACCAAGCACCGCCTTCAGGATTTCTAAGGGCGCAAATTTTTGATTTCACTCCTTACTACCTATCACAGATTTGAAGGCCATAAAATGCCAAAATAGCACAAAACCCCCCCAAATGACCCCATTTTAGAAAGTAGACACCCAAGGAAATTGCTGAGGCCTGTTGAGCCCATTGAATATATTTTTTTTGTCCCAAGTGATTGAATAATGACAAAAAAAAATTAAAAATTACAAAAAGTTGTCACTAAATGATATATTGCTCACACATGCCATGGTTATATGTGGAATTACACCCCAAAATACATTTTGCTGCTTCTCCTGAGTACGGGGATACCATGTGTGTGGGACTTTTTAGGAGCCTAGCCGCGTACGGGACCCCGAAAACCAAGCACCGCCTTCAGGATTTCTAGGCACAAATTTTTGATTTCACTCCTCACTACCTATCACAGTTTTGAAGGCCATAAAATGCCAAAATAGCACAACCCCCCCCCCAAATGACCCCATTTTGGAAAGTAGACACCCCAAGCTATTTGCTGAGAGGCATGGTGAGTATTTTACAGCTCTCATTTGTTTTTGAAAATGAAGAAAGAAAATATATATTTTTCTTTTTTTTCAATTTTCAAAACTTTGTGACAAAAAGCGAGATCTGCAAAATACTCACAATACCTCTCAGCAAATAGCTTGGGGTGTCTACTTTCCAAAATGGGGTCATTTGGGGGGGTTTTGTGCCATCTGGGCATTCCATGGCCTCCGAAACTGTGATAGGCAGTGAGAAGTGAAATCAAAAATTTACACCCTTAGAAAGCCTGAAGGCGGTGCTTGGTTTTTGGGGTCCCGTACGCGGCTAGGCTCCCAAAAAGTCTCACACATGTGGTATCCCCGTACTCAGGAGAAGCAACAGAATGTATTTTGGGGTGTAATTACACATATGCCCATGGCATGTTTGAGCAATATATCATTTAGTGACAACTTTGTGCAAAACTTTTCCGCAACTTGTGTCAACATATAAAATATTCCATGGACTCGACATGCCTCTCACTATATAGCTTGGGGTGTCTACTTTCCAAAATGGGGTCATTTGGGGGGGTTTTGAACTGTTCTGGCATTTTATACACAACATTAGGAAGCTTACATCCACTCTTCTAACCACTTGAAGACAAAGCCCTTTTTGACACTTTTTGTTTACATGAAAACATTTTTTTTTTTGCAAGAAAATTATGTTGAACCCCCAAACTATATATATATATATATTTAAAGCAAAGGCCCTACAGATTAAAATGGTGGGTGTTGCATTTTTTTTTCTACACAGTATTTGCGCAGCGATTTTTCAAACGCATTTTTTGGGGAAAAAATACACTTTTTTTAATTTTCATGCACTAAAACACACTATATTGCCCAAATGTTTGATGAAATAAAAAAGATGATCTTAGGCCGAGTACATAGATACCAAACACGACATGCTTTAAAATTTCGCACAAACGCGCATACATTTTTAAAAGCCTTTAAAAGCCTTTACAGGTTACCCCGTTAGATTTACAGAGGAGGTCTACTGCTAAAATTACTGCCCTCAATCTGACCTTCGCGGTGATACCTCACATGCATGGTGCAATTGCTGTTTACATATGACGCCAGACCGACGCTTGCGTTCGCCATTGGGCAAGAGCAGGGCAGGACAGGGGTGCTTTTTTTTTATTATTAATTTTGCTTTTTTATTTTATTTTTAAATTGTTCCTTCCATATTTTATTTTTTTTAATCATTTTTATTGTTGTCTCAGGGAATGTAAATATCCCCTATGATAGCAATAGGTAGTGACAGGTACTCTTTTTTTGAAAAAACTGGGGTGAAGAATGATACCAAGATGATACCTAAACCCGCAGGCATCATTCTGGTATAAACATTCAAAGTCCAGCAACATACCAGTACGTTGCTGGTCCTTGTTGGACATGTATTGTAATCTTTTTTTTTCATGCAGCCAGTTGGCTGAACGAAAAAAGAGATTGATCGGTGGGTATGCCCACCATTAGAATACCGCCCTTCATCCACCCACTTCTAATGATGGGCATACATGCACCATTTATATATGCCGAAGCATGGGGGCATCCTCCCGCAAAAAAGTAATGCCGCACACACATGGTCGGACTTTTCCACGGGCAAGCCTCCGTCGAAATTTCGACCGTATGTACGCGGCATTAGGAGCTAAATCGCTCCTCCGCCCCTGCTGCCCCAATGCTTCGGCATATATGCTTTTTTTTTTTAATTGTGGTGGTGAAATCACCTCCTACAGCACTGGAGTCGCAGGGATCAGGCCTGTCTCTGCGAACGCTGCAGTTATGTGTGTTGTGTTTTGTAAGTGACAGTGATCGATCGATACTGCACTTGGGTGGCCTGGGCTGGACGGAGGGGCAAAACGCAGGTGCTAGCAGGTATCTGGGCTGATCCCGCTAACACTGCGTTTTTGGGAACCCTAAACTGCTGGGGACGCTAGTATAGATCTGTTCAGATCAGATATTGATCTGTTCAGATACTACCACTAAGGGAGGTGTATGCTTCACGCGTGGGTGTTAGTGTTACTGGCACTAACCTGACACTGCCTGGGGTGTGACGCAGACCCTCTCTGACGCTAAAACCTAATTGATATCACCTGCCGGGCGATCAGGGGGTTAAACCTTTATTGGGTTATATATACGGCGGGTGCCCTGACACTATAAAAAGCAAACTAACTAACCAGCGTCACCTGTAACACTTATATGGTGATCACTGGTGAAAGGGTTAACTAGGGGCAATTAGGGGGTTAAAACCTTTATTAGATAATATATGGGGGTACCTGACGCTATAAAAACCTGCGGCGAACCTAAAAAAAAATTACTGGCTACCGATCTGCATCACCGACATTAAGACAGCGATCAGAAAAACGATCGCTTAGCGATGGCGGTGCTAGGGGGTGAAAGGGTTATCTGGGGGGTGATCAGGGGGTTAAACCTTTATTAGGGGGGGGGGGGGGGTTAGGGGGCTACACTGGACCTAAAACTAACTTTAGTGACACTTTTACAGTCACAAATGTCACTGATTGCAGTGATCAGTAAATAAATGGTCACTGCAATCAGTGACACTGTGACTGGGGGCTGGGGGGGCCTGGGGGGGGGGCGATTTGTGTGCCTATGTGTCCTGGTGTCAGTGTGCTGTGTGTGCACTAACCTGTATGTCTTCTCTTGTACGGCGCTCGGTATATGTGAGCGCCGCATGAGAGATGACATCACTTCCTCCTGCTTCCTCTGCCTGTGTTTACATTACAGGACAGAGGAAGCATTTTCATTCGCCGGGAGCGATCGCGGGGGGGGTGGCCGGAATCGAACGGCCGTCCCCTCATGTCGGATCGCTCCCCAACGAATACCGACCACTCACTGTATAGGAGGGGGGTCCGATCGGACTCCCCAACTGTACAAAGGCAATCACGTACACTGTACGTGATTGTGCCTGTCGGTGCCATTCTGCCGACGTACATATACAGTAAGCGGTCGTTAAGTGGTTAAGCTAGTGAATTGTTGGTTCACTTACCTTCTAAATGTTTTTTTTTCTTTGTCTGAATTTCTCACTTCCTGTTTCTCCTCACTAAACTTCACACCATCATCCGAGTGGTGTGGAGTCAGCCAGAACAGCTTACTGAACAGCTTACTGAGGAGGAACAGGAAGTGAGAAATTCAGACAACGAAAACAAAGAAAACAAATATTTAGAAGGGAAAGCTAAGGAAAAGGTAAGTGAACCAACAATGCACTAGCTTAAAGGAACCTATTTAGAAAATAAAAAATGAACCTTTACAACCCCTTTAAGACTGTTGACCCCTCTTGACCTGGAATCTGACACTCCTTTTACAGGTATACACACCATGCTGAGACAAGTCTACCAGCGCCTAGTGCAAGAGCAGAAGGCTCCAGCTGAAGGTGTGGGGAAGATATTACACCTAGACAGGTGTGAACAAGTGTTTCAGCCTGGTGAGGTAGTTTGTCTGAGTATCGGTCAAGCTAAATTGGAAGCAACCAGGCACTTTCATTGTCCTTGAAGCAGATAGCCAGAAAGAAGACATGGGGTTGGAGATACAGTAATTCCTGAAGTGGTTTCAACTAAGGCGTTGCAAATAAGTCATGGGAAGATCTCTGTTAGTGTTTGTGTAGTGCCCCCCCCAATATTTGGGGGCACTATATGGAAATTTAGGGGCAGTCTGAGCCAGTAGTTGGGCTCAGACCAATTATAGTTCAAATTGTTTGCTCTGCTCTGGGTGTGATAATGCCCGGCAGTGTTATTCTCCTTTGCCTGCAGGTGGCACTGTCACCGCTGGCACAGGCTGGATCATGGGGGTATCACAGCACCTTGGGTGTCCTCTCTCAGCAGCCGTGCATTGGTCGTGGTCAACCCACTGTGCATGCTGGGAGAGGGTACAAAAGAAGCAGACGCCATTTGGCGTGAGGCGATTCCAGGGGGACCCCAAGGCGTTCAGGGGGACCTCTGGTCCAGTGAGCATGCCTCGTGGCCAACATGGCACGAGGTGCATTTAGGCCTCGGGAACCTTTAGCCCGAGGCTCTGCTGCTGCATCGTAGGCCCAGCTCTCCTAACAAGGGCCTACGCTTCGGAGAAGGACCCCAGGCTGCCTGTTTGTAAGGGGGCCAATCTTTAGGAAAGGAGTTCCAGGGGAAGATCAGTCCCGGCAGAGATAGCGACGGTACTGCTGTCTCGGGGAGAGGCCTGGAGGCCTGCCTAAAGGGGGATCCATCATCTCTGACATTCGTGCTCCATCCCGGCTGCTAGGACTGCTCTTATAGGGACTATCCGGGTGAGCAATACCCACTCAGGCTTGAGTGGCGACGAGTGTATATATATATATATTGTGACAGCAGGAAGGTAAAGTCACCTGGTTGCATCCAGGGGGGTAGATATATTTCGCCCAGATTCAGGCTTTACGCCGACTTATACAACTAGGTGGAGAGTTGTATAAGGCTAGTGGGCTCATGGATGACTCATACCTCTAGGGAGAGGGCTGGGCGTCGTGCAGACAGGGAGTTGATGAGACCAGCTGAAGCTTGTCAGCTCATTTAGGCCTCTATAAGAACTCCCAGCTTCATTAGATGTTAGCTCATGCCTGGAACCAGACCTGTGTGGACTGTCTAGGGAGAGTGAACCCCTGTGCGGTGAGACAAAACCTGTGTGGCTATTTGCTTGGACATTTAAAACCAGGGACTTAGGGACTAGGACAGCACTAGGCTGATCCCAGTTGTTAGTTAGGAAACCTGTATGTTTAGTCAGAGGTCAACTTGACCAGGATTTATTTTGGGTTATGTTTCTTTTGCTTTGCTGTGTTTTGTCACTGTAAATAGAAAATAAACCGCACCTTTTTGATTTTGAAAACCACAACCTCCGTTTGCTGGGCCTGTTTTGTGTGGGGAGCCCATCCCGGGGGTCACACACACCCGCTGCCGAGCTAACCCCCTCACAGTTGGTGGAGAATGCGGGCAGTTTTTTTTTAAGCCAGCATGGAGGAGATACTGAAGCAGCTGGCTCTAGCAAATGCCAATCAACAGCAGACAAATGCAGGTTTGCAAAAGAGCCTTGCAGCTCATCAACAGAGCCTTGCAGCTCAACAACAGAACTTCACAGCCCAGCAGCAAGCTCATCAACAGAGCCTTGCAGCCCAGCAGCAGACAAACGCAACTTTGCAACAGAGTCTGGAGGCTCAGCAACGAACCCAGCAGCAATCTGAGGCCCGCTTCATAGACCTGTTGCAGAAGCAAGAGCAGAGACTACAACAACAGATGGAAGCAGTAATGCAGCAACGTCCGCAGACCAGTGAGGAAAGCCGTCCCACTAATACCGCGTCCTTTGGGGTGAGTCGTTTATTGACAAAAATGACTGGAGAGGATGATCCAGAGGTATTTTTGACCACATTTGAAAGGACCGCTGAAAGAGAAAAGTGGCCTGAGGAGCAGTGGGCTGGACTGGTGGCTCCTCTGTTAACTGGTGAATCGCAGAAAGCTTACTATGACCTAGAGCCTAACCAAGCAAAAGACTATGTGATGCTAAAAGCTGAAATATTGGCAAGGCTGGGTGTCACCCAGGCTGTCCGGGCTCAGCGTGTGCATAACTGGACTTTCCAGCTTGGAAAACCCCCCAGGTCTCAAATGTATGATCTCATTCACCTGAGCAGAAAGTGGCTACAGCCAGAGACTTTGTCCGCACCAAAGATTGTGGAACGTGTTGTAATGGATCGGTTTTTGAGAGCTCTTCCTACTGCCATCCAAAAGTGGGTAAGCCATGGAGACCCAGAGACGGCCGATGGTCTTGTGGATCGTGTGGAGAAATACTTGGCTACAGAGAACCTGACGGCCTCTTCCAGAGACACTCGGACTTTCCACCCTAAGACCAGACCATCCCCAGGGGCGGATAAGAGGATTCCAAGGGGTGAGGGTGGAGAGAGTGAGAGGGTGGGAGCTCTACCCCAAGTTTGGCGAGAACAGCCTGGGAAATCAGCGGCTCAAGAGGCGGCAAGAAGGATCGTTTGCTACCGCTGCCGGCAAGCGGGACATATTGCAGCCAATTGCCCGGTTGTGGAGGAACCCATGCAGTGTGACTTTCTGACGGGCAGACGTCAGTCGCTGTGTGCGACAGTCGCATGCACTGCCATTCGAGGAACTGAGAAACATTTATGCAAAATGTGTGTTAATGGTAGAAATGTTGTGGTATTGCTGGATTCAGGTAGCCTTGTGACCCTGATAAAGTCTGAGTTAGTTAAAACAGAGGTCTCTGGGAATAGCAAGGTAGCTGTTATTTGTGTGCATGGGGACACCCGAGAGTATCCAGTGACTACAGTGTGTTTCGAGACCCCCAAAGGTACCCTCTCTCATCCAGTGGGCTTAGTATCTCAGTTACCGCATGACGCCATTGTGGGAAGGGATTTTCCGAAGTTCTGGGAACTGTGGGATGATCCTGAGCCCCTCACTGGTGCCCCTATGTACCAGGAATGTGATAGCCAGAACTCCCCTGAGAGTGGTGAGGACTCTCTGGAATTTCCCTTATCAGTATTGGCAGGGGAGACTCAAGAAACTGGAGAGGAGCCCACCTCCTCAGACGAAAACCTACCGTCTGTGGAGTTTTCTGATCTTGAGGTTCACAGGGAAAACTTTGCCACAGAACAGTTAAAAGACCCCACCCTAATAAAGGCACGGGAAAACGTAGTGAAAATAGATGGCGAGTTAGTGAACCCAGATAATACCTGCACTTACCCATACTTCAGCGTAGAGAAGGACCTACTGTATCGGGTGGCAAAAAGGGCAGAAGAAACCGTTGAGCAGCTTGTGGTGCCCAAACCTTACAGGAAGTTGGTGTTGGAGTTGGCCCATGGGCACATTCTTGGAGGTCATCTGGGGACAGAGAAAACCCGAGAGAGGGTATTACAGAGATTCTATTGGCCGGGGGTGATGAAGGACGTAGAAAATTATTGTTCCTCCTGCCCTGTGTGTCAGAGGTTGGCCCCGATGCCACATTTCCGTAGCCCGCTGGTCCCTCTACCCATCATTGAGGTCCCGTTTGAGAGGATCGCCATGGATTTGGTAGGTCCTATAATCAAGTCCGCTAGGGGGCACCAGTACATATTAGTTATAATGGACTATGCCACCCGTTATCCAGAAGCGATCCCTCTCCGAAATACCTCGGCCAAAACCATAGCCAAAGAGCTATCTCTTGTTTTTAGCCGGGTGGGTATTTGTAAAGAACTGCTTACGGACCAAGGTACACCCTTTATGTCCCGGGTTATGAAAGAGCTGTGTAAATTGTTCAAAGTGACGCAATTGCGTACGTCTGTGTATCACCCCCAAACCGATGGGCTGGTTGAAAGATTCAACAAAACCCTAAAACAAATGTTGAAGAAAGTGGTGGATAGAGATGGAAAGGATTGGGACTGTTTACTTCCTTATTTGATGTTTGCTATTAGGGAGGTGCCCCAATCCTCTACGGGATTCTCCCCCTTTGAGTTACTGTATGGGAGACACCCAAGAGGGCTGTTGGATATTGCCAAGGAAACTTGGGAAAGTGAGAGTTCTCCCCACAGGAGTGTGATTGAGCATGTCGCCCTGATGCAAGATCGAATTGCACAGGTAATGCCCATCGTGAAGGAACATTTGGCCCAAGCGCAGTTGGCACAGCAGAGAGTGTACAACCGTGGAGCCAAGACCCGTACCTTTTCCCCGGGGGATAGGATATTGGTACTTGTCCCTACGGTTGAAAGTAAATTCCTTGCCAAATGGCAAGGCCCCTACGAGATAATGGAAAAAGTGAGCGAAGTGAATTACAAGGTCAGACAACCAGGAAGGCGAAAGCCCGAACAGGTCTATCACGTTAATCTGTTGAAAGCCTGGAGGGATAGAGAGTCCCTAGTCGCAGACACTTGGTCACCAGCTCAAACTGGTTGCGTGATTCCTGAGGTTGGAATAGCAGCCACCTTGTCACAACCCCAACAACAGGAGGTTAAGGAGTTTGTGCTTCGCAACAAGGAGGTATTCTCTGAGCTGCCGGGACAAACATCTGGGGTAGAGCATGACATCATTACCCCGCCCGGTGAAAGGGTGAAGTTAAAACCCTATCGGATCCCAGAGGCTCGACGGGAGGCAATACGGGAGGAAGTACAGAAAATGCTGAACTTAGGGGTGATAGAGGAGTCCCAAAGTGATTGGTCTAGTCCCATCGTGTTGGTGCCTAAACCGGATGGGAGCTGGCGATTTTGTAACGATTTTCGTCAGTTGAACAAAGTTACAAAATTTGACACCTACCCCATGCCACGTATAGATGAGTTGATCGACCGGCTGGGAACAGCCCGATACATGACGACTCTTGACCTCACAAAAGGGTATTGGCAAATCCCCCTGGCCAAGTCGGCCAAAGAGAAAACCGCATTTGTAACCCCAGACGGGGCGTTCCAATATAAAAGAATTCCGTTCGGGTTACAGAATGCGCCGGCCACATTCCAGCGGAAAATGGACCAGATGCTGAGGCCCCATCGGAAGTATGCTGCGGCTTACCTGGATGACGTAATTGTCCATAGCACAGATTGGGCCTCACATCTGCCAAAAGTGCAAGCAGTCCTGGACTCTGTTCGGGAAGCGGGGTTTACGGCTAACCCCAAGAAGTGTACCATTGGGCAGGAGGAGGCCAAATATCTTGGGTACACCATTGGGAGGGGAGTAATAAAACCCCAACTCAACAAAGTCGAGGCCATCCAGAGTTGGCCACGTCCCAACAGCAAGAAGCAGGTACGAGCCTTTCTGGGAATCGCTGGGTATTATCGGCGATTCATTCCCCACTTTGCTTCTAAGGCTGTGCCCCTAACCAACCTGACGAAGGGGAAAGGGTCGGTCATGATTAAATGGACCCCCGAGGCTGAGTCAGCATTCCAATTCTTGAAACAAGCCTTATGTAGCCAGCCAGTGTTGTACTCACCCGACTTCTCTAAAGACTTTGTCGTACAAAGTGATGCGTCAGATGTGGGGTTAGGAGCAGTATTGTCCCAGGTCTGGAACGGGGAAGAGCACCCAGTCATTTACCTCAGCAGGAAGTTGAAGTCCCATGAGGTAAATTACGCCACCGTTGAAAAGGAGTGTTTAGCGGTGAAGTGGGCTCTAGATTCCCTTCGGTACTACCTGCTAGGTAGGCACTTTGACATGGTTACGGATCACGCTCCGTTAAAGTGGATGGCTCAAAACAAGGAAACAAATAGAAGAGTGAATAGGTGGTTCCTGGCCCTCCAGGAATTCAACTTCACAGTAAAGCATCGCCCTGGCGTTCAAATGGGGAATGTGGATGCTTTGTCTCGAGTACATGAATGCCTGATTGCTGGTGTTCCAACCCCGAGGTTAAAACAAGAGGGGGGGGTATGTGACAGCAGGAAGGTAAAGTCACCTGGTTGCATCCAGGGGGGGTAGATATATTTCGCCCAGATTCAGGCTTTACGCCGACTTATACAACTAGGTGGAGAGTTGTATAAGGCTAGTGGGCTCATGGATGACTCATACCTCTAGGGAGAGGGCTGGGCGTCGTGCAGACAGGGAGTTGATGAGACCAGCTGAAGCTTGTCAGCTCATTTAGGCCTCTATAAGAACTCCCAGCTTCATTAGATGTTAGCTCATGCCTGGAACCAGACCTGTGTGGACTGTCTAGGGAGAGTGAACCCCTGTGCGGTGAGACAAAACCTGTGTGGCTATTTGCTTGGACATTTAAAACCAGGGACTTAGGGACTAGGACAGCACTAGGCTGATCCCAGTTGTTAGTTAGGAAACCTGTATGTTTAGTCAGAGGTCAACTTGACCAGGATTTATTTTGGGTTATGTTTCTTTTGCTTTGCTGTGTTTTGTCACTGTAAATAGAAAATAAACCGCACCTTTTTGATTTTGAAAACCACAACCTCCGTTTGCTGGGCCTGTTTTGTGTGGGGAGCCCATCCCGGGGGTCACACACACCCGCTGCCGAGCTAACCCCCTCACAGTATATATATATATATATATATATATATATTTGGGATCTAAGTGTTGCGTGCCTGAACCTTCTCCTACATCTTCAACTTTCCTGCTTTCGCTTTCTTCAAGTTGACTCAAAAGTAAGAAAAAAGAATAAAACCTTGCTGATTAGGTTTTAGTCGTGTGTGGACATTGGCCTTATTCCTGAATACACTGGTGTACCTAGACAACGGAGCTTAAGGATCCACTCGTGGGAGGTAACTCGCTGCAGACCCAAAGGTAATTAAACAGTGGATTAAAGTGTGGATCCGGCGTAGCCGCAGGGGTGGAAGGAGAGAGAAGAAAAGGGAGGAAAACCCCACCCTGGGTGCTACATTTTCAATGGAACAGCCTCGCCTGTGAAGATGCTGGCTTGGATGCTGCTGGGACAAGTGAATCCGGCCACCCCCGTCTCACCGTCTAGTTTGTTGGGAGGAGCGAAGGATGGAATCCCTGTCGAGGAGTTATATCCGAAGAATACTCCTCTCACCTGCATGAAAGGAAAGGGCCAAAAATCAGCTCCTGAGGTGGCAGGCTGCATTCTCCAAGAGTGAGTTCAAAGTAGGGTGTGCAAAAAACACCCAAAACCAAATCCGTCTTCATAAGGATAAGCCGTTCAGGGAAAGAGTCAGACGGATTCCTTTAGGGGACCTAGAAGACCTGCGTGAACAACTGGCTAAGCTGAAGGACAGGTATCATCCAAGAGTAACACAGCCAATTTTCTTCCCTGATAGTGGTGGTACGGAAGAAGAATGGGTCACTCAGGTTGTGCATTGACTATCAGACGCTGAACTGAAGGACCATTCCCGACCAATATACCACCCCAAGAATAGAAGACGCCTTGCAGAGCCTGTAAGGGGCAAAATCATTTAGCGTACTGGACTTGAAGAGCGGGTACTACCAGATCCCCATGCATCCTGAGGATCGGGAAAAGACCGTTTTCATTACCCAAGTGGGGTTATTTGAATTTGATTGCATGCCTCAAGGCCTGTCTGGCACCCCAGCCACCTTCCAAAGGCTAATGGAAAAGACTGAGTGACATGATCCTGATCGAGGTGTTGGTGTACCTAGACAACATCATTGTCTTCGGCAAGACCTTGGAGGAACACGAAGAGCACTTGGAGAAGGTCCTGAAGAAACGCCATGATGAGGGCTTGAAGCTGTCATTGGAGAAATGTCAGTTCTATCACCCCTCGGTCAACTAACTTGGCCATATCGTGTTTGCTGAACGAGTGGCTACTGACCCCAAGAAGCTAGAAGCCGTCACCTTCTAGCCAAGGCCTACCAATGTGACCAAGCTTAGGTAATTTCTGGGGTTCTACTCCGACTACAGAAGATTTGTTGGGGGAATTCGCTAGGATAGCTCACCCTCTCAATGAGCTGCTGGAAAGGAAGATGAGCACCCAGACCTAGCTAAGCCTGTCAGACTAGCTGGAGGGCCCAGGAAACCTAAAGAGTTATTTTAGGGACAGTGGACTGTCCAGTGTGAGGATGCTTTTAGGCAGCTGAAGGAGTCTAACAACTGCTCCAGGCCTGGCCTATGCAGATCCAACCAAACCATACGAGCTACATGCCGATGCCAGTCAAGAAGGGTTAGGCGGGTGCTCTATTAAGAACATAACGGACACCTGCGGCCAGTTGCCTATGTGAGTTGGAGTCTGGAACCCAGCGAGAAGAACTACCCCATGCACAAACTCGAGTTCCTGGCTTTGAAGTGGTCAGTGGTGAATAAGCTGAGGGATGATCTGTATGGGGCAGACTTTGCGATCAAGACAGACAATAATCCTCTCACATACATCCTCACTCCTGCCAAGTTGGATGCCACTGGTCACAGGTGGTTGGGTGCCTTGTCTGAATTCACTTTCAGCCTGAAGTACCATCAGGTAGGGAACAGGGATGTGGATGCATTGTCAAGAAGGCCCCAGGGTTCCAGAGACTCTTCAGAAGTATGGACCTAGCTGACAACTGAAGGTGTGCGAGCTCTGTGTCAGGGAGCAGAGTATCAAGCTGGAGGTGATCTATAGCAGAAGAAATTGGGGTCTCAGCATCTGGAGTCCCCAGGGGATATTGCAACACTTCCCAGATCAGGGATAAAGGTCTGCCAAAGCTCTCCAAGAAAGACCTGAGAAAGGATCAGATGGAAGACCCTCTGTGTAGTGTGGTGTTGAAGGCTATGGAGAGCCAATGCCTTGATTTGCTTCTTACGGACACCCAAAAGGAGGTTTGTTTGCTTCATAGGGAATGGGATGGGTTTAAATTGCACAACAGTGTGGTTTACCAAAGGGGCCCCTCTGATGATTCCGACGAGAAATGGCAACTAGTCCTACCTGGGAAGCATAGGGAGACTGTTAATTACTCTACATGGCCACCTGGGACCTGAGAGGACCTTTAACCTGGCGAGAGACCGCTTCTACTGGCCCTGCATGCAGGTTAAAGTTTAAAGTTACTGTCACTCATGCATCCGATGCATACAGAGGAAGACTTTGCTTCATCGTGCTGCCTTTCCCACAAGGGACCAACAAGTGTCCACAGTAGCCAAGATCCTAGTAGAAAGGTTATTCGTACACTATGGTCTGCCAGGGCTCCCAGTGTACCAGATCCGGCCAGAGGGAAGCACAGGCCCGCTGAAGACTTGGCATCGCAATCATCTTTTGCCCTTGTTTGAATGAGTTGGTGAGCCACCACAGCCAGATTTACAGTCCACGCCCACGGCCTCCCAGAGATCCCGACCAGTGACTAGATCTCAGTCTGTGCCCCTTGCTGTAGAAGATGAGAACAGCAAGGATGAAAAGATAGAAATGGACTGGTTGTGGCCGAAAGTAACAGATACTGGCATTCTCAGGCTAGAGGCTCCTGAGTTTGTGCCTCAGAATTTACCTATGGAAGACCTGGAAAACTCTTATTTTCCCTGCCAGCAGCAGATTCCAAGGACCTCCTGTCATAATATGAGCTTTTTGGGTTCTTCTTATGCAAATGCAAATTGTTTGATTTCTTGTGTAAATTAACCTGCTTTACCTCCATGTGTAACTCTAAAGCATGTACCAGGTGTACCAGGTGAAGGACTGTCATTTCCTTTGGAGGACCAAAGGTTCTTTGGTGGGGGGAGTGTGTAGCGGCTGCTCTGTATCCCCATTTCATTGTAAATCTGTCTGGGACTCTCACTGAAAGGAGACACAGCTTGTCAGCTCTCACTATGGAATGAGTCAGACATATTCACAGGCAGGCAGCCCACACTGCTTTTTTTTCCCTGTTTCTTTATTTTCAGAATAAAGCTGGCCAATCAAGGGAGAACTGCAGGAGCAGAAAGGAACTCTGGGAGATGGAGTTCTCAACACAAGCTGCTTCATTGTAATCTGCATAGTGAGGACTACAGATTCCAGCAGTCTTTGTTGTACTGGAGGAAGTTTAACCCCAGAGGCTTCCTGGGAGAGGGGAGAATTACCATGAGGTGTGAGGAAGACTGGACGTGAGAGAAGAGTGCTGGGGTCTTGGGCCCATGTGATCATTCCTGTTACATTTGCAAAGTTGGCGGCAGACATCCAAAGCTAAGAGAGGACCCCAGGTGCATCCCCAGACATACCTGTCGGCGAGTGGTGTTTCCATGTGAAGGAAGCCAGTCGGGCATACGCAAGGATTGTTTTTTCATTATTTCCGTCCTGGGCCTCTGGATACAGGACTTGGTGAGAGGGCTTTTGCCCAACCCTCTTTAAGCCAGAACACTGAACTGCTGTTATTCTGCCTCACTTTATTGGGAGAATCTGTGATGTTGTTACACTCTGCTTGGCAGTAGGGATGAGCTTCGTGTTCGAGTTGAATCCATGTTCGACTCGAACATCGTCTGTTCGCCGAATTGACAACATTATGGGCCGTTCCTCGCCAAATTCGAGTGGCGCGTTACGGCCCTAAATTCACTGAGGCATCGCAGTGCATTGCAGGCTGATGATTGGCCAAGCATGCACTATGACCCGCATGCTTTGGCCAATCACAGCGTGGTAAGAACGGAGAGCCGTAATGGCCAATCATTGCTCAGAGGAGTAGGTACACGGCTTGGCGGCCTTGTATAGTGTGTTGGCGTTGGTTAAAGAGAGAGCTTACAGAGAGAGAGAGAGACCGTGTCATTTATATTGAGTTAGAGCAGGCAGGAGAGTCAGTTAGCTGCAGTTACAGTGTGTAGAGGATATATATGCATCCTAGGTGTTGTATATATTTATACACTGTATTCAGTTTAGCTAGATCCATTCCTGTTATTCTCTATACTGTGACAGGCAGGCAGGTGATTGTGCAAGCTGCAGTCAGTGTTTCACTTAGTGTACTGTGTGCTTTGCATAGCGTTCACCTAAAGCTTATCTGAATACAATTAGTGGTGTTCTCATAATAAAACCACAGGCAGGGAGCTGCATTAATTTCATGTAGTGTACTTCTGTCCTTTGCACAGCGTTCACTTAAAGGAACCTGAATACAATTTGTGGTGTTCTCATAATAAAACCACAGGCGGGGGCGTGGCTTGGCGCGCAACGGGTATGGATGCTAGTGAGTGAGCTCTGAGACACACACGGCCTGCAGCTGCCTAAACATCCGACTCAGCGATCTCAGATGCCGGGCAAACGGCTATATAACACACCACACCCGCGTACGAGGAGAGGATCCATTGCTGCCTCCTCGAGGAATATAGCTGACCTCTTTAATCCTAAATCCGGAAGCCGCGGCAGCGGGGAGAAATCCAAGATGGCGCCGATACACCACGAGGAGGAATACAGTGAGGACTCCCAATCTGCCCCGGAGGACTCAGGTAAGGGGAAAGACCGAGCTGACCATCCCCTTACATTTGCGGACATGTTGGTGATAGCGGCGGACATTAAATCCACGTTCTCCACCGCCATTACGGACCTAAAATCTAATCTGCTGGCCCTTAATGAAAAGATGGCGGCGACAGAGGCAGCGGGCAGGAATATGGATAAAGCCATCCGCAGACTAGAGACTGCTAGTGTGTCGCATAGCCGCCACTTTATTGAAGTGAATCGACGTCTGGAAGATTTGGATAACAGGGGGAGGAGGAATAATATACGTGTGAGGGGTATCCCTGAGTCGGTCGAGCCCGTCCAGATCATCCCGGCCCTGAGGAGGCTGTTTAACACCCTACTTGAGAGACAGGAGGATATGGAGATAGAATTCGTCAGGGCTCACAGAGCACTCAGACCGAAGGGACCCGACAATGCACCCCCACGGGACATTATATGCTGCCTTCAGAGCTTCCCACTCAAGGAAGACATTATGCGCAGAGCAAGGGGAAATGATCAGATTGTTTTCAACGGAGCTATCATTATGCTCTTTCAGGATCTTTCCCAAATCACTTTGAAGAATCGCAGGGCCTTGCGCCCCCTGCTGGACAAACTAAGGGAAAGGGAGCTGCGATACACCTGGAGATTTCCCTTTGCGCTGACAGTGACACACAACGGACGCCAGCACGTACTGCGTGAACCTGATGATCTTCCAGACTTCTGTGGTGCCCTAGACCTTGAGCGTGTTCTTGTTCCGGATTGGTACGCAGAATTCCAAGACCCACCGAGAGATGGATCGCCTCCGGATTCCCCTTTCTCCACTCCTGATAAAAGACTCTCCAAGAAGCAAAAGCCATACCGCGCAGGAGGTTCAAAAGTGGGAACACCACGATCCGCCAGAGATGACCGCAGAGGACCAGCTGCAGATTGACCTGGATCTAAAAAGACCGGCTAAGTTGCTGACTTAACTGTTGCATTTTTTTTTTTATGACCTGTTAGGCCCGATCAGTTTCGGTTTGAGTATGTGGTAGGTTTGACAGGATCTTTGGGGCCATATCGCTCCAACTCTGCTGTGAACCGGGGTCACCCATGTTCGCCGTTACACAACCCCCCCCCCTTCCCCCCCAATCCCCTACCTTTCCTTTCCCCCCTCTTTCCCCCCTACTTACCCGTACTCCCCTCCACCTTTCCCATTCCACCTCCCTATCCCGTCTCATCCCCCCCACCTTCCTGTCTTGCCTCCCCCCCCTCCCTTCCTTTCCCCCCTCTCCTTTCCCCCCCACCCTAATGATCTAAAGGAGGTTTCTATGACCCTAGATGAGAGATCCACTCTCCTCAGCTCTCCTCCCCATCCTTCCACTTTTTTTTTGACGCACTCAGGGCACACCATGCGACTGAATATCCTCCCCAAGACTTTGTGGCGGTTGATTAGCTTTTCAAAATGTGCCTCTTAGCTCTCAACAGCATTGGACAGTGGAAGCATTGGGGGACGTAGACGAAAGTGTGATACAAATCCCACCAAGAGAATGGACTCTGAATAAGAGACATGCTATTATGAGATGTTATTATGAGAGGTTGGGAACATGCGCTGGTTGGAGGATTTTCCTCCCGTACCTCCTAAACAGGGATCTGGAGGGGAAGGGGGATACCCTTCCTGTAGAAGAAAAGGTCATGTCTATCATAGTAATTGTACATCAGGGGCCTACTTACGAGTTAATATAAGTTAGGATGTTTATCTGTTCAGATTACATAAGCTTCCGAGTGCAGGCTGTGTGTGCGCTGTGTTGCACTTCACTACTAATTACATTTGGAAGAGGCTAGTGACTATCTGTTTACCGGTTGTTAGTCGCCTCCCTCTACCCCCACCGATTAGTGCATCTGTCCCTATTCATTGGGGGTGGATGCACGGAACTACTCCTTAACCAGGATAAATAGTTGTACCTGGTAAGGGATTTCTATTGTTGTCTCCGTTATCATTTACTCTTTATCTTTACCTATCTTTTTCTCTTTATAATCTCGAGTGCCCTCCTGTGGTTGTAGTCGATTTGATTCTCACGTCCTTTGAACAGTTTTGTTTTATAGGTGCCCTCTGGATCATCTCGCTCTGAGTCCTTACCATGGCTTATTCAGACCTCGGCCGAGGTCCCTCCGTGATCTCCCATAATGTCAGGGGTCTGAACGTACCTGAAAGACGCTCAACGCTGTTAAGAGAATTAAAAAAAAGGTAGGCCGCACTTTGTGTTCCTACAGGAAACCCACTTTAAGACACACCATGTACCTAAGCTGACAGACGCCTTCTTTACAGAGGCCCATCATGCAACCTGTGATTCCAGAGCTAGGGGGGTGTCCACTTTGATCAGCAAAGAAGCTCCTTTTGTTCTGCAGGAGAAACTTTTAGATCCTAAAGGCAGATTTGTTTTTCTGAAAGACATGTACCATGATACCCCACTGACATTGGCCAACGTCTACTTTCCCAATAGAGCCCACATATCCTTCTGCCAACGTATGACTCAGGAATTAATGGGTTTCGCATCAGGATGCCTGATCCTTGGGGGGGACTTCAACGTACCCCTAAACCCCATAGCTGATACTTCTAATGGGAAGACTTGCCTGTCGTATAGGATACTGAAAAAAACTTAAATCCATGCTCCAATCCCTGCAAGTGATAGATACATGGCGTTTCAAACATCCTGAGGGACGAGACTATACTTTCTTCTCACCTCCACATAACAGGCACTCCCGCATTGACTACCTATTTATCTCGCAACGAGACCTGACGTTTGTTACTGAGACTCACATAGGCATACAATCCTTCTCGGACCACGCCCCGATCTCCCTATCCCTGAAAGTCACCCCTCCTAGATCTTACACTGGATCCTGGAGACTGAATGCGTCACTCCTGACTGATCCCGTACTGCTGCCCACCTTGACCTCCTCCCTGACCGATTTCTTCCAACGCAACACGGCCCCAGATGTAGACCCTATGGCAACTTGGGAGGCACATAAATGTACATTGAGGGGAGAACTTATCAGAATGGGTGCCCGTCGCAAGAGGGAAAGGGACAAAAATATTAAAAACCTTTCGGAACGAATAAGATACCTAGAAAACCTACATAAACAATCCCTCAGCGTTCAAACGGCAACTGAACTTATAGAAAAAAGGAAGGCCCTTCAACAGCTCTTTGAGGATAAATCAAGGAGGCTTTTGTTTAAGAAAAGGATTTATTATGAATCCGGCAATAAGACTGGTAAACTACTAGCCAGGGCCCTGAAGGAACAGTCGTCAAAATTTTTTATTCATGGCATCAGGGGGGCAGATGGCAAGATGGAGGTCTCGGTAGAAGCAATTTCTAAACATTTCCATGAATTTTACACGAAACTCTATAACCTTCCACCCCGTCACAAGTTGGCGGATATGGGAGGTGAGAGGTCACAGTTCATATGGGACTACCTTAACAGAAGCGGTTTGCCTGCCCTGTCGGACTCAGACGCTTCGCTTCTGGAGGAACCGTTGACTAGTGCAGAAATTAAATTGGCCATTAAACAACTCAAATCTGGGAAGAGCGCAGGCCCCGATGGTTATACCTCCATCTATTATAAGACATTTGCCCACATTCTGGCAGACCCCCTCAGAGCTGCATTGGATTCCATGTCAGTACCCAGGAAGGTCACCCCAGACTTTCTGTCTGCTCATATTACGGTAATACACAAAGCGGGAAAAGATCCCGCTGATTGCGCCAGTTATCGCCCCATCTCCCTATTGAACCTGGACGCCAAGATCTATGCTAAGATACTGGCGTCCAGATTGAGTCCCTTGTTGTCGGACCTGATCGGACCGGACCAGGTAGGTTTTATGCCGGGTCGTGAAGCTAAGGATAATGTCATAAAGGCCTTGTTGCTGACTCAGGCGGCTAGCATGGGGAACTTGGAAGGCCTTCTCCTCTCCACGGATGTGGAGAAGGCCTTCGACAGGGTGGCATGGGACTACATGATGGCTGTCTGCGCTAAGGTGGGATTGGGGCCGCACATGTTAGCCAGGATATTCGCACTATACCAGTCACCCACAGCGAACCTAAAGATTAATGGTACACTATCTGAAAAGGTCCTGATAGCCAATGGCACGAGACAGGGATGTCCACTGTCCCCCCTCCTGTTCATCCTGTCCCTAGAACCCTTCATTAGGATTGTCAAGGCGAACACGGACATTCGGGGCTTCATGGTATCAAACAAGGAATACAAAGTTGCTGCTTATGCAGATGACTTACTTTTTTCCTGACTAACCCAATTATCTCCTTACCCAACCTGATGAGGGAATTTGACCTTTATGGTTATATGTCTAACCTAAAGATAAACTACACCAAGTCGGAAGCCCTGAATGTCTCTTTGCCGGAGACACTTCTTGACCAGGTTAAGGTGACCACTTCATTTAGATGGGAGCCTAAGGCCTTAACGTACCTGGGAGTTTGGCTCACACCGAGACTTTCAGATATATTCGCTTGCAACTTTCCCAGATTCCTCACGACTGTCAGGGAAAACCTGGCCAGGTGGCGTTCAGGCTATTTTTCCTGGTTTGGCCGTGCAGCCATAATCAAAATGACACTTCTACCTAGATTGCTTTATCTACTACATGCTCTTCCCATTAAAATCCCTGCATCCTTTTTCACTACGCTTAAATCAATCCTACTTAAGTTCCTTTGGAACGAACAAAAACCCAGGATTAGATATTCCCTCTTGATGAAGCCCAAGGAACTAGGAGGTATGGGGATACCAGACTTTAAAGCCTATTATCAAGCTACCCACCTGACCAGAATAGTGGACTGGCACTGCCATGGCACAGTGAAAGACTGGGTCTTTCTAGAAGAAGCTATGAGCCCAATCCCCCTGAGGTTTGCCCCCTGGATTCCTTGGGGGAGTCACCCATCCAGTCTTAGACGGCAACACATAACTGGGTGTGCGCTAGAAATCTTCCACAAACTCTCAAGGTCCACAAATATCTCTTCCCAACCAGGCCCTCTGACGCCACTGAGGGACAACCCGGACTTTACACCCGGTATGCGTAATCGTAGCCTTCAATCTGGGAACCAGCCGGGCCCGCTTCTGGTGAGAGACTGTTTCTCTGACGGGAGGGTAATGGACTGGTCTACTCTCAGGAACCAAATTAACGATTTACCCTTTTGGACCTACTTCCAAATACGCAGTTATCTGGGGAGACAGACTGATAGGAACACCCTTCACAGACCCCTCACGGCTCTGGAATCTATTTGTTTGGAGGGCACGCGTTGTCTTAAAACCACCTCCATGGCTTATGGGTGGCTGCAGGACTCGAGGTCGGGAATCGGATGGACTCAGAGTGAGGTGGTCGGAGGAGCTACAGATGGAGATCACTACTAAACAATGGAGACAGGCATGTATCCTGGCACATAAATGCTCTATAAGCACTAAAACTCAGGAAACGGCCTACAAACTCATGACACATTGGTACAATACCCCAGCCAAGATACACGGATGGAACCCCTCGATACCTGACACTTGCTGGCGATGCCAGGGAGATGGGGGCACTCTATTCCACATTTGGTGGCAGTGCCCACTAATTACTGGATTTTGGGACAAAGTGGTCTCTCTGATTAAGCACATCACTGACACCAGAATAACCCTGAATGCTGCTGCCTGCCTGCTCCACATCACTGATGTCTCGATGGGGACCTATAAGGGATCCTTGACGAGACATCTACTGAACGCGGCCAAGTCCCTTATCCCGCTACACTGGAGGTCCCAGAGGGTTCCGTCCGTTGCGGATTGGCTGAACAGGGTCTCAGAAATGCATAAAATGGAAGAGACCCTGACTCAAACGAATGACATCGTGGACAAATTCCACAAAACATGGCAACCTTGGATACTTTAAGTACTCAGCTGCCTACACAGACATAGTACCTTAGAGATCATCCCTCGATATAATGGGAGGCTAGGGCGCGAGCAGCCACGGATTGGGCACCTTCTATTACTGCTTTCTCTTCTCTTTTCTTTAGAACTTAACTCTAATTTTCCAGGTATCTAGACTGTTCTTTTTCTTTGTCATTATCTATATTCTAATTATTCTCCACAGTTTTATTTGCAGTTGCAAGTCGCCGCTATGTATTTAGTAATTTCACGTTACGGGTCACCCTTAGGGGGATGACAGTAAAGAATTCATGTAATCAATGTGTACTACCACAGGGCAGAAAAGAACTTCCAGCGGAATAGACCGCATATTTTTTTTTTTTTTTTTGTGGTTGGAAGCTGATGGCCCGATTTAAACGTTCTAGTCTGCTAAAATACCTGTTATGTGATACTTTGTATGAGTTCCTATGTTACTTACATCTGCAGTTGCACCTGCATATGATGGCTCACACTTGTCAACTTTATGCTGTGCTTCAATAAACGTGAAATGTTAAAAAAATAAAATAAAACCACAGGCAGAGAGGTGCAAGTAATTTCAGTTAGTGTACTGTGTCCTCTGCACAGTGTTCACCTAAAACTAACTGAAGACAATTGCTGTTTTTCTCATACTAATACCACAGCAGGCAGTTGATTCTGATAGCTGCATTATAATCAGTACAGATATATATCCCACCTTTGTGCAGCTACATCTCACTGCAGGCCATTAGTATGTCTGGAAGGCAAACAAGGAGAGGCAGACAGTCACGAGGCAATAAAAGAGGACAAGCAAGCTCTGTGTCTAGAGGCAACAGTGCTGGTCATGGACACGGTGCATCCTCATCAGCACGTGGCCGTGGGACACACCTGTCCTTTTCGGCAGCTGGCCATGTTGAGCCGCAACATGCCGAAGACTTGGTAGAGTGGATGACCAAGCCGTCCTCATCCTCTCTCACCCAGGCTCAGGGTACTTTGTCTGGCAAAGCAGCTGCCAAAGCGGCCTCTTCCCTCAACTCAATGGCATCAGTCACTCCTTCCCTAGCCTCACCATATCCTCCTGAGGAGTCCCCCGAACTGTTTGACCACAGTGTTGGGTACATGCTCCAGGAGGATGCCGAACGTTTTGAAGGCTCCGATGATGGAACCCAGCTAGAGGAAGGCAGTAATGTGAGCCCAGAGAGAGGGGGTAGTAAAGTGAGCCCAGAGAGAGGGGGTAGTAAAGTGAGCCCAGAGAGAGGGGGTGCCCAACAAGGACAGCTATCTGGCAGTCATGTTCCCCCAGCTGCAGCATACTGCCAGATTTGCTCCAGTGATGAGGAGGGAGGGGATGATGAGGTCACTGACTACACGTGGGTGCCTGATAGGAGAGAGGAGGAGGAGGCACATCTCCAACGAGGCAGGATGCCCTTCAGGGGCCATCTTAAGGGCAGCACACCGACTGCATCACACCACAGAGCTCCGTATGTGCAGGGTGCTGCTGTCTCTGCGCGTTATTCCAAAAGTTCTTTGGTGTGGGCCTTTCAGACGTGTGCAGCAGATCGCACCGTTGCCATTTGCAACATATGTCTAAAGCGTATCTCGCGTGGCCAAAACATCAGCCGCTTGGGCACCACGTGCTTGACCAGACATACAGTGGGTATGGAAAGTATTAAATTTTTCACTATTTGTTATATTGCAGCCATTTGCTAAAATCATGTAAGTTAATTTTTTTGCTCAATGTACACACAGCACCCCATATTGACAGAAAAACACAGAATTGTTGACATTTTTGCAGATTTATTAAAATGAAAAAAACTTAAATATCACATGGTCCTAAGTATTCAGATCCTTTGCTCAGTATTTAGTAGAAGCACCCTTTTGATCTAATACAGCCATGAGTCTTTTTGGGAAAGATGCAACAAGTTTTACACATCTGAATTTGGGCATCCTCTGCCATTCCTTCTTGCAGATGCTCTCCAGTTTTGTCAGGTTGGATGGTAAACGTTGGTGGACAGCCATTTTTAGGTCTCTCCAGAGATGCTCAATTGGGTTTAAGTCAGGGCTCTGGCTGGGTCATTCAAGAACAGTCACGAGTTGTTGTGAATCCACTCCTTCATTATTTTAACTGTGTGCTTAGGGTCATTGTCTTGTTGGAAGGTAAACCTTCGGCCCAGTCTGAGGTCCTGAGCACTCTGGAGAAGGTTTCCATCCAGGATATCCCTGTACTTGGCCGCATTCATCTTTCCCTTGATTGGAACCAGTCGTCCTGTCCCTTCAGCTAAAAAACACCCCCACAGCATGATGCTGCCACCACCATGCTTCACTGTTGGGACTGTATTGGACCGGTGATGAGCAGTGCCTGGTTTTCTCCACACATACCGCTTAGAATTAAGGCCAAAAAGTTATATCTTGGTCTCATCAGGCTAGAGAATCTTATTTTTCACCATCTTGGAGTCCTTCAGGTATTTTTTTTTAGCAAACTCCATGCGGGCTTTCATGTGTCTTGCACTGAGGAGAGGCTTCCGTCGGGCCACTCTGCCATAAAGCCCTGACTGGTGAAGGGCTGCAGTGATGGTTGACTTTACAACTTTCTCCCATCTCCCGACTGCATCTCTGGAACTCAGCCACAGTGATCTTTGGGTTCTTCTTTACCTCTCTCACCAAGGCTGTTCTCCCCCGATAGCTCAGTTTGGCCGGACGGCCAGCTCTAGGAAGGGTTCTGGTTGTCCCAAAAGTCTTCCATTTAAGGATTATGGAGGCCACTGTGCTCTTAGGAACCTTAAGTGCAGCAGACATTTTTTTGTAACCTTGGCCAGATCTGAGCCTTGCCACAATTCTGTCTCTGAGCTCTTCAGGCAGTTCCTTTAATCTCATGATTCTCATTTGCTCTGACATGCACTGTGAGCTGTAAGGTCTTATATAGACAGGTGTGTGGCTTTCCTAATCAAGCCCAATCAGTATAATCAAACACAGCTGGACTCAAATGAAGGTGTAAAACCATCTCAAGGATGATCAGAAGAAATGGACAGCACCTGAGTTAAATATTTGAGTGTCACAGCAAAGGGTCTGAATACTTAGGACCATGTGATATTTCAGTTTTTCTTTTTTAATATATCTGCAAAAATGTCAACAATTCTGTGTTTTTCTGTCAATATGGGTGCTGTGTGTACATTAATGAGGAAAAAAAATTACCTTACATGCAGAGGCGTTGCCAGGGGGGAGCGGCGGGTGCGGGCCGCACCCGGGTGACACCCGCCAGAGGGGTGACACCCGACCCGTCACGGCGCTTGATCGAGAGAGGTGCGGCGGCTCTCTCCTCTTCCTCCTTCCCCTGTGCACTCCCGCTTCTGTATCTCCTTCCTCCCGGCGATGTTCGGGGAGGGAGGAGGAGTAAAAATTGTGTTGTGAGGCAGACAGCCCTGGAGTGCCATAGTGCACGGCGCCCGCATGTCCTCCGGGAACCGGCACTGCAATCGCCGGTGCTGGCTGCCTATCAGAACAATTAAACCCCACAGAACGATGGAGCCTAGGCTCCTCCTCCACACTGACAGTACATATCAGGAGGAGGAGGAGGAACATCCATGTGGACAGAGCGTGCTGATCTGAGGTCTGTGACTGTAGGGAGGGCTACATTAGGGGGATTGTACAGAGAGGGGGGGTTACATTAGGGGGATTGCACAGAGGGGGGGTTACATTAGGGGGATTGCACAGAGGGGGGTTACATTAGGGGGTTGCACAGAGAGGGGGGGTTACATCTGGGGGATTTTACAGAGAGGGGGGTTACATTAGGGGGATTGCACAGAGGGGGGGTTACATCTGGGGGATTGTACAGAATGGGGGGTTACATTAGGGGGATTGCACAGAGGGGGGGTTACATCTGGGGGATTGTACAGAATGGGGGGGTTACATTAGGGGGATTGCACAGAGGGGGGGTTATCACTGGGGGATTGTACAGAATGGGGGGTACATTAGGGGGGGTTAAATTTGGGAGATTGTACAGAATGGGGGGGTTACATTAGGGGGATTGCACAGAGGGGGTGTTACATTAGGGGGATTGCACGGGGGGATACATTGGGGAGATTGCACAGGGGTTACATTAGGGAGATTGCACGGGGGGATACATTGGGGAGATTGCACGGGGGGATACATTGGGGAGATTGCACGGGGGGATACATTAGGGGGATTGTACAGAGGGGGGAATGCAGAGGGGTTCCATTAGGGGGGTTACACGGGGGGGGTTCCATTAGGGGGATTACACACGGGGAGAGCTGTGCTTATGCTCTAGCCTGCTCAGTGCCCCAGATTGAACAGTGACCGGGGGGTTGACACCAAATTTTACCGCAGCAGGTGACACCAACCCTAGTGACGCCACTGCTTACATGATTTTAGCAAATGGCTGCAATATAACAAAGAGTGAAAAATTTAAGGGGGTCTGAATACTTTCCGTACCCACTGCATGTCGACCTGCCATGCAGTTCATTGGCAAGCCTACCTAAAAGACCCACACCAAAGAACAAAGCGGACCTCTCCTTGCTCCTCATCAGCTGGGATCTCCAACCCCACTATACCTTCAGTCCTCTCTGAAACCTGCACTGAGAGGAATGAAGGTGTAGAATTAGGTGTGTTACAGCCAAATACTTGCAGGCAATCTTCTATCGGTACACCAACGTCCGATTGTACCAGGTAAATTTCCCTGCCCCAGCTGCTGCACCGCCGAAAGAAGTTCGCTCCCAGCCATCCACATGCCCAGTGGTTGAATGCTAGCTTGGCTAAATTTCTAGCACATCAACTGCTGCCTTTTCAGTTGGTAGACTCTGCCCCCTTCCGTGAGTTTGTGGAATGTACAGTTCCTCAGTGGCAGACTCCCAAACGCCACTTTTTTCTCACGGAAGGCGATTCCAGCTCTCTATCGGCATGTGGAAGGCAATGTCTTGGCCTCGCTAGACAGGGCGGTCAGCGGTAAGGTGCATATTACCGCTGACTCATGGTCCAGCAGGCATGGACAGGGACGTTACCTATCTTTCACGGTGCATTGGGTGACTCTGCTGGCAGCTGGGAAGGATGCAGGACAAGGTACAGTAGTGTTGGAGGTTGTTCCGTCACCACGCCTCCAAAATGTTACTACTGGTGATTCTGACACACCTCTCTCCTCCACCCCTCCTCCTCTTCTTCCTCCATGGCCTCTACCTGTGCTTTGTCCTCGGAACCAGCGGTGCTCCGTAGGCGTTCAAGGGGCTACGCAAGTACGCAGGCAAAAAGATGCCATGTGGTGCTTGAACTGGTGTGCTTGGAGGACAGGAGCCAAACTGGGGCACAGATTCTGTCAGCTCTGCAGGGGCAGGCTCAGAGGTGGTTGACGCCACGCAGCTTAAGCCAGGAAAGGTGGTTTGTGACAATGGCACCAACCTCCGACAGGGACAACTGACCCATGTGCCCTGTTTGGCTAACGTCCTTAACTTGGTGGTGCAACGGTTCTTGGGCAGGTACCCAGGCTTACAGGAGGTCCTGAAGCAGGCCAGGAAACTGTGGGCATTTCCGCTGGTCATATAATGCCAGTGCTCGGCTGGCTGACCTGAAAAAGGATTACAACCTGCCCAAGAACCGCCTAATCTGTGACATGCCCACCAGGTGGAACTCTATGTTGGCCATGCTGCAGGGGCTGCACACGCAGCAGAGGGCCATCTATGAGTATCTGTTGCAATATGGCACCAGGGTCAGGGAAGCTTGGATTTTTTTTCCCCACGCCAGTGAGCCATGATCAGGGATGCATGCACTGTCCTGGCACCATTTGAGGAGGCCACGAGGATGGTGAGCAGTGACAGTGCATGCATCAGTGACTAGCACTCAGCATCAGCAGCAGTCTTCTAGGGATCAATTACAGTCCCAAGACACCCGTGGACTTGTACATGGCTGGGAGGAGGTGGCTCCGGATCATGTCGTCCTCCGTAACCCAGAGTACTCCGCACCGAATGCCTCTGCAAACCTACGCTGCCTGGCCTCCCTGATCCTGCAAAGCCTGCGGAAGGATCCTCGTATTCGTGCGATCAAGGAGAGGGATCATTACTGGCTGGCAACCCCCCTTGATCCACGTTACAAGGGTAAGGTTGCGGACCTTATCTTGCCATCACAGAGGGAGCAGAGAATGAAGCATCTTCGGGAGGCCTTGCAGAAAGGTCTGTGCAACGCGTTCCCAGAGACTGGGAGGTTACAAATTCATGGTCCTGGACAATGTGTTGCTGAGGCTTCGGTCAGTCAAAGAAAGAGCGGTGGAGAAGGTGGCTGTCTGACCGATGCGTTCAGACAATTTTTTTGTACGCAGCCACAAGGTATGATCGGTTCCAGCAACCATCACCAGCGTCTGGTTTACATGGTGCAGGAATACCTAGGGGCAAGATCAGACTTGAGTCTTGAGGATGGATCACTGGCCAGAGCTTGCACAGTATGCAATTGAGCTACTGGCATGTCCTGCATCCAGCGTTCTTTCGGGAACGCACATTCAGTGCTGCTGGAGGCTTTGTAACTGATCACAGGGTGCGCCTGTCCACCGACTCGGTCGATCGACTGACCTTCATAAAAATGAATCAGTCTTGGATCACCACCAGCTACCAAGCACCTGATGCTGATGTAACCGAATAATTTTTTTGGAAATGTCAGATCCCTTCAAGACTGCTGATGCTGAGTGACTATCCTGTTATGCTGAGTGACTATCCTCTTCCTCCTCAATGATCATCCTGATAGCTTGTAAGAACATTGTTGTTTCTGGGCACCGCCACCAGTGGCTAAGGCCCAATTTTTCAGCCCCTGTTTAACAGGGGCGTGTATTTACAATTTGATTAATTCACAGCATGGCCCATTCCTGCGCCCACCAAGAGTAACTGAGGATTTACTGTGTTGGGGCACCAGCACCAGCAAAGGCCCAATTTTTCCTACCACTGTTCAACAATGGCATGTAATTACAATTCTTGATATAATAGTTCACAGCAGGGCGTTCCAGCGCCCACCAAGAGTATCTGTGAGAGCTTACAGTGTTGTGGCAATACCAACACCTAAGGGCCAAGATTCTGCAGAGTATATACGGCAGGCCCCTACTTTCAAACATTCAACTTTGAAACGACTCCTACTTGCAAACGGAAGGAGACAACAGGAAGTGAGAGGAAATCTACCCCATGGAAGGAAAATTCTCTCCTGTAAGAGTTAATATGGGAAAAAGGTGTCTCCTCTCCACTGATGCTTTATCACCAATCCTTGTTTCAATAAAAAACCCAAATTTTCAAAAAACATTTGTCATTGGGACTGAAAGTGAGGTGAAATGTTCCGAACAGGTGCACAGACAGCAAAACAAATGTTACAGGGGTGATAATAACCCTTCCCTATGTTTTCCAAAAAGCTTAAAAATAGATTTTTTGGGATGGAGCTACACTTAAAAAATGTACCAGTTCAAAATTACAAACAGATTCTACTTAAGAACAAACCTACAGTCCCTGTCTTGTTTGCACCGCCTGTATACTGATGTTCAGAGTATATGGGGCCTTTTTTAAATTTGGGTACGGGGTTCACCTTAATATCTAAGGGGCTGGTAGTGGGCTGGGGGGGTACCCATGCAATTTTTCTCAATGATTTTCATCCATATTGCCCGGACCAGACATTACATTAAAGCCGCAAGCAGTTTTAAATGACTTTTTCTCTTATCGTCCATGGACTGACACAGCTCTCATACTGTTTACGTGTGGTATATGTTCCTGCTCACAGGAGAAGATCTAGGCAGAATGTTAGATGTTAGAAACATACATTCTAGAACAAAACCAGAGCTGAACAGCCCTGCCCAGGGGGGCGGTCCCTCCGGACATAACCCTCCTACCTGCAGCTAGCAGCCTCAGTTCGTAACAAGCAGTACAAACCTTAAAAGAAGGGTGGGTGCTGTGTCAGTCCATGGACATCAGAGAAACTGATTTTACGGTGAGTACAAAAATCCTATTTTCTCTTATCGTCCATGGACTGACACAGCTCTCATACTGTTTACGTGTGGGACGTCCCAAAGCAGTATAAGAAAAGGGTGGGAGCAAATAGTAAAGGAACAACCAAAACTTCACTCCAAACCAGCAGAGCTCCCCGGAGGAGCTGCAACATTAAACAGCGGCCTGCAACACTTTTCGGCCGAAGGAAACATCCGAAGATGCAGCCACATCAACCTTATAGAATTTTGAAAAGGCATGAACGGACGACCAGGTCGCCGCCTTGCACACTTGTGCAACCGACGCTTGATGTCGGAAAGCCCAGGAAGCACAAATTGCCCTGGCGGAATGCGCCGTAACCGGAAAGGGAGGCGCCCTCCCCTTAATGGCATAGGCCTGTATAACAGTGTCTGATAAACCTAGAAATGGTGGCAGACGACACCGCTCGGCCCTGTTTCAGACCAGAGACAGACACAACTATTGAGTCATAGCACGTACCACATCCAATGTGTGAAGCGCAAACCCTCTGGGATGCGATGGGTGAGGACACAAGGACGGGAGGACAATGTCCACATGTAGGTGAAAAGCCAAGACCACCTTTGGCAAAAGGAAGGTCACGGACGCAACGCCGCCTTATCCTAATGGATGACCAAATAGGGCGACTTGCAGGACAAGGCCGCCAACTCAGACACCCGTCTGACAGAAGTAATGGCCACTAAGAAGGCCACCTTCGGAGACAAGGTCAAGAGAGAAATATCTGATATTTTTAAAGTGAGGTTCCTGGAGAACCGAGAGCACCAAATTCAAATCCCGAAGAGGGAGAAAAGCAAGCATTTGGGTCACGCCACGCTGCGAGGCAGAGTGAGGAACCAACAATATTTAAGCGGCTCCTGTGGGGGTAGCGCTACATTTGCTTAACCCTTTTATTACCTGCCCTGGGAGGTCTTCAGAGCAGCCAGGAGGGCTGGCAGCACCTGCAAGCAGTTTAACTGGGAGCAGATCTACATAAGGAGAGGATACACTCCTGCATGCAGTTTGCCTCATCCTTTTGTCCTATTTCCAAAAGAGACGGAGAGCTCCTAGTCTGTAATGAACTTTTGCTTCTAAAATCCACTAAGAACTGTGTGAGGAAAGGAGAGCAAACAGTTTGGGATCTTTTTGTATTAAGTTGTCCCCTGTTGTTCTTGATTCAAGGTGGGCATCCTATAAATCCCTTTGCCTATCCACATTGTTACCCCTAATAAAACATAAACAAAGCCAAGGGACTGACTTCTTCTGTCTGGATGCAAGCAGAGAAGGCATGTTGCCTGGCTGTTCAGGAGTAGGAGAGCCAGTTACCAGCAGCTCCTGCAGGGGTAGTGCTACATATATTTTACTGTAAATTGTAAATAAATATTTTGCATCCCCTTACTTACTAAGTATAAGCTTTTTTATTGTTCTAACATGACATTTGGAAAAAATGTACTGGGCCATGGTCTCACTAAGGATGAGAAGAACCACTGTCCCAGAGGCTCTAAAATGAGAAAGAAAACCACTGCCTTTATTACATGGCTGCCTCCACATAGAGACACAGTGCAGAATAAGGCATAATAAGTCAGTAATGGGGGAAAGATTAGCTGCAGGAGACCACTGGCAATTCTGATGACTAGTGTTTTTTAATCTGCTTGCCATTTATTTGGACAAAGAGCTCAGTTCCTTTTAAAAAAAAATAAGTTGCTGACAGGTGCAAAAAGAAATAGGACCCTTCCTTCCACCTCCTGTACATTCCCTTTTGGACCATCATTTTGTCAGGCAGCCTCAATCTCCAATTGGTTTTTGTGGTAGGCACTTGGGGAGAGCTTCTGCACCACCAGGAAGTGTGAAGGCTATGCAAAATTATAACAGCCATGGATTTAGGTGGAGCAGGGACAATGTAAGCTACTGCAGGAATGTCCCTGCACTTAATAGCTTTTTTGTTTGGGACGGGCTTATACAAGAATCTGAATTTTATTATTAAAATATATATTTTTTAAATTCTTATATAGTTTTACTTACTTTTAAGAATTATTCTTGAGCTGATAGTCATAACTTAGAGACCTTTGATGTCTTGTGGTTGCCATGCTGATACCACCTATTATTTCCCAGTGCCTCAGTAGGTCAGACAGTTTAAGTCGTGGTAATGATAACAGAGTGGCTTGAGGATCATAATATAGAATAGTGAGACCTACTAACCACAATATTTCACTATTGCTGCTTTTAAAATGAAAACATCTCTCGTAAAAAAAATGTTTTGGATAAAGTTGGTGAGGGTTAGAATCCCTATCACAGCTTTTTGATGTTTGTGTGCCATGGAGGAAATTTTAATTAACTTCCTGTCTCAGAGACACAACAGGAACTGAGAGAAAATCTCTGCAAAGTGAAGGAAAACTCCCTTTTGATAGTTGTCAGTGGAACAGATGTCCCCATTGGATGAATTTCCTTCATTTCTTCAATGAATTTCCCATAATTTTCTGGTCCAGTGAGTGTGGAACAATAGAAAAAGGTAAATTTCCTCAGTGGGGATCACAGACAGCAATGGAATACTCCAGATTTAGTAATTTATTTCAGGAGGACACTGCACTTTAATAAGCCTCCCCAAACAGTTTCTACGCAGGAGCAAATCCAGATGACAGATGACTTCTAAAAAGGGACAGAGTCCCTTTTTAGAAGTTACCCTAGACAGAACTACCACTCTTCCACCTAAAGGAACTACCACGCAGTCACTAGGACCCTGAGTTCAGGTCAGTACTCACAAAGTCACAGCATCGCCAGATGCCTCATTCCAGTGCCCACCTCAGGCTGGGGACTCCTCCTGTAGGACAAGAACCTGGGTGCTTCAGGCCTAATACTATTTATGTGCTCTTCATCTACCTACTGGGCACACCTCCCCAGGGATTGGTTGAAGTCCCATACATATTCAGACTGCTTATTTTACTTTGCAGCCTGCTATGATTCTAGAATTCTCTAGAATACAGGGGAAACAATCAAACCTGCAGCCTGTGAAACACAGACCAACCCAAATCAATCAACAGCTGCTCCACTGATTACAGAGGAGCCATAAATAACTAAATTTGCCTAACATCCTAACAACCCAACTAGGAAGGTGCTAAATAACACAAAGGATTCAAAACATAACAAAAACAGTGCCATTAAGGAAAATAGAAATGTTGCAGATAAATTGGTGTGAAATGTTACATATTGCACCGCAATAGTGGAAATATTTGCAAAAAAAATTCCTGAATTAGGACAGAGAGCAGAAACAGAGAAAGGATCTAGCATGCATTCCACTGTCTGGGACTGGAATAACTGTGCATGTTCCCACATTCCACACCAAGTGAGCTCATTTATACACCCATCAATCATAATTCTCAAAAGAATCAATAATCATAATTCAACGCCCCTGTGGACTTGCAAATGTCCTATGTTCTGGTCGTGCAGAATATAATGAGAATCACTAATGTCCATTGGTCTTGTAGTTTCACAAAAGACAGCCAATTATTATATAAAAATACAATAGCACAAATGCCAGTGTCGTTAAAAGAAATGGTGCATACAAAGCAGTGTAAAACATTGCATATTGCACCCAAATAGTGCTGAAAATTCTGAATCAGTGAGAGGATCTGGTGTGCAGTCTACTTCACAGAACAAATGTGCATGCTACCAAGTTCCAACAATTGGGACGTAATGCAAACAGCATGATTGTCTTCCCAACTGGCCAACTGGCTTCACAACTGGCAGGAAGCTACTCAAACCAGACCAAAGAGTAAAACTAAAAATGAAGTCTTAATAGTTCAAAAAGAGTGGTTGACTAGACAAGTATTGAAGCGAAAACCAGCACACCAAGAGATAGATTCTGAAGTAAGTTCCATATATGTAACACCTACATCTCAAGAGCATGGTGGACCTCTTTGTCAAGATCAGGGATGAGCCGAACACCCCCCTGTTCGGTTCGCACCAGAACCTGCGAACAGACAAAATGTTTGTGTAAACTTTAGAACCCTATTAAATACAATGGACTCGAACGTTCGAAATCTAAAGTGTTAATTATAAAGGCTAATATGCAAGTTATTGTCCTAAAAGGTGTTTGGGGACCTGGGTCCTGCCCCATGGGACATGTATCAATGCAAAAAATAAGTTTTAAAAACGGCCGTTTTTTCGGGAGCAGTGATTTTAATAATGCTTAAAATGAAAAAATAAAAGTGAAATATTCCTTTAAATTTCGTACCTGGGGGGTGTGTATGATATGCATGTGAAGTGGCGCATGTTTCCCGTGCTTAGAACTGTCCCTGCAAAAAATGTCATTTTTGAAAGAAAAAAATGCATTTAAAACTGACTCGCGGCTATTAATGAATTGTCGGCTCCCGGCAATACATACAAAAGTCATTGATAAAAAAAAAAAAAAAAAAGCGTGGGGGTTCCCCAGAATTCAATTACCAGGCCCTTCAGGTCTGGAATGGATATTAAGGGGAACCCCGCCGCAAATTTAAAAAAAAATTGACGTGGGGTTCCCCCAAATATCCATTCCAGGCCCTTCAGATCTGGCATGGATTTTAAGGGGAACTCCACCCCAAATTTAAAAAAAAAATGGCGTGGAGTTCCCCTAAAAATCCATACCAGACCCCTTATCCGAGCACGCAACCTGGCCGGCCGCAGGGGAAAAGGGGGGGACGAGAGAGCGGCCCCCCTCCCTCCTGAACCGTACCAGGCCACATGCCCTCAACATGGGGAGGATGTCCCCATGTTGATGGGGACAAGGGCCTCATCCCCACAACCCTTGCCCGGTGGTTGTGGGGGTCTGCGGGCGGGGGGCTTATCGGAATCTGGAAGACCCCTTTAACAAAGGGGACCTCCAGATCCCGCCCCCCCCCCCTATGTGAATTGGTAAGGGGTACATTGTACCCCTACCATTTCACGAAGAAAGCGTAAAAAAATGTTTAAAAAAACACACACACCTTGGAAAAGTCCTTTATTTAAAAAAAAAAAAAAACATTCCAGCGGTGAAATCCAGTGTCCCGCGGCGATCCTGATGTCCAGCGCTGTCCTTCATTGGTTGTGCCTGAGCGGACCTGATGGGGAACTCCCTCTCAGTATTTTAAATGTATAGACCCGCCCCTTCTTAAGTTCCCCATCAGGTCCGCTCAGCGGACGAGATGCGGAACATGAGAAGGGGCGGGTCTATACATGTATTACCAAAGTGAGAGCAGTTCCCCATCAGGTCCGCCCCCTCGGTATGTCGGACCCGCCTACGTCATTGGCTTCAGCGGGGAACTTCCTTCACTATGTAAATTTAAATTACACAGTGAAGGAAGTTCCCCGCTCAAGCCAATGATGTAGGCGGGTCCGACATACCGAGGGGGCGGACCTGATGGGGAACTGCTCTCACTTTGGTAATACATGTATAGACCCGCCCCTTCTCATGTTCCGCATCTGGTCCGCTGAGCGGACCTGATGGGGAACTTAAGAAGGGGCGGGTCTATACATTTAAAATACTGAGAGGGAGTTCCCCATCAGGTCCGCTCAGGCACAACCAATGAAGGACAGCGCTGGACATCGGGATCGCCGCGGGACACTGGATTTCACTGCTGGAATGTTTTTTTTTTTTTTTAATAAAGGACTTTTTCAAGGTGTTTGTGTGTTTTTTTAAACATTTTTTTACGCTTTCTTCGTGAAATGGTAGGGGTACAATGTACCCCTTACCAATTCACATAGGGGGGGCGGGATCTGGGGGTCCCCTTTGTTAAAGGGGTCTTCCAGATTTCGATAAGTCCCCCGCCCGCAGACCCCCACAACCACCGGGCAAGGGTTGTGGGGATGAGGCCCTTGTCCCCATCAACATGGGGACATCCTCCCAATGTTGAGGGCATGTGGCCTGGTACGGTTCAGGAGGGAGGGGGGGCCGCTCTCTCGTCCCCCCCCTTTTCCCCTGCGGCCGGCCAGGTTGCGTGCTCGGATAAGGGGTCTGGTATGGATTTTTAGGGGGACTCCACGCCATTTTTTTTTAATTTGGGGTGGAGTTCCCCTTAAAATCCATGCCAGATCTGAAGGGCCTGGAATGGATATTTGGGGGAACCCCACGTCAATTTTTTTTTAAATTTGCGGCGGGGTTCCCCTTAATATCCATTCCAGACCTGAAGGGCCTGGTAATTGAATTCTGGGGAACCCCCACGCTTTTTTTTTTTTTTATCAATGACTTTTGTATGTATTGCCGGGAGCCGACAATTCATTAATAGCCGCGAGTGAGTTTTAAATGCATTTTTTTCTTTCAAAAATGACATTTTTTGCAGGGACAGTTCTAAGCACGGGAAACATGCGCCACTTCACATGCATATCATACACACCCCCCAGGTACGAAATTTAAAGGAATATTTCACTTTTATTTTTTCATTTTAAGCATTATTAAAATCACTGCTCCCGAAAAAACGGCCGTTTTTAAAACTTCTTTTTGCATTGATACATGTCCCCTGGGGCAGGACCCGGGTCCCCAAACATTTTTTAGGACAATAACTTGCATATAAGCCTTTATAATTAGCACTTTAGATTTCTCCCATAGACTTTTCGAATTTGCCGCGAAGACCCCAGTTTGTTCGCTGTTCGGCGAACGGGCGAACAGGCAATGTTCGAGTCGAACATGAGTTTGACTCGAACTCGAAGCTCATCCCTAGTCAAGATAACCAACAGATACAGAAAAACAGTATATACCAATGTCATTAATCACAAGGAGAAACAACTGTTCAAAGATCATTGCTACTGATATGCCTAAATCAGGGAAGAAAGCCTTTCTACCATGAAAAGGATAACCCCCAGGGCTACCCGTATGATCTGAAATGGGAAAAATACTATGGTCTGAAATGGGGAATATACCTGTACCCTGTGGTAAGAGTAATGCCTGGTACACACTAAGAGCCCCAGCGGGCTGAACAAAATAAAAACTGAGGAGCTTGTGAGGAGGTCTCTGTCAAAACTATTCTATATTAGGACAGCAATCTCCCAGTTGAGTTATTGTGTTCTGCCAGGGGGACTGCCCCCCACCAGAACACACCAGTCAGTTCTTGCAGCCGATATTTTCTGGCATACCCATTCTACAAAAGCCAGGCATTTGGCCGGCTTCTGTCAGACAGGCTGCCGTACCACTGGCTGAATGTTTGACAGTTTTTGTTGAACCGGCTGATACCGGTCAAAATTCATCTCGTGTATACCAGGCTTTAAAATCTATTAAATCCATTGATGGTTGATTAGACCAGCTGCCTGTGAGACAAGCATTCCAAAATGGGAAACCCTTTTCCAACCTTAACAAAAATAATTCTGAATAGATACGTAAAAAAAAAAAAAAAAAAAAAAAAAAACAGAACAAAGAATAATGAAAAACAGGACAGAGCATGAGAGACCTGCAGGACACATGGGTGAACAAGGAAACCACAATAACACACAAATACAACTTAAATCACCAAAGTGGAAAAGTGGCAATAGATTACCTAGCACAAAGATTTGTGTTGCTCTGAATGATGTGATTTGTCTGTTTAAGATTTCAAGGATTGTTCAAGAGCCTGAGAATCGACTTTCACCTGGGCATGTAAGAGCATGTTCTGTACTGTCTCCACAGAATAGCTTGTTCAAGTTTTACACTTTATTTCAATCCATTTGTGTAAGGCACCTGTGATAGGTAGAGTCCGAAGTGTGCTGAGCATTCAGGCGAAAACTTAGTCAGGCAGATCAGGTTGGAAACAGATCAGGCAAAGCGGTACACGATCGAAATCCATAGAGTGGTCAGGCAGGCAGAGGTCATACACGAGATGGCGGTGAAGTACAAAATCAGCAGGCTAGAGAGTAGTCAGGAATTCAGGCAGAAGTTCATATATGGAATTCAGAGTAACAAAGTAGTCACAACACCCAGGGATCTAGTCCACAACAAACGGGCGCTGAGAGATAGGAAGTGCTGCTATTTATGGGCTGCTTTAATTGTAGATTGTCCACAGCTGGCAGCAGGTGGGGCTAGTGAGTCCAAGGTAATGCATCAAACTGGGAGAACATAGCCATACTTCCAGAGCTCCTTTGTGGCACAACAAGTAAGACTTCAGCTGTGGGACCAGGAACATCCTGGTTCGAATACACCCAGGTACATGACAATTTGTCACAGTTCTGTGTGTTAGTACACACTCTGAAACTAGTATCTTTTCAGCCAAATATTAAGGATGTCCACTGGAAAAATGTAAGAGTAGGTTAAGAGCTGTGGTTCCCAACTTTTTTTCACTTGAGTACCCATTGGCAGCCCATTTCCAAAAATTGTACCTCTCAGTGGGGGCAGGGCAAGGGCAGGGCTTTTGCAAGTACAAGAAGCAAGCTGCACTGAATGGTAGGTGTGGGAGGGAAATAAAGGGGTATGGTTAAAAAAAAATTGAGCTTACTCTGCTCTGGATCAAGAAAGCGCTACATATATAGTGTAGGGGCAAGGAAAGCAGAGATCAAATGTAAATTAAGCACAGAGTGTAGAGATCAAAAGGAAGTGAAAGTCACACTGATGACCCTAAGCAGAAATTACACCCTCCCACTAATACAACCCCCATGACAAGCCCATACCCCACAAAGCATGTATGAAACTGTGAATGAAAAAAGTAAGAATGAAAAAAGTATGAATGTATGATAGAGTATGTATGCTGTGCACATGTTACTATGGACTGCTAGCAGGCTCCTTCACACCACTAGGGATGAGCTTCGTGTTCGAGTCGAACATACGTTCGACTCGAACATCGGCTGTTCGATCGTTCGACGAAGATCGAACGATTTGGGCCGTTCGCGCCAAATTCGAGTGACGCGAACGGCCCACAATGCACTACGCCATCGCAGTGTCATCCAGGCGCTGTGATTGGCCAAGCATGCACTGTGACCCCGCATGCTTGGCCAATCACAGCGCCGGCAGCGAGGAGAGCAATGATTGGCCACAGGCAGGATGCCTGTGGCCAATTATTGCTGAGGGTGTTTAGTACACGCCCCACACTATAAAAGGCCGCCAGCACGGCGGCCTAGTGTAGTGTGTTCCGGAGCAGGGAAAGAGAAGCATAGGCAGGGACAGTGACATTTTTTTTTCTTGCTTAACCTGGATTCCTTTAGTTTAGGGAAAGAGAAGGATAGGTAGGGAGAGTGTCAGTGTGTTTTGTGCTTGTGCTATATTGTGCTTAAAAAAAACATTTTTTCTAGGGACAGAAAACTGTAGGTAGGGAGAGTGTGTCAGTTTCTTTCACTGTCAAAGTCCTTGTTTCCAGGGACCTGGAAGGACAGTGAGTGAATTCTCCTTGTGCTAAATTGTGCTTAAAAAAAACATTTTTTCTAGGGACAGAAAACTGTAGGTAGGGAGAGTGTGTCAGTTTCTTTCACTGTCAAAGTCCTTGTTTCCAGGGACCTGGAAGGACAGTGAGTGAATTCTCCTTGTGCTAAATTGTGCTTAAAAAAAACATTTTTTCTAGGGACAGAAAACTGTAGGTAGGGAGAGTGTGTCAGTTTCTTTCACTGTCAAAGTCCTTGTTTCCAGGGACCTGGAAGGACAGTGAGTGAATTCTCCTTGTGCTAAATTGTGCTTAAAAAAAACATTTTTTCTAGGGACAGAAAACTGTAGGTAGGGAGAGTGTGTCAGTTTCTTTCACTGTCAAAGTCCTTGTTTCCAGGGACCTGGAAGGACAGTGAGTGAATTCTCCTTGTGCTAAATTGTGCTTAAAAAAAACATTTTTTCTAGGGACAGAAAACTGTAGGTAGGGAGAGTGTGTCAGTTTCTTTCACTGTCAAAGTCCCTGTTTCCAGGGACCTGGAAGGACAGTGAGTGAATTCTCCTTGTGCTAAATTGTGCTTAAAAAAAACATTTTTTCTAGGGACAGAAAACTGTAGGTAGGGAGAGTGTGTCAGTTTCTTTCACTGTCAAAGTCCTTGTTTCCAGGGACCTGGAAGGACAGTGAGTGAATTCTCCTTGTGCTAAATTGTGCTTAAAAAAAACATTTTTTCTAGGGACAGAAAACTGTAGGTAGGGAGAGTGTGTCAGTTTCTTTCACTGTCAAAGTCCTTGTTTCCAGGGACCTGGAAGGACAGTGAGTGAATTCTCCTTGTGCTAAATTGTGCTTAAAAAAAACATTTTTTCTAGGGACAGAAAACTGTAGGTAGGGAGAGTGTGTCAGTTTCTTTCACTGTCAAAGTCCTTGTTTCCAGGGACCTGGAAGGACAGTGAGTGAATTCTCCTTGTGCTAAATTGTGCTTAAAAAAAACATTTTTTCTAGGGACAGAAAACTGTAGGTAGGGAGAGTGTGTCAGTTTCTTTCACTGTCAAAGTCCTTGTTTCCAGGGACCTGGAAGGACAGTGAGTGAATTCTCCTTGTGCTAAATTGTGCTTAAAAAAAACATTTTTTCTAGGGACAGAAAACTGTAGGTAGGGAGAGTGTGTCAGTTTCTTTCACTGTCAAAGTCCTTGTTTCCAGGGACCTGGAAGGACAGTGAGTGAATTCTCCTTGTGCTAAATTGTGCTTAAAAAAAACATTTTTTCTAGGGACAGAAAACTGTAGGTAGGGAGAGTGTGTCAGTTTCTTTCACTGTCAAAGTCCTTGTTTCCAGGGACCTGGAAGGACAGTGAGTGAATTCTCCTTGTGCTAAATTGTGCTTAAAAAAAACATTTTTTCTAGGGACAGAAAACTGTAGGTAGGGAGAGTGTGTCAGTTTCTTTCACTGTCAAAGTCCTTGTTTCCAGGGACCTGGAAGGACAGTGAGTGAATTCTCCTTGTGCTAAATTGTGCTTAAAAAAAACATTTTTTCTAGGGACAGAAAACTGTAGGTAGGGAGAGTGTGTCAGTTTCTTTCACTGTCAAAGTCCTTGTTTCCAGGGACCTGGAAGGACAGTGAGTGAATTCTCCTTGTGCTAAATTGTGCTTAAAAAAAACATTTTTTCTAGGGACAGAAAACTGTAGGTAGGGAGAGTGTGTCAGTTTCTTTCACTGTCAAAGTCCTTGTTTCCAGGGACCTGGAAGGACAGTGAGTGAATTCTCCTTGTGCTAAATTGTGCTTAAAAAAAACATTTTTTCTAGGGACAGAAAACTGTAGGTAGGGAGAGTGTGTCAGTTTCTTTCACTGTCAAAGTCCTTGTTTCCAGGGACCTGGAAGGACAGTGAGTGAATTCTCCTTGTGCTAAATTGTGCTTAAAAAAAACATTTTTTCTAGGGACAGAAAACTGTAGGTAGGGAGAGTGTGTCAGTTTCTTTCACTGTCAAAGTCCTTGTTTCCAGGGACCTGGAAGGACAGTGAGTGAATTCTCCTTGTGCTAAATTGTGCTTAAAAAAAACATTTTTTCTAGGGACAGAAAACTGTAGGTAGGGAGAGTGTGTCAGTTTCTTTCACTGTCAAAGTCCTTGTTTCCAGGGACCTGGAAGGACAGTGAGTGAATTCTCCTTGTGCTAAATTGTGCTTAAAAAAAACATTTTTTCTAGGGACAGAAAACTGTAGGTAGGGAGAGTGTGTCAGTTTCTTTCACTGTCAAAGTCCTTGTTTCCAGGGACCTGGAAGGACAGTGAGTGAATTCTCCTTGTGCTAAATTGTGCTTAAAAAAAACATTTTTTCTAGGGACAGAAAACTGTAGGTAGGGAGAGTGTGTCAGTTTCTTTCACTGTCAAAGTCCTTGTTTCCAGGGACCTGGAAGGACAGTGAGTGAATTCTCCTTGTGCTAAATTGTGCTTAAAAAAAACATTTTTTCTAGGGACAGAAAACTGTAGGTAGGGAGAGTGTGTCAGTTTCTTTCACTGTCAAAGTCCTTGTTTCCAGGGACCTGGAAGGACAGTGAGTGAATTCTCCTTGTGCTAAATTGTGCTTAAAAAAAACATTTTTTCTAGGGACAGAAAACTGTAGGTAGGGAGAGTGTGTCAGTTTCTTTCACTGTCAAAGTCCTTGTTTCCAGGGACCTGGAAGGACAGTGAGTGAATTCTCCTTGTGCTAAATTGTGCTTAAAAAAAACATTTTTTCTAGGGACAGAAAACTGTAGGTAGGGAGAGTGTGTCAGTTTCTTTCACTGTCAAAGTCCTTGTTTCCAGGGACCTGGAAGGACAGTGAGTGAATTCTCCTTGTGCTAAATTGTGCTTAAAAAAAACATTTTTTCTAGGGACAGAAAACTGTAGGTAGGGAGAGTGTGTCAGTTTCTTTCACTGTCAAAGTCCTTGTTTCCAGGGACCTGGAAGGACAGTGAGTGAATTCTCCTTGTGCTAAATTGTGCTTAAAAAAAACATTTTTTCTAGGGACAGAAAACTGTAGGTAGGGAGAGTGTGTCAGTTTCTTTCACTGTCAAAGTCCTTGTTTCCAGGGACCTGGAAGGACAGTGAGTGAATTCTCCTTATGCTAAATTGTGCTTAAAAAAAACTTTTTTTCTAGGGACAGAAAACTGTAGGTAGGGAGAGTGTGTCAGTTTCTTTCACTGTCAAAGTCCTTGTTTCCAGGGACCTGGAAGGACAGTGAGTGAATTCTCCTTGTGCTAAATTGTGCTTAAAAAAAACATTTTTTCTAGGGACAGAAAACTGTAGGTAGGGAGAGTGTGTCAGTTTCTTTCACTGTCAAAGTCCTTGTTTCCAGGGACCTGGAAGGACAGTGAGTGAATTCTCCTTGTGCTAAATTGTGCTTAAAAAAACATTTTTTCTAGGGACAGAAAACTGTAGGTAGGGAGAGTGTGTCAGTTTCTTTCACTGTCAAAGTCCTTGTTTCCAGGGACCTGGAAGGACAGTGAGTGAATTCTCCTTGTGCTAAATTGTGCTTAAAAAAAACATTTTTTCTAGGGACAGAAAACTGTAGGTAGGGAGAGTGTGTCAGTTTCTTTCACTGTCAAAGTCCTTGTTTCCAGGGACCTGGAAGGACAGTGAGTGAATTCTCCTTGTGCTAAATTGTGCTTAAAAAAAACATTTTTTCTAGGGACAGAAAACTGTAGGTAGGGAGAGTGTGTCAGTTTCTTTCACTGTCAAAGTCCTTGTTTCCAGGGACCTGGAAGGACAGTGAGTGAATTCTCCTTGTGCTAAATTGTGCTTAAAAAAAAAATTTTTTCTAGGGACAGAAAACTGTAGGTAGGGAGAGTGTGTCAGTTTCTTTCACTGTCAAAGTCCTTGTTTCCAGGGACCTGGAAGGACAGTGAGTGAATTCTCCTTGTGCTAAATTGTGCTTAAAAAAAAACATTTTTTCTAGGGACAGAAAACTGTAGGTAGGGAGAGTGTGTCAGTTTCTTTCACTGTCAAAGTCCTTGTTTCCAGGGACCTGGAAGGACAGTGAGTGAATTCTCCTTGTGCTAAATTGTGCTTAAAAAAAACATTTTTTCTAGGGACAGAAAACTGTAGGTAGGGAGAGTGTGTCAGTTTCTTTCACTGTCAAAGTCCTTGTTTCCAGGGACCTGGAAGGACAGTGAGTGAATTCTCCTTGTGCTAAATTGTGCTTAAAAAAAACATTTTTTCTAGGGACAGAAAACTGTAGGTAGGGAGAGTGTGTCAGTTTCTTTCACTGTCAAAGTCCTTGTTTCCAGGGACCTGGAAGGACAGTGAGTGAATTCTCCTTGTGCTAAATTGTGCTTAAAAAAAACATTTTTTCTAGGGACAGAAAACTGTAGGTAGGGAGAGTGTGTCAGTTTCTTTCACTGTCAAAGTCCTTGTTTCCAGGGACCTGGAAGGACAGTGAGTGAATTCTCCTTGTGCTAAATTGTGCTTAAAAAAAACATTTTTTCTAGGGACAGAAAACTGTAGGTAGGGAGAGTGTGTCAGTTTCTTTCACTGTCAAAGTCCTTGTTTCCAGGGACCTGGAAGGACAGTGAGTGAATTCTCCTTGTGCTAAATTGTGCTTAAAAAAAACATTTTTTCTAGGGACAGAAAACTGTAGGTAGGGAGAGTGTGTCAGTTTCTTTCACTGTCAAAGTCCTTGTTTCCAGGGACCTGGAAGGACAGTGAGTGAATTCTCCTTGTGCTAAATTGTGCTTAAAAAAAACATTTTTTCTAGGGACAGAAAACTGTAGGTAGGGAGAGTGTGTCAGTTTCTTTCACTGTCAAAGTCCTTGTTTCCAGGGACCTGGAAGGACAGTGAGTGAATTCTCCTTGTGCTAAATTGTGCTTAAAAAAAACATTTTTTCTAGGGACAGAAAACTGTAGGTAGGGAGAGTGTGTCAGTTTCTTTCACTGTCAAAGTCCTTGTTTCCAGGGACCTGGAAGGACAGTGAGTGAATTCTCCTTGTGCTAAATTGTGCTTAAAAAAACATTTTTTCTAGGGACAGAAAACTGTAGGTAGGGAGAGTGTGTCAGTTTCTTTCACTGTCAAAGTCCTTGTTTCCAGGGACCTGGAAGGACAGTGAGTGAATTCTCCTTGTGCTAAATTGTGCTTAAAAAAAACATTTTTTCTAGGGACAGAAAACTGTAGGTAGGGAGAGTGTGTCAGTTTCTTTCACTGTCAAAGTCCTTGTTTCCAGGGACCTGGAAGGACAGTGAGTGAATTCTCCTTGTGCTAAATTGTGCTTAAAAAAAACATTTTTTCTAGGGACAGAAAACTGTAGGTAGGGAGAGTGTGTCAGTTTCTTTCACTGTCAAAGTCCTTGTTTCCAGGGACCTGGAAGGACAGTGAGTGAATTCTCCTTGTGCTAAATTGTGCTTAAAAAAAACATTTTTTCTAGGGACAGAAAACTGTAGGTAGGGAGAGTGTGTCAGTTTCTTTCACTGTCAAAGTCCTTGTTTCAAGGGACAGAGAAGGACACCTGAAGGTAGCCCTTATTGCTTTTTTCCCATCTCCCTGCAGGCCATCTATTAGAATGTCTGGAAGGCAAACAAGGAGAGGCAGACAGTCAGGAGGCAATAAAAGAGGGCAAGCAGGCTCTGTGTCTGGGGGCAACAGTGCTGGTCGTGGACGCGGTGCATTGTCATCAGCACATGGCCATGGGACACGCTTGTCCTTCTTTTCGGCAGCTGGACATGTTGAGCCACATCATGCCGAAGACTTGGTAGAGTGGATGACCAAGCCCTCCTCCTCCTCCTCCTCATCCTCTCTCACCCAGGCTCAGGGTACTGGAAAAGCAGCTGCCAAAGCGTCCTCTTCCCTGGTATCAATGTCAGACTCATCATCAGTCACTCCTTCCCTAGACCCACCATGTCCTCCTCCTGAGGAGTCCCCCGAACTGTTTCAGCACAGTGTTGGGTACATGCTCCAGGAGGATGCCCAGCGTTTCGAAGGGTCTGATGATGAAACCCAGCTAGAGGAAGGCAGTAGCGTGAGAGCAGACAGAGGGGATGCTCAAGAAGGACACCAATCTGGCAGTCATGTTCCAGCAGCTGCAGCATACTGCCAGATTGGCTCCAGTGATGAGGAGGGAGGTGATGATGAGGTCACTGACTCCACGTGGGTGCCTAATAGGAGAGAGGAGGAGGAGGAGGATGAGGAGGAGGCACATCTCCAACGAGGCAGGATGCCCTTTGGTGGCCAGCGTAAGGGCAGTACACCGACGGAATCACACCGCAGAGCTCCGCCTGTGCAGGGCGCTGCCTCTGCCCGTCATTCAAAAAGTTCTTTGGTGTGGGCCTTTTTTGAGGCTAGTGCATCAGATCGCACAGCTGCTGTTTGCAACATATGTCTCAAGCGTATATCGCGTGGCCAAAACATCAGCCGCTTGGGTACCACATGCCTGACCAGACATATGTTGACCTGCCATGCAGCTCGTTGGCAAGCCTACCTGAAAGACCCACACCAAAGAACAAAGCGGACCTCTCCTTGCACCGCATCAGCTGGGATCTCCAACCCCACTATAACTTCAGTCCTCTCTGAAACATGCACTGAGAGGAATGAAGGTGTAGAATTAGGTGTGTCACAGCCAAGTACTTGCGGCCACTCTGCTAGCAGTACACCGACGTCCGATTCTAGCAGGCAAATTTCCCTGCCCCAGCTGCTGGACCGTCGAAAGAAGTTCACTCCCAGCCATCCACATGCCCAGCGGTTGAATGCTAGCTTGGCTAAATTGCTAGCGCTTCAACTGCTGCCTTTTCAGTTGGTAGACTCGGCCCCCTTCCGTGAGTTTGTGCAATGTGCGGTTCCTCAGTGGCAGGTTCCCAAACGCCACTTTTTCTCACGGAAGGCTATTCCAGCTCTCTACCGGCATGTGGAAGGCAATGTCTTGGCCTCGCTGGACAGGGCGGTCAGCGGTAAGGTGCATATTACCGCTGACTCATGGTCCAGCAGGCATGGACAGGGACGTTACCTTTCTTTCACGGCCCATTGGGTCACTCTTTTGGCAGCTGGGAAGGATGCAGGACAAGGTGCAGTAGTGTTGGAGGTTGTCCCACCGCCACGCCTCCAAAATGCTACTACTGGTTGTGACACACCTCTCTCCTCCACCCCCTCCTCTTCTTCTTCCTCCATGGCCTCTTCCTGTGGTTTGTCCTATGAACCAGCGGTGCTCCGTAGCCGTTCACGGGGCTACGCAAGTACGCAGGCAAAAAGATGCCATGCCGTGCTTGCGCTGGTGTGTTTGGGGGACAGAAGCCACACTGGGGCAGAGGTCCTGTCTGCTCTGCAGGGCCAGGCCGAGAGGTGGTTGACGCCACGCCAGCTTAAGCCAGGAATGGTGGTTTGCGACAATGGCACCAACCTCCTCTCCGCCCTCCGACAGGGACAACTGACCCATGTGCCCTGTGTGGCTCACGTCCTTAACCTGGTGGTGCAGCGGTTCTTGGGCAGGTACCCGGGCTTACAGGATGTCCTGAGGCAGGCCAGGAAAGTCTGTGTGCATTTCCGCAGATCTTATAATGCCAGTGCTCGCCTGGCTGAGCTGCAAAAGGAGTTGAACCTGCCCAAGAACCGCCTTATATGTGACATGCCCACCAGGTGGAACTCAACGTTGGCCATGCTGCAGCGGCTGCACACGCAGCAGAGGGCCATCAATGAGTACCTGTGCGACTACGGCACCAGGACAGGGTCAGGGGAGCTTGGTTTTTTTTCTCCACGCCAGTGGGGCATGATCAGGGATGCATGCACTGTCCTGGCACCATTTGAGGAGGCCACGAGGATGGTGAGCAGTGACAGTGCATGCATCAGTGACACTGTACCTCTTGTCCACCTGTTGGAGCACACGCTGCGTGGAATAATGGACAGGGCACTTGAGGTAGAACAGAGGCAGGAAGAGGAGGACTTCCTTGCCTCTCAAGGCCCCCTTTACCCAGACAGTGTTCCTTCTGTCCCACCCATCGCACAGGAAGAGGAGGAGGAGGAGGAGGAGGAGGAGGATTGTGTCAGCATGGAGGTGGAGGCTGGCACTCAGCATCATCAGCAGCAGTCTTTTAGGGATGATTTACAGTCCCAAGAAACCAGTGGACTTGTACGTGGCTGGGAGGAGGTGGCTGCGGATCATGTCGTCCTTAGTGACCCAGAGGACTCCGGACCAAATGCCTCAGCAAACCTACGCTGCATGGCCTCCCTGATCCTGCAAAGTCTGCGGAAGGATCCTCGTATTCTTCGGATCAAGGAGAGGGACCATTACTGGCTGGCCACTCTCCTTGATCCACGGTACAAGGGTAAGGTTGCGGACCTTATGTTACCGTCGCAGAGGGAGCAGAGGATGAGACAACTCCGGGAGGCCTTGCAGAAAGGTCTGTGCAACGCGTTCCCAGAGACTGGGAGGTTACAAACTCCTGGTCCTGGACAACGAGTTGCTGAGGCTTCGGCCAGTCAAAGAAGGAGCGGTGGGGAAGGTGGCCGTCTGACCGATGCGTTCAGACAATTCTTTAGTCCGCAGCCCCAAAGTATGATCGGTTCCAGCAACCATCGCCAGCGTCTGATAAACATGGTGCAGGAATATCTAGGGGCAAGGTCAGACTTGGACACCTTCCCCACCGAAAATCCTCTGGCTTACTGGGTCTTGAGGATGGATCACTGGCCAGAGCTTGCACAGTATGCAATTGAGCTACTGGCCTGTCCTGCATCCAGCGTTCTTTCGGAACGCACATTCAGTGCTGCTGGAGGATTTGTCACGGATCACAGGGTGCGCCTGTCCACCGACTCGGTTGATCGACTGACTTTCATCAAGATGAACCAGTCTTGGATCACCACCAGCTACCACACACCTGATGCTGATATAACAGACTAATTGATTTTAACATGTCACATCCCTTCAAGACTGATGCTGATGCTGAGTGCCTGTGCTGTTATGTTGACTGGCTATCCTCCTCCTCCGAGTCCTCAATGATACGATTGATGATGATAGCTTGGAAGATCATTTTTGTTTATGGGTGCCGCCACCAGTGGCTAAGGCCCAATTTTTCAGCCCCTGTTTTACAGGGGCGTGTAATTACAATTTTTTTAGCAATAATTTGCCATAGGGCTCATTGCTGTGCTCCAAGTACAGTATCTGTGAGGGGTTGGAGTGTTGTGGCACCAGTGCCTAAGGCCCAATTTTTCAGCCCCTGTTTAACAGGGGCGTGTCATTACAATTTTTGAAGCAATACTTTGCAACAGGGCTCATTGCTGTGCTCCAAGTACAGTATCTGTGAGGGGTTGTAGTGTTGTGCCACCAGTGCCTAAGGCCCAATTTTTCAGCCCCTGTTCAACAGGGGCATGCAATTACAATTCTTGATCTAATAATTCACAGCAGGGTCCATTGCTGCACCCACCAAGAGTAACTCTGAGGGCTTACAGTCTTGTGGCAACGCCACCACCACCACCACCACGAAAGGCCCAATTTTTCAGCCCCTGTTCAAAAGGGGCATGTAATTACAATTCTTGATCTAATAATTCACAGCAGGGCCCATTGCTGCACCCACCAAGAGTAACTGTCAGGGCTTACAGTGTTGTGGCACCAGCACCACCATCAAAGCCCCAATTTTTACTACCACTGTTCAACAATTATATGTAATTAAAATTCCTGATATAATAGTTGACAGCAGGGCGTTCCAGCACCAACCAAGAGTAACTGAGTGCTTACAGTGTTGTGCCAACACCAACAACTAAGGGGCCTATTTCTGCAGAGTATATACGGCAGGTCCCTACTTTCAAACATCCAACTTACAAACGACTCCTACTTGCAAACGAAAGAAGACAACAGGAAGTGAGAGGAAATCTATCCCTAGAAAGGAAAATTCTCTCCTGTAAGAATAAATATGGGAGAAAGGGGTCTCATCTGTACTGATGCTTTATCAGCAATCCTTGTTTCAAGAAAAACACCACATTTCAAAAACAGTTGTCATTGGGACGGAAAGTGAGGTGAAATGTTCTGAACAGGGGCACAGACAGCAAAACAAATGTTACAGGGGTGATAACCCTTACCTATGTTTCCCAAAAAGTTTAAAAATAGATTTTTGGGCTGGAGCTACACTTCAACAATGTACCTGTTCAAAATTACAAACAGATTCTACATAAGAACAAACCTACAGTCCCTGTCTTGTATGCACCGCCTGTATACGGCTGTTCAGAGTATATAGGGCCTTTTTTATTTTATGTGCGGGGTTCCCCTTAATATCCATACAAGACCCAAAGGGGCTGGTAATGGGCTGGGGTGGGGGGGGGGGTCATGGGGTAGCTATGCCATTTTTCTTAAAGAATTTCATCCATATTACCGGGACCAGACATTACATTAAAGCCGCAAGCAGTTTTAAATGGCTTTTTTTTCCTTTAGAAGTGTCATTTTGTGCAGGGACAGTTCTAAACACGGAAAACACGTGGCACTTCACAGGCATACTTTAGACACCCCCCAGGTACGATATTTAAAGGAATATTTGACTTTTTTTTTTCACTTTATGCATCATTAAAATGACTGCTCCCGAAAAACGACCGTTTTTAAAACTTCTTTTTGCATTGATACATGTCCCCTGGTGCTGAACCCGGGTTCCCAAACCCTATTTATGACAATAACATGCATAATAGTTGTTATAATTAGCACTTTAGAATTCGAACGTTCGCATCCATTGTATTTAATAGGGTTCTAATGTTCGTTCGAACTTTCGGTCCGTTCGCGGGTTCTGGTGCGAACCGAACACGGGGGTGTTCGGCTCATCACTACACACCACTGTCCCCAACACCATCTTGCAAGACATTACTCTACTTTGTCATCCTTGTCCCCCTGCCATGCTACAGTGTGGATGCAGTTGAGCCCCAGGCTGCACACTGTCCTCCTAAGTGCTGTGTGCTCTTTCAATGGTGCACACTTCTGCACCCTCCTTCCAAAAAATGCTCACTCTGCTCACTCTGCACCCTCTAAAACCTGCTACCTAATGGTTTACCCTGCAACCCACCACCATCTTTTAACACTGCTCACCTTTGCATCCCCTGCCACCCTCTTACAAAGCTGCTCAATTGCTGCTTACTTGTCTAAACACTGTTTACCCCTGCACTCTTCTTCTAGCTCTGTTCATCCCTTGTAATGCTCTTCAAGCACTAATCACCCCTTGCAACCTCTGCAGCCTGTAGCCTTCTTCCCCCATTGCTGACAGTTTTGCACTTGACTTCTCCTGCTAATGGATGTACCAGGGGCTGTGGGTGGTGATAGGTGTGGGCCTAAGTGACACAACTATTATTCACAGCAGCCCACAGACTATATGTCCAGTCTAAACATTTTCAAAAAGGGCAGAGATGCCCAAAAGTATTATGGCTGGCTTGTGCAGAGTTTGAAAAAAAAAATACCACTTAAAATCACAGCTTGTACCCCTGGGGGTACACATACCCCGGGTTTAGGAACCACTGGTTTAGGGTATACATTGGTAAACAGGGATCATCATCAACAACAGACATAGACTAATCAAAAAAGGTTATCACTGGTGTGGAAGAAACTGGATTATATTCAGTTGTGACAAAGATAGAATTTAAAAAAAGTCTTTAAAGTCCAAATCATCCATGTATTGTGTCAAATGTTAGATATTGAATAAATAAACCTTTCTTTGGGTAAACTCACAAAGAGTTTGGCAGAAGAAGATGCAGCTGATTATTGTGATTGTGATTATTGTTTTATCTTTTGATTTCTTAAATCAATATAATTTGACATATTGTACTAATTATCTATATTTTTAACCTCCCTCCTGTTTTAGCAAAAATGTCCCAATATTCGAGAACCCAAATGGGCGAATTTCATGACACGGGTCCAAAGGGAATAAGCTGGATAAAACTCTAGGACTTCTAGGACTTCTGAAATTAATTGATATTTTTTTAAATGTAAAAAATTGTTGAAAAGGAAGTCCAATATATTCTGGCATATGAAGTATTTTGAGAAATACATACAGGAAAATCAAAACCCTTTGGGGTTTGAGGACTCAGATTTTTCCTAATATTCATAAAACAGAGGTAGAAATCATGGAAAACCAAACTGCAGAAATGTTCACAGAATATGATGGAAATGCTGATTGGCCACTACAAAAAGGAGCTATACAATCTTGATAACCAACTCTAATCTATACAGGCACGGTTTGGAGGCCTGAAAGAATTTGGTACTTCAGACAAATAACTGAAGGAGTATTTGAAATTATACAATAAAGATATTATTACTAAAAGAAAATACATTTTAGGGGGATAAAACAGTATTCTCTGAACCCAGGGCATACAAATGGAAAAATATAAAAGGTCAATTGAGGAATGTTTAGTCACAATCTCAATCAGAAGACTTAGAATCTGATGTTTCCTCCATTTCTTCCTCACAGTGGATAAGAGATGGTCAATATAAGTAACATGGCTGTACACAAGGTGGATGGAAAAGGAGGTATTATGGTGGTGACTCTGCTTCACACAATGCAGCAAAGAGGAGGAAGAGAATTGCTACCACTCAACAGTGCAATCACCACACATGTGACAAAAATTGTATTTATATAACAGTGAAGCTCTCCCTGGCAAAAATCAGTAATCATATCGCTACAAATTAATATCAATAGAAATCATGGAAAACCAAACTGCAGAAATGTTCACAGAATATGATGGAAATGCTGATTGGCCACTACAAAAAGGAGCTATACAATCTTGATAACCAACTCTAATCTATACAGGCACGGTTTGGAGGCCTGAAAGAATTTGGTACTTCAGACAAATAACTGAAGGAGTATTTGAAATTATACAATAAAGATATTATTACTAAAAGAAAATACATTTTAGGGGGATAAAACAGTATTCTCTGAACCCAGGGCATACAAATGGAAAAATATAAAAGGTCAATTGAGGAATGTTTAGTCACAATCTCAATCAGAAGACTTAGAATCTGATGTTTCCTCCATTTCTTCCTCACAGTGGATAAGAGATGGTCAATATAAGTAACATGGCTGTACACAAGGTGGATGGAAAAGGAGGTATTATGGTGGTGACTCTGCTTCACACAATGCAGCAAAGAGGAGGAAGAGAATTGCTACCACTCAACAGTGCAATCACCACACATGTGACAAAAATTGTATTTATATAACAGTGAAGCTCTCCCTGGCAAAAATCAGTAATCATATCGCTACAAATTAATATCATATCATACAATGATAACAGATTATCTCATAAAGACAGTCCCGCATGTAATACAATCATTATTAATGTCCATAAATAATCACCAAAAATCCATGTGCTATAAATGCAAAAAGGAGTTCTTCCACACCATCTGAAATTTTCTACCACAGAAAGTGTCACCAAAAGTGCCCAGTGCCTAATCAGGTGTCTCCTGACTTGATACAGTAGACCCCTTAATTTCTCAAGGTGGTACAACAGTGCTTTCATTCAATAAGCAACAGGTCAGCAGCCCCCCAGTCTTATTTCCAGTGCTCCACAGTTCTTGCAGAAATGTCTTGTAAATATAAATAAAAAATACAATAGTGTTATACTGCCAGCAATTTTTATTCAAGAGAAAAAAAATATAGCACTCACACAATATAGAGACACAGAAGTGATCTCCAGACTCTGCAAGATGGTGGAGCTAAACCCAAAAATGTAGTGAAAATTGTATTTTGGGAGAAACACAAGAAAGTGGCCCTCAAAAGAAATTAATGACCCTGGATCATTTTGTCATGGGGAAACCAACAGAAACACAGAATTCTCACATACTCTTTCAGGGACTGAATTGGAGGTACTCAATTTAGGCCTGATTTTTTGTCCTTTTGCTGATATGGATAAATTTGAAATAGTTAAGGACCTCTACCTTTTGCCAGAAAACTAACTCATGACAAAAAAAAATAACACAGAAAATGCAGCACTAAGAGAATTATAGGAAAAATGTAAAACCTTTAAAACTGTGGATTTCCGAGCCCTTCAAACATTATTCTAACTTCTAAATGAAAATAAAGGAGAAGTAGAGAAGGGGACTTGAGAACAGAGGTGATAGGTGGAGCAATTATAATACCAATCAGTCAAACAGAAGATTCAAAAACGTTTCCCTCCCTGCAATCCCAGCTAGCTATTTGGACATTCCTTACGCAAGTCACAGCTGAGATCGATCAACTCACCCTACCAAGTTGAAGGCAATTCAATCTTACAAAAAGTCAGGAAAGATGCTTAAAGGTCTTCAAAACAACTAAGATATAAATGTTAAACCCTCAGATAAAGGAGGTAACATAGTCCTGATGGACCTACTACAATATGAAACAATATGTTATCAAAGTTTAAACAACAAAGATTGGTACAAAGTTAAAGCAGCAGGGGTGGTTAATCTCTTTCAGTTGGACTTTAAAATATTGGTTCAGGAAGCTTTGGACAAGAGAGTGATCAATCAGGATATGAAGGAACATTTGATTGTCCACTATCCTCAATTGTCTATATTTTATGCACTCCCAAACAAGTAAGATTATCAATCAAACTTAAGACCACATGTGACAGTCCTCCTGTCATATATTAGGGACACAATGGACCTCCTCAAATTTTGGAGGGAGTTTCTATCCCACAGAGAGCTCTCTTAAGCCCTGTACACACAATCGTTTTTACCGATGAAAACGGTCCGATGGACTGTTTTCATCGGACGAACCGATCGTGTGTGGGCTCCATCGGACTTTTTTCCATCGGTGAAAAAAAATAGAACATGTTTTACATTTTTCCGATGGAAAAAAAACGATAGCAAATTCCGATCGTCTGTGTGGAACTCCATCGGAGAAAAAACCCACACATGCTCAGACTTAATTAGGAGACGGGAGCGCACGTTCTGGTAAAACTAGCGTTCGTAATGGAGATAGCACATTCGTCATGCTGTAACGGACTGAAAAGCACGGAGACTGAAAAGCGCGAATCGGCTGACGCCAAACTTTTACTAACACGCGGTAACATGAAAATAGCAAAAGCAGCCCAAAGAGTGGCGCCATTAGATTTGAACTTCCCATTTATAGTGCCGTCGTACGTGTTGTACGTTTGGGACGGTCGGAATTTTGTCTGATGGTGTGTAGGCAAGATTGATTGAAGTCAGCTTCATCGGAATTCCGATGGAAAAATCCATCGGATTTGATTCCATCGGAAATCCGATCGTGTGTACAGGGCTTTAGTGTCCATCGATGTAGAGGGCTCTGCTTTAGCATCCCGCACTACAAAGACATACAAACAGTATAAATGTTTTTGCAGGAAAGAGGACAGGAAATGTGGGAATTTTATCACTTTATCTTATCCCTATTGGAGTATGTACAACAAATATTTTTATCTTCAAGAAAACATATTATTTACAAACACAAGGCATGGCACAGGTACATCAATGATATTCTGATGATATGGATGAGGGATGTTGATACCCTGGAGGAATTTGTATCCCAATTTAAGAGTTGCCTTTTTTGGATCAAAGTTTAAGAAGATGGCTCTCTTAGTACAAGTCCATACTGTAACCTAGACGTATGCAGAATGGAAAAATTTGTTACGTTTCGGACAGATTCTTTATGTTACTAATTTTGTTTTGTTGATTAGTTTCGGGATTTGTTTAGTTTAGTTTAATTTAATTTGGTTTTGTTTATTAATTTGCAAACTAATTCCAAATTTTCTGAACGATTTGAATTTGGATCAGTCAAAAATGTATTGATTTGAATTCTGTGTGAAGAATAGCTGATTGTTAAGGCGCGGGCCAGGGGCTTCCCCGCTGAGAGCTGAAATGTAAACAAAAGAATGCCAGCAATAGAACATTAAAACAAAACTGCCAATTTTTTTTTTTAAAACAGCATGGGGTCCCAGACCCTTCTCCGAGCAAGCAGCTGGCCTGCTCCTTAACAACCAGCTATTCTTCACACAGAATTTGGATCGATCATTTTTGAATCGTTTGAATCGTTCTGAAAATTTGGAAAACGAATAAACAAAACTAATTTCAATGAGTTTCAACAAACCGAATATCAACGAATTTACAGACTGAAACGAATTGCACATGTCTACTGTAAGCCTACACAGAAAGACAAAAATCTCCTGCGCTCTCGGTGTATCGTCAAAACACGGGTAGTGTGGTTCCGTCTAAAGGCAAAGTCTAAAGTCTTGCAGCCCTCCTCAGAACAATGGGTGTTCATGTGGCTAGAAAAAAGAAAGAAAAAAGGAGGGCGCACCGACCTAGTGTATTACCACTTAGACGTTTTATTTAAAATATAAAAAAGCAGTAATCTTACTCACAAACGGAGCTTAAATAAAAGCTTATCGGACAAATCAGCTGGAAATTCTTTGGCACTTGCCGACTGGACTCGATGACAGAGAGGGTCGGACAGTACTTCAGACAACTGGATAGCTGACAACTGGATAGCTTTTTTTTTTTTTTTTTTTCTTTCTTTTTTTACTGTAAGCCTACAGCAGGAAAAATTATCCTTTGTGCCTCCAATACACATCCCCTGCTCTGATGAAGCAGATTTCATTTTTATGTAGAGTTTACACAGCTATCCAACTTTTGGGGAATTTTATTTTTGGGATTGGGGTTGTATTTTAACAGTAGATACATATTGTGGTACAATTTTTGGCACCTTTAAAGTCCCAAAACTAGAAGATCGTGTGTTTGTAACTATTGATCCTAGGGATGTTGGTACCCATCCACACAATCCTGGCTTCAGATACATGTAGGACTTATGCAGGTCATTGTTGGGGAGACGGTGGAGGAAAACTTACCGCTACAGGTTAAGTCCCAGGAGGATGAGGGGCAAGTTTCCTCTTATCATGCACATCTTGATCTGGAAGTGTCACGAGGTGAATTTGGTGCCACCCAAATGTAAGAACCCCACGTTAAAAAAAATGCCAGGAAACAGGTCAAGGTAATAATGGAGTATCACAAGTGCCTGAAGCCGAAAGAAGGTTTCCACACTTAGCGGTCAATGGTAAGTTACTCACAGCACTCATATTTTCCATCAGGGAGGTACCTCAAGCACCCACCAGGTTTTCCCTGTTTGAGCTGGTATGTGGGTGGAGACCTTGTGGTTGCTTGATTTAGTTAAAGAAACCTGGGAAAGTGAATCTTCTCCATGTAAAATGGCAGTAGAGCATATCACCCAAATGAGAGAGAGAAATGCCAAGTTGATGCATCTTTTAAAGGAGAATTTACAGAGGGTACAAGAAGCACAGAAAAAAGTGTACAACCAGCCTGCCAAGTTTAGACAGTTCCTGATTGGGAACAGAATGGCTGTGCTTATACCCACAGTAGAGAGTAAGTTCTTAGCCTGGTGGAAGGGGCCATTTGAAGTGGTAAAAGGTTAGCCAAGCCAGCAGTATCTTGTACCATTTGTAGGTAAACTACACAAACGTATCTACTGTGTTTGAAGTCCAGTCTGCATCAAGAAGTTTCATATATGGTAGGTATGCTCTCAAAATGTAATCCCCTTCGATATGTATGTATGTGCATGTACTGATGATGTATATACAGTATATAATATACCTCTTCAGAGTAACCAAAACAGCAGGCTAGACATATTAGCTTGATGATGGTGGCACTGGGCTTTTCCACTCTATTTCTGCCCCAGAAAGGTTGCTAATGATACATTTATGCACATATGTAATTAGAGCTCCTTATCAATACATCAACACATAAGTGACATAAAAAAGCCTAATTGTATCAATGCTGGAAGCTATAGTATTGCACAATATGGCAATACCTAATAGAAAATATCTCTTGAAACAGAATTTTCCCAATAACTAGAATCATTGTGCCCATCAGGAAACCCTTCACATTAGAAAGAAAAGCATGTTGTGTATCTTTTTACCTAAAGTATGTTTCCTGTACCTTGTGCTGAGCTATATTCCCTATAATTATTGTCCTTGTGTATAATTACCCTTGTTACGATTCTCTGCACTGTTAAAGCAGAACGAATAGGTAGTTAGACAGCAGTAATATATTAGTTCTGCCAACTAAGTTACCCTTCCTAATTACTTTGGTTTATTTCAGCTATCAGGACCATCATTCCATAAGCATTTAGCAGGGTCATTTGAATTTATGCAAATAATTCCCAGTGCAGCCACAGTTACTACATGTTCGGTAAAGCAGGAGGTACTTTAATGATATTCCAAATTCTCCCGCTGGCATCCACTGCTCAGATGCTGCATAATTTGTCTTAACCCTATTGATGCTAAAGAGGCTTTCAAAATGTTACCGATCAATGTGCTGCAGGTACCTGCAGCAGGAAAAGATTTAATGAGGGGAGTGAAATATGAAAACTGACTTTTTTCCCCTAAATATCAGAGTGGAATGAGCTATTTTTTTTTTAGATCTTTTGCATCTTACCGGCAAAGATCTGCTAATATCTCCACTTCTTATAACAGTAATGAGGCAAGACAAAGTAGCAGGACACATTTAGCTGGCAGACAGAAGACAACTCCTGGCAGTCTTCAAGCCACTTTGTATTGTTTCATATATATCACAAAACACTCTCGGGCTTGGATCATTACTTATCTATGGGTCCCAATCCCATCATTTACTAAAGATGCTCTCATAAATGGCAATAATAAAGATGGATAAATGTTTGCTTAGGTAGGGATGCCGTGTAAGGCTCTGGCTGTTTTCCAACATCTAGAAAATGATGCCTTTGTGGAAAATTTGTTTGATTAGGTGCCGATAACCATTTTCTTGAGTGGGTACTAATGTGAGCACTGAACATTGCTGGGTGTAAGATTATTCTTTATGAAATGACCAGTAAGTCAACAACATGTTATTGTACATAACAAAAAAAAATCTAAGCACCATTCAAACATATGCATGTTATCCAACCCTACAGATACCAAGATATATAGCATTGTATTGAACATTGCTGTGCAGCTTTTGTATCTACTGTATGTTGTCAGCATGTTAGGTTAAAGGAGGCTTATTAATGCTAGCTGGTAGGTTTCCTCTATGGGATTCATAGACAAGATATAAGATGTGTATATTATGCTATAATTATCTCCTGAAACATTTACCTATATGATCATTAATATTTGTTAAGGTTGTAAATATACAGTAAGTAATGGTCCTTTCTTTAATTGTAAAAACTGTACTAGGGTTTTGCAGATGCTAAGAAGACATTACATTATACCGGTAATAATAAAATGTTTTGCTTTCTTGAAGTGTATGTATAGCCTTGCATGAGAGGTAATAAATGCCTGTGTTTTATTCATACACTACTTGGTATGCGTAAAAAAAACATGTAATAGTGCTGAGCTCATTGAACATCTGATCACTTCAAGAGGTGCAGGTGATGGTGGTAAAAAAAATTGTGTATGCCTGTTAACCTTCTTTCTGTAATACCCCAGTTATTATGATTTTACTACTCTCTGATGTTCCTTGTATGTTCTAAATTATAATAGCATATAGTCATGTTCTTAAAGCCTGAGTCCATGTTTTGGACACCCTTCCACCCTTAAGACCTAATCATTTGATTTATGACACTAATTTATAAATATTTTTCTCCTGCAGTCTTGGAGCCCCTTCTCCCCTGGAGGCAGCAGTGGGCATACCTCCCAACTTTTTGAGATGGGATTGAGGGACACCTATTAGCAAAAGTGTGTAGACATAGAACACACCCCCTGCCATGCCCCCTTAAAGGAGAATAATACAAAAAAAAGATTAGTTAAACCCACATGAGTTTTTTTTTCCACTGCTATTTCTTTATACTGGCTTTAGAAATTTCCAAATGCAGCCATTTAGAAATTGGATAAAAGATTCAACACTGGGAAACAGTTTTTTGAAGATAAAAGATGCATTTTTTTTTTTTATTCAACTATACAGATCAGACCAAAATGAGAGACAAATGAGGATGAAAGAGAGACAGAGGGACTTTGTTCCGAATCAGGGACAGTTGGGAGCTATGGCAGTGGGCAGTCCTTACTTCTGGAATGAGTACGATAGTTTGTAAAAAAATGTGAATACCGCTCAGTCCAGGAGTACTGAAGTCCCAGGCTCCTTGATGACACATCTTGCACATTATGAACTGTTGTATTATGAACTGAGCTCATGGCGAAATTGGTTGGATAATGCTGACTATCATTTAACCCAGAATAGGTCTGGCACCGGACCTTTGGGCAGTGAGTCTACTGGGAACAGCACCTGAGAGAAGATGAGTATTTCAAAGAGAGCTTCTTTTTATTTTTTCACATGCTTTTTATTGTTAAAATGTAATGAAAATGTGGGGTTTGGATTTGAATTCTTTATTGCCCATGCATACTCATCTTTCATAAAATGTATAATGTTGTATACCAACAGATGGTTCTGAAGGCACATGAGGCTCTAGACTCTCTTATATAAGCCATTTAAAAACTAAGCAGATGCTCAGCAGGCATAACATCTTCCTTATTATTAACTTCCAATAAGTATCAAGGTAAAAAGATTTCTCATACCTGCCCACAAATCAGGCTCCTTGGGTTCTAATTATACCCCATATCTGAAATCAAGTGATCCTAACTAATTGGGTTCTTGTGAATGCTAGTGGAATCCAACTCTATTTCGGATTCACAAAACATAAAGTGATTAGCACCTATATCAACCTTTTCTAGACCCTTCCCGCCAATCCACTATCCACATAAGCCCCTATTTTTTACACAGGTTCGCAGTCCCCATGTCTGTGGATGGAAGGAAAAGATACAGTGCCTTGCGAAAGTATCGGCCCCCTTGAACTTTTCATCCTTTTGCCACATTTCAGGCTTCAAACATAAAGATATAAAATTGTAATTTTTTGTGAAGAATCACCAACAAGTGGGACACAATTGTGAAGTGGAACGAAATCTATTGGATTTTTGAAACTTTTTTAACTAAGAAAAAAATGAAAAGTGTGGCGTGCAAAATTATTCGGCCCCCTTGCGTTAATACTTTGTAGAGCCACCTTTTGCTGCGATTACAGCTGCAAGTCGCTTGGGGTATGTCTCTATCAGTTTTGCACATCGAGAGACTGAAATTCTTGCCCATTCTTCCTTGCATAACAGCTCGAGCTCAGTGAGGTTGGATGGAGAGCGTTTGTGAACAGCAGTTTTCAGCTCTTTCCACAGATTCTCGATTGGATTCAGGTCTGGACTTTGACTTGGCCATTCTAACACCTGGATACGTTTATTTGTGAACCATTCCTTTGTAGATTTTGCTTTATGTTTGGGATCATTGTCTTGTTGGAAGATAAATCTCCGTCCCAGTCTCAGGTCTTTTGCAGACTCCAACAGGTTTTCATCCAGAATGGTCCTGTATTTGGCTGCATCCATCTTCCCCTCAATTTTAACCATCTTCCCTGTCCCTGCTGAAGAAAAGCAGGCCCAAACCATGATGCTGCCACCACCATGTTTGACAGTGGGGATGGTGTGTTGAGGGTGATGAGCTGTGTTGCTTTTACGCCAAACATATTGTTTTGCATTGTGGCCAAAAAGTTTGATTTTGGTTTCATCGGACCAGAGCACCTTCTTCCACATGTTTGGTGTGTCTCCCAGGTGGCTTGTGGCAAACTTTAGACAAGACTTTTTATGGATATCTTTGAGAAATGGCTTTCTTCTTGCCACTCTTCCATAAAGGCCAGATTTGTGCAGTGTACGACTGATTGTTGTCCTGTGGACAGACTCTCCCACCTCAGCTGTAGTTCTCTGCAATTCATCCAGAGTGATCATGGGCCTCTTGGCTGCATCTCTGATCAGTCTTCTCCTTGTCTGAGCTGAAAGTTTAGAGGGACAGCCAGGTCTTGGTAGATTTGCACTGGTCTGATACTCCTTCCATTTCAAAATGATCGCTTGCACAGTGCTCCTTGGGATGTTTAAAGCTTGGGAAATCTTTTTGTATCCAAATCCGGCTTTAAACTTCTCCACAACAGTATTACGGACCTGCCTGGTGTGTTCCTTGGTCTTCATGATGCTCTCTGCGCTTTCAACAGAACCCTGAGACTATCACAGAGCAGGTGCATTTATACAGAGACTTGATTACACACTAGTGATGAGCCGAACACCCCCGGGTTCGGTTCGCACCAGAACCCGCGAACGGACCGAAAGTTCGTACGAACATTAGAACCCTATTAAATACAATGGATGCGAACGTTCGAATTCTAAAGTGCTAATTATAACAACTATTATGCATGTTATTGTCCTAAAAAGGGTTTGGGAACCCGGGTTCTGCACCAGGGGACATGTATCAATGCAAAAATAAGTTTTAAAAACGGTCGTTTTTCGGGAGCAGTCATTTTAATGATGCATAAAGTGAAAAAAAAAAAGTCAAATATTCCTTTAAATATCGTACCTGGGGGGTGTCTAAAGTATGCCTGTGAAGTGCCACGTGTTTCCCGTGTTTAGAACTGTCCCTGCACAAAATGACACTTCTAAAGGAAAAAAAAGCCATTTAAAACTGCTTGCGGCTTTAATGTAATGTCTGGTCCCGGTAATATGGATGAAAATCTTTAAGAAAAAAAGGCATAGCTACCCCATGACCCCCCCCCCCCTACCCCAGCCCATTACCAGCCCCTTTGGGTCTTGTATGGATATTAAGGGGAACCCCGCACATAAAATAAAAAAGGCCCTATATACTCTGAACAGCCGTATACAGGCGGTGCATACAAGACAGGGACTGTAGGTTTGTTCTTATGTAGAATCTGTTTGTAATTTTGAACAGGTACATTGTTGAAGTGTAGCTCCAGCCCAAAAATCTATTTTTAAACTTTTTGGAAAACATAGGTAAGGGTTATCACCCCTGTAACATTTGTTTTGCTGTCTGTGCCCCTGTTCAGAACATTTCACCTCACTTTCCGTCCCAATGACAACTGTTTTTGAAATGTGGTGTTTTTCTTGAAACAAGGATTGCTGATAAAGCATCAGTACAGAGGAGACACCTTTCTCCCTTATTTATTCTTACAGGAGAGAATTTTCCTTCCTAGTGGTAGATTTCCTCTCACTTCCTGTTGTCTTCTTGCGTTTGCAAGTAGGAGTCGTTTGTAAGTTGGATGTTTGAAAGTAGGGACCTTCCGTATATACTCTGCAGAAATAGGCCCCTTAGTTGTTGGTGTTGGCACAACACTGTAAGCACTCACAGTTACTCTTGGTTGGTGCTGGAACGCCCTGCTGTCAACTATTATATCAGGAATTTTAATTACATATAATTGTTGAACAGTGGTAGTAAAAATTGGGCCTTTGATGGTGGTGCTGGTGCCACAACACTGTAAGCCCTCAGAGTTACTCTTGGTGGGTGCAGGAATGGGCCCTGCTGTGAATTATTAGATCAAGAATTGTAATTACATGCCCCTTTTGAACAGGGGCTGAAAAATTGGGCCTTTCGTGGTGGTGGTGGTGGTGGCGTTGCCACAACACTGTAAGCCCTCAGACTTACTCTTGGTGGGTGCAGGAATGGGCCCTGCTGTGAATTATTAGATCAAGAATTGTAATTACATGCCCCTTTTGAACAGGGGCTGAAAAATTGGGCCTTTCGTGGTGGTGGTGGTGGTGGCGTTGCCACAACACTGTAAGCCCTCAGAGTTACTCTTGGTGGGTGCAGCAATGGGCCCTGCTGTGAATTATTAGATCAAGAATTGTAATTACATGCCCCTTTTGAACAGGGGCTGAAAAATTGGGCCTTTCGTGGTGGTGGTGGTGGTGGCGTTGCCACAACACTGTAAGCCCTCAGAGTTACTCTTGGTGGGTGCAGGAATGGGCCCTGCTGTGAATTATTAGATCAAGAATTGTAATTACATGCCCCTTTTGAACAGGGGCTGAAAAATTGGGCCTTTCGTGGTGGTGGTGGTGGTGGCGTTGCCACAACACTGTAAGCCCTCAGAGTTACTCTTGGTGGGTGCAGCAATGGGCCCTGCTGTGAATTATTAGATCAAGAATTGTAATTACATGCCCCTTTTGAACAGGGGCTGAAAAATTGGGCCTTTCGTGGTGGTGGTGGTGGTGGCGTTGCCACAACACTGTAAGCCCTCAGAGTTACTCTTGGTGGGTGCAGCAATGGGCCCTGCTGTGAATTATTACATCAAGAATTGTAATTGCATGCCCCTGTTGAACAGGGGCTGAAAAATTGGGCCTTAGGCACTAGTGGCACAACACTACAACCCCTCACAGATACTGTACTTGGAGCACAGCAATGAGCCCTGTTGCAAAGTATTGCTTCAAAAATTGTAATGACACGCCCCTGTTAAACAGGGGCTGAAAAATTGGGCCTTAGGCACTGGTGGCACAACACTACAACCCCTCACAGATACTGTACTTGGAGCACAGCAATGAGCCCTGTTGCAAAGTATTGCTTCAAAAATTGTAATGACACGCCCCTGTTAAACAGGGGCTGAAAAATTGGGCCTTAGGCACTGGTGGCACAACACTACAACCCCTCACAGATACTGTACTTGGAGCACAGCAATGAGCCCTGTTGCAAAGTATTGCTTCAAAAATTGTAATGACACGCCCCTGTTAAACAGGGGCTGAAAAATTGGGCCTTAGGCACTGGTGCCACAACACTCCAACCCCTCACAGATACTGTACTTGGAGCACAGCAATGAGCCCTATGGCAAATTATTGCTAAAAAAATTGTAATTACACGCCCCTGTAAAACAGGGGCTGAAAAATTGGGCCTTAGCCACTGGTGGCGGCACCCATAAACAAAAATGATCTTCCAAGCTATCATCATCAATCGTATCATTGAGGACTCGGAGGAGGAGGATAGCCAGTCAACATAACAGCACAGGCACTCAGCATCAGCATCAGTCTTGAAGGGATGTGACATGTTAAAATCAATTAGTCTGTTATATCAGCATCAGGTGTGTGGTAGCTGGTGGTGATCCAAGACTGGTTCATCTTGATGAAAGTCAGTCGATCAACCGAGTCGGTGGACAGGCGCACCCTGTGATCCGTGACAAATCCTCCAGCAGCACTGAATGTGCGTTCCGAAAGAACGCTGGATGCAGGACAGGCCAGTAGCTCAATTGCATACTGTGCAAGCTCTGGCCAGTGATCCATCCTCAAGACCCAGTAAGCCAGAGGATTTTCGGTGGGGAAGGTGTCCAAGTCTGACCTTGCCCCTAGATATTCCTGCACCATGTTTATCAGACGCTGGCGATGGTTGCTGGAACCGATCATACTTTGGGGCTGCGGACTAAAGAATTGTCTGAACGCATCGGTCAGACGGCCACCTTCCCCACCGCTCCATCTTTGACTGGCCGAAGCCTCAGCAACTCGTTGTCCAGGACCAGGAGTTTGTAACCTCCCAGTCTCTGGGAACGCGTTGCACAGACCTTTCTGCAAGGCCTCCCGGAGTTGTCTCATCCTCTGCTCCCTCTGCGACGGTAACATAAGGTCCGCAACCTTACCCTTGTACCGTGGATCAAGGAGAGTGGCCAGCCAGTAATGGTCCCTCTCCTTGATCCGAAGAATACGAGGATCCTTCCGCAGACTTTGCAGGATCAGGGAGGCCATGCAGCGTAGGTTGGCTGAGGCATTCGCTCCGGAGTCCTCTGGGTCACTAAGGACGACATGATCCGCAGCCACCTCCTCCCAGCCACGTACAAGTCCACTGGTTTCTTGGGACTGTAAATCATCCCTAAAAGACTGCTGCTGATGATGCTGAGTGCCAGCCTCCACCTCCATGCTGACACAATCCTCCTCCTCCTCCTCCTCCTCCTCCTCCTCTTCCTGTGCGATGGGTGGGACAGAAGGAACACTGTCTGGGTAAAGGGGGCCTTGAGAGGCAAGGAAGTCCTCCTCTTCCTGCCTCTGTTCTGCCTCAAGTGCCCTGTCCATTATTCCATGCAGCGTGTGCTCCAACAGGTGGACAAGAGGTACAGTGTCACTGATGCATGCACTGTCACTGCTCACCATCCTCGTGGCCTCCTCAAATGGTGCCAGGACAGTGCATGCATCCCTGATCATGCCCCACTGGCGTGGAGAAAAAAACCAAGCTCCCCTGACCCTGTCCTGGTGCCGTAGTCGCACAGGTACTCATTGATGGCCCTCTGCTGCGTGTGCAGCCGCTGCAGCATGGCCAACGTTGAGTTCCACCTGGTGGGCATGTCACATATAAGGCGGTTCTTGGGCAGGTTCAACTCCTTTTGCAGCTCAGCCAGGCGAGCACTGGCATTATAAGATCTGCGGAAATGCACACAGAGTTTCCTGGCCTGCCTCAGGACATCCTGTAAGCCCGGGTACCTGCCCAAGAACCGCTGCACCACCAGGTTAAGGACGTGAGCCACACAGGGCACATGGGTCAGTTGTCCCTGTCGGAGGGCGGAGAGGAGGTTGGTGCCATTGTCGCAAACCACCATTCCTGGCTTAAGCTGGCGTGGCGTCAACCACCTCTCGGCCTGGCCCTGCAGAGCAGACAGGACCTCTGCCCCAGTGTGGCTTCTGTCCCCCAAACACACCAGCGCAAGCACGGCATGGCATCTTTTTGCCTGCGTACTTGCGTAGCCCCGTGAACGGCTACGGAGCACCGCTGGTTCATAGGACAAACCACAGGAAGAGGCCATGGAGGAAGAAGAAGAGGAGGGGGTGGAGGAGAGAGGTGTGTCACAACCAGTAGTAGCATTTTGGAGGCGTGGCGGTGGGACAACCTCCAACACTACTGCACCTTGTCCTGCATCCTTCCCAGCTGCCAAAAGAGTGACCCAATGGGCCGTGAAAGAAAGGTAACGTCCCTGTCCATGCCTGCTGGACCATGAGTCAGCGGTAATATGCACCTTACCGCTGACCGCCCTGTCCAGCGAGGCCAAGACATTGCCTTCCACATGCCGGTAGAGAGCCGGAATAGCCTTCCGTGAGAAAAAGTGGCGTTTGGGAACCTGCCACTGAGGAACCGCACATTGCACAAACTCACGGAAGGGGGCCGAGTCTACCAACTGAAAAGGCAGCAGTTGAAGCGCTAGCAATTTAGCCAAGCTAGCATTCAACCGCTGGGCATGTGGATGGCTGGGAGTGAACTTCTTTCGACGGTCCAGCAGCTGGGGCAGGGAAATTTGCCTGCTAGAATCGGACGTCGGTGTACTGCTAGCAGAGTGGCCGCAAGTACTTGGCTGTGACACACCTAATTCTACACCTTCATTCCTCTCAGTGCATGTTTCAGAGAGGACTGAAGTTATAGTGGGGTTGGAGATCCCAGCTGATGCGGTGCAAGGAGAGGTCCGCTTTGTTCTTTGGTGTGGGTCTTTCAGGTAGGCTTGCCAACGAGCTGCATGGCAGGTCAACATATGTCTGGTCAGGCATGTGGTACCCAAGCGGCTGATGTTTTGGCCACGCGATATACGCTTGAGACATATGTTGCAAACAGCAGCTGTGCGATCTGATGCACTAGCCTCAAAAAAGGCCCACACCAAGGAACTTTTTGAATGACGGGCAGAGGCAGCGCCCTGCACAGGCGGAGCTCTGCGGTGTGATTCCGTCGGTGTACTGCCCTTACGCTGGCCACCAAAGGGCATCCTGCCTCGTTGGAGATGTGCCTCCTCCTCATCCTCCTCCTCCTCCTCTCTCCTATTAGGCACCCACGTGGAGTCAGTGACCTCATCATCCCCTCCCTCCTCATCACTGGAGCCAATCTGGCAGTATGCTGCAGCTGCTGGAACATGACTGCCAGATTGGTGTCCTTCTTGAGCATCCCCTCTGTCTGCTCTCACCCTACTGCCTTCCTGTAGCTGGGTTTCATCATCAGACCCTTCGAAACGCTGGGCATCCTCCTGGAGCATGTACCCAACACTGTGCTCAAACAGTTCGGGGGACTCCTCAGGAGGAGGACATGGTGGGTCTAGGGAAGGAGTGACTGATGATGAGTCTGACATTGATACCAGGGAAGAGGACGCTTTGGCAGCTGCTTTGCCAGTACCCTGAGCCTGGGTGAGAGAGGATGAGGAGGAGGAGGAGGGCTTGGTCATCCACTCTACCAAGTCTTCGGCATGATGTGGCTCAACATGTCCAGCTGCCGAAAAGAAGGACAAGCGTGTTCCATGGCCATGTGCTGATGACAATGCACCGCGTCCACGACCAGCACTGTTGCCCCCAGACACAGAGCCTGCTTGCCCTCTTTTATTGCCTCCTGACTGTCTGCCTCTCCTTGTTTGCCTTCCAGACATTCTAATAGATGGCCTGCAGGGAGATGGGAAAAAAGCAATAAGGGCTACCTTCAGGTGTCCTTCTCTGTCCCTTTACTTAAGGATTTCTAAATATGGTTGAGGATGATTGCTTTTGCACAGAATAGCACAACGACAATTTCCCTGACTGTCCAAAAAACAAGGATTTCAAAGATGGTTGATGAGGAATTCTTTAGCACACTATAGCACAAGGAGAATTCCCCTCACTTTCCTTCTTTGTCCCTAGAAACAAGGACTTGCACAGTGAAAGAAACTGACACTCTCCCTACCTAGAGTTTTCTGTCCCTAGAAAAAATGTTTTTTTAAAGCACACTATAGCACAAGGACAATTCCCCTCACTTTCCTTCTTTGTCCCTAGAAACAAGGACTCGCACAGTAAAAGACACTGACACTCTCCCTACCTAGAGTTTTCTGTCCCTAGAAAAAATGTTTTTTTAAAGCACACTATAGCACAAGGAGAATTCCCCTCACTTTCCTTCTTTGTCCCTAGAAACAAGGACTTGCACAGTGAAAGAAACTGACACTCTCCCTACCTAGAGTTTTCTGTCCCTAGAAAAAATGTTTTTTTAAAGCACACTATAGCACAAGGACAATTCCCCTCACTTTCCTTCTTTGTCCCTAGAAACAAGGACTCGCACAGTAAAAGACACTGACACTCTCCCTACCTAGAGTTTTCTGTCCCTAGAAAAAATGTTTTTTTAAAGCACACTATAGCACAAGGAGAATTCCCCTCACTTTCCTTCTTTGTCCCTAGAAACAAGGATTCGCACAGTGAAAGAAACTGACACTCTCCCTACCTAGAGTTTTCTGTCCCTAGAAAAAATGTTTTTTTAAAGCACACTATAGCACAAGGAGAATTCCCCTCACTTTCCTTCTTTGTCCCTAGAAACAAGGACTCGCACAGTGAAAGAAACTGACACTCTCCCTACCTAGAGTTTTCTGTCCCTAGAAAAAATGTTTTTTTAAAGCACACTATAGCACAAGGAGAATTCCCCTCACTTTCCTTCTTTGTCCCTAGAAACAAGGATTCGCACAGTGAAAGAAACTGACACTCTCCCTACCTAGAGTTTTCTGTCCCTAGAAAAAATGTTTTTTTAAAGCACACTATAGCACAAGGAGAATTCCCCTCACTTTCCTTCTTTGTCCCTAGAAACAAGGACTTGCACAGTGAAAGAAACTGACACTCTCCCTACCTAGAGTTTTCTGTCCCTAGAAAAAATGTTTTTTAAAGCACACTATAGCACAAGGACAATTCCCCTCACTTTCCTTCTTTGTCCCTAGAAACAAGGACTCGCACAGTAAAAGACACTGACACTCTCCCTACCTAGAGTTTTCTGTCCCTAGAAAAAATGTTTTTTTAAAGCACACTATAGCACAAGGAGAATTCCCCTCACTTTCCTTCTTTGTCCCTAGAAACAAGGATTCGCACAGTGAAAGAAACTGACACTCTCCCTACCTAGAGTTTTCTGTCCCTAGAAAAAATGTTTTTTTAAAGCACACTATAGCACAAGGAGAATTCCCCTCACTTTCCTTCTTTGTCCCTAGAAACAAGGACTCGCACAGTGAAAGAAACTGACACTCTCCCTACCTAGAGTTTTCTGTCCCTAGAAAAAATGTTTTTTTAAAGCACACTATAGCACAAGGACAATTCCCCTCACTTTCCTTCTTTGTCCCTAGAAACAAGGACTCGCACAGTAAAAGACATTGACACTCTCCCTACCTAGAGTTTTCTGTCCCTAGAAAAAATGTTTTTTTAAAGCACACTATAGCACAAGGAGAATTCCCCTCACTTTCCTTCTTTGTCCCTAGAAACAAGGATTCGCACAGTGAAAGAAACTGACACTCTCCCTACCTAGAGTTTTCTGTCCCTAGAAAAAATGTTTTTTTAAAGCACACTATAGCACAAGGAGAATTCCCCTCACTTTCCTTCTTTGTCCCTAGAAACAAGGACTCGCACAGTGAAAGAAACTGACACTCTCCCTACCTAGAGTTTTCTGTCCCTAGAAAAAATGTTTTTTTAAAGCACACTATAGCACAAGGACAATTCCCCTCACTTTCCTTCTTTGTCCCTAGAAACAAGGACTCGCACAGTAAAAGACACTGACACTCTCCCTACCTAGAGTTTTCTGTCCCTAGAAAAAATGTTTTTTTAAAGCACACTATAGCACAAGGACAATTCCCCTCACTTTCCTTCTTTGTCCCTAGAAACAAGGACTCGCACAGTAAAAGACACTGACACTCTCCCTACCTAGAGTTTTCTGTCCCTAGAAAAAATGTTTTTTTAAAGCACACTATAGCACAAGGAGAATTCCCCTCACTTTCCTTCTTTGTCCCTAGAAACAAGGACTCGCACAGTGAAAGAAACTGACACTCTCCCTACCTAGAGTTTTCTGTCCCTAGAAAAAATGTTTTTTTAAAGCACACTATAGCACAAGGACAATTCCCCTCACTTTCCTTCTTTGTCCCTAGAAACAAGGACTCGCACAGTAAAAGACACTGACACTCTCCCTACCTAGAGTTTTCTGTCCCTAGAAAAAATGTTTTTTTAAAGCACACTATAGCACAAGGAGAATTCCCCTCACTTTCCTTCTTTGTCCCTAGAAACAAGGATTCGCACAGTGAAAGAAACTGACACTCTCCCTACCTAGAGTTTTCTGTCCCTAGAAAAAATGTTTTTTTAAAGCACACTATAGCACAAGGAGAATTCCCCTCACTTTCCTTCTTTGTCCCTAGAAACAAGGACTCGCACAGTGAAAGAAACTGACACTCTCCCTACCTAGAGTTTTCTGTCCCTAGAAAAAATGTTTTTTTAAAGCACACTATAGCACAAGGAGAATTCCCCTCACTTTCCTTCTTTGTCCCTAGAAACAAGGATTCGCGCAGTGAAAGAAACTGACACTCTCCCTACCTAGAGTTTTCTGTCCCTAGAAAAAATGTTTTTTTAAAGCACACTATAGCACAAGGACAATTCCCCTCACTTTCCTTCTTTGTCCCTAGAAACAAGGACTCGCACAGTAAAAGACACTGACACTCTCCCTACCTAGAGTTTTATGTCCCTAGAAAAAATGTTTTTTTAAAGCACACTATAGCACAAGGACAATTCCCCTCACTTTCCTTCTTTGTCCCTAGAAACAAGGACTCGCACAGTAAAAGACACTGACACTCTCCCTACCTAGAGTTTTCTGTCCATAGAAAAAATGTTTTTTTAAAGCACCCTATAGCACAAGGAGAATTCCCCTCACTTTCCTTCTTTGTCCCTAGAAACAAGGACTCGCACAGTGAAAGAAACTGACACTCTCCCTACCTAGAGTTTTCTGTCCCTAGAAAAAATGTTTTTTTAAAGCACACTATAGCACAAGGACAATTCCCCTCACTTTCCTTCTTTGTCCCTAGAAACAAGGACTCGCACAGTAAAAGACACTGACACTCTCCCTACCTAGAGTTTTCTGTCCCTAGAAAAAATGTTTTTTTAAAGCACACTATAGCACAAGGAGAATTCCCCTCACTTTCCTTCTTTGTCCCTAGAAACAAGGATTCGCACAGTGAAAGAAACTGACACTCTCCCTACCTAGAGTTTTCTGTCCCTAGAAAAAATGTTTTTTTAAAGCACACTATAGCACAAGGAGAATTCCCCTCACTTTCCTTCTTTGTCCCTAGAAACAAGGACTCGCACAGTGAAAGAAACTGACACTCTCCCTACCTAGAGTTTTCTGTCCCTAGAAAAAATGTTTTTTTAAAGCACACTATAGCACAAGGACAATTCCCCTCACTTTCCTTCTTTGTCCCTAGAAACAAGGATTCGCACAGTGAAAGAAACTGACACTCTCCCTACCTAGAGTTTTCTGTCCCTAGAAAAAATGTTTTTTTAAAGCACACTATAGCACAAGGAGAATTCCCCTCACTTTCCTTCTTTGTCCCTAGAAACAAGGACTCGCACAGTGAAAGAAACTGACACTCTCCCTACCTAGAGTTTTCTGTCCCTAGAAAAAATGTTTTTTTAAAGCACACTATAGCACAAGGACAATTCCCCTCACTTTCCTTCTTTGTCCCTAGAAACAAGGACTCGCACAGTAAAAGACACTGACACTCTCCCTACCTAGAGTTTTCTGTCCCTAGAAAAAATGATTTTTTAAAGCACACTATAGCACAAGGAGAATTCCCCTCACTTTCCTTCTTTGTCCCTAGAAACAAGGACTCGCACAGTGAAAGAAACTGACACTCTCCCTACCTAGAGTTTTCTGTCCCTAGAAAAAATGTTTTTTTAAAGCACACTATAGCACAAGGACAATTCCCCTCACTTTCCTTCTTTGTCCCTAGAAACAAGGACTCGCACAGTAAAAGACACTGACACTCTCCCTACCTAGAGTTTTCTGTCCCTAGAAAAAATGTTTTTTTAAAGCACACTATAGCACAAGGACAATTCCCCTCACTTTCCTTCTTTGTCCCTAGAAACAAGGACTCGCACAGTAAAAGACACTGACACTCTCCCTACCTAGAGTTTTCTGTCCCTAGAAAAAATGTTTTTTTAAAGCACACTATAGCACAAGGAGAATTCCCCTCACTTTCCTTCTTTGTCCCTAGAAAAAAGGACTCGCACAGTGAAAGAAACTGACACTCTCCCTACCTAGAGTTTTCTGTCCCTAGAAAAAATGTTTTTTTAAAGCACACTATAGCACAAGGACAATTCCCCTCACTTTCCTTCTTTGTCCCTAGAAACAAGGATTCGCACAGTGAAAGAAACTGACACTCTCCCTACCTAGAGTTTTCTGTCCCTAGAAAAAATGTTTTTTTAAAGCACACTATAGCACAAGGAGAATTCCCCTCACTTTCCTTCTTTGTCCCTAGAAACAAGGACTCGCACAGTGAAAGAAACTGACACTCTCCCTACCTAGAGTTTTCTGTCCCTAGAAAAAATGTTTTTTTAAAGCACACTATAGCACAAGGACAATTCCCCTCACTTTCCTTCTTTGTCCCTAGAAACAAGGACTCGCACAGTAAAAGACACTGACACTCTCCCTACCTAGAGTTTTCTGTCCCTAGAAAAAATGTTTTTTTAAAGCACACTATAGCACAAGGAGAATTCCCCTCACTTTCCTTCTTTGTCCCTAGAAACAAGGACTCGCACAGTGAAAGAAACTGACACTCTCCCTACCTAGAGTTTTCTGTCCCTAGAAAAAATGTTTTTTTAAAGCACACTATAGCACAAGGAGAATTCCCCTCACTTTCCTTCTTTGTCCCTAGAAACAAGGACTCGCACAGTGAAAGAAACTGACACTCTCCCTACCTAGAGTTTTCTGTCCCTAGAAAAAATGTTTTTTTAAAGCACACTAGAGCACAAGGACAATTCCCCTCACTTTCCTTCTTTGTCCCTAGAAACAAGGACTCGCACAGTAAAAGACACTGACACTCTCCCTACCTAGAGTTTTCTGTCCCTAGAAAAAATGTTTTTTTAAAGCACACTATAGCACAAGGACAATTCCCCCCACTTTCCTTCTTTGTCCCTAGAAACAAGGACTCGCACAGTAAAAGACACTGACACTCTCCCTACCTAGAGTTTTCTGTCCCTAGAAAAAATGTTTTTTTAAAGCACACTATAGCACAAGGAGAATTCCCCTCACTTTCCTTCTTTGTCCCTAGAAACAAGGACTCGCACAGTGAAAGAAACTGACACTCTCCCTACCTAGAGTTTTCTGTCCCTAGAAAAAATGTTTTTTTAAAGCACACTATAGCACAAGGAGAATTCCCCTCACTTTCCTTCTTTGTCCCTAGAAACAAGGATTCGCACAGTGAAAGAAACTGACACTCTCCCTACCTAGAGTTTTCTGTCCCTAGAAAAAATGTTTTTTTAAAGCACACTATAGCACAAGGAGAATTCCCCTCACTTTCCTTCTTTGTCCCTAGAAACAAGGACTCGCACAGTGAAAGAAACTGACACTCTCCCTACCTAGAGTTTTCTGTCCCTAGAAAAAATGTTTTTTTAAAGCACACTATAGCACAAGGACAATTCCCCTCACTTTCCTTCTTTGTCCCTAGAAACAAGGACTCGCACAGTAAAAGACACTGACACTCTCCCTACCTAGAGTTTTCTGTCCCTAGAAAAAATGTTTTTTTAAAGCACACTATAGCACAAGGACAATTCCCCTCACTTTCCTTCTTTGTCCCTAGAAACAAGGACTCGCACAGTAAAAGACACTGACACTCTCCCTACCTAGAGTTTTCTGTCCCTAGAAAAAATGTTTTTTTAAAGCACACTATAGCACAAGGAGAATTCCCCTCACTTTCCTTCTTTGTCCCTAGAAACAAGGACTCGCACAGTGAAAGAAACTGACACTCTCCCTACCTAGAGTTTTCTGTCCCTAGAAAAAATGTTTTTTTAAAGCACACTATAGCACAAGGAGAATTCCCCTCACTTTCCTTCTTTGTCCCTAGAAACAAGGATTCGCACAGTGAAAGAAACTGACACTCTCCCTACCTAGAGTTTTCTGTCCCTAGAAAAAATGTTTTTTTAAAGCACACTATAGCACAAGGAGAATTCCCCTCACTTTCCTTCTTTGTCCCTAGAAACAAGGATTCGCACAGTAAAACACACTGACACTCTCCCTACCTATCCTTCTCTTTCCCTAAACTAAAGGAATCCAGGTTAAGCAAGAAATAAATAAATGTCACTGTCCCTGCCTATGCTTCTCTTTCCCTGCTCCGGAACACACTACACTAGGCCGCCGTGCTGGCGGCCTTTTATAGTGTGGGGCGTGTACTAAACACCCTCAGCAATAATTGGCCACAGGCATCCTGCCTGTGGCCAATCATTGCTCTCCTCGCTGCCGGCGCTGTGATTGGCCAAGCATGCGGGGTCACAGTGCATGCTTGGCCAATCACAGCGCCTGGATGACACTGCAATGGCGTAGTGCATTGTGGGCCGTTCGCGTCACTCGAATTTGGCGCGAACGGCCCAAATCGTTCGATCTTCGTCGAACGATCGAACAGCCGATGTTCGAGTCGAACGTATGTTCGACTCGAACACGAAGCTCATCCCTATTACACACAGGTGGATTCTATTTATCACCATCAGTCATTTAGGACAACATTGGATCATTAAGAGATCCTCGCTGAACTTCTGGAGTGAGTTTGCTGCACTGAAAGTAAAGGGGCCGAATAATTTTGCACGCACCACTTTTCAGTTTTTTATTTGCTAAAAAAGTTTCAAAAATCCAATAGATTTCGTTCCACTTCACAATTGTGTCCCACTTGTTGGTGGTTCTTCACAAAAAATTTAAATTTTATATCTTTATGTTTGAAGCCTGAAATGTGGCAAAAGGATGAAAAGTTCAAGGGGGCCGAATACTATCGCAAGGCACTGTATTGTTAACACCATATGCCAGTGTTTCTCAACTCCAGTCCTCAAGGCACATCAACAGGTCATGTTTTTGGGATTTCCATTGATTTGCACAGGTGATTTGAGCCGTTTCACTGCCTTAGTAATTACCACAGCTGTTTCATCTGCAGGAAATCCAAAAAACATGACCTGTTGGTCCGTCTTGGGGACTGGAGTTGAGAAATACTGCCATATGCATATATGATATTTTTCAGAACAATCTGTAAAAGGTGATAAGCACTCTCTATAAGCATGATAACAACAAAAGTATCTTTATATTATGTTGTGAAGGTACCCATACATGGACTGTTGGTTACATTAGCTTTATATCACTGGCCCATATTTGGGTTAACTTTAAAGTGGTTGTAAACCCACTTTTTTTTTTTGGCCCACCTGCAAGAGAAAGGCATAATGAGCTATTATGACTAGCATAATAGCTCATTATGTTCCACTTACCTTAGATCGGGGCCCCCGAAGCCGTCCTCGTCCCTCTGTCCAGCCGCAGACATCACTGCGGCGATAGCCGGAATGTTACTTCCGGGTATCGCCGCACCAGCCAATCACAGCGCCACTCCGGCGCTGTGATTGGCCGGAGCGGCGGAGACGTCACTCTGCCCATGCGCGCGGGAGGCGTCCCACTCGGCTACGCCCAGCGATTGCTGGGAAGTAGCCGAGTATGTGAATGGGATTAACCCCATAAATGCGCCGTTGTCTACGGCGCACATGCGCCGTAGATAGCGGCGCTTGACATTTTAGTAAATATCTCCTAAACCATGTAGGTTTAGGAGATATTTCTTGCACCTACAGGTAAGCCTTAATCTAGGCTTACCTGTAGGTGCAAGTTGAAAAAGTGGGTTTACAACCACTTTAAGTTGCGGGATGACAGATACCTTACTAGACATAAAAAACAAAAACAGAGAAAAGATACAGTTATGCAAAGACAACAGTGCCTATGAATGATAACTGCTTCTGGCAAAACAAGTGTTTTACAGAGTCTTAAATGCATGCATTGATTGGGTAGATCTGATAAATAGTGTTAAACTATATTTAACCACTTCCCGCCCAGTCAATAGCGAATTGACGTCCGGGAAGTGGTTGCAATATCGATGACGTCCTGCAGGATATTGCCTTGCGCGCGCCCGCGGGGGCGCGCAGCGCGGTGATCGGGGATGGCATGTGTCCCTCGGACACAGCGCTACCCCGATCACGGTAAACAGCCAATTTCATTGGCTGTTTACCATGTGATCGGCTGTGTCAAAGTCACAGCCGATCACCTGTCAAAACAAACTCGGCGGCGCGCTCCGTGCGCGCCGCCACAGGCTTGCAGAGCGGGGATCGGGGAAGGCGAGTGTCCCTTGGACACAGCGCGTCCCCGATCAGAGTAAACAGCCAATGAATTGGCTGTTTACCACGTGACCGGCTGTGTCCAATCACAGCCGGTCACAAATGTAAACAAACTCCACAGGAGTTACTACCTGATCCCTGCTCTCTCCTCACACACCGATCTGTGAGGAGAGAGAAGAGATCACTAAGTTAGCTCAGTGTAGTTTGTCTACATAAGTTTACAGTGCACAACACGCCCCCCCCATAAAGAGGACCTGTCACACAGCCCAGCACATCAATCAGCCCAGCCAATCAGCCCATCTGTCAATCAGCCCATCTGTCAATCAGCCCATCTGTCAATCAATCAGCCCATCTGTCAATCAATCAGCCCATCTGTCAATCAATCAGCCCACCTGTCAATCAATCACCCCACCTGTCAATCAATCACCCCACCTGTCAATCAATCACCCCATCTGTCAATCAATCAACCCATCTGTCAATCAATCAATCAGCCCATCTGTCAATCATCTGTCACAGACCCACCTCCATCGGTACCGCCATTGGCACTGCCACACAGGCTACCAGTACCGCCATCGGTACCAGTACCACCACCAGTACCGCCACCAGGCCCAGCATCTATACTGCCACACAGGCCCGCTACCAGTATCACCACTAGTGCCGCCATCGGTACCACCACCAGTACCACCACCCGTACCACCGTCGGTAGTGCCACCACCACCTGTACCACCACCTGTACCGCCATCGGTACCATCACCACCCGTACCACCACCACCTGTACCGCCATCGGTACCACCACCACCTGTACCGCCATCGTTACCACCACCACCCATACCGCCATCGCTACCACCACCACCCGTACCGCCACCGGTACCGCCGCCACCACCACCACCCGTACCGCCATCTGTACCACCACCACCTGTACCGCCATTGGTACCACCACCACCCATACCGCCATGGATACCACCACACAGGCCCACCACTAATACCTCCATCGGTACTACCACACAGACCGCCACCACTACCACCAGCAGTACCATTACACAGGCCCACCAATAAGCACTGCCATAATGTCCCAAAGGGTTTACACACCTGAGAAGGCATATGCCATTCTTGCCATGTCGGATGATGAGAGCAGCGGGGAGCTCCCATTATCCGATTCTGGTTCGGAATACGAGCCAGTGGAGGATAGTGGCTCAGAGTCCGAGTCCCCGGAGGAAACCGTCCCTCCCAAAAGAATGCGATCGGCACCAAGATCAGCACCAAGATCAGCACCAAGATCAGGAGAACTGCCCACCACCAGCAGCGCCATACCCCAGGAAGAGGAGCCCAGTACAAGCAATGGAAATGCACGCTCAACCCGAAGAATCCAGCCCCAATCCTACCTTCCCGATGCCCTGGCAAACCCCTTATGGTTGCCTGCCAACTCAGGATCCGCTATCATCCCCCCTTTCACCGCACAGCCAGGTGTGCAGCCCGACACTACAAATTTTTCTAAATTTGATTATTTTTGTTTATTTTTCCCACAAGATTTGCTGCAGAATATAGTGGATCAAACGAATCTGTATGCATCCCAATTTATTGCTGCCAACCCCAATTCTTCCTACGCCCGCATGTTCCAGTGGCGGCGTCTAACATTGGAGGAATTTAAATTATTTTTGGGCCTTATGTTCAATATGGGGCTTACAAAAAAGAACGAAGTCCATTCATATTGGTCCAAACGCCCCATCCAACACATGCCCATATATTCCGCTGTCATGTCCAGGAAAAGATACGACATGATTATGCGCTTTCTCCACTTCAATGACAATTCACAGTGCCCTCCCCGAGATCATCCCAACTACGACAAATTGTACAAGATACGCCCCCTAATCAATGCCTTTTCCCAGCGATTTGAAGACGTTTTCATCCCAGACCAAAAAATTTGTGTGGACGAGTCCCTCGTACATTTCACCGGCCGACTGCAGTTCAAGCAGTACATACCAAGCAAGAGAGCCAGGTATGGGTTAAAATTAAATAAATTATGTGATTGAGCCACTGGATACGTCTGCAAATTCAGGATCTACGAAGGCAAAGACTCCCAGCTCCAGCCCCGTGATTGCCCCACATATATTGGAACCAGTGGGAAAATTGTCTGGGAGTTGGCATACCCCCTGTTCGGAAAAGGTTACCATTTATATGTTGATAATTATTATACCAGCCTGCCCCTTTTTCGCCACCTTTACAGTAAACAAACCCCGGCCTGCGGTACCTTCAAAAAAAAACGGAAGGGATTCCCACAAAATTTATTGACAAAAAAATTGCGACCTGGAGAATCGGCATCCATGAGGAACGAGGAGGTGTTGGCCATGAAGTGGAGGGACAAGAAAGATGTCCACATCCTCTCTACGATCCACAATGACACCATGGTGGAGATCCCAGGAAGACGCGGCTCCATTGTAAAGCCTGAATGTGTCCACGACTACAATTTGTACATGGGGGGGTGGATTTAAACGACCAGATGCTACAGCCCTACTTATCAACCAGAAAGTCCCATTATTGGCACAAAAAAGTTGCGTTTCACCTGTTTCACATGGCCCTTTTTAATTCGTTTGTCTGCTACCAAAAAGCAACTCAAAATCACCGACTCCACTACCTCCAATATATCGAAGATATCATCGATAGGATAGGATAGGACACCTCTGCCTGCTACCTGGACCTGTGCTTTGGCTGTGCTCTGGCTGTGCTGACAGTATCTCTGCCTGTGCGAACTATGGACAGTATTCCTGCCTGCTGCCTGGATGATTGCTTTTGCTGTCGCTGACCTCATCCCTGCCTGCTGCCTGGACCGATGCTCTCCTCTGTGGACCACTGCACTTCTAAAACCACAGGTAATCTTTTGTTATTTGGTATGTACCTGCTATGTGTTAGATATATGAAGGGCCTTCAAAAATGTGATCGGTAGTCAGAAAATGATATGTGCAATTAATGCTGCTAGAATGCCTGGAGGTGCTACTTGGATGTTGGGCCTCTGTATGTGGCCAGGCTGTGTAAAAGTCTCAAACATGTGGTATCGCCATACTCAGGAGGAGTAGCAGAATGCATTTTTGGGTGTAATTTTTGCTATGTACATATTATGTGTTAGAAATATCTTATAAATTGACAACTTTGTGTAAAAAAAATGCATTTTAATTTTTTCTCCACATTTTCCAAAACCTTCTGGAAAAAAATGAACCGTTCAAAAGACTCATAATGCCTCATAGATTATACGTTGGGGTGTGTGCTTTCAAAAATGGGGTCATTTTGTGGAAAATTCTATTGTCCTGGTGCTCCAGGGCCTTCAAAATTGTAATAGGTGGTTGAGAAAGGATATGTGCGATTTATGCTTGTAGAACGCCTGAAAGTGCTACTTCAATGTTGGGCCTCTGTATATGGCCAGGCTGTGTAAAAGTCTCACACATGTGGTATCGCTATACTCAGGAGGAGTAGAAGAATGCATTTTGGGGTGTTATTTTTGCTATGTATATGCTATGCGTTAGAAATATCTTATAAATGGACAACTTTGTGTAAAAAAAATGCATTTTCATTTTTTCTCCACATTTTCCAAAACCTTCTGGAAAAAAATTAACCGTTCAAAAGACTCATAATGCTTCATAGATTATACGTTGGGGTGTGTGCTTTCCAAAATGGGGTCATTTTGTGGAAAATTCCATTGTCCTGGTGCTCCAGGGCCTTCAAAAGTGTAATAGGTGGTTGAGAAAGGATATGTGCGATTTATGCTTGTAGAACGCCTGAAAGTGCTACTTCAATGTTGGGCCTCTGTATATGGCCAGGCTGTGTAAAAGTCTCACACATGTGGTATCGCTATACTCAGGAGGAGTAGCAGAATGCATTTTGGGGTGTCATTTTTGCTATGTATATGCTATGCGTTAGAAATATCTTATAAATGGACAACTTTGTGTAAAAAAAATGCATTTTCATTTTTTCTCCACATTTTCCAAAACCTTCTGGAAAAAAATTAACCGTTCAAAAGACTCATAATGCTTCATAGATTATACGTTGGGGTGTGTGCTTTCCAAAATGGGGTCATTTTGTGGAAAATTCCATTGTCCTGGTGCTCCAGGGCCTTCAAAAGTGTAATAGGTGGTTGAGAAAGGATATGTGCGATTTATGCTTGTAGAACGCCTGAAAGTGCTACTTCAATGTTGGGCCTCTGTATATGGCCAGGCTGTGTAAAAGTCTCACACATGTGGTATCGCTACACTCAGGAGGAGTAGCAGAATGTATTTTGGGGTGTAGTTGCAATTATGCATATGCTGTGTGAGAGAAAAAAACTGTTAATATGACCAGTTTGTGTAAAAAAAAAAAAAAAAAAATTAAATTTTCCCAAGAATTGTGGGAAAAAAATACAACTTCAAAAAACTCACCACGCCTCTTAGTAAATACCTTGGACTGTCTACTTTCCAAAAAGGGGTAATTTTGGGGTATTTGTACTTTCCTCGCTTGTTAGTGTCTCAAGAAATGAGATATCCCTTCAGTACATCAGGCGTGATCAGATGTGATAAATTTTCAGTGATTGCCACCATAGTTTGTAGACTCTATAACTTTCACAAAGACCAAATAATATACACTAATTTGGGTTCATTTTACCAAAGATATGTAGCCGTATACATTTTGGCACAAATTTATGAAGAAAAATTACTTATTTGCAAAATTTTACAATAGAAACTAAAAAAAAGTGTTTTTTTTTTTAAAAAATTGCTGTTTTTTTGCTTATATCGCAAAAAATAAAAAACCCAGTGGCGATTAAATACCACCAAAAGAAAGCTCTATTTGTGAGAAGAAAATGATAAAAAATTTGTTTGGATACAGTGTAGCATGACTAAGTAATTGTCATTCAAAGTGTGAGAGTACTGAAAGCTGAAAATTGGTCTGGGCGGGAAGGTGCATAAGTGCATGGTATTGAAGTGGTTAAAGACAAAACCTTTGTGCTGCTTTTGTAATCTTTAGGGAAAATGTAGCATTTTCCAAATTCAAGGAAACCCTCTCTTAGCTCTCACTGCAGCAAGTGTCCCCATTGGGAAATGTCTCCTCTTCTTTTGTTCCAGTGACAGCTCAATTTTGGATTTTCACTCACATTTAGACCTGGTGACAATGGTCACCAATACTAATAGAGAGAGTGAATCATCCCAATATTGGGGACAGCAATAAAAATATATATGTAGTGATACCCCCAGTTAAGAGGGCTGCCTGTATGATTTTTGGGCCCTGTAATGCACCGCTGTCAACCCCTGGAAATCGGCTCTAACCTCCCTTGGCACAGTTAGTGGGGGTTGATAGGACTGTGAGGCCTGTAACTCACAGCGGCACAGTCCTATGACAAGAACACACAGCAATATATTAAAACTTCCTTTAGCTGTCTCTTCTGTAAAGTAAAGGACACAGACACCAATATACTTAACCCTGGTATATTTACTTAGACTAGTGGCTAAGCAATAAAACAGGAATGTACATGTCATGTGCAGAGCCCTGCGATAAACAGTGCTTAAATGGCAGACAAATATACAGTGCTACGCAACCCGAACAGTTCCCCTTGCAGCTATTTCCCCTCATGGACAAGATGGCGCCCAGGAATGTCTACGCTACACAGTCAGGCCTGACTGAACTAAGTGGAAGTCTTATAGGGGAAATCTTCACTAGCAACGGTAGTGCACTTGAAAAATAGAAATTGTAATCCACAATGTAACAGGGACACTGTGTCTGTCTCTGAGCAGGTGCTCTCTTACCCAACCGGACCAGTCCGTGTCTGTTTCTTCCGCTGCTGTGTCTAGGTACACAGGTCTCTCGACATATGGGACTTCGGTCTTTCTGGCAACGATGCAGCAACAATGGAGAGACGTCCCTCTGGTTCCTCGGATGAGAGCGGAAGGCTCTTTGGAAAAAGGCCCAGGCTTTAGGCCTAAAGTCACGACAACTCAACAGTAGTTCCACTTGCTGGGCGGGCGGTGTCCAAAGAGAAAGAACTGGGCTCCGCCTCCCCTTATAAAGTCCACCCCAGCAGTCCTTGCGCGGGGCAATGCACCCTGGGTGCCTTAAAGTGTACTGGGTAATGTAGTCTCTGAGGGATTAAAGGGCAATACCCCGCTACACATAAAAGTACTCATAAATGAAATATAAAGGAAGCTATTCATATTCTTCCTTCTGAAAATATAGTTTTTGCATGCTGATGTTTTGGCTGGAACACTTTCTGAATCATTGACCTAGCTGATGTTACTCAATAGTATAGAACAACCTTTTTCAAACAGGGTGCCCAGGCAAAATTCCTAAAAATGTATCAAAAATTGTATACAAGCCAGCAGGTGAATGAAGCCTGCCTTTAATTATACATAGCCACAGGTTTTCATTGTGCACCATTACGACTTTCTAGACACTGTCCTCCTAACAACCAATGATGTCATCAGTTGATAAGGAGGTTGTCTGTCACCTCCACAGCATCCTTATTTGACCCTCCTCTGTCTCTCTCCCTTGGCACTAGGGTCACATTAGCTGACTGATGGAGAGAAATTGAGGGAAAATAGAAACATTGGAATACTAGTCAGTACCAGTGTGCAAAAGTGTATTTGCTTTGGAAGAAAAAAACTCCTCTAATGTTGGGTGTCCTACATGTGTGGATGTTGCTGCATTATGTAATACTATTATAATAATTGTTTACATTTTAGAATGGGGTGCCTTGAGACTGTCCATAATTTTAAAGGGTGTCTTGACTGAAAAGAAGTTGAGAAACACTGGTATAGAAGGTAACATTTACATCCAACATATTTTTTTCATGACAAGTGTACTTTAACAGTAACTAGCAATTTAAAGTGGTTGTAAAGGCAGAAGATGTTTTATCTTAATGCATTCTGAGCATAGAGATAAAAAGCCTTTTGTCTGCAGCAGCCCCCTTAGCCCTCTTAATACTTACCTGAGCCCCATCTCGATCCAGCGATGTTGTGCGAGAGACTTGGCTGCCCGGGACTCCTCCTCATTGGCTAAGACAGCAGCGAAGCGCCATTGGCTCCTGCTGCTGTCAATCAAACTCAGTGCGCAAATGAGGAAAGAGAGGGGGAAGGGCCGGGCCATGGCTCTGTGCCTGAATGGACACCGGGAGCTGCAGCTCGGTTTAGGTGCCCCCATAGCAAGCTGCTTGCTGTGGTGGCACTCAACGGGAGAGACGGGCCAGGAGCACCAAAGAGGGAGCAAGAGATGCAAAACCACTAGACAGAGCAGGTAAGTATAACATGTTTGTTATTTTTTTTTTAAACTGAGACTTAACACTTTAACACATATTATTAACTGAAAAATTGTGGAAGGGTAATATGCCTAACATGTATGTAAATGATTACCGTATTTATCGGCGTATAACACGCACTTTTTTCCCCTTAAAATCAGGGGAAAATCGTGGGTGCGTGTTATACGCCGATACTCCGTCGAATTCCCCTGCTGAAAACGAGCGAGAGGAGCGAGCGGAGCCGAAGCCGAAGTACACTCGGCTTTACTCGGCTCCTCTCGCAGTCCCACCCATCTCTGACTGCGCCGCTGACATAGAGAAAGCCGAGTGTACTTCGGCTAGTCTCGGCTCCTCTCGCAGTCCTGCCTGTGACTGTGAGCAGAGCCAAGTCTAGCCGAAGTACACTCGGCTTTCTCCGTCAGCGGCGCAGTCAGTGGAGATGGGCGGGACTGCGAGAGGAGCCGAGTCTAGCCGAAGTACACTCGGCCCCGCTCGCTCCTCTCCACAGAAATCGGCGCCAAATTTAAAAAACCGCCGAGACTGACACGATCGCAAAGGCACTGGGCAAGGCTGCAGATGGACAGATGGACACTGGGCAAGGCTGCAGATGGACAGATGGACACTGGGCAAGGCTGCAGATGGACAGATGGACACTGGGCAAGGCTGCAGATGGACACTGGGCAAGGCTGCAGATGGACAGATGTACACTGGGCAAGGCTGCAGATGGACAGATGGACACTGGGCAAGGCTGCAGATGGACAGATGGACACTGGGCAAGGCTGCAGATGGACACTGGGCAAGGCTGCATGCTGCATTTAAATGTAAGTTTTTTTTCCTTGAATTTCCCTCCTAAAAGTTTTTTTCCTTAAAATTCCCTCCTAAACTTGGGGTGTGTGTTATACGCCGGTGCGTGTTATACGCCGATAAATACGGTATATATTGTGAGGGGGTTAGCTCGGCAGCGGGTGTGTGTGACCCCCGGGATGGGCTCCCCACACAAAAACAGGCCCAGCAGACGGAGGTTGTGGTTTTCAAAATCAAAAAGGTGCCGTTTATTTTCTATTTACAGTGACAAAAACACAGCAAAGCAAAAGAAACAAACAAAATAAATCCTGGTCAACTTGACCTCTGACTAAACATACAGGTTTCCTAACTAACAACTGGGATCAGCCTAGTGCTGTCCTAGTCCCTGGTTTTAAATGTCCAAGCAAAATATAGCCACACAGGCTTTCTCTCACCGCACAGGGGTTCACTCTCCCTAGACAGTCCACACAGGTCTGCTTCCAGGCATGAGCTAACATCTAATGAATCTGGGAGTTTTTTATAGAGGCCTAAATGAGCTGACAAGCTTCAGCTGGCCTCATCAACTCCCTGTCTGCACGACGCCCAGCCCTCTCCCTAGAGGTATGAGTCATCAATGAGCCCACTAGTCTCAGCTGGGCTTATACAACTCTCCACCTAGCTGTATAAATCGGCGTAAAGCCTGAATCTGGGCGAAATATATCTACCCCCCTGGATGCAACCAGGTGACTTTACCTTCCTGCTGTCACATACCCCCCCCTCTTGTTTTAACCTCGGGGTTGGAACACCAGCAATCAGGCATTCATGTACTCGAGACAAAGCATCCACATTCCCCATTTGAACGCCAGGGCGATGCTTTACTGTGAAGTTGAATTCCTGGAGGGCCAGGAACCACCTATTCACTCTTCTATTTGTTTCCTTGTTTTGAGCCATCCACTTTAACGGAGCGTGATCCGTAACCATGTCAAAGTGCCTACCTAGCAGGTAGTACCGAAGGGAATCTAGAGCCCACTTCACCGCTAAACACTCCTTTTCAACGGTGGCGTAATTTACCTCATGGGACTTCAACTTCCTGCTGAGGTAAATGACTGGGTGCTCTTCCCCGTTCCAGACCTGGGACAATACTGCTCCTAACCCCACATCTGACGCATCACTTTGTACGACAAAGTCTTTAGAGAAGTCGGGTGAGTACAACACTGGCTGGCTACATAAGGCTTGTTTCAAGAATTGGAATGCTGCCTCAGCCTCGGGGGTCCATTTAATCATGACCGACCCTTTCCCCTTCGTCAGGTTGGTTAGGGGCACAGCCTTAGAAGCAAAGTGGGGAATGAATCGCCGATAATACCCAGCGATTCCCAGAAAGGCTCGTACCTGCTTCTTGCTGTTGGGACGTGGCCAACTCTGGATGGCCTCGACTTTGTTGAGTTGGGGTTTTATTACTCCCCTCCCAATGGTGTACCCAAGATATTTGGCCTCCTCCTGCCCAATGGTACACTTCTTGGGGTTAGCCGTAAACCCTGCTTCCCGAACAGAGTCCAGGACTGCTTGCACTTTTGGCAGATGTGAGGCCCAATCTGTGCTATGGACAATTACGTCATCCAGGTAAGCCGCAGCATACTTCCGATGGGGCCTCAGCATCTGGTCCATTTTCCGCTGGAATGTGGCCGGCGCATTCTGTAACCCGAACGGCATTCTTTTATATTGGAACGCCCCGTCTGGGGTTACAAATGCGGTTTTCTCTTTGGCTGACTTGGCCAGGGGGATTTGCCAATACCCTTTTGTGAGGTCAAGAGTCGTCATGTATCGGGCTGTTCCCAGCCGGTCGATCAACTCATCTATACGTGGCATGGGGTAGGTGTCAAATTTTGTAACTTTGTTCAACTGACGAAAATCGTTACAAAATCGCCAGCTCCCATCCGGTTTAGGCACCAACACAACGGGACTAGACCAATCACTTTGGGACTCCTCTATCACCCCTAAGTTCAGCATTTTCTGTACTTCCTCCCGTATTGCCTCCCGTCGGGCCTCTGGGATCCGATAGGGTTTTAACTTCACCCTTTCACCGGGCGGGGTAATAATGTCATGCTCTACCCCAGATGTTTGTCCCGGCAGCTCAGAGAATACCTCCTTGTTGCGAAGCACAAACTCCTTAACCTCCTGTTGTTGGGGTTGTGACAAGGTGGCTGCGATTCCAACCTCAGGAATCACGCAACCAGTTTGAGCTGGTGACCAAGTGTCTGCGACTAGGGACTCTCTATCCCTCCAGGCTTTCAACAGATTAACGTGATAGATCTGTTCGGGCTTTCGCCTTCCTGGTTGTCTGACCTTGTAATTCACTTCGCTCACTTTTTCCATTATCTCGTAGGGGCCTTGCCATTTGGCAAGGAATTTACTTTCAACCGTAGGGACAAGTACCAATATCCTATCCCCCGGGGAAAAGGTACGGGTCTTGGCTCCACGGTTGTACACTCTCTGCTGTGCCAACTGCGCTTGGGCCAAATGTTCCTTCACGATGGGCATTACCTGTGCAATTCGATCTTGCATCAGGGCGACATGCTCAATCACACTCCTGTGGGGAGAACTCTCACTTTCCCAAGTTTCCTTGGCAATATCCAACAGCCCTCTTGGGTGTCTCCCATACAGTAACTCAAAGGGGGAGAATCCCGTAGAGGATTGGGGCACCTCCCTAATAGCAAACATCAAATAAGGAAGTAGACAGTCCCAATCCTTTCCATCCCTATCCACCACTTTCTTCAACATTTGTTTTAGGGTTTTGTTGAATCTTTCAACCAGCCCATCGGTTTGGGGGTGATACACAGATGTACGTAATTGCGTCACTTTGAACAATTTACACAGCTCCTTCATAACCCGGGACATAAAGGGTGTACCTTGGTCCGTAAGCAGTTCTTTACAAATACCCACCCGGCTAAAAACAAGAGATAGCTCTTTGGCTATGGTTTTGGCCGAGGTATTTCTGAGAGGGATCGCTTCTGGATAACGGGTGGCATAGTCCATTATAACCAATATGTACTGGTGCCCCCTAGCGGACTTGATTATAGGACCTACCAAATCCATTGCGATTCTCTCAAACGGGACCTCAATGATGGGTAGAGGGACCAGCGGGCTACGGAAGTGTGGCATCGGGGCCGACCTCTGACACACAGGGCAGGAGGAACAATAATTTTCTATGTCCTTCATCACCCCAGGCCAATAGAATCTCTGTAATACCCTCTCTCGGGTTTTCTCTGTCCCCAGATGACCTCCAAGAATGTGCCCATGGGCCAACTCCAACACCAACTTCCTGTAAGGTTTGGGCACCACAAGCTGCTCAACGGTTTCTTCTGCCCTTTTTGCCACCCGATACAGTAGGTCCTTCTCTACGCTGAAGTATGGGTAAGTGCAGGTATTATCTGGGTTCACTAACTCGCCATCTATTTTCACTACGTTTTCCCGTGCCTTTATTAGGGCGGGGTCTTTCAACTGTTCTGTGGCAAAGTTTTCCCTGTGAACCTCAAGATCAGAAAACTCCACAGACGGTAGGTTTTCGTCTGAGGAGGTGGGCTCCTCTCCAGTTTCTTGAGTCTCCCCTGCCAATACTGACAAGGGAAATTCGGGAGAGTCCTCACCACTCTCAGAGGAGTTCTGGCTATCATATTCCTGGTACATAGGGGCACCAGTGGGGGGCTCAGGATCATCCCACAGTTCCCAGAACTTCGGAAAATCCCTTCCCACAATGGCGTCATGCGGTAACTGAGACACTAAGCCCACTGGATGAGAAAGGGTACCTTTGGGGGTCTCGAAACACACTGTAGTCACTGGATACTCTCGGGTGTCCCCATGCACACAAATAACAGCTACCTTGCTATTCCCAGAGACCTCTGTTTTAACTAATTCAGCCTTTATCAGGGTCACAAGGCTACCTGAATCCAGCAATACCACAACATTTCTACCATTAATACACATTTTGCATAAATGTTTCTCAGTTCCCCGAATGGCAGTGCATGCGACTGTCGCACACAGCGACTGACGTCTGCCCGTCAGAAAGTCACACTGCATGGGTTCCTCCAAAACCGGGCAATTTGCTGCAATATGTCCCGCTTGCCGGCAGCGGTAGCAAATGATCCTTCTTGCCGCCTCTTGAGCCGCTGATTTCCCAGGCTGTTCTCGCCAAACTTGGGGTAGAGCTCCCACCCTCTCACTCTCTCCACCCTTACCCCTTGGAATCATCTTATCCGCCCCTGGGGATGGTCTGGTCTTAGGGTGGAAAGTCCGAGTGTCTCTGGAAGAGGCCGTCAGGTTCTCTGTAGCCAAGTATTTCTCCACACGATCCACAAGACCATCGGCCGTCTCTGGGTCTCCATGGCTTACCCACTTTTGGATGGCAGTAGGAAGAGCTCTCAAAAACCGATCCATTACAACACGTTCCACAATCTTTGGTGCGGACAAAGTCTCTGGCTGTAGCCACTTTCTGCTCAGGTGAATGAGATCATACATTTGAGACCTGGGGGGTTTTCCAAGCTGGAAAGTCCAGTTATGCACACGCTGAGCCCGGACAGCCAGGGTGACACCCAGCCTTGCCAATATTTCAGCTTTTAGCATCACATAGTCTTTTGCTTGGTCAGGCTCTAGGTCATAGTAAGCTTTCTGCGATTCACCCGTTAACAGAGGAGCCACCAGTCCAGCCCACTGCTCCTCAGGCCACTTTTCTCTTTCAGCAGTCCTTTCAAACGTGGTCAAAAATACCTCTGGATCATCCTCTCCAGTCATTTTTGTCAATAAACGACTCACCCCAAAGGACGCGGTATTAGTGGGACGGCTTTCCTCACTGGTCTGCGGACGTTGCTGCATTACTGCTTCCATTTGTTGTAGTCTCTGCTCTTGCTTCTGTAATAGGTCTATGAAGCGGGCCTCAGATCGTTGCTGGGCTTGTTGCTGAGCTTCCAGACTCTGTTGGTGAGCTTGCTGCTGGGCTGCAAGGCTCTGTTGATGAGCTTGCTGCTGGGCTGCGAAGTTCTGTTGTTGAGCTGCAAGGCTCTTTTGCAAACCTGCATTTGTCTGCTGTTGATTGGCATTTGCTAGAGCCAGCTGTTTCAGTATCTCCTCCATGCTGGCTTAAAAAAAAACTGCCACTGGTTCTCCACCAACTGTGAGGGGGTTAGCTCGGCAGCGGGTGTGTGTGACCCCCGGGATGGGCTCCCCACACAAAAACAGGCCCAGCAGACGGAGGTTGTGGTTTTCAAAATCAAAAAGGTGCCGTTTATTTTCTATTTACAGTGACAAAAACACAGCAAAGCAAAAGAAACAAACAAAATAAATCCTGGTCAACTTGACCTCTGACTAAACATACAGGTTTCCTAACTAACAACTGGGATCAGCCTAGTGCTGTCCTAGTCCCTGGTTTTAAATGTCCAAGCAAAATATAGCCACACAGGCTTTCTCTCACCGCACAGGGGTTCACTCTCCCTAGACAGTCCACACAGGTCTGCTTCCAGGCATGAGCTAACATCTAATGAATCTGGGAGTTTTTTATAGAGGCCTAAATGAGCTGACAAGCTTCAGCTGGCCTCATCAACTCCCTGTCTGCACGACGCCCAGCCCTCTCCCTAGAGGTATGAGTCATCAATGAGCCCACTAGTCTCAGCTGGGCTTATACAACTCTCCACCTAGCTGTATAAATCGGCGTAAAGCCTGAATCTGGGCGAAATATATCTACCCCCCTGGATGCAACCAGGTGACTTTACCTTCCTGCTGTCACAATATATATATTCCAACAAAATATGACTGTATAATCTTTCTGATTTCTAGTGAGTTTAAATAGTGATAAAAAAAAATCTCCATTTCATACTAGGGATTCCATAAATTGCATCAAGAAAAACAGAAGGCTGCAAAATATTCTTACGTTGCAGGTCAATGCTCTCCTAATATTGTTAGAAGGCTCCTATGTATTCCTGACCAATGAAATCCCTTTTTACCTCTGCTGATTTCTGTAACATGTCTTCAGACTGGATACTTACAGTTCATATCCTAAATTAGGGATTAGATAGTTATGGCAATGATACTGTGATACTAGATATGTAGCTAAAATAGAAAGGATATTATTAAAGGCCTTGAGGGAATACATTTTTATTACTTTGAGATAGAATACATTTGAGAAACCTGCATCACAGGTGGATGCGAACTAGGAGTTTTTTTTATTTAATATAAGGAAAAAATTAATATTTACCTGCTCATATTTGCATCTACTGCTTGGCTGAACGATAATCATATGCATTCTTCTGCGGTTTTATTATTTTCAGATGCTTGGATTTGCTTTCCTACAGAGTTATTAAAGAGAATTTATCATTAAAATGTTGCAATCACATTTAGCTTTGAACGTTTATTGTAGAATTGTTTTCTGCAATGCCTTGACTAGGAGTGAACAAACTTCTTAAACTCCTCTCTGCAAACAATTTGCCCAAATGCTCATTCTTCCCTCTTTATTGATTTAACAGAGTAAAAAAAATATGCCATGACTGGAAAATATTTATGTCTATATATACATACAGTCATGTGAAAATGTAAGCATGCCCCATGGACATTGTTGACTTTTCAACATATTTAAACAGACAAACTTCAGCTCCTTATTCAAAAAATGCCTACAGATATAGTTGAACTACTTGAATAAGAACAAAAGAAAGAAAATGCATTTTCAATCATTTATTGTAACAAAAATATCAATAGATGTAATGGTGTACAGTGCAAAAAGTAAGCACACACTTGGCATCAAATGCTGGCATTGCCCCCATAGCAGAAATTACTTGTTGTAGTCCCACCACTCTCTGACATGGACTCAGTGTAACGTTTTGACAACTTCTCCATGCAAAATTCCCTTCCGTTGCAAAATGTTTGTGGGTTTCCTTACATGAACTGTTTGTTTAAACATCCCCCTAAATATTTTTTATTGGAATTAAATCGGGGCTTTGACTGGGTTGCTCAGCAGGCTCTGTCCATTTGGCTACACAGCCGACAGATCCCTTTAATGCCTTGTACACACGATCGTAATTTCCAATGGAAAAAGTCCAACGGAATTTTTTAATCGGATATTCCGACCGTGTGTGTGCACCATCTGACTTTTTTCCATCAGGGTTTAGAAAGAGAACATGTTCTCTTTTTTTCCGATGGAAAAAAATCATATTGGAAATTCTATTCCTCTGAGTGGAACTCAGACGGAGAAAAAAACATGCATGCTCAGAATCAAGTCGACGCATGCTCAGAAGCATTGAACTTCATTTTTCTCGGCTCGTTGTAGTGTTGTACGTCACCGCGTTCTTGACGGTTGGAACTTGGTGTGACAGTGTGTATGCAAGACAGCTTGAACAGAATTCTGTCGTAAAAATCAGTCGGAGTTTATTCCGACGGAAAATCCGATTGTGTGTACAAGGCATAAGTGTACTCATGGGTGCCAGACCCAGCTTGAATTCAAGAGCAGGAGAACCCAGGACTATTACAAATTAAGTCAGGATGTTAGCCTCCTTGTGATAGCAATTAAAGGGGAGTTCCAGCCTTTTTTTATGTTTATTAAAAGTCAGCAGCTACAAAAAGTGTAGCTGCTGGCTTTTAATAAACATACACTTACCTGCTCCACTGTCCAGCGACGCGCCACCTGGAGCTCCGCTCCTCTCCCCCCTTCTCTGCCGGCGCCTCCATTCATTGTGTGGGCACCCGGGCGTGACAGCTTTCGGCTTCACGGCCGGGCACTCACTGCGCATGTGCGAATGGCGCAGCGCTCTCTGAATGGACAGGCGATCGCCTGGGACCTGTCACGTCCCAGGTGATCGCCTACAGGGAGGGGCCGCCACAAGGCGATATGACGTATCGCCTAGGCGAGCCTAGGGCGGAAGGAGGAAGTGGGACAGGAAGTCCCACTCCTACTGAAGCCCCCACTCCCCCCCCAAAAAAATTACATGCCAAATGTGGCATGTAAGGGGGCGAGGAGTGGATAAAGCGGAAGTTCCAAATTTGGGTGGAACTCCGCTTTAAGTTAAGAAAACCAAAAATGTAAAATGCAAAAAAAAAAAAATTAATGGAAAAGCACTCCTGTCACCCCACCACACACATATGAATGCAAACAGGAGCAAAGAGCACACATGTTTATGTAAACAATTGCGCCACGCATGTAAAATTTTGCAATGCCCATCGGGCTGAGAACAATAATTTTAGGTCCCTAAAGCCCCGTACACACGATCGGTTTGACTGATGAAAACCGTCCGATGGATGGTTTTCATCAGACCAACCGATCGTGTATGGTACCCATCGGTCTTTTTTCCATCGGTTGTAAAAAATAGAACTTGTTTTAAAATTTTCCGATGGATAAAAAACCGATGGGAATTTCCGATCGTCTATGGGCAAGTCCATCGGTTAAAAAACCCACGCATGCTCAGAATCAAGTCGACGCATGCTCAGAAGCATTAAACTTAATTTTCTCGGCTCATCGGAGTGTTTTACGTCACCGCGTTTGGAACGGTCGGTTTTTTGACTGATGGTGTGTGGCCAAGACTGATGAAAAACAGTTTCATCGGATTTCCGATGGACAAATCCATCGGACGAAAATCCATAGGTTATCCGATCGTGTGTACGGGGCTTTATAGTTAATTCTAAACTGATGAGCTGTAAAGGCATTTATTGTGTCATCTATTGATATTTTTCAGTACCGTCATTTTTCACTATTTCACAGGCACATGCTTGACATATTTAGTATCTATTTACTTGACACCTTGTCATCTTTTATTGTGTATAAATATTGGGGATTAAATTGTATGCCCTAGAGTTTTCACATATTTATTTCTGAAAGTATAGATATGATAAACAGTTGTGCAAATATCGTGTGACATAAACAATTGCAACTACCATCTTTTTATTCTACAATGCCTCCATGTTCAGAAAATATATATGTTCTGGGGGTTTTAAGTAATTTTATAGCCTAACATGTGTGTGAAAAATGAAAAAATTGCTCTAGACAGGAAGTGGTTAAAATAATGCCTGATGACATAGCTATGAAGGTCCCTCTTGACGTTTCCTGTTATTGGGTGACAACACTCTTTATCTGTCTCATATTTGTGCTCCTGTTTCGTCACCTTGATATATGGACTGTAGATAGAGAAAGTGGCAATTTCAACACATGCAGGCATGGTTATTGTTGTCACTATCAGTAAATCTGACTTGAGATGCGCCATGCAGCCATGGCTGGAGTGCGTGCATTTAAACAGGAAATTCTTTCAAATAAGGTTATGAGAGGTGAGCAGCACCACGATGAATTAAAAAAAAATATATAGCAAATAATTAATTACAAATGGCAAAATTTATGACGTACAGGTTTTTTGTCAGCAAACAAAATATTGTTCAGTTAGGGTTTAAACTGTATATATAGCCCACATTTAAATTTTTTTTTTGTTCGGTAGAGAAGGGTTAAAATTCCTGGCAAGTTATTTTCTGTTGTCTGTGTACCCTTGGGGAAATTTCCCTTCACTTCCTGTCCAAGAGATGCAACAGAAATTAAGCGGAATTCCTGTCTTAGGCCTGGTTCACACCTCTGTGTTTTTTGGTGCTTTTGCCAAAACGCACTCCAGTCCACTTAACATGGTTTCCTATAGGATGCGATCACATCCATGCTTTTTTTCAGCCGCTGTGTTTTTGGAAAGGGTCAGTGATTTTTTAAATGCAAAACGGTGCGTTTTGCTTCAATAGACTTCAATGGATACGCTGCAGAAAAGCACATTGTGTATTTTTAATGTGTTTTTGATGCATTTTGCATTTTTTTATCTGCCCAAAACGCACCTGTAAAAACACGTGTGCAAAAACGCAAGAAGCACTGCCGAAAAGGATCGAAAGCAAACTGCATAGGTGTCAACCAGGGATTAGACAGTTGTTCCCAGTACAGCTGTTCCAATGTTTCCACTTTAGCTCTTGTTCTGCATACAACTCTAATATTTTGGATTTCCTCTCCCCTTCTCTTTGTCTTGGTGATAATGATCACCAGTACAAAGAGAAGGACAAATCTCCCCAAAGGGGACATTTGTGTGACTGTGTGTATGCAAGACAAGTTTGAGCCAACATCCGTTGGAAAAAAATCCATGGTTTTATTATCGTAATGTCCGATCGTGTGGCGCGGCTTTAGTGTGAAGTTCTGTTCCTAATGCTGCCCAGCTCTGCCCTATTGCAATGTACAGATGACTCACCTGCAGACCCTGTGTTTACATGTAAATAACCTGCATTGATATGTAAATAGCGGCGGCATTCATATGTATATCATGCCCCCTGAGGTCATATCCACCATCACCTCTGCTGATTACTAATCCCATCATCCTATCACTGCCACTGATCCCATCAACTCCCCAGCATTGCCACTGTGCACACCCTCTCCCCTCCCCCAGCATTGCCACTGATCCCAGGAGTCCTAGGATATCTAGGAGTTTTCTGTCTATTGATGGGTCCCCTCACCTCCCCAGTCCATGGTGTGCAGGCAGTGAGGAGATGATGTGCTACAACCTTTAGCAACCAATTAGTGAGCAGTAATGATGTGTACTAACCTCTTGCACCAATCATTGATCGGTAAGGATGTGCAGTAACCTTTAGCAACCAGTGACCAATTGGTGAATGGTAAGGATGTCCAGTAACCTCTAGAAACCAATCAGTGAGCAGTATTGATGTACAGTAATCTCTAGCAACCAATCAACAAGCAGAAGTAATAAATCAAATAATCAGTGAGTCTTAATGTGTGCTGTAACCTCTAGCAGCCAGTCAGTGAGCGGTAATGATACAGTGTAAAAAAAAAATACTAGAAAGAGAGACAGAAATATTCATGGTTGGTAGTTTTGTTTATTTTATTACCCATAATACCTACTTTGGTGTGTAAAGAATGATGTGCTTGTGCTTATAGTACTGTGTGATTGTGTATCCTGGTAAAAACTGCAAAATTTCAATTTGAGTACAATAAAGCTTTATTCATACAGATGGCATTGCCTGACACTACAAGAGATTGATATTCTTACTAATGGTGAACCAGGAAAGGGTCAAATCTATTCAATAGTGCAGAAGTGCGCCTCTTGAAGAGCATAATATTGGTCATGCGAAATTGGTAGCAATGCAATCTATTTATACATAATGTATGTTTTCCTCAGTAATTTGTAGGCGCAAAGTTTTCTTATCTATGCATTTTGTTACAGCAGCATCAAAAACCTCTGAAGAAGACCCCTTTAAGGGGTAATATTTTATACCAGAGCTCATATCTCAACTGTTATGATTCTAATCAACTTTTATACAATAAAACTTTTTACCATACACCTTTGCTATTTTTTGAATTCAGCTGCCTAAAAACCCCACTGGGGGATTTTCCCATATAATATTGGTCATGCAACCTTCTTTAATTTACATTGGCAACAACTAAAATAAATTAATTACTTACTCCTTATGGCTCTTGGAGATACTAGCTGTGAGATCCCAACACTTAAATTCTTGTTCTGCCCTTTAATCTTTGAATCTGACTCTCCCTGGTATTTCTAGATAATATACATGAAAACTCTAACAATAAAGTTAGACTTTCTTGTAACAGCCATGGGAAATATACTTGACCTGAGTAAAATCTCAGCACCAGAGTCCTTGAGTGATTAAAGAAACCAGTGGGTGAATGAACTTGCCAAGAAAAACCTGGAATATCAGTATTACGAGTCATGACCTTTAAATGAAGTAAGCTTTCCATGAGTCCAGTCATATATACCGTATATATTCTTCAAATATATATGAATGTTTATTTATCTAATAAATATGAAGAAGATGAACAGCACCAATATAGCATCAAAAATAGAAAATTATCTGAAGGTATAATAAAGTGAACTGTTTTGGAGAAAGTGATGCTGCTCTAGCCTTTGCTGTGAGGGTGCAAGACTTAGGGCAAGCTCCCACCAAGGGGATTCAGGAAGCAGTGGGCATTATGCACACACTTGTGTCTTGTAGAACACAAAAAAAGGGATTTTTATAACCGCTTACCTGTAAAATCCTTTTCTTGGAGTACATCACGGGACACAGAGCGACTTAGTCATTACTAATGGGTTATATAGATTACCTTCAGGTGCTGGCACTGGCAACTTCCAAACCAGAAGTACCCTCCCCTATATAAGCCCCTCCCATCCGGGAGCACCTCAGTTTTGTAGCAAAGCAATAAGTGTCCCTAAAAGAGGGGTGGGAGCTCTGTGTCCCGTGATGTACTCCAAGAAAAGGATTTTACAGGTAAGCTGTTATAAAAATCCCTTTTTCTTTTTCGTACATCACGGGACACAGAGCGACTTAGTCATTACTAATGGGACGTCCCAAAGCAATGCCAAATGAGGGGAGGGATACACTATACATAAGCTGGGCGCCATCAGGCATGAGGATCTTTTGCGGCCTGCAACACACTGCGCCCAAAGGCGACATCCTCCTGACTTCTAACGTCTACCTGGTAGAATCTAGTAAACGTGTGTACTGAAGACCATGTTGCGGCCTTACAGACTTGAGCCAGGGAGGCCTGGTGATGCACTGCCCATGAAGTTCCAACTGCTCTTGTGGAGTGCGCCCTAACTTTGAATGGAGGCGGTCTCCTTCTGAAGCCATAGGCTTGTATTATGACCTTTCGAATCCACTTGGCTAAAGTAGATTTTGATGCTGCCTGACCCTTTCTGGGGCCTTCCGGCAGAACAAATAAAGTATCCGTTCTACGAATCTGAGCAGTGGCTTTTAGATAAGCTTTAACTGCTCTTACTACATCCAAAGAATGCAATAACTTTTCCTCTACCGAACTAGGTTTGGGGAAAAAGGAAGGAAGAACCATATCTTGGTTCAAATGAAACCTCGATACCACCTTAGGAAGAAGGCTGGATGAGGACGTAATACTACTCTGTCCTTATGGACAACCAGATATGGCTCCTTACAGGACAAGGCGGCTAATTCCGATACTCTTTTAGCCGAACAAATGGCTACTAAGAAAATCAATTTCCTGGTGAGAAGAACCAAGGAAATGTGCTGGAATGGTTCAAATGGTTGTTTCTGTAGAACCGACAGAACCAGGTTTAAGTCCCATGGACATATGGGAATACTAACCGGAGGGCTAATACGCATCACTCCTTGTATGAAAGCTTTGATTAATGAATGCAAAGCCAAGGGCCTTTGAAAAAATATTGACAAGGCCGAAATCTGACCCTTGATAGTACTCAAGGCAAGCTTCCTATCTACAGCCCACTGTAGGAAGTCCAGAATCCTACCTATTACGTACTTACGCGGATGCCATTTCCTGGCTTCACACCACGCGATGTACGCCTTCCAGATCCTATAATAGATCTGCCTGGATACCGGCTTCCTGGCATTGATCATGGTAGATACCACAGGATTAGAGAGCCCTCTCTTTCTTAGACTGTGGGCTTCAATAGCCAGGCCGTCAAACCCAGGGCTGGTAAGGAAGGGTGGTATATCGGTCCCTGCGAAAGCAGGTCCGGACGATGTGGGAGGGTCCAAGGACTCCCCACTGACATTTTTACGATCTCCGCGTACCATGCTCTTCGGGGCCACGCTGGAGCCACCAGAATCACTGGTTTCTTTTCTACCCTGATTCTGCGGATTAATCGCAGTAACAATTGTGGCGGTGGGAATGCATATATCAGTTTGAACTGATCCCAAGGGAACACTAGGGCATCCGAGCCGCAAGCTAGGGGATCCCTTGTGCGAGACACAAATCTGTCCACCTTTGCGTTGAATCTGGATGCTAGCAGATCTACATCCGGTGTTCCCCACCGCTGGCATATTGCCTGGAAAACCTCGGGGTGAAGAGACCATTCCCCCGGGCATAACCGCGGATATGGCTGGGACATATCTTTCTGCCCATTCCAGGATGCCATTCGCTTCCCTCTGGGCTGCACGACTCCTGGTGCCACCCTGATGATTGATATATGCCACTGCTGTGGCATTGTCTGATTGAATTCTGACAGGGGACCCTTTGGAGTTTGGATGTCCAGGGCATACCGGGCTGCTCGTATCTCTAAGAGATTGATGGGCAGGGCCTTCTCTGCTTCTGACCACTTGCCCTGGAGAGACCATTGCTTCAGTACTGCCCCCCAGCCTATGAGGCTGGCATCTGTAGTGACCCCCTTCCAAGAAACCGGACTGAGGGGTTTCCCTTTTTCCAGATTCTGGGGCACCAACCACCAATGGAGGCTCTTGCGAACGGAAGGGGACAGGGACATTGGTAAGTCTAAAGCCTGAACTTTTTTGTTCCAGGCTGACAGTACGGCCCTCTGCAAGTTCCTTGAATGGAATTGACCGTAGGGCACTGCTTCGAATGAAGCCACCATTTTTCCCAGCAGCCTCATGCACAGGCGTATGGATGGTTTTCTTTTTGTACCCACTAAGTGGGTCAAATCTTTCAAAGACGACACCTTCTCTGGAGGTAAGAAATCTTTCTCTGATTTGAATCCAGTCTTAGCCCCACGTATTCCAGACTTTTGACTGGTTTTAGGGCTGACTTGTCTCGGTTGATAATCCAACCGTGAGATTCCAGATACTTGATTGTCTTGTGAACGACCACTTCTAGTTTTTTTCACTGAGTGGTCTATCAGCAACAAGTCGTCTAGATATGCCATTATCGTTACACCTTGATGTTCTTAGATTGGCCAATAGTGGGGCCAGAATTTTTGTGAACATTCGTGGTGCTGTGGCCAGACCGAAAGGTAAGGCTCTGAACTGAAAATGGCGCCCTTCTACTGCAAAGCGTAGAAATTTCTGGTGGGCCGGAAAGATGGGAATATGCAGATAAGCATCCCTTATGTCGACCAAGGCTAACAATTCCTGCCCTTGTAGGGCGGTGGGCACCGATCGGATCGACTCCATCCGAAAAGTCCTGATATGTAGGAACTTGTTTAGCCCTTTTAGATTTAATATGGGCCTCACGTCCCCATTTGTTTTGGGGACTGTGAAAAGGTTCGAGTAAAACCCGAACCCGCTTTCTTCCAAGGGAACCTTCATGATTAAACCTTGGAGCAATAGTTGTTCTAGTGCCAGAAGAAGGGATCCTCTCTTTTGGGGATCGCTTGGCACGTTTGACCTCATAAAATGGGCAGGAGGAGTGTCTTTTAACTCCAACCTGTATCCCAGACTTACTGCGGAGATCACCCATCTGTCTTTGATGGTGTCCTGCCAGGTCTCTGTGAACAACTGAAGTCTTCCCCCTACCCGAATGAGTGGGGGCAACTGACTTGGGGGGAGGTTTTGTACCTCTTTTGACCCAGGGTTTCTTGTTACCCTGTGATTGTCCCTGATTTCTGCCTCCTGGATTTGACCGCGGAGGCCGTCGGAACTGTTTCACAGCCGATGTGCCAGGGACTGGAGAAGTAGGCCTCTTAAAAGAAGGACTTCTACCCTTGTTCTTAACCGGCAAGAGTGTACTTTTACCGGCAGAAATTTTCTGGATATACTTGTCCAGATCTTCTCCGAATAAGCGTTCTCCATGAAATGGGAAGCTAATCAGGGAGCTTCAGCAGACCAGTTTCTGAGCCATAGAAGCCTACGCATATGTACTACAGACAGCGTAAAGCGGGAGGCCTGTTGGATTGTATCCTTTATGGCGTCCACCGCAAACCACAAGGCTCTAGGTAGGTCAGCTAGGGCAAGAGCCTGCTGATCTGGTAAGTCTTTTAAGACTTGTTTCAACTGATCCTTCACTGCTTGGCAGACCCCAATCGCTGCTACTGCAGGTTGTGTCACCATGCTTGCTGTAGAGAAAGCAGATATTAGTAAAGACTCCAATTTTTTATCTATTGGGTCTTTGAACATTGGAACATTATCTACTGGACATGTCAGTGATTTATTCACACAAGAGATGGCTGCGTCCACTGTAGGGACCCTCCATTTTTTCTTATGAACTTATCCTCCATGGGATAGATCACCGGAAATCTCTTGGGAGGAGTAAATATTTTATCAGGATGCTCCCAATCCTGGTAAATAAGCCCTTCCAATAAAGGGTGGATTGGGAAGGAACAGACAGCCTGGGGAGCCTTCAGCGACCCCAGCGAGGAAACCGTAGTGGTTGATGGTTCCGCCAGACGCATTTTAAATGCTGATCGGACCATGTTAGTCAGAGACTGAACCCATAATCTTTCAGCCTGAGATGCTGAGAAAAGGTTCTTCCACTGTTGATTCCTCTATAACCGAATCAACCTTATCCTGATCCCCTTCAGGTAGGTCGATCTCTGTGTGGGGCTGTTCCTCCACTAACAGGCACTCTGAAGGAGGAGACGGAGATCGGACGCGCTTTCCCTGTGACAGGGAAGCAGCGATCAATGCTGTTAATCTCTCTACCAATCCTCTCAGAGTTGAGGATAAAACCTCCTCTGTTATATATATACAGGAGCAGGTGGACTGGGGACAGCCGCAGCACCAGGTACTCCTGCGGGGTTCCTACGGCTACTGACCTCTGAATTTTCAGGGGAGATTGGTGCAGCACAAGCATGCCCAAAATCCTCAGAGCCCGATGGAGACCCCTTTGGCTTCCTGGAAGACTTATTTCCGGAGCGTCTGGACGACATATCCTTTAAACACAAAGCTGAGGTATTCCCGTCGTCATACACCAATTTTGCTGGTAATAGTCTAACACAGTTGCTGCTATATACCAGCTGGTGTCCACTAAAGTGCCCTTCTATGGGGATGCCTGCATCAACCGCCTCTGTGTGCCACCGTTTTGTTGCTAGCTCTGTTTGCACCCAGCTGACATTTGTACTGTGTCTTTTATCCATGCTGGGACGCCTGCACATGCGCAGAAGCGTCACGGCGTGCATCGAGCGTCATCCACCCACCCCGCCCCGCCCCTTTCATAGGAGGCGCATGCACGCACGCGCGCGCCCGTGCGCCTTCGGCGCCCTTTTTTTGAAACCAAGCAGGGACTAGGAGCCAGGGCCCTTTTTGCCGGAGGGCCTGTGCGGTGGATGAGCGCAGCAACAGGGCAGAGGAAGTGGATTCCCACAGAGAAACTTACCAACTGCCTGGATCTTTTGACTTTAAAAAAGGCAAAGATCCACATGACAAGAAAAATGGACCACAGCGGCCTCTAGTGGTTTAACACAGGTACCGCGGTCTCCTTTTTTTTTTTCTTGACTACTATTAAAATTTTACATTTTCCAGTAGTTACAGGCATACACAGATATCAGCGGGAATACCGTTAGGTAACAGACAGAAAGACAAATTAGGCTTGGGGGTCCCCCAATAGAACCAAGTTCCTGGGGGCCCCCACTTACCTGTTCCCCGCCGCAGGACTTTGTTTGGTCTACAGAAGCCCAAACTTCACCTATCACGGCAGGCATTGTAATTAAACCTTCAGGGACCGGGTTCCCAAGGATTCCACTCCCCTGGACCTGTATAGCACCCTGCACAGACAACATCTTGGTCGTGGGTATGACCAGAGCTCTGGATCCCAGGGTCCAGCCCTCCTAAGAGAGGCATTACAGGCAAAACCTTGCTCTTCTGCTGCAAGGCCCGGGTACGGACCGTTTAGCTATGAAGCTTTTTTGGTGGGATCCGGAACAGCTTACTAAGGCCCGTAAAAGAACCTGTACGCAAGCCCAGTGAAAACACATGTTACTCTTTGGCCAACACCTTAGACACTGGCAAAAAACTGAGGTGCTCCCGGATGGGAGGGGCTTATATAGGGGAGGGTACTTCCGGTTTGGAAGTTGCCAGTGCCAGCACCTGAAGGTAATCTATATAACCCATTAGTAATGACTAAGTCGCTCTGTGTCCCGTGATGTACGAAAAAGAAATGACACAATTGATGACTCAATTCTTGCAAAAACGGCTTTATAAATAAAGTGAAACAATCAGCGCTACCTGGTATCCTAAAACACAAACCAACTAAATCAGTGACCTGTATACTAAAACATACATAAATCTCAATAATATTAATGTAATTGTAGTGGTACCCCCATAGGGGTTGCTGAAAGTTGTGGCCCACCTGTCACCCTGTCCAGCCCGACATTCACTTCCCATTCACTTTTGAGACAAGGAACAGTCCATGTGATTGTTTTGTATCTTTATTGAGGGATTTGAACTTGGATAGGGATGGGAATATATGGGATGCCCAGTAGAACAAGCAATTGGTTGATTGTATATCAATCAGTTGGGAAACTATATATACTTGGCTTACTCCAGTCTCCTCCAGACTGCTTGCCATACGGTCTAGCAGACGGACGTATGTGCAAGGAGCTCCAGACATCCAGGATATCCAGGTCAAATCCACGGATTGCTATCGCGTTGCCGGCCAGTCTACGGCTCCACCTAGACACGGCTCTCCCCCAGCCCAGCTTCCCCAACTCACCAGCGCTCCGCCCGCAGCTGCCGTCTGCCGCCATCTGGGCTTCCCTTTCCTAGACCGCTAGACCCGCAGGACAGACCACGGCTGCAGCCTAGCTCCGGCCATCCAAGTATTTCTTTTCCCTCCAATCCCTCTCTCAGTGGGCCCGCTTGCTGTCTCCCACCTCAGAGCTCCCCCCACCCGTCAGAAGGCCTCCCGAAGCTGCAGCGGGAGCTGCACGATCCCCTTAGGACAGACCGTGGCTCTGGCCTAGCTTAGGCTGCGGAGGCCATCTTGGTCCACCCAGCCTGACACAAAACACCTCCTCCCGACCCCCAAGTCACTCCTGCTGGATCCACACTACAGGACTCGCCTGGCACTAGCCAACTGCCAGTAAACTCCCCTCCAGATCACTCACAATCGGCAGGCGGAAGGACGAACCAGGGATCCGGCCTGGTAAGTAGCGGCCATCTTGCTACACCCGAGCGCTCTCACAACAAATCCCCTGACATCCCTCCTTCCACCTCCCCCCCCACCCCTCAGCATCCAGACCGGCATCATCCTCACCTGAGCATCATCATCGGCTTCTTAGTCTGTATTGGTTGTTCTTTCTTTAACCACTTAAGCCCCGGACCATTTTGTAGCTAAAGGACCAGAGGTGTTTTCAGAATTTTGCACTGCGCTGCTTTAACTGGAAATTGTGCGGACATGCAATGTTGTACCCAAACGAAATTTGCGTCCTTTTCTTCCCACAAATAGAGCTTTCTTTTAATGGTATTTGATTGCCTCTGTGATTTTTATTTTTTGCGATATAAACGGAAAAAGACCGAAAATTTTGAAAAAAAATGATATTTTCTACTTTTTGTTATAAGAAAAATCGAATAAACTAAATTTTAGTCATACATTTAGGCCAAAATGTATTCAGCCACATGTCTTTAGTAAAAAAAATGTCAATAAGCATATATTTATTGGTTTGCGCAAAAGTTATAGCGTTTACAAACTAGGGTACATTTTCTGGAATTTACACAGCTTTAAATTTATGACTGCCTATCTCATTTCTTGAGGTGCTAAAATGGCAGGGCAGTACAAAACCCCCCCAAATGACCCCATTTTGGAAAGTAGACACCCCAAGGAAATTGCTGAGAGGCATGTTGAGCCCATTGAATATTTTTTTTTTCCCAATAATGACAAAAAAAAAATGTACAAAAAGTTGTCACTAAATGATATATTGCTCACACATGCCATGGTTATATGTGGAATTGCACCCCAAAATACATTCTGCTGCTTCTCCTGAGTATGGGGATACCACATGTGTGGGACTTTTTTAGGAGCCTAGCCATGTACGGGACCCCGGAAACCAAGCACCGCCTTCAGGATTTCTAAGGGCGCAAATTTTTGATTTCACTCCTCACTACCTATCACAGTTTCGAAGGCCATAAAATGCCAAAATAGCACAAAACTCCCCCAAATGACCCCATTTTGGAAAGTAGACACCCCAATCTATTTACTGAGAGGCATGTCCAGTCCATGGAATAGTAAAAAAGAAATAAATGCGCTACCCAAACACACATAAATATTAACCACCCTAAAGAGGGAAGTGAAGCAGCTGTACTGGAATGTGACAAAATTCAAACAAAATGGAAAATAATAGTGCAGCGCTACCTATAGACCAGTAAAACTGGACTGTAACTCAAATGTGACTATAAACATAAACACAACGGAAGGGGCAGGTTAAATATCCAACCCAATGTACAAAGTGTCCACAACACTAAACGAAGTGATGAGTGTCCAAAAAGGTGAATAAATGGCGTGGAGTGGATGGAGTAATTCTTGCACAGATCTTCACGTGAATGATGACATAAATGTGTGCTTACCGGAAATGTTGGACCCGAATGTCATACGACAGCGGATCAATCAAGCTTAAGAGTATCCCCAGCGGCTGTTCACAGGGACGTCACCGAATCGCTGATGGATGATGAAATATACCAGCTGGACAATCAGATGACCTCAATCCCGGATGGAACCAAACGGATCGGAAGTTTCTCAAAACTTCAAAACCCTCAGGGCTGGAGATCTCTCTCTGGATCCTGGTACTCAACCGAACAGTGGGGTACAATCGAGCTTGAATATACAAATACCCCGACGAGGGTATTGCAGGGAGACCGAATGGAGAAACTGAAAAAAACTTTTCCTCGCCGAATCATGCAAAGAGAAGAAAAAATATGGTGCTCCACTGGTGTAGGTCAAAACAATGGGTTTTTAATCAAAAAACCAACATACAAAATAAAAAGTGATCACAGTTCGTACATTAAAAGGCAATAAGGGAAGCAAAATGCATAGCCCGACGCATTTCGTTCCTAACAGGACGTCTACAGGGGGGGGGGGTTGTGCCATCTGGGCATTCCATGGCCTCCGAAACTGTGATAGGCAGTGAGGAGTGAAATCAAAAATTTACACCCATAGAAATCCTGAAGGCGGTGCTTGGTTTTCAGGGTCCTGTACGCGGCTAGGCTCCCAAAATGTCTCACACATGTGGTATCCCCATACTCAAGAGAAGAAACAGAATGTATTTTGGGGTGTAATTCCACATATAACCATGGCATGTTTGAGCAATATATCATTTAGTGACAACTTTTTGTACATTTTTTTCAAAATTCAATGGGCTCAACATGCCTTTCAGCAAATAGCTTGGGGTGTCTACTTTCCAAAATGGGGTCATTTGGGGGGGTTTTGAACTGTCCTGGCATTTTATACACAACATTAGGAAGCTTACATCCACTCTTCTAACCACTTGAAGACAAAGCCCTTTCTGACACTTTTTGTTTACATGAAAACATTTTTTTTTTTGCAAGAAAATTATGTTGAACCCCCAAACATTATATATTTTTTTAAAGCAAAGGCCCTACAGATTAAAATAGTGGATGTTGCATTTTTTTTTCCACACAGTATTTGCGCAGCGATTTTTTAAACGCATTTTTTGGGGAAAAAAACACTTTTTTTATTTTTAATGCACTAAAAAACACTATATTGCCCAAATGTTTGATGAAATAAAAAAGATGATCTTAGGCCGAGTACATGGATAACAAACACGACATGCTTTAAAATTGCGCACAAACGCGCAGCGGCGACAAACTACATTCATTTTTAAAAGCATTTAAAAGCCTTTACAGGTTACCACGTTAGATTTATAGAGGAGGTCTACTGATAAAATTACTGCCCTCGATCTGACCTTCGCGGTGATACCTCACATGCATGATGCAATTGCTGTTTACATATGACGCTAGACCGACGCTTGCGTTCGCCTTTGTGCAAGAGCAGGGGGGGACAGGGGTGCTTTTTTTTTTTTTTTTTTATTTATTTTGCTTTCTTATTATATTTTTAAACTGTTCCTTCCATATTTTTTTTTTTTTACCATTTTTATTGTTATCTTAGGGAATGTAAATATCCCCTATGATAGCAATAGGTAGTGACAGGTACTCTTTTTTTGAAAAAAATTGGGGGGTTAGACCCTAGATCTTTCCTCTGCCCTCAAAGCATCTGACCACACCAAGATCGGTGTGATAAAATGCTTTCCCAATTTCCCAATGGCGCTGTTTATATCCGGGGGGGGACATTCCCTCCCACTGCTTGTAAAAGCAGTCTAGAGGCTAATTATCTGCTAGAATTGCTTTTACATGAAAGCCGGCCACTGGCTGAAAAGAATGATACCGAGATGATACCTAAACCTGCAGGCATCATTCTGGTATAAACATTCAAAGTCCAGCAACATACCAGTACGTTGCTGGTCCTTGTTGGACATGTATTGTAATCTTTTTTTTCATGCAGCCTGTTGGCTGAACGAAAAGAAGAGATTGATCGGTGGGTATGCCCACCATTAGAATACCTCCCTTCATCCACCCACTTCTAATGATGGGCATACATGCACCATTTATATATGCCGAAGCATGGGGGCATCCTCCCGCAAAAAAGTAATGCCGCGTACACACGGTCGGACTTTTCCACGGGCAAGCCTCCGTCAGGAATTTTGACCGTATGTATGCGGCATAAAAGGTTATGCTGCGTACACACGGTCAGACTTTTCCACGGGCAAGCCTCCGTCGGAATTTCGACCGTATGTACGCGGCATTAGGAGCAAAATCGCTCCTCCGCCCCTGCTGCCCCCATGCTTCGGCATATATGCTCTTTTTTTTAACTGTGGTGGTGAAATCACCTCCTACAGCGTTGGAGTCACGGCTTTATGTATCGTGGGAGCAAACGCTGTTGCTGTCAAGATAAATAGATCCGCGCTGCAACTGAATGGCGTACCTGCTAAGCAAATGATGGTTAACATTAAAACAAAGTAACATTACAGTACAACAGTAAGACCTTACCATACCATACCGGCTAAGCAAATACCAAAACAAAACCTAGTAAAAAACAGGGATGAGCCGAACACCCCCCTGTTCGGTTCGCACCAGAACCTGCGAACAGACAAAATGTTCGTGTAAACTTTAGAACCCTATTAAATACAATGGACTCGAACGTTTGAAATCTAAAGTGTTAATTATAAAGGCTAATATGCAAGTTATTGTCCTAAAAAGTGTTTGGGGACCTGGGTCCTGCCCCAGGGGACATGTATCAATGCAAAAATAAGTTTTAAAAACGGCCGTTTTTTCGGGAGCAGTGATTTTAATAATGCTTAAAATTAAAAAATAAAAGTGACATATTCCTTTAAATTTCGTACCTGGGGGGTGTGTATGATATGCATGTAAAGTGGCGCATGTTTCCCGTTCTTAGAACTGCCCCTGCAAAAAATGTCATTTTTGAAAGAAAAAAAGTCATTTAAAACTGACTCGCGGCTATTAATGAATTGTCGGCTCCCGGCAATACATACAAAAGTCATTGATAAAAAAAAAAAAAAAAGCGTGGGGGTTCCCCAGAATTCAATTACCAGGCCCTTCAGGTCTGGAATGGATATTAAGGGGAACCCCGCCGCAAATTTAAAAAAAAATTGTCGTGGGGTTCCCCCAAATATCCATTCCAGGCCCTTCAGATCTGGCATGGATTTTAAGGGGAACTCCACCCCAAATTTAAAAATAAAATGGCGTGGAGTCCCCCTAAAAATCCATACCAGACCCCTTATCCGAGCACGCAACCTGGCCGGCCGCAGGGGAAAAGGGGGGGACGAGAGAGCGGCCCCCCCTCCCTCCTGAACCGTACCAGGCCACATGCCCTCAACATGGGGAGGATGTCCCCATGTTGATGGGGACAAGGGCCTCATCCCCACAACCCTTGCCCGGTGGTTGTGGGGGTCTGCGGGCGGGGGGCTTATCGGAATCTGGAAGACCCCTTTAACAAAGGGGACCCCCAGATCCCGCCCCCCCCTATGTGAATTGGTAAGGGGTACATTGTACCCCTACCATTTCACGAAGAAAGCGTAAAAAAATGTTTAAAAAAAACACACAAACACCTTGAAAAAGTCCTTTATTTAAAAAAAACAAAAACATTCCAGCGGTGAAATCCAGATGCGGAACATGAGAAGGGGCGGGTCTATACATGTATTACCAAAGTGAGAGCAGTTCCCCATCAGGTCCGCCCCCTCGGTATGTCGGACCCGCCTACGTCATTGGCTTGAGCGGGGAACTTCCTTCACTGTGTAATTTAAATTTACATAGTGAAGGAAGTTCCCCGCTCAAGCCAATGACGTAGGCGGGTTCGACATACCGAGGGGGCGGACCTGATGGGGAACTTCTCTCACTGTGTAATACATGTATAGACCCGCCCCTTCTCATGTTCCGCATCTCGTCCGCTGAGCGGACCTGATGGGGAACTTTAGAAGGGGCGGGTCTATACATTTAAAATACTGAGAGGGAGTTCCCCATCAGGTCCGCTCAGGCACAACCAATGAAGGACAGCGCTGGACATCGGGATCGCCGCGGGACACTGGATTTCACCGCTGGAATGTTTTTTTTTTTTTTTTTAAATAAAGGACTTTTTCAAGGTGTTTGTGTGTTTTTTTAAACATTTTTTTACGCTTTCTTCGTGAAATGGTAGGGGTACAATGTACCCCTTACCAATTCACATAGGGGGGGCCGGGATCTGGGGGTCCCCTTTGTTAAAGGGGTCTTCCAGATTCCGATAAGCCCCCCGCCCGCAGACCCCCACAACCACCGGGCAAGGGTTGTGGGGATGAGGCCCTTGTCCCCATCAACATGGGGACATCCTCCCCATGTTGAGGGCATGTGGCTTGGTACGGTTCAGGAGGGAGGGGGGGCCGCTCTCTCGTCCCCCCCTTTTCCCCTGCGGCCGGCCAGGTTGCGTACTCGGATAAGGGGTCTGGTATGGATTTTTAGGGGAACTCCACGCCATTTTTTTTTTAAATTTGGGGTGGAGTTCCCCTTAAAATCCATGCCAGATCTGAAGGGCCTGGAATGGATATTTGGGGGAACCCCATGTCAATTTTTTTTTTAATTTGCGGCGGGGTTCCCCTTAATATCCATTCCAGACCTGAAGGGCCTGGTAATTGAATTCTGGGGAACCCCCACGCTTTTTTTTTTTTTTTTATCAATAACTTTTGTATGTATTGCCGGGAGCCGACAATTCATTAATAGCCGCGAGTCAGTTTTAAATGCATTTTTTTCTTTCAAAAATGAAATTTTTTGCAGGGACAGTTCTAAGCACGGGAAACATGCGCCACTTCACATGCATATCATACACACCCCCCAGGTACGAAATTTAAAGGAATATTTCACTTTTATTTTTTCATTTTAAGCATTATTAAAATCACTGCTCCCGAAAAAACGGCCGTTTTTAAAACTTCTTTTTGCATTGATACATGTCCCCTGGGGCAGGACCCAGGTCCCCAAACACTTTTTAGGACAATAACTTGCATATAAGCCTTTATAATTAGCACTTTAGATTTCTCCCATAGATTTTTCGAATTTGCCGCGAACACCCCAATTTGTTCGCTGTTCGGCAAACGGGCGAACAGGCAATGTTCGAGTCGAACATGAGTTCGACTCGAACTCGAAGCTCATCCCTAGTAAAAAATTAAAAAATTTTTTAACGCAACCTGTGCCTAAAATATATATATGCCGAAGCATGGGGGCATCCTCCCGCAAAAAAGTTATGCCGCGTACACACGGTCGGACTTTTCCATGGGCAAGCCTCCGTCGGAATTTCGACCGTATGTACGCGGCATTAGGAGCAAAATCGCTCCTCCGCCCCTGCTGCCCCCATGCTTCGGCATATATGCTCTTTTTTTTTTTAACTGTGGTGGTGAAATCACCTCCTACAGCACTGGAGTCACAGCTTTATGTATCGTGGGAGCAAACGCTGTTGCTGTCAAGATAAATAATTCCGCGCTGCATTGAATGGCGCACCTGAAAACAAAAAATTACATACCTGAAAAGCAAGCATGATAAAACATTGCAGAATAGAATACAGTAAAAAAGAGCAGAACAATAGAGAGAAAATAGAGAGAGAGAGAGAGAGAGAGAACAATAAAACGACAACTATTTTTTTTTTTTTTATATTTTTTTTTTGTGTTTTGTTTTTTACGTATTTTTTTCTTTTTTACACTTTTTTTTTTAACTTTAACAACTGTAATGGTTCGGGTCTCTCAAAATGTGATGGCATCTTGGGAGACCCTGTGTAAGTGTGTCCTAGTCTGTGAAATGCTGTACCCTATGCTAAAACTTCACTTTTGAGTGGTAGCGTTCAAAACATTCACCAAGGCAAAGACCAGGTTTGTCAGGACAGAGTGGACAAAAAACACGGGTGTCACGCCTAAATCCGCGCTTGCTACAGACACGACATCTTTTTTGGGGGGTTCGTTGGGTTGGGGTACTCTGGAGGGCATACGGATAATGCCTCTCATGCAGCCGGCTTACTGCCTTTGGTTGGGGATGGTGAGGTGTAGAACCGCCTGGATACAGGAGTTCTGTGACTATCTCATTCTGGAATTTTAGAAGAGATAAAGTCCCGCCTGAAGCTCTGTATAGCACATGAGCATTCAGCAAAGCCAATTGGAATAAGGATAGAGACACTTTTTTGTACAAGCGTCTCGCCTTACGGTCAATTAGATACGGCGCCAACAACTGGTCGTTGAGGTCCACCCTTCCCATATTTTTGTTATATTCGTGGACACAGAGGGGTTTCTCCACAACACCAGTCGCCGTACGAATTTGGACTGTCGTGTCTGCATGAAGGGAGGTAAGAAGGAAAACATTCTTATTGTCCCTCCACTTCATAGGGAGCAAGTTATTACACTTCAAGCAGGCTCTCTCCCCCAGCTTAAGACGAGCATCTACAAGCCGCTGGGGAAAGCCCCGGCGATTAGGTCGCACGGTGCCACATGCTCCAATCTGATGATCAAACAAGTGACTAAACAGTGGCACGCTTGTGTAATAATTGTCCACATACAAGTGGTACCCCTTTCCGAAAAAAGGGTGACACTAAGTTCCACACTATCTTGCCAGTGCTCCCTATGTAATCCAGGCAGTTGACCAGCTCAACCTGACTGTCTTTTCCCTCATAAACCGTAAAGCTCCATACATAGCCTGTTTCCCTGTCACAGAACTTATAGAGCTTGACCCCATATCTGGCACACTTGCTGGGAAGGTACTGCTTGAAAGACAAGCGGCCAGAAAATTTAATCAGGGACTCATCAATGCAGACAACTTGATCGGGAATAAACAAGGCTGCAAAACGTTCGTTGAAGTGGTTTATGAGGGGCCGAATTTTATAGAGCCGGTCATATTCAGGGTCTCCACATGAACGACAAAGTTCATTGTCGTTGAAGTGCATGAACCGCAAAATCTGCTCGTATCGTGTCCTGGGCATGGAGGCAGAGAACACGGGCATGTGGTCAATTGGGTGCGTGGACCAATAAGCACGCAATGACAGGAATTTATGTGTGCCCATGTTGAGGGAAAGGCCCAGAAAGGTCTTAAATTCGGAAACCGTAATTGGTTTCCAATCTTTGGCAATGGAAGGCAACTGGGGGTTAGCGGCGATGAATTGACCAGCATATAAATTACTCTGGTCCACAATAGATCTATAGAGATCTTCCGTGAAAAACAGCGAATAAAAATCAATTGGCATAAAATCAGCTGTTTCCACCTGAATACCGGGTTGGGCAGTGAATGGGGGAAGTACGGGTTCTGCAGAAGTGGTGGGGACCCAATCAGGATAGGCGAATTCTGCAGGAAGGGCACGACGGGCCTGCCTTTGTCTTCTTGGTGGCAGCGGGACACTACTTGTGCTTGCCACCTCGCCAGCTTGAACTGCACTTATGGGACTCGCCACGTCACCACGTGATACTGCAGTGCTGGATGTACGCCCAGGCTGTACTAGGCCGCTGGTGCTTGCCAATTCACCAGAAGGAATAGCGGCGCTAGTATTACTCTGCTCCATGATACGAGAGACCTGCGGTTCTTGCTCCTCAACAACCTCAGAAGATCGGGATCGGGTACGCCTGACCTTAGCAGGGACCTCACCTTCGTCGTCAGAGCTATCTGACGTGGAGCCGCTGACTTCACTGTCTTCTACGGGAAGATATTCTGAGCCTGAATCTGACAGATGCGTGACCTCCTCTTCACTATCTGTCATGCTCAAAATCTCGTAGGCCTCTTTACTAGTGTACCTTCGTCTTGCTATTTTGGGCTCTAAATTTAGGGGTACACTAGTAAGATTCACAGGTAAAAAAAGCACCTGACTGTCAGCAAATGTATCAAACGGTTCCAAAAAAAACTGTTAGCGATCGCAGGGATCAGGACTGTCTCTGCGAACGCTGCAGTTATGTGTGTTGTGTTTGGTAAGTGACAGTGATCGACCGATACTGCACTTGGCTGGGCTGGGCTGGGCTGGGCGGAGGGGCTAAACGCAGGTGCTAGCAGGTATCTGGGCTTATCCCGCTAACACTGCGTTTTTGGGAACCCTAAACTGCTGGGGACGCTAGTATATATCAGATCAGATATTGATCTGTTCAGATACTATACCACTAAGGGAGGTGTATGCTTTGCGCGTGGGTGTTAGCGTTACTGGCACTAACCTAACGCTGCCTGGGGCGACGCAGACCCTCTCTACTAACCTAATTGATATCAGCCGCCGGGCGATCAGGGGGTTAAACCTTTATTGGGTTATATACGGCGGGTGCCCTGATGCTATAAAAAGCAAACTAACCAACCAGCATCACCCGTAAAACTTATATGGTGATCACTGGTGAAAGTGTTAACTAGGGGCAATCAGGGGGTTAAAACCTTTATTAGGTTATATATGGGGGTACCTGAAGCTATATAAAAACCTGACGGGTAACCTAAATAACTAACTGGCTAACCAGTGTCACCAGTAAAACTTATACAGTGATCACTGGTGAAAGGGTTAACTCTAGGGGCAATCAGGGGGTTAAAATAATATATGGGGGTACCTGACGCTATAAAAATCTGCGGCGAAACTAAAAATAAATAACTGCCTATCTAGGGCACCACCGGCACTAAATACAGCGATCGGAAATACAATCGCTTAGTGACGCTGGCGTTAGGGGGTGAAAGGGTTACCTGGGGAGCGATCAAGGGGTTAAACCTTTATTAGGGGGGGTTAGGGGGCTACCCTGGACCTAAAGGGGCCTAAACCTAACTGCCCTGCAACTTTTTACTGTCACAAATGACACTGATTGCAGTGATCAGTAAAAAAATGACCACTGCAAATGGTGCACTGTGACTGGGGGTACTGGGGGTGATCTGGGGGGTGATCTGGGGGTGACTGGGGGGTGAAAAGTGTGCCTACGTGTACTGGTGTCAGTGGGCTGTTGGTGCACTTACTGTGAGATGTCTTCTCTCCTCACGCCGGATCGAAAAGACCGACACGAGGAGAGATGACATCACTTCCTCTGCCTGTGTTTACATTACACAGGCAGAGGAAGGTTTTCATTCGCCGGGAGCGATCGCGAGGGGGTGGCCGGAATCGAACGGCCGTCCCCTCATGCCGGATTGCTCCCGAACAAATAACCACTGCTCACTGTATAGAAGGGGGGTCCGATCGGACCCCCCAACTATACGAAGGCAGTCACGTACCGGTACGTGACTTTGCCTGTCGGTGCCATTCTGCCGACGTATAATTACAGTGGGCGGCCGTTAAGTGGTTAACCTGACAACTAGGTAAATACACCAGGCACCAGTCAACCATAGGAAGTTGATCCAGGGTTTATCCCGATTGCCTCTCGAGAGATTAGGAAGGAATTTTTTTCCCCTGCTGTAGCTAATTGGCTCGTGCTCGGCTGGTTTTTTTTGCCTTCCTCTGGATCAACTGGGGAGGTTAGATTGGGTTTCACCATCCTCATCATCATCATCATCACCGTTGGATCATCATCACCATCTTCATCATCCGATCATCAGCATCTCCTTTATCATCATCATTTATCTCATCATCTTCGGCATTTCTTTCACCATGTTCAACATGAAATACTCAGCAGACACCCTCCGTGGCCTAATGAATACCACCTCAATACTACCAATCTCCATCCAAAAAATACTACGAAAAGAACAACTTCTAATAATCAATCGACGATCGACCGCCAAAAATAGGATGGCACCATTTCAACTACAACACCTATCATGCGCCCTGATCAACACAAGATCTGCAGTTAAGCACAGACAGGAAATTCACGACTTCATCACCCAACACAACACAGATTGCCTTTTCATCACGGAAAGCTGGCTAACATCGGACTGTAACACCATCCTAGCAGAATTAGCGCCTGAGAACTATTGCATCCTAACCGAGCATAGAATAGGGCAAAGAGGAGGAGGCCTAGTAGTGATCTACAAATCCCACCTCTCTCTCACCAAACCAACTCTACAGAACTCATTGCCTTTCATGGAAACACTTACCCTGCAACTCCAAACAACACCCCAGGACACCGTCTACATACTGCTATGCTACAGACCACCGGGACCAAAGACACACCTCCTCACACCTTTCACCGAATTCATCTCTACATACACCTTGAAAACCAAACACCTCCTGCTACACAGGGACTTCAACCTCTGGGCCAATTCCACCCATGACCCCATCGCCACCGCCTGCATCGACCAACTGGAAGAACTAGGTCTGCAGCAACTGATACATGCTCCCATGCATTTTTCGGGTCAAACTCTCGACCTCATCTTCAAACAGAATATGGACATCAACACACTGGACAACACGCCTTTACCATGGACGGACCACCAAATTTAAAATAACCACCAAAACCATCTTCCAAAAACTGACACATTCAATAACAACACACTGGACAAGATCACAGAAGAAACTACACTCTGAACTTTTCAAAGCCACACTATCGAACAAAATAATAATGCTGAATCAAAACCACTCAACGGAAGAAACACTCAAATCCCTTAACAAAGCATTACTACAGACAGCAGATACAGTCGCTCCGAGATGCAGAGCACTCATCCGCAAAAATAATTCCGGCTGGTTCAATGACGCTCTTACATTACTGAAGCAAGAACGCAGAAGAGCCGAAGGTTCCTGGAGAAGGAACTCAACAAAGGAAAACCACACAAATTACTCACCAAGAAATACCACAAGGCAATCTTCAAAGCAAAAAAAGAACACTTCTCTAACACCATCTCAAAAGCCCTAAACCGTCCCCGTGAACTCTTCAAACTAGTCGCTCAAACTATGAACCCCACCTGCTTAGAGCCTCCAACAAATGAAACACAAGATTTCTGCAATGAACTATCTGATTTTTTTATTGACAAAATCGAAAACATTCGTGAAATAATTCAGCAGAAAAAAACAACCAACCTCACTCAGACAAAGCAAGAAGAAAAAATCAACATTAATATTCTACAATCAACAAAATTTACTCTGGTCCCATCACCGAGACAGTACATCACCAAACGACATTATTTCCACAAAACTCTTGAAAGAATTTACAGAGATCTTGGCACCCACCACCCACCATCACACATCTTATAAAGCAATCGTTCAAAGAAGGTATTGTTCCGACTTCCCTCAAGCAAGGTATAATCAAAGGTATAATCAAACCCCTCCTAAAGAAACCGAATCTCGACCCCAAAGACCCAACCCACCGCAGACCCGTAACAAGCCTTAACACCATCTCCAAGATCATTGAGTAAGCAGTAGTACAACAGCTACAACTCCATTTGGACACCAACAAACTCCTGGAGCCACTAAAATCGGGTTTCCGCCCAGGCCACGGGACAGAAACGGCACTTTTTAAAATATGGGATGACGCCCTCGAAGCAGCAGATGACGGAGAATCGTGTCTCCTGGTGCAGCTGGACCTCAGTTCAGCTTTCGATACAGTAGACCACAAAATATTGCTCACTCATCTCACAGAAGTAGCCGGAGTCACAGACTCTGATCTACCCTGGTTCGCATAGTTCCTGGAGAACCGATCCCAGACAGTGAAACTGGGAACCTTCACTTCGGAAGCACGCACCATTACATGCGGAGTCCCCCAAGGATCACCCCTGTCGCCCGTGCTCTTCAACATCTACCTCTGCCCACTCCTCAAAATCATCAGCAAACAGGACCTGTGCTACCACTCCTACGCTGATGACACTCAACTCTACTTTCGCATCATCAAAAAAAAAGACCAATATCACGGACTAGAACAATGCCTTACATTGATAGACAATTGGATGACGGAGAGTTCCCTCAAACTTAATGGATCCAAAACAGAACTTCACTTTCTTCACTCAAACCGAAAGACAAACTCAAGGACGACATGGACACCACCCACCAACCTTGGACAAACCATCACCCCAAACACCAAAGTCAAAAGTCTGAGTCATCTTTAACTCAGACATGACCATGGACGCCCAAATAGGATCAGTAGTCAGAGGATCTCACCATCTTCTCCACCTGCTATGAAGACTTATCCCCTTCATCCCGAAAGAGGATACAGCAGTAGTAGTTGGAACAATCATCAATTCCCGACTTGACTACGCAAACTCCCTCTACCTAGGACTACCCAAATACCAGATTTCTTGTCTACAAGTCGTCCAAAACACAGCAGCCAGACTGGTAACGGGAAAAAAAACATGGGAATCAATCACCCCCTCCCTGAGGACCCTCTATTGGCTAGCAGTAAAGGATCGGGTAACTTTCAAGACCCTCTGCCTCACTCACAAATGCACACAAGGAAACGCTCCTCAATACTTATGCGAGAAAATAAAACACTACATCCCCAATCGCATTCTCCGATCAACTAACCAAAACCTCCTCCACATCCCTAAGTCCCGCTACAAATCTAAAGGAGAACGAAGATTCGCAGTCCAAGGACTACGGCTATGGAATGCTCTACCAACGAACATCGGCATGAAAGAAAACCACCGGGCCTTCAGGAAAAAACTTAAGACCCACCTCTTCTGAAGGATCAGGACGACAATGGATACAAAGCGCCTTGAGGCGATTTAGTTTGCATTTGTAGCGCTATACAAGTTACTCACTCACTCACTCCTCCAGCACATCACTTGCTTGTAGACTGTTACTCTCTCTCTCTCCCTCCAGCACATCACTTAACTCCAGGCACAGCTAGCACCTGGTTAGGCCCAACTCTAACTTAATCAGGCTTCAGCAATTGCCTTTTGCAGGCAGGGACCGTGGCTCCCTTAAGACCCCTTTCACACTGTGGCGCTTTTCAGGCATTTTAGCGCTAAAAATAGCACCTGTAAAGCGCCTCTCATGCCTCCCCAGTGTGAAAGTCCGAGTGCTTTCACACTGGGGCGGTGCACTTGCAGGACGGGGAAAAAAGTCCTGCAAGCAGTATCTTTGGGGCGGTGCGGGAGCGGTGTATACACCACTCCAAAAACACACTGCCCATTGAAATTAATGGGCAGCGCTGTCAATGCGCCTGCAAAGCGCTTTTAACTCTTTCCTCGGCTGCTAGCGGGGGTTAAAAGTGCCTCGCTAGCATCCGAAAAGTACCGCTATAACAGCGGTAAAGTGCTGCTAAAACTTACCGCTAACGCCGGTTTTCTGACGAGAAATGCCCCCTGTCGAATAAAGCCCGCCCGGTACTGCGCATGCGCAGCGCTTGCGTAGTACGGAGCCGATGGAAGCCTCCGAACATCGGAATTTACGATGAGCTGTAGACGGCGCTTGCGCACAATAGCCAACATTGTGCCACACGCTCCCGATGCTCATGCAAGTCTGCAAGGGGCGGATGCCTACAGAAGGGGGCATATTTTGTAATGATGGGCAGTGCTGTTAAGATGGCTGCGGAATTTTTGACAAACTCAAACACATCTTCTAAACAAATATTAGCTAACACAAGCAATAGCACTGCCCATTATTACAAAATACGCCCCCTTCTTTAGGCATCCACCCCTCACACACGCCCATCATGAACAAATCCGCCCCTTGCAGACTTGCACGAGCATCGGGAGCGTGTAGCACAATGTCGGCTATTGTGCGCAGGCGTCGCCTACAGCTGATCGTAAATTCCGATGTTCGGCAGCTTTCGGCGGCTCCGTACTGCACAAGATCTGCGCATGTGCAGTACCGGGAGGACATTATTCGACAGGGGGCATTTCTCGACAAGACACCGGCACCACCCCAGTGTGAAAGTACCCTTAATGTATCAAAAATAGAAATAGGGTGTGGGGGGCTTGGTCAGAGCGGGGTGAGCATTGACCTCCAGCACTCTGGACGACTCTTTTTCTGTACCAGTGATCAGCAGGGATGAGCTCCGGCGTGTTCGCACACTACATGTTCAGAGCCCGCCAGAAAGTCGGCACGGCGCTGCGCTATTCACAGGCAGGGAGACATGTCCCGATCTCTGCAGCGGACATGTCTCCCTGCCTGTGATTAGCGCAGCGCCGTGCCGACTTCCTGGCGGGCTCTGCACATGGAGTGTGCGAACATGCCGGAGCTCATCCCTAGTGATCAATATAAACTGCTCAAGGAGAATCTACTTATCTATCTCTTCTGCTTCTTCATATAATTACTGTCTAGTTAGTAGTTACTGACAGCCAATCAAAATGCTTGACAGTTTTATTTAGCTAGGCCTTGCAGGCCATTATTCTAAGTTGTAATGTTATTTTGTTTCACGTTGATGTAAACCAATAAACATATTGAAACGGAAAAATAGAAATAGGAAGTCTTTTAGGGTACTTTTACACTGGGGCAGTGCTGGCGTTAGCGATAAAGTTTTGACAGTTTTGCAGGTTATTTCAGCCACCAGTTGCTTGTTCTCAGTCTAGCTTACGAGCGCTGTCAGTCTCTTCCATTTCCAGTTTGTCGGCACTATATAATAATAATAATACTGAATTGTTTGTTTATGTTTTTCCTCATATTACACAGTTTTGATAACTCTAAATATTCTACAGATATCCATCAGATTGTAAAATGTATGAATAGCTTAAAGTAGAACTATAGGTAAACCTTTTTTTCATTTTGGATAAAGCAGGAGAGGGTTATAACCCCTGTCAGTTTTTTAGTTTATTTTTTTGCCATTTGTGTCCCATTGGGAAGATTTCCCTTCACTTTCTGTCCCATAGTCAAAACAGGAAGTGAGAGGAAATCCCTGCAAATTAAATTGGTTGTAAACCTCAGTCATGAAATCTGAACAACAACATATATCTGTAGTGTTTACTTATCTCTCTCCAAAGCTCTAAGTGTTGTTTCTCTCTGGTGCTTCATTTCTCTGTTATCAGCAGAGACACTTCTAAGAAGTTTTGCAGACACATGAGAGAAATTTTTTATGTGGGAGGGAGCTCAGCACCCAGCTTGTCTATTCACAACACAGCTCTGTGTCCTTCCTTTGCTCTGTTTCGCTGTGTGGAGGGGTTTGTGCCTTTCCTCCAATCAGCTCTCACACACTAACTGCAGATCTCCGCCCCCTCCTCTGTGATACTGACAGATGGAGAATGATTTTAACATGATTCTGGCCTTTTGAATGGATGTAAGGAAAAGAAGACTACAGATAAACAAGTGTAGCACACAGATAATTTTTTTCCTGCCTGGCTCACTTGCAGGTCAACGCATACTGTGCTATATGCCCGTACCCTCCTGTTTGAAGAGGTTGAGCGGTGTTCACTATTTTGGGTTCTGCAGCGAGTTACCTCTTCCCACTGGTTCTCATCCCCAGAGTATAGGAACAAGTCTCTATTTCTTCCCAAGAAGGCCAATGTCCACACCACTTCAACTCTAACGATGAGTTTATTTTCTATTACTGCTTAGTGGACAGGGAAAGATTGATGAGAGAAAGAATAGCAACTTGGGGAATTAGGTCCAGGCACAAACCAGTAGAATTTGTCACCACTCAATCCCAAGTGAGTTTAGATCACCCGGATAGTCCTCTCTCACAGTCCTAGCAGCCGGAGTGATGCTCGAATATTCACTTAAGATCAGGAACAGTTCCAAGTCCGAACTTCCCGGCGCTTGTAACAGTAGAACAAGGTGCAACTGAAGCACGTCACAAGGCCTGTGGCGGATCCTTGAATCCAGGGCCGTTTGAAGGAATTTGGGGGCCGCAAGCACAATGGACGACAATTTTAAAGTAAGTTGAGAAGTGGGGGGGGTGCTACCCCCACACCCAGTTAGTTGTTGAGCGGGGGGGGGGAAGGGGGGGCGATTGCACAGTATTACAGTGGATATGCAGGGGGGGAATGTCTTACCTCCTCCACCCGTGCTGCCTCCTCGAGTCCTCTGGCTCCTCTTTCCTCTTTCTGCTCTGCTGCCCTCTGCTGGGGCCCCAGGACAAGTGGGGGCCCGAAGCAGCTTTCACCGAAACTCCTGATTCTCTCTTGCCTAGAACGGGTCACCCACTCCCGGGCACCCTGGGACTCTTCTTTCGGGGGTAGGCCCTAGCTAAAGGTGCTGGGCCTACGAGCAGAGTTGCAGCCCCAGGCTAAAGGTGCCTGGGCCTGATCACACCCACACGCATCTCTGGCCATGAGGGCCACCGAAGGTGGGGTACGTGTGTCACTCTCGGACCAAGGGGTCCTCTCTCCTCTCCTGAAAGATGGCGTCTGCCCCTTATGTACCCTCTCCCAGCATGCACAGCAGGTTGACCACGCCCACTGCACTACTGCCGAGAGAAGACACCCTAAGGCGTAGCAATGTCACCCATGGTTCAACCCTGACCTGATATGGCAGCGCCACCTACAGGCCACAGGGAACCCTACACCAGGCAGCATCACATAGGCAGAAGCAATTGCCTAACAATCAAAGTGGTCTGAGCCTGGCTACCAGCTCAGACCAAACCCCTAAATTTAGGCACATAGCTCCCCTGAAAAGTAAAGGGGCGCTACATACACCCCCTCCTAAAATAGACACTGTCCCCAGTGTCTGAAATAAATTCACAACCCCTCAAGCCTGAGCAAGCGTGGATTTATCTCTGAACTTATGTACAAAATGTTGAATTGTTGTGCCTGAACCAATATATGGGAAGGGACAAGAGAAAAGAAAGAGAAGAGGAACAAATATAGAGAACAAAAATAAAAACATTGACATCCCTTCTCAATGTCATATTTTACATATTATACTGTACATGTTCCACCCCCTCCTCAATAACTACTCCACCCATTCTCCGGCAGAGTTGCTTGTAGTTCACCTGCAGAGGGAGAGAAAGAAAAAAACACAACACACACAATAAAACATCCTCACCTATTTACTATACAAAAAAGTGAGCTATCTCCCCGAGAAAAGATAACTTCCTTCACTAAGCGCTACAAATGCTAATCCTAGCATATGTTATTAAAACTTTCCCTAAAGAAAACTATGAAAAAGTTCTGCAAATCAGCGCCACCTGGTGGTAGTGCAAAGTTACTACAACCGACACCTATTCTGCGGGAATACATCACTAGCATCAGACATTCCCCATCTTGAACACAGCGATTTCCAGCTCGGCCCTAGCTAAGTCTACCCCAAAGTTCAGTTCTTTCCGGAAAAAAAAAATTCTTTACCGCTGGCTGAGGAGGAGAGAAAAAAAAAACACAGAACAGCTCTCCGATTCCTCAACTGAGTAGCGTTCCCTAGCAGGGGTAAAGTTATATGGTCTAGGCAGACTGGTTTCCAGAGTGGGTAATAAAAAAAAACAAGTTCCCACTTTAGAGATAATACTTTGGATCAGGGAGGATAAGAGTTTTCCACTGTCTGTCTAAAGTCTCTATAAAATAGACAGCATCATCTCTGTCCTTGCTGCAGATTACCACACGGTCCGCATGGATGTGCCGACCACAAGTCCAGTCTCTGCGGCAACCTTTATATCGGGTTGTCATCTCAGCTGAACACTTGAAATACCTGTAGCCTCTTGGTACTTTTATATGATCCCACACAAAGTCAGCGTACCATCATTCACGGGAGGCCTCAATCTCAAAGAGCAGTTCTCTGGGAACATAGGGGTATTCCCATCCATAGTCTGTGGCAACCTTTTTATTGAATAGCCGCTGTAATCGCGTCAAGGGCGGCATGGTTGCCCGATCTTCTGCTCCAGGAAGGACGATGGCATCCGGAGACCTTCTCAATGGTGCAAGCTCCAGCAGTGGCAAAGGTGGCCGCAATGGTGCTCGAACATCAGCAACAGGCACGGAGGGTGCCGGAGCAGGCAAAGTGGGCATGGGACCAGTTTCTTCCCCTGCAGTAGGGGCTACCACTCGGGGTGTAGTTTCCCCAGAGTCCATTGGCAAAATTCCCCCTAGACTGCGGGGTGAAGCCACCGGAATTTTGCCCCAACCCTTTTTGATAAATACTTCATCAACATCATGGTCATCTCCTACATCCGAAGATGAATCCAACTCGGTATCATACTCCTCCGCCGGCAGGTAATTGGTGGTGGAGACGGACACATTGTCCCCGAAAATAGGGGGCTTTTGTGGGCTGGCTGTCCATGCATCCCCAATAGTGCGGGGCATGGGCTTCCTTCCCTTTCCCGGCAAACACAATGTCACAGTTCCCCCAGCCTCCTTACCGTCCCCTGACGTGGATCTCCTGGAGGTCCCTCCGACTTGAAGATCTGGTTCAGGTAGGCGCTGGGGCAGGATTCGACCGCGGCCGCTGGAGGCCTTAACATATCCCACCTTCCTCTTGGCGGGTGTAACGGAGACAGCTTCCGCTGAATTCTCCGTCGCTGGCTCCGTTATGGCCGGAACTCCATCCTCCACATCCGTAGCAGTCGGAGCGGTGCGCGTGGGCATGGCTGCGGGAGTACAGGTTTCCTCCTCCGGAGTGACGGTGCCTGTTAGGCAGTTGACCCGGTAGACCCGGGGTTGCTCCATAGGTTAATCCACCTCAAAAAGGAACTCTCCACAAAGGGTACATCTTCCAAAAGGGCGAAGCTGTACGACCAGTCCCTGGCATTTAGGACAGATCATGCCCAAGGCCTCTGCATCCCTGCATATATAAAGTGCAAAGCGGCCCATAGGCTTGAGCCGGATCCCTGTATCCGTCAGGGGGACAGTGAGGGGAGCAACGTCCATGGTTGGGGTAGGTGGAAACATCCGTGGTCCCGGTACAACAGAAATCCATAGGGCGGAAGACATGTTGCTTCTTCACTAGTCCAGCTCATACTGTCCCTTGGTGCCAAAACGCCACGTGCAACACACAAGTTGGCGGGGGCTCCTCCTGCTTTCTTCTCTCTGCATGTAGTTTGCGGGCTTTTCTACATTTGAGGCACACCCACGAACTACGCAGTTAGAAATCTAGTATAGGTTTAGGCCTGTACCTCCATTTCTCTCATAAGTGACGCAGTCCAATATTTTCCCGAAATGGCCGACCTCTACAGAATCACACATGGAAGAAAAATGAAGTCCAGCCTTCAGGGGCAGCTGCAAAATCCCAGACGAGCCTCCACGTGTAGCACACAGATCCTTTTTTCCTGCCTTTCTCACTTGCAGGTCAAGGCACACCGTGCTATATGCCTGTACCCTCCTGTTTGAAGAGGTTCAGCGGTGTTCACTATTTTGGGTTCTGCAGCGATTTACCTCTTCTCACTGGTTCTCATCCCCAGAGTATAGGGACAAGTCTCTATTTCTTCCCAAGAAGGCCAATGTTCACACCACTTCAACTCTAATGATTAGTTTATTTTCTATTACTGCTTAGTGGACAGGGAAAGATTGATGAGAGAAAGAATAGCAACTTGGGGGATTAGGTCCAGGCACAAACCAGTAGAATTTGTCACCACTCGATCCCAAGTGGGTTTAGATCACCCGGATAGTCCTCTCTCACAGTCCTAGAAGCCGGAGTGATGCTCGAATATTCACTTACGTTTCCTTGGGATACGATTAGGAACAGTTCCAAGTCCCGAATTTCCCGGCGTTTGTAACAGTAGAACAAGGTGCAACTGAAGCACGTCACAAGGCCTGTGGCGGATCCTTGAATCCCTCTAGTAGGTAACCAGGCCTCATCCGATGCGGCAACTCCTTTCACCGAAACTCCTGGTTCTCTCTTGCCTAGAACGGGTCACCCTCTCCCGGGCACCCTGGGACTCTTCTTTCGGGGGTAGGCCCTAGCTAAAGGTGCTGGACCTACGAGCAGAGTTGCAGCCCCAGGCTAAAGGTGCCTGGGCCTGATCACACCCACACGCACCCCTGGCCATGAGGGCCACCGAAGGTGGGGTACATGTGTCACTCTCGGACCAAGGGGTCCTCTCTCCTCTCCTGAAAGATGGCGTCTGCCCCTTATGTACCCTCTCCCGGAATGCACAGCAGGTTGACCACGCCCACTGCACTACTGCCGAGAGAGGACACCCTAAGGCGTAGCAATGTCACCCATGGTTCCACCCTGACCTGATATGGCAGCGCCACCTACAGGCCACAGGGAACCCTACACCAGGCAGCATCACATAGGCAGAAGCAATTTCCTAACAATCAAAGTGGTCTGAGCCCGGCTACCAGCTCAGACCAAACCCCTAAATTTAGGCACATGGCTCCCCTGAAAAGTAAAGGGGCGCTACACAAGTAAAACTTATGTAGGGAGATTTGTTTCATCACTGTGTATCATCTAAGGCTATTCACTTCACTGGATATATGAGAGGGTTTACATCCACTTTAAGGGAATCCTATGAGGCCCCCCAGGTCACCAGAACTAATGTCCCCATTTGAAGAGTTCCCCTATATTTCTTTTTTGAGGACAACCCAAAATTTGAGATTTTCTTTTACTTTCGCTCTAATGATAATGGTAAACAGGACAAATAGAGAGCGTGAGTCTCTCTAACGAGGGCACAGACCACAACAAAAACTGACAGGGGTTCTAATTATAGGTGTGTGCAGCCAATTGCATTAGGGTGTGCTCCCCAAAGCTCAAACACACATGTCTTTCTCTGAAGCCTCAGCTGCACGGGGCAGTGAATGAATTGGAAGTGCTCTGTGCTGGCTTCCTGCTTCATTCACAAACTGAGCAAGTGTGTTTACGGTGTTCATTTAGAAAAAGTAAGGGGCTGGTGAATTACATATTTATTAGCCCATTTCCCCGCTCTCCATCCCGAAGCATTCCCCACAGCAGCCAGGGGGAGAGGAGGAAAGCCAGCAGCACTGCAGGGTGGGGGGCCAATAAGGAGGGGAAGCTTGGGCAGTAGGGGGAGATGGCACAGCAAATAGTAAGTAGGGTGTGCCCGGGCACAACTGGCACACGCCTATGGTTCTAATCCCTCTCCACTCTATCCAAAACAAAAATACATTTAGCCTTATGTAACGGCACCCCAAATACGAAAGGGGGTAACGCCGTTTAGATCTCTTCCCTCTCCTGGACACAAATTCCCTGTCGATCCTCCACAGCCAGACGACCCCTTCCCATAGAAATTAATCCTTCTGGAAGAATGAGACGCACTCTGTATCTTCCTAGGATCGAATTACTTTATTGAGAAAAACATTGTAACTTTTATACCCATCCAATACTGCATTAACCTAAAATGAACAATGGTCCAGCTCCACCCACAACATAACAAACCCAATACAAATTTACAATGAAAGGGTTTTGTAGCCGGTCTGTCTGTTGAGTACAATACACACAAGTATGCAGGTGATTCATCAACATCTCTTCAATTAACCCGTCTGCTGCTAGTTCCACAACCTATAATTATAGGCTTAATTCCCCCAAACCACAATGGACAATAGAATGTAAATCACCACAAACAATGAACAGGTCTTTTAGAAGCTGGGATTAGCATTACACTAGGCAGACAGGTGATTGAAGCTGAACACCTCTGTATCTCTCAATTAACCTATTGAGTTCAGAAACAGTAAATAGTCTTTTACAGATATCCTTGGGAATATGGTGGATAAATATTACAGATCCATTTTAGGTAGTCCAAGATATATTTCTTAATGTCCATTATTTCCTGGCTCACCCTGTGTCCAAAGTGACCCCCCTGTCACACATCTCCCCTTTCGGCAGGAGACTAGCACAGGAGGTGACCCCAGATGGGTTGACTCCGAAGTTAGTCCATAGGTCCATTCTTCTAATGCCGGTATCCACACAGTACCCCAAATAAATTGCTCCAAACAGAGCATTACTTACCCAGCCAACCTCTGCCTCTCTCAGAGAACATACCCGCAGCTGGGGAGAAGACAGGGTGACTGGGCTCAGTCCGTCATGCTGTTGGGGATCTGGGCCGACTGCCCAGCATCCCTGAGGTATACAAGTGGAGACTGAAGTCCCCTCCACTTGTGGTAGGTGAAAATCCCCCAGTGCTTGCAAAGCAAGGCTGACATCCTCCTGTCTCAGTTTCACACCATTTTCTGGGGTTGTGTCAGAGAGGACCGAAGTCCCATCCAGTACCACAGGAACTCCCTCTTCTGTTAGTTGAGAGCAGAGGCCCGCGGCACTCTGCTCTGTTGCCAGCTCTTGTGCTGGGTTGCTGTGAGTGGAGACCGCAGTCCCATCCACCGATATCCGCTCAAGTGGCAGTTGTGTGCAGCGGCCAGTAGCATTCTACCCTGCTGCCAGTGATTCAGCTGGGGGTAAAAGCTTTACCACCTCAGCTTGTTGCTGGAGAGAGGGGCCAACTGCCCTGGCTCCCTGAAACTCCACAGTTGTTTCCGGTGCTGGGCAGAGGTTACTATCACTCTGCCCTGTTGCCAGCACTTCTGCTGGGGACTCCACACCATCTGCTCTGGCTAACTGTTGGGGAGGGAAAAGGGCTGCTTCTCCTCCCTGCATCTCTGAAATCCCCTGGGAAAGAGGAACCATCACCTTCTCACCTCGGGCCTCCAAAACTGCCACGGTTGTAGAGCAGGGGTCTGTAGCACTCTGTCCTGCTGCCAGTACTTGAGCAGGCGATGCATAATCCATAACCTCCTCTGAACAGTCCTTTAAGTCCATACCTTCTGTAATCTGTGGCTGGGGAGATGAGCCAACTGCCCTAGCTCCCTGGAACTCCATATCATCCACTTCGGCTTTAGGGCTGGCAATCTTCAGATTTTCCACTGCCGATTCTTCAGCCAGGCTAGCTCCCTGGAACTCCATATCCTCCACTTCGGCTTTAGGGATGGCAATCTCCAAATTTCCCACTGCCGATTCTTCAGCCAGGATTTCATAGTTGTCAACTGGTATTTCCTGATAGTCCCAGGCAAAGGTAGCCCCACCCTGCTGCTGAGCAGAGTCTAGCAGCTGTTTGTAGGCAATCTCCAGCTCCCATTCCTGAGCGGCCAGAAACTCCAAATCTTCCTGTGCCCTTCCGAGACATTCAGTCTTTGCTCTCTGTGCTCCATTATTTCCTCCAAACGCCACTCCCGATCACTCCCAAAGTCAGGGTCCTCGGACAGCTTCCAATGCAACAATCCCAGGCCATTATAGTCAAAGCCTTCCGTGGGGCTGTCATCTGCTGACCACTGCCACTCTTGGGCTACATACCACCGGAGGGCTCTGTTGCTCTCGTCCAACCGCATCTCTGCCCAAATCAGCCTGCTTAACTCAGCTGTCCACTCCTGCTTCGGTTGTTCCCCCAATAACAGCATTCGTACTTCATACTGCGACCAGTACCTTACATGGATGGAGGGGAGAACTTTTCCCTGGTGTTGCTGCTCGAGAGCCAGCGCTTTCTTCCAGAGTTCGCAGCGGATTGAATCAGACCATCCCAGCAGGACCTCCTCTGATACTGGTCCTCTATGCTGTATCTGCATCTCTCGCAACCTCCTTCTGAATTCCTTTTCCATGTCGGCTGGTATCTGTATCTCTCCTCTCCTTTCAGTTGGTGCTGCTTCTTTAGGTGTTGTCTCCGATTGCCGTATTTCCGCCATTCTCCACTCATGTTGCCGCTCTAGTTCTCTCTTTTGTCGCGCATCCTGCAGCTGGATGCCTCTAATGGCTTCCTGTATGGCGGTCTCTGATGGGTTAGCACCATATAATGCCAACCGCTGTCGCACTCGTTGCTGAAACAAATCTTCAACTGACCGGGGTCCTGCATCACCATCTCTCTGGTCCATCTTGTTCTTTGTCCCACTGGTCCCTTCACGGCTCTCAAGTAGGTCTTTCAGCGTGGCTTTCCTGCAGGCTGCATAGCTGGTCATTCACTGTGGTGGCTTGGAGTGTCCCAGGAACTGGAGGGAAAATCCCGCTGCAGCCAACCAATGTAACGGCACCCCAAATACAAAAGGGGGTAACGCCGTTTAGATCCCTTCCCTCTCCTGGACACAAATTCCCTGTCGATCCTCCACAGCCAGACGACCCCTTCCCATAGGAATTAATCCTTCTGGAAGAACGAGACGCACTCTGTATCTTCCTAGGATCGAATGACTTTATTGAGAAAAACATTGTAACTTTTATACCCATCCAATACTGCATTAACCTAAAATGAACAATGGTCCAGCTCCACCCACAACATAACAAACCCAATACAAATTTACAATGAAAGGGTTTTGTAGCCGGTCTGTCTGTTGAGTACAATACACACAAGTATGCAGGTGATTCATCAACATCTCTTCAATTAACCCGTCTGCTGCTAGTTCCACAACCTATAATTATAGGCTTAATTCCCCCAAACCACAATGGACAATAGAATGTAAATCACCACAAACAATGAACAGGTCTTTTAGAAGCTGGGATTAGCATTACACTAGGCAGACAGGTGATTGAGGCTGAACACCTCAGTATCTCTCAATTAACCTGTTGAGTTCAGAAACAGTAAATAGTCCTTTACAGATATCCTTGGGAATATGGTGGATAAATATTACAGATCCATTTTAGGTAGTCCAAGATATATTTCTTAATGTCCATTATTTCCTGGCTCACCCTGTGTCCAAAGTGACCCCCCTGTCACACCTTAGTTATATTTTAAGTCTCATTTTCCACAGTGATCAGGCTGCATTGAACTTTGTATCAAGTCAAGAGGTAAATAGCAAGAGCAGGGGGCTGATCTGTGTCATATCTTTGTGAACTAGGCAGAAAAATTGCACTAGAATTTACATGACTAGGTCCTTTCTGAGTCAATATCTCAGTCCAGGAATTGAATGGCGAGCATGGATGATACCTGAACATAGATGGCCTTGGACTTCTAGAGAAAATGTAAAAAATACCTGTAAGTGTTTAACTTAGATCTTACTTAGCAGGCATGTGCTATACATTAAAAGTTTGCAGTATAGGATGCTAGGTCTATTTGAAATATATTATGGTAAATAAGTAATATAATTATTGGATTTTAGTCAACGCTTTCTGTTACAGACAAGTAGATACTCCATGACCACAGGGGACTACTACCACCACACCACCATCATGCCTATGCCTACCTACAGCCTCCAATGTATGTATTCACAGGCTCGTAACAACTAATTCTCAAAAAAGTTTATCCACTGCACCACTCACATGTTCATTGCAAAGAAATCACATTAACCACCTGAGCTCAGTGGCGTACCAAGTGGGGGGCGGGGGGAGGGGGAGGTCCGCCCTGGGTACCGCACACTGAGGGGGGTGTCAGGCCGGTGCCCCCTCCCCCCTCTGCGACTGAAGCGGTGACAGGGCACAGGCAGGTAAGAGCAGGGAGAGGCGAGGCGAGCTGTAGTGGCGAGGCGAGGGGGGAGCTGGGGGTGCAGGGTGACACTGCTGCACCAACCATCCCCTCCTATCGTGGCTGCAAGCTGTCTGTCTGAGTGGTCCCAGAAGGCACACAGGCAGGCACAGTCAAGCAGAGTGAAGCCGCCTCCCCCTCCTCTCTGTTTATGTGTACACAGGGGGAGGGGACCTGCTGTGCATGTGCCACCGCCGCGCTGATCTGAGGTACTGAATGGGGGGTCTACACTGAAGAAGGGGCTACACTAAAGGGGGGTCTGCACTGAAGGGGGGCTGCACTGAAGAGGGGGCTGCACTGAAGAGGGGGGCTACGCTGAAGGGGGGTCTGCACTGAAGGGGGGCTACACGGATGAGGGGGGTCTGCACTGAAGGGAGGGGGTCTGCACTGAAGAGGGGGGTCTGCACTGAAGGGAGGGAGCTCTGCACTGAAGAGGAGGGTGTGCACTGAAGGGAGGGGGTCTGCACTGAAGGGGAGTCTGCACTGAAGGGGGGTCTGCACTGAAGGGGGGGTCTGTGTAACATGCAGGGGGTCAGGAGCTGTGGGGGGCTGTATAATGTAAAGGGGTCCAGAGTTGCAGGGTGCTGTGTAATTTAAAGGGGTCCAGAGATGCAGGGTGCTGTGTAATGTAAAGGGGTCCAGAGGTGCAAGGGGCTGTATTATGTAAAGGGGTCCAGAGGTGCAGGGTGCTGTATAATGTAAAGGGGCCCAGTGATGCAGGGTGATGTGTAATGTAAAGGGATCCAGAGGTGCAGGGGACTGTGTAATGTAAAGGGGTCCAGAGGTGCAGGGGGCTGTGTAATGTAAAGGGGTGCAGGGTGCTGTGTAATGTAAAGGGGTGCAGGGGGCTGTGTAATGTAAAGGGGCCCAGAGATGCAGGGTGCTGTGTAATGTAAAGAGGTCCAGAGGTGCAGGGTGCTGTGTAATGTAAAGGGGCCCAGATGTGCAGTTGTGGAGAGGGGCTACACAGTGGTGACAGAGATATTGAAGGATGCAGAGGTATGCAGGGGGCATAGTGGGGTGTTTTTACATTTTAATGTGGGGGGGTGCCAGATATAGGATCCGCCTTGGGTGCCAAATTCTCTAGGTACGCCCCCTGCCTCAGCTGTTACACTGACGCATTTCACCATCTACTGGGCTTATTTGTAGAATAAAGAGGAGACTGAGAGGAAGGTTTAATTGTATGTATAGCCATGTCAATGAAACATCATACACATATGCGGTCTGGCTGGTGTAAGCTTTTTACATTAATGCTAGTTCACCTTTTCAGGCAGATTTTCAGTCTTCATAATAAATAGAAGCTTTTCCCAATCACTTTGCATAGCTAGCTGCCTCAACCTCTGCAACATCTCCAAAATACGCCCCTTTCTAACCTATGACACCACAAAGCTCCTGATTCACTCCCTGATTATCTCTCCCCTTGATTACTGCACCTCCCTCCTCATTGGCTTACCTTTCAATAGGCTATCCCCCTCTTCAATCCATCATGAATGGTGCTGCCAGACTCATCCACCTTACCAACCACTCAGCGTCTGCTACCCTTCTCTGCCAATCCCTCCAATCATCACCCAACAAATTAAATTTAAAATTTTAACCACAACTTACAAAGTCATCCACAACTCAGTCCCCAGCTACATCACTAACCTAGTCTCAAAATACCAACCAAATCATCCTCTTCATTCCTCCTAAGACCTCCTGCTCTCTAGTCACCTCCTCCCATGCTCGCCTCCAGGACTTCTCCCAAGCCTCTCCCATCCTTTGGAACTCCCTATCCCAATCTATCCAACTATCTCCTAATCTATCCACTTTTAGGCGATCCCTGAAAACTTTTCCCTTCAGAGAAGCCTATCCTGCCTCCACCTAACAAATGTAATTTTATTTTCTCCAACAGATCATACCTCATAGTTATTATCATTTGTATCACTTGACCCTCCCCTTTAGATTGCAAGCTCTAACGAGCAGGGCCCTCTGATTCCTCCTGTATTGAATTGTATTGTAACTGTACTGTCTGCCCTGCAGGCGCTATATAAATCCTGTATAATAATAATAATGTATTTTCTGCCCATGCCATCCCAATGTGCTTATCTCCCTCTTACACATGACAGTTTTCAGTCTGCACCTCACTGTTCACATTTAAAAAATGTATCTTAGCCCATCACTTCCGGTATCATCATGTGACAATCCAGGAAACTTCATATCACATCATGCACTGCCTTACTGCATCACAGAATAGGGTATGTTTACCTCTCCGGACCATGCTTCCCTCATTCCTATACTACCTCTTTTTTTATTTCCATTTACTTTCCTACTTCCTCCCGTAAGGTAGCCATACACTGTACAACCTGAATTTCCAATCTCCTTTAGATCTACCATCAACTATGTAGTGCAGGGGCCTTTCTGATTGGATACAAAACTAATAGATTGTTCAGATGAGTCCTCCTGTTCCACAGTTTTGGTAAGTCTGAAAGGAAATTGTACAGAGATTTACAATCATATTGCATAGTGCATTGCTGGTTTTATACAATGCATGGGAGGGAGTGGATAGAGACACTCAGCTGTCACTGTTCTTGTGCATGCACAACAATTTCAGGCCTCATTCACATCTAGTGTAGTGGAAGCATGTGTTTTTGGCACTTTTCCTGTGACACGCAAAGGACATCCCATTGATGTCAATTGACTGCCCCATGAACGATAAATAACGCAAAATGGGTAATGGGACATTTTGGTGTGTTGCGGTCTGCACATTCTTTACTGCGCATTTTGCCACATTTATTGCATTTTTTGTAACAAAATGTGTTTGCGTTCGCGCTTGGGGTTCTGTTAATAAATAATGGCACCAAAAGTGTCACTAGTTCATTTTAGGTGTGTAAAAGTGGCCATACACTATACTATCTGGTTGTACAATCTCCTTTAGATTTACCAAAACTATGTAATAGGAGGATACATCTATTTATCCAATCACTCTGTATCCAGTCAAGCAGGTCTTTGCACTGCATAGTTGATGGTAGATCTAAAGAAGATTGCACAAGCTTTACAGATTTCCAGGGACACACTCCTGTTTTCAACACTAAAGCTCTGCTCCACATATGATGTTATGTGATCACTCAGCTCCTGCACATTCTACCAAATGCAAGATGAAGGTAAGATACAACACGATCGATCAGCAGAGGAAGACACTGGCTGTGTAACAGTGTTCATTTCGTCAACTAAAACATTTTCGTCAAAAATTAGTCAGTGGCATTTTTACAGTGACGAAAACTAAAAGTACACCACATTTTTGTCCACTGACGAAAACTATGACGGAAATAAATTCCATTTTAAAATTTTGTCCTTCAGATGCCTTCTGACAAACTCCAGGTGGGCTGTCATGTGCCTTTTGCTGAGAAGTAGCTTCCATCTGGCCACTCTAACATACAGCCCTTCCAGGGCTCCTTGCTGCAATAGACCAGTTATAGGTGGGGGCAGTGGCCACTTGTTTGTATTTTGATTATATTGGTCAGGCAACGCACTGACATCTTTGTTGCCATAGTGCAATGTGCTGGGTGTTCAGTGTGCCCCGTACCTTTAAGGAGGGGTGGGCTCCTTCCAGGCCTCCTGTGCTCCCTTATCCATAAAAATGCACGTGCTCCTATTGTGGACCCAGAGATCAGTATTAGGGACTACAGAAAAAAACGGGTGTCTTGAAGAAGCCTGTAGCTTATGCATGTATTTGTAAATGTGTGCAGACCAAACTCCTGTTCTTAACACACATTGTTAGACAGGTCAATTTGTTTGGTCGCTGGCTGGTTGGTAAGTTTGAGCTTGGAAATCTTGCATTTGTATGACATGTGTCACCCCTCCAGTGCTCCTTGCTGCAATAGACCAGTTATAGGTGAGGCAGTGGCCACTTGTTTGTAGTCTACCATACAGGCCTGATTGGTGGAGTGCTGCAGAGATGGTTGATTTTCTGGAAGGTTATCCTCTCTCCACAGAGAAATGCTGGAGCTCTGTCAGTGTCAGGAAAGGGTTCACCCGCTGGTGGCTCTGTTGATCCTATGGATTGCAGTACTAGTGTCAACCAGCAGGTGTCTTCTTGCAGCCAGTATCTATGGTGGAGGATCTCACCTGCTGGTGGTACTGTCTGATCCATGGGCCGTAGTACCGGCGTCCACCAGAAGGTGTATTCCGGCAGTGTGGGGCAGGCAGCACTTCCTCCGCTCAGCTGTTACATGAGGACAATCACTGCAGTCCTATAAATACCCGGCGGGACCTCACATGCTCACCTTGGTATCTCTCTCCCTGACCTTGAGCCTGCAATCCTGACTTTGAGCCTGTATCTTACCTGACCTGATCTGATCCCTATCCCGAGCCCTTCCTGGACCTGTCCCCCCTGTTTCCTGATTACCTTGGATCCCTGCCCTGCAGCCTGTCCATCCATTCTCTCCCTGTCCTGTTGTTTCCCTGTCCTTACCCATCTGCTGATATCCCCTTGTCTATGACCTTCAGCCTGGCTTGTTTACGATTTCGGTATCTCCACCTTTAGGCCTCATGCTCACGGGCGTTTTTTCAGCCGCGTTTTTGAGCGTTTTTTACAGCTTAAAAACGCCTGTCCATGTTAGTCTATAGCTTCATGCCCACCTAGGCGTTTTTGAGCTGTAAAGAGCATAGGCGTTTGTAAGCTGTAAAAAAAACCCAGGACCAGTGCATTCCTCAGCGTCAGAATTAGGCAGAGAAAACCGCGAGCGTCAAAAAATGCGCAAAAACGCTCACTAACGCGCAAAAACGCGCACTAACGCGCGGTCGCGTTTTTAGCTCCGACGTTTTTGTTTTTTTAAAAAAAAAAAAATATTTACAATAACATGGACAGGCGTTTTTAAGCTGCAAAAAACGCGCAGCTGTAAAAACGCCAGTGGGCATGAGGCCTTATTTGTATATACTATTTGTTGTTAGTTGTGCACTGGTTGTTTTCACTTGTTTGTCGCCTTTTAAATAAACACCTTTTTTTCACTTACATGCATTTTTGGTCTCCTCTGTGTAGTCACACAGTCTGGTCTACTAGATTCCCTGACAGTCAGATTGACCATCGTGTTCTTGCTTCTTGGTCACCTCCCTGACTAAGGCCCTTCTCCCTCGATCGCTTAGTTATGCCGGACGGCCCGCTCTAGGAAGAGTCCTGGTGGTTTAAAACTTTTTCCATTTACGGATGATGGAGGCCACTGTGCTCATTGCAACCTTCAATGCTGCAGACAATTTTCTGTACCCTTCCCCAGATCTGTGCCTGGATTCAATCCTGTCTAGAGGTCTATAGACAATTCCTTGGACTTCATGGCTTGGTTTTTGCTCTTATATGCACTGTTAACTGTGGGACCTTATATATAGACAGGGAGACAGGGCCGGACTGGAAATAAAAACCAGCCCTGGAAATAATTTCATACCAGCCCCATAGCATTATTATACCAGCCCAACATCATAACGTCATTATTTTCTTGTACATAAAAGGGAAAACCATGCATTTTAAAGCACATTTGAAGAGTGTATTATAAATAGATAAGAGAGACATGGAATTTACAAACAGCACAAATTTCATAATTTACTGGCACAGACACATTTGCCAAAAAAGTCCCTAAAATTGCAGTTTTCAGTGCAAATATCAATATTTAAGCTATAAACATGTAGCTAAAGCTATTAGCAATGTGTTTAAGTTAAACAAAAGTCAAAAAACATATTTCTCCATTTACATGAAGGTCAGATTAATATAACCCGGCAGCCAGCACAGAGTTCCCCCATATACCAGAGTCTGCAGGATTCCCCTTTACAGTGCAAGGGAACTCTGACATAAAGGGGAACATTGCAGAGCATGATCTAAGTGGGAAGGCCCTTTTCACACTGGGGCGATGGGTGCGTCGGCGATAAAGCGGTGCTATTTTTAGCAGCGGTTTACCGTCAATTTTGCATCGCTATTCGGCCGCTAGCGGGGCGCTTTTAATCCCCGCTAATGGCCGAAAGAGGGTTAAAACCACCAGCAAAGTGCCGGCAAAATGCGTTTTTCCAGCGGTATAGCCGCGGTACCCATTTATTTCAAAAGGCAGGAGTGGTGGAGGAGCGGTATACACACCGCTCCTCCACCGCTCCAAAGATGCTGCTAGTAGGACATTTTTTAGCATCCTGCCAGCACACCACTCCAGTGTGAAAGCCCTCGGCTTTCACACTGGTGTGTGCGGAGCGGCTCTTTCAGGTCGCTTTGCAGGCGATATTTTTAGCGTTATAGCGCCCGCAAAGCGCCTCAGTGTGAAAGGGGTCGAACTCTGATATAAAGGGGGGCACTGGTGACCAGAGACCTCACTTATATCAGAGTCCACTGCATTCCCCTTTACATCAGAGTGCCCCCTTGCACTGAAGGGTGGAATCCTGCAGACTATGATGTAAAGGGGAACTCTGGGAATGTGGGGAGGACTCTGGTGACCAGAGACCACCTTCGGCAAAAAGAAAACTCTAAGGTTTACTGATATAAGGGGAGAGACCTTTAGATCAGTGCCCCCTTACAATATTGTATTGACTCCCCCCCACAGACTGGCCTGGCGGTGCTGTCACTGACCTCCTCTCAGGTGCACGGTGCAGGGCTCAGTCAGTCGGCTCCAGCTTGGTGGCTCTGGTTTTATCCCATAGTTTCCTCTCCACAGTCTATACATATCTGACTTCTCCCATGACCTCCATCCTGGCGGCACTCCCACTCTTGACTCCTCTCCAGACGTGATATAAGACAAGAGATGGTCAGAGGCTGCTGATGGTACAGGAGAGGTCAGAGGCTGCAGATGATACAGGAGAGGTCAGAGGCTGCGGATGGTACAGGGGAGGTCAGAGGCTGCGGATGGTACAGGAGAGGTCAGAGGCTGCGGATGGTACTGGAGAGGTCAGAGGCTGCGAATGGTACAGGAGAGGTCAGAGGCTGCGAATAGTACAAGAGAGGTCAGAGGCTGCGAATGGTACAGGAGAGGTCAGAGGCTGCGAATGGTACAGGAGAGGTCAGAGACTGCGGATGGTACAGGGGAGGTCAGAGGCTGCGGATGGTACAGGGGGGGTTAGAGGCTGCGGAGGGGGGGTCAGGAGGTCAGAGGCTGCAGAGTGGGGGGGCAGGAGGTCAGAGGCTGTGGAGAGGGGGACAGGAGGTCAGAGGCTGCAGAGGGGGGGACAGGAGGCAGGAGGTCAGAGGCTGCGGAGTGGGGGACAGGAGGTCAGAGGCTGCGGAGGGGGGGACAGGAGGTCAGAGGCTGCGGAGGGGGGGACAGGAGGTCAGAGGCTGCGGAGGGGGGGGGACAGGAGGTCAGAGGCTGCAGGGGGGGACAGGAGGTCAGAGGCTGTGGGGGGGACAGGAGGTCAGAGGCTGCAGGGGGGGACAGGAGGTAAGAGGCTGCAGGGGTGGACAGGAGGTCAGAGGCAGCAGGGGTGGACAGGAGGTCAGAGGCTGCAGAGGGGGCGACAGGAGGCTAGAGGCTGCAGGAGGGGAACAGGAGGTCAGAGGCTGCGGAGGGGGGGGCAGGAGGTCAGAGGCTGCGGAGAGGGGGACAGGAGGTCAGAGGCTGCAGAGGGGGGCAGGAGGTCAGAGGCTGCGGAGGGGGGCAGGAGATCAGAGGCTGTGGAGGGGGGGCAGGAGGTCAGAGGCTGCAGGAGGGACAGGAGGTCAGAGGCTGCGGAGGGGGGACAGGAGGTCAGAGGCTGTGGGGGGCAGGAGGTCAGAGGCTGCGGAGGGGGGGACAGGAGGTCAGAGGCTGCAGGGGGGGACAGGAGGTCAGAGGCTGCGGAGGGGGGGGGGCAGGAGGTCAGAGGCTGCAGGGGGGGACAGGAGGTCAGAGGCTGTGGGGGGGACAGGAGGTCAGAGGCTGCAGAGTCTGGGACAGGAGGTCAGAGACTGCAGGGGGGAACAGGAGGTCAGAGGCTGTGGAGGAGGGGAACAGGAGGTCAGAGGCTGCGGAGGGGGAGGACAGGCGTTCAGAGGCTGCGGGGAGACGTAGGAAGAGGCAGACGAGACCTCACTGAGCGGCGCCGGCACGCTACTGCTTAACTTTTCAAAATGGCGCCGCTCGCGCCATCGTGTCACTGCCCATGCACCCGCCTTTCCGGAAATTGCCGAGCGTTTACAGGCTTTCCCGAGCACAGCTAGTTTCGGAACTGCGCTGGCGCATGCGCAGTTGCATGTCGGCCTGGCCCCGCAGCCATATTTTTTTCAGGCGCCGCTGCCCTCACAGCGGCCCCAGAAGCAGCCAGGCAGCCGGCCCACCGGGAATTTTCCCGGTATCCCGGTGGGCCAGTCCGGCCCTGTATATAGACAGGTGTGTGCCTTTCCAAATCATGTCCAATCAACTGAATTTACCACAGGTGGACTCAAATCAAGTTGTAGAAACATCTCAAGGATGTTCAGTAAAAACAGGATGCACCTGAGCTCAATTTTGAGTGTCATGGCAAAGGCTGTGAATACTTACTGGCCACAAATAGGTGTGCCAAGCTTGTAGCATCATGCTCAAAAAGTCTTGAGGCTGTAATTGGTGCCAAAAGTGCTTCAACAAAGTATTGAGCAAAGGCTGTAATTACTTATGTACATGTTTTTTTTTTTGTTTTTTTTTAATACATTTGCAAAGATTTCAAACAGACTTCTTTCACGTTGTCATTATGGGGTATTGTTTGTAGAGTTTTGAGGAAAATAATGAATTGAATGCATTTTGGAGTAAGACTGTAACAGTAAAATGTGGAAAAAGTGAAGCGCTGTGCATACTTTCCAGATGCACTGTATGTTGGCTGGTGAGGACAGACCCGTACATAGCCAGCACCCAGAGGTGAAGAGATGCTACTGCAGAGACCAAGTGCAGAGCATTATGGGATTATATGTGCTCTACCACTTCAAAAATTATATAAAGGTTTCAGATAAACAACAGATCCCATTGTAACCTCCTAGCAATCCATGTCATCTAAGATTTAAATGTATTTTTAAGCCAAGAATAAAATCAGATATGTTCCATTTTATGTTATCTAATCAAAGCAAGTATATGTCTTGTTTTATCTGTAATGATTCATTTGGTATTGGCTGTCATGCTTTATATTCACACATCAGTTATCTTGATGATTGGGAGTAAATCTATATATTCTTCAAGATTTATGTAAAATGTGAACTTTAATCATTGGTATATTTCTCTGGCAATAAATCTGTGTATAGCATTTCTTGCATCGTGTTAATATTTTACAGGAATGAAATATAATTTTACATTTTTATTCTATATAGTGTTGACTTTACCCAATTGTTGGTTGCTGGTCTAACTTTTGTTCCAGACACAACAATGACATCTGGTGGAGAATGTATGTCACTGCCATTCCAGCATTTAATATGTTAGAGAGGTTGACTTAAAGGCATAGGGTACAATTGAAATTCTGATGCAGTTTTTATGATAAAACAGACTTCATATATCAGGTTATCTATTATAAAAACTTTGTTTCACCCCAACTCAAACGCTCAGATGCAATATTTTATTCCCTATTATTTTACAGTACAGGTATGAATGTGAATGGTTCTCTGGAAGCAATTCAGACTAATATATGAAACACTATATGGAAATTATATTCTACATATGTTTAGATATTTTATGTGCAGGAGCATGTTGTATGAAAAATGTATCAGCCACACTCCACTCTTAGCTCCTCTTGCTGTATTTATTAATTGTTAATAAAGTGACTGCATACAATAATTTCTGCACCTGTGAACCAACCTTCCACTATGCGATTTACCACTCCTGGCTTTTGTTTGCAAGGTTAGGGGAAGGAGCATGTTGTCACTGATAATTATTTCCTACTAACCCACATGTGAGGACCTCTATAACAATAAAATGTTACTAAACCCAGGACCCTGTATTCACTATATCTGGTCTCCCACTGTGCACAAAACATGAAAATGTAATCATTTTAGTAAATATAAACTGCTAAATACCTTTTCTCACCAGCAGTATATAGCAGTCTTGTGACTTCTATCAGTGTCTGGTTAAAGCTTGTAGGGGGAGTTTTCATTCTTCCCTGACTGTCCTGTGAGGCTGCAGGACCCCTGACCCTCTCTCTGCACAGTGCTGATTGGCCCTGTGCTAATCACTTGCACTCTCCCAACAAAAAAAAAAAAAAAAATCTCTAGCAATACACACCAAACTGAGCATATGCAGAGTGCCCCAAAGGCTCTGTTCTATCAGGAGATGGATTGGGGACGGTGGAAGAAGGGGGGGATGAGAGAAGACAGGATCAAACAGCCTTTTTACACAATGCAGAGGATTAACCCTTTAAGTTCCACAGTGAGTATAACAAGCATGCTTTACTGCATATACACACCAACAATAGTTCCCCACCAAACAATATATTCCCCCAGCAACAATGGACCCCCAGCAACAAAATATCACCCCAGCAACAATGGACCCCAGCAGCAAACAGCAAAAGACCTCTCCCTCGACGTAGATCCCTCCCAGTAAAATTTATGCCCCCCAGCTACATAGGACCTCCACCAACAACAGTAGACCCCCACACAAAAATAGATACCTACCAGCGATAATAGAGCCCCCCAATAGAGCCCCCCTACAAGACTGTTTATTGGTGTCTTCTGATGTCATCTTGGTGATTTATAAACGGCTATTGGACTTTCGTCGATGTGCAGCCATTTCTTCTTTACTTCATACACCCCAGCAGTGGCAGCTGGTGCTCAAATTTTTTTGGGGGGCGCAAACAAACGGAAAAATTCCGAAAAAAACATCAATTGCAGCCTCGCTGTGCCATCAATTGCAGCCACTGTGCCATCAATTGCAGCCACTGTGCCATCAAACGCAGCCACTGTGCCATCAATTGCAGCCACTGTGCCATTAATTGCAGCCACTGTGCAATCAAACGCAGCCACTGTGCCATTAAACTCAGCCACTGTGCCCATCAATTGCAGCCACTGTGCCCATCAATTGCAGCTTGTGTGCCCATCATATGCAGCTTGTGTGCCCATCATATGTAGCCTGTGTGCCCATCATATGTAGCCTGTGTGCCCATCAATTGCAGTGCCTGTGCCCATCATATGCAGCCTTTGTGCCCATCATATGTAGCCTGTGTGTCCATCATTTGTAGCCTCTGTGACCCATCATATGTAGCCTCTGTGCCCATCATATGTAGTCTGTGTGCCCATCATATGTAGCCTCTGTGCCCATCATATGTAGACTGTGTGCCCATCATATGTAGCCTGTGTGCCCATCATATGTAGCCTCTGTGACCCATCTATGCAGCCTGTGTGCCCATATGTAGCCTCTTTGACCCATCATTAGGGATGAGCTTTATGTTCGGGTCGAACATAAGTTCGACTTGAACATTGGCTGTTCGCCCGTTCGCCGAATAGCAAACAATTTGGGGTGTTCGCGGCAAATTCGAAAGCCGCGGAACACCCTTTAAAAGTCTATGGGAGAAATCAAAAGTGCTAATTTTAAAGGTTAATATGCAAGTTATTGTCATAAAAAGTGTTTGGGGACCTGGGTCCTGCCCCAGGGGACATGTATCAATGCAAAAAAAAGTTTTAAAAACTAATGTTTTTTCGGGAGCAGTGATTTTAATAAGGCTTAACGTGAAACAATAAAAGTGAAATATTCCTTAAGATTTTGTACCTGGGGGGTGTCTATAGTATGCCTGTAAAGTAGCGCACGTTTCCCGTGTTTAGAACAGTCCCTGCACAAAATGAAATTTCTAAAGAAAAAAAAGTCATGTAAAACTACTCGCAGCTATAATGAATTGTCGGGTCCCGGCAAAACAGATAAAAGTCATAGAAAAAAAAAACGCATGGGTCCCCCCCCCCTGAGTCCATTACCAGGCCCTTTGGGTCTGGTATAAATATTAAGGGGAACCAAAAACAAAATGTGTGGGGGTCCCCCCAAATTCCATAAGTCCCTTCAGGTCTGGTATGGATATTAAGGGGAACCCTGCACTAATTTTTTTTTAAATGGTGTAAGGGTCCCCCTCAAAATCCATACCAGACCCTTCAGGTCTGATATGGATTTTAAGGGGTACATTGTACCCCTACCATTTCACAAAAGAAAAGTGTAAAAAAAATTAAAACCACAGTATACAGCTTGGGACAAGTCCTTTATTAAAAAGAAAAAAATAATTCCAGCAATGTAATTCAGTCTCGATCTCCAGCGATGCAAATCCATTCTCGATCTCCGGCGAGGATACAACACCGACACGATCCTGCCTCCAAGGGAGGCACCCGATGAATGACGCGCTCCAGCCTGACAGCTATTATATATATAGCTGAGGGAGGGGCAACCCGTCAGTGCGCGGGTGACCCCGCCCCCTCTGACACAACGGGGAAAGGCCGGGGTTACCCAGTGACATGTATGGGTGACCCCGCCCCTTCTGACGCAATGGGAAACCTGCGTTGCGTCAGAGGGGGGTGGGGTAACCGTACATGTCTCTGGGTAACCCTGGCCTTTCCCCGTTGTGTCAGAGGGGGGCGGGGTCACCCGCGCACTGACGGGTTGCCCCGACCTTAGCTATATAAGAGCTGTCAGGCTGGAGCGCGTCATTCGTCGATCGTGTCGGCGCTCTCTCGTCCCCCCCTCTTTTCCTGCAGCCTGCCAGGTTGCGTGCTCGGATAAGGGTCTGGTATGGATTTTTGGGGGGAACCCCACGCCATTTTTTTAAAATTTTGCTGCAGGGTTCCCCTTATCCATACCAGACCTGAAGGGCCTGATATGGAATTTGGGGGAATCCCACGACATTTTTTTTTTCAATTTTGGTTCGGGGCCTGGTAATGGACTGGGGGGGGAACCCATGCCGTTTTTTTCAATGACTTTTATCTGTATTGCCGGGACCTGACAATTCATTATAGCCGCGAGTAGTTTTAAATGACTTTTTTTCCTTTAGTAATGTCATTTTGTGTAGGGACTGTTATAAACACGGGAAACATGCGCTACTTTACTGGCATACTATAGACACCCCCCAGGTATGAAATGTAAAGGGATATTTGACTTTTATTGTTTCACTTTAAGCATTATTAAAATCACTGCTCCCAAAAAAACGGCTGTTTTTAAAACTTTTTTTGCATTGATACATGTCCCCTGGGGCAGGACCCAGGTCCCCAAACACTTTTTATGACAATAACTTGCATATTACCCTTTAAAATGAGCACTTTATATTTTTCATGTTAGTGTCCTATAGACTTTAACGATGTTCGCGTGTTCAAACTAATTTTTTGCCTGTTCGCATGTTCTGCAGCGAACCGAACCTGGGGGTGTTCGGCTCATCCCTACCCATCATATATAGCCTGTGTGCCCATCATATGCAGCCTCTGTAACCCATCATATGTAGCCTGTGTGCCCATCATATGCAGCCTTTGTGACCCATAATACGTAGCCTGTGTGCCCATCATATGTAGCCTGTGTGCCAGTGGTGGCTGGTGCTCAAAATGTTTGGAGGGGTGCAAACAAACGGAAAAATTCAGGAAAAAAAACATCAATTGCAGCCTCATTGTGCTATCAATTGCAGCCTCACTGTGCCATCAATTGCAGCCACTGTGCCATCAAACGCAGCCACTGTGCCCATCAAACGTAGCCTGTGTGCCCATCATATGCAGCTTGTGCCCATCATATGTACCCTGTGTGCCCATCATATGTAGCCTCTGTGACCCATTATATGCAGCCTCTGTGCCCATCAAATGTAGCCTGTGTGCCCATCATATGCAGCCTCTGTGACCGATCATATGTACAAAAAAGTGGCGACTGCCCCCATCTATGACTGGTCTTTGTAGCAAGGAGCACTGGAATGGCAACGTATGTCAAACAAATATATAGGGATTTCCAAGCCCAAACTTACCAACCAGCCAGCGACCAACCGAATTGACATGTCTAACAATATGCGTTAAGAACAGGGGTTTAGTTGCACACATTTGCACACATGTTCTTCCAAGATGGAGACTTTCAGTAGTTAGGGTCTCCAGGAAACAGGGTGCCTTGGCGGGACCTGCAGCTTACACATGTATTTGCTATAACTTTTGCGCAAGCCAATCAATATACGCTGATTGTGATTTTCTTTTACCAAAAATATGTAGAATACATATTGGCCTGATGAAGAAGAATTTAGTTTTTGTTTTTCTTTTAAATTGGGATATTTTTTATAGCAAAAAGTAAAAAATATATATATATTTTTTCAAAATTGTCGTTCTTTTTTTGTTTATCCACTTAAGCCCCGGACCATTTTGTAGCTAAAGGACCAGAGGTGATTTCAGAATTTTGCACTGCGCTGCTTTAGCTGTAAATTGTGCGGACATGCAATGTTGTACCCAAACAAAATTTGCGTCCTTTTCTTCCCACAAATAGAGCTTTCTTTTAATGGTATTTGATTGCCTCTGCGATTTTTATTTTTTGCAATATAAACGAAAATAGACCGAAAATTTTGAAATAAAATGATATTTTCTACTTTTTGTTATAAGAAAAATTGAATAAACTCAATTTTAGTCATACATTTAGGCCAAAATGTATTCAGCCACATGTCTTTAGTAAAAAAAAATGTCAATAAGCGTATATTTATTGGTTTGCGCAAAAGTTATAGCGTCTACAAACTAGGGTACATTTTCTGGAATTTACACAGCTTTTAGTTTATAACTGCCTATCTCATTTCTTGAGGTGCTAAAATGGCAGGGCAGTACAAAACCCCCCCAAATGACCCCATTTTGGAAAGTAGACATCCCAAGGAAATTGCTGAGAGGCATGTTGAGCCCATTGAATATTTTTTTTTTGTCTCAAGTGATTGAATAATGACTAAAAAAAAAATAAAAAATTACAAAAAGTTGTCACTAAATGATATATTGCTCACACATGCCATGGTTATATGTGGAATTGCACCCCAAAATAAATTTTGCTGCTTCTCCTGAGTACGGAGATACCACATGTGTGGGACTTTTTGGGAGCCTAGCCGCGTACGGGCCCCCGGAACCAAGCACCGCCATCAGGATTTCTAAGGGCGCAAATTTTTGATTTCACTCCTCACTACCTATCACAGTTTTGAAGGCCATAAAATGCCAAAATAGCACAAAACCCCCCCAAATGACCCCATTTTAGAAAGTAGACACCCCAAGGAAATTGCTGAGAGGCCTGTTGAGCCCATTGAATATTTTTTTTTTGTCCCAAGTGATTGAATAATGACAAAAAAAAAAAAAGAAATTACAAAAAGTTGTCACTAAATGATATATTACTCACACATGCCATGGTTATATGTGGAATTACACCCCAAAATACATTTTGCTGCTTTTCCTGAGTACGGGGATACCACATGTGTGGGACTTTTTAGGAGCCTAGCTGCGTACGGGACCCCGAAAACCAAGCACCGCCTTCAGGATTTCTAGGCACAAATTTTTGATTTCACTCCTCACTACCTATCACAGTTTCGAAGGCCATAAAATGCCAAAATAGCACAAACCCCCCCCCCCAAATGACCCCATTTTGGAAAGTAGACACCCCAAGCTATTTGCTGAGAGGCATGGTGAGTATTTTACAGCTCTCATTTGTTTTTGAAAATGAAGAAAGAAAATATATATTTTTTTTTTTTCAATTTTCAAAACTTTGTGACAAAAAGCAAGATCTGCAAAATACTCACAATACCTCTCAGCAAATAGCTTGGGGTGTCTACTTTCCAAAATGGGGTCATTTGGGGGGGTTTGTGCCATCTGGGCATTCCATGGCCTCCGAAACTGTGATAGGCAGTGAGAAGTGAAATCAAAAATTTACACCCTTAGAAAGCCTTAAGGCGGTGCTTTGTTTTTGGGGTCCCGTACGCGGCTAGGCTCCCAAAAAGTCTCACACATGTGGTATCCCCATACTCAGGAGAAGCAGCAGAATGTATTTTGGGGTGTAATTCCACATATGCCCATGGCATGTTTGAGCAATATATCATTTAGTGACAACTTTGTGCAAAAAAATAAATAAATAAAAAATAAATTTTCTTTTTTCCGCAACTTGTGTCAACATATAAAATATTCCATGGACTCGACATGCCTCTCAGTATATAGCTTGGTGTGTCTACTTTCCAAAATGGGGTCATTTGGGGGGGGGGGGGTTTGAACTGTTCTGGCATTTTATACACAACATTAGGAAGCTTACATCCACTCTTCTAACCACTTGAAGACAAAGCCCTTTTTGACACTTTTTGTTTATATGAAAACATATATTTTTTTTGCAAGAAAATTATGTTGAACCCCCAAACATTATATATATTTTTAAAGCAAAGGCCCTACAGATTAAAATGGTGGGTGTTGCATTTTTTTTTTTCTACACAGTATTTGCGCAGCGATTTTTCAAACGCATTTTTTGGGGGAAAAATACACTTTTTTTAATTTTAATGCACTAAAACACACTATATTGCTCAAATGTTTGATGAAATAAAAAAGATGATCTTAGGCCGAGTACATAGATACCAAACACGACATGCTTTAAAATTTCGCACAAACGCGCATTGGCGACAAACTGCATACATTTTTAAAAGCCTTTAAAAGCCTTTACAGGTTACCCCGTTAGATTTACAGAGGAGGTCTACTGCTAAAATTACTGCCCTCGATCTGACCTTCGCGGTGATACCTCACATGCATGGTGCAATTGCTGTTTACATATGACGCCAGACCGACGCTTGCGTTCGCCATTGGGCAAGAGCAGGGCAGGACAGGGGTGCTTTTTTTGTATTATTAATTTTGCTTTTTTATTTTATTTTTAAATTGTTCCTTCCATATTTTTTTTTTTTTATCATTTTTATTGTTATCTCAGGGAATGTAAATATCCCCTATGATAGCAATAGGTAGTGACAGGTACTCTTTTTTGAAAAAACTGGGGTCTTCTAGACCCTAGATCTTTCCTCTGCCCTCAAAGCATCTGACCACACCAAGATCGGTGTGATAAAATGCTTTCCCAATTTCCCAATGGCGCTTTTTATATCCGGGGGGGACATTCCCTCCCACTGCTTGTAAAAGCAGTCCAGAGGCTAATTAGCCACTAGGATTGCTTTTACATGAAAGCCGGCCGCTGGCTGAAAAGAATGATACCAAGATGATACCTAAACCCGCAGGCATCATTCTGGTATAAACATTCAAAGTCCAGCAACATACCAGTACGTTGCTGGTCCTTGTTGGACATGTATTGTAATCTTTTTTTTTCATGCAGCCAGTTGGCTGAACGAAAAAAGAGATTGATCGGTGGGTATGCCCACCATTAGAATACCGCCCTTCATCCACCCACTTCTAATGATGGGCATACATGCACCATTTATATATGCCGAAGCATGGGGGCATCCTCCCGCAAAAAAGTTATGCCGTAACACATGGTCGGACTTTTCCACGGGCAAGCCTCCGTCGGAATTTCGACCGTATGTACGCGGCATTAGGAGCAAAATTGCTCCTCCGCCCCTGCTGCCCCAATGCTTCGGCATATATGCTTTTTTTTTTAACTGTGGTGGTGAAATCACCTCCTACAGCACTGGAGTCGCAGGGATCAGGCCTGTCTCTGCGACCGCTGCAGTTATGTGTGTTGTGTTTTGTAAGTGACAGTGATCGATCGATACTGCACTTGGGTGGCCTGGGCTGGACGGAGGGGCAAAACGCAGGTGCTAGCAGGTATCTGGGCTGATCCCGCTAACGCTGCATTTTTGGGAACCCTAAACTGCTGAGGACACTAGTATAGATCTGATCAGATCAGATATTGATCTGATCAGATACTATACCACTAAGGGGGGTGTATGCTTCACGCGTGGGTGTTAGCGTTACTGGCACTAACCTGACGCTGCCTGGGGTGTGACGCAGACCCTCTCTGATGCTAAAACCTAATTGATATCACCCGCCAGGCGATCAGGGGGTTAAACCTTTATTGGGTTATATATACGGCGGGTGCCCTGACACTATAAAAAGCAAACTAACTAACCAGCGTCACCCGTAACACTTATATGGTGATCACTGGTGAAAGGGTTAACTAGGGGCAATTAGGGGGTTAAAACCTTTATTAGATAATATATGGGTACCTGACGCTATAAAAACCTGCGGCGAACCTAAAAAAAATTACTGGCTACCGATCTGCATCACCGACGCTAAGACAGCGATCAGAAAAATGATCGCTTAGCGACAGTGGTGATAGGGGGTGAAAGGGTTACCTGGGGGGCAATCAAGGGGGTTAAACCTTTATTAGGGGGGGTTAGGGGGCTACACTGGACCTAAAACTAACTTTAGTGACACTTTTACAGTCACAAATGTCACTGATTGCAGTGATCAGTAAATAAAGGGTCACTGCAATCAGTGACACTGTGACTGGGGGCTGGGGGGTGATCTGGGGGGGCCTGGGGGGGCGATTTGTGTGCCTATGTGTCCTGGTGTCAGTGTAGTGTTAGTGTACTGACCTGTGTGTCTTCTCTTGTACGGCGCTCGGTATATGTGAGTGCCGCATGAGAGATGACATCACTTCCTCCTGCTTCCTCTGCCTGTGTAAACATTACACAGCAGAGGGAGCATTTCCATTCGCCGGGAGCGATCGCGGGGGGGTGGCCGGAATCGAATGGCCGCCCCCTCATGTTGGATCGCTCCCCAACGAATAACGACCGCTCACTGTATAGGAGGGGGGTCCGATCGGACCCCCCAACTGTACAGAGGCAATCACGTACACTGTACGTGATTGTGCCTGTCGGTGCCATTCTGCCGACGTATATATACAGTGAGCGGTCGTTAAGTGGTTAAAGAGCAAAAAATAAAAATCGCAGGGGTGATCAAATACCACCAAAAGAAATCTCTATTTGTGTTGCACGACCGCGCAATTGTCAGTTAAAGCGACGCAGTGCGGTATTGCAAAAAATGGCCTGGTTATTAAGGGGGCAAATTCTTCCGGTCCTTAAGTGGTTAAAAAAAATAATAAAATATTTGCTTGCTTTTATTAAGGCACATTGCATTCCAAAGCCTCTCTATAGAAAATGGTACACAATACTAAAATTCTCTCACTATGTCCCCAATAGACTAGTATGCTCTGATCCCCCTTCTTGGGGGACTTTGTCTTTTCCTCTTCATTCTATTTTTGTTTTTTCTCACCCCCTCTGACCCCTTCTTATCTTCCCTCCACTGTTTGTCCTTTAGGGATGGGGGGTTGTGTTTTTTGTTTTTTTTACACATCTATATATCGCTTCAATATCATCTGGGGTGTGCCACTGAATATGGCCTCCATCAGGTGTTCCTTTAATGCTAGAGGATTGGGTGAAACTTCTAAGATGTCACAAGTTATCTATGACTTCCATAAAACCAAGGTCGAAATAACCATTTTCCAATAGACTACTTTCGCACTGACCACATTCCTGTGCTAAGGCACAGATATTTCTGAACTGGTATCATAGTACTTATACTCACTCCAAATCCTGGGGTGTAGCAATAGCTTTCCACAAATCCCTGACTTATTAGCCACTGGATTAATGCTCAGATCCAGTGGGGAGATACATATCCCTAGGATTAGCTTGAGTGGGATAGTTTATACCCTAGCCAATATGTATAATCCCATTTAGGACCAAATTAATCAGAATGAGCTCCATTCACAAAGAGGTATCTTACCGCATCCGAGTATGTGGTAAGATACTGAACAGCACTTTTCAAAATATTTTTTGGCATTCACTAAGAAGAGCTACTAAAATACCGCATGAGTTTTTTTATATTTTGGCGTGGGGGTTCACCTCAAAACACATACCAGACCCAGGTGGGGGGGGGGGGCATGGCTTTTTTTTTCTTAATTTTTCATTGCTGGCCTTTTCTCTCTTTTTTTTTTACACTCAGCTTTCAGTGGGGTGACTCGTCAGCTGTTAAGGGCACAGTGGCCGCCAGCTCCTTAACAACCATGTTGTTTACTGGTTGTTAAGGATGCTGGTGGCTGCTGGTTCCTTAAATATCACATGCCGGGACCACTACTACTTACCGCGTGCATTTTTTTTTTCCTTTAGTGAATTGACTTTCACTCCTGTTTTATGCAGCATTTACCAAGCGTTTTTGCTTTATGCGGTTATACCACATAAGGCAATTGTGAATTGATATTTTCAGGATCGCATGCGGTATTTGGGAAAACACCTCAATACTGCATGCAATCTGGTTCTTTGAATAGAGCCCAGTAATACTTATATTTATACGAAACGTGGAGAAAAAAAACGCTAGGAAATATTCTGAATGAAAAGTGTAAGCAGCAAACTTTCTGTGAGACGTATACACAGTGAGTAAACATAAAATAGATAAAGGTCGCACTATTCAATCATATATACAAATGTAAAAATTAGATGATTAGAACAGTCCACAAGTGATGTAAAAATAAATACTGATGTCAATCTCCACCATCCACCCCCGTAGTGATCTTAAATATCAATGCCTCTACCAAGAGCTGAAAGGCTCGCTTACTAGCTTCTATTGATCCCTCATTACAAGGGACCGTTAGCTCTTGTGACTTTAGCCCAGTAAAGGCCTTTCTCTAGGCCCAGGTGGTCTCCCAACAAGATCACCCCTTGGCACCGTATAAGATGTGAAGATTTCTCACTCAGGTTCCAGGTGATGTATCTCCTCCGTCCAGAGGAAACACAACGTTTTTTGTCTTTAATACATCAACTGTTAGGGCAGGCGGGTGACACTTCCTCCGTGTTCCACATTAACTCATTTGGGGCCAAGTGTGGATCACTTTGGAGGCCTACCCCAGGGTGGGTTCTTCTCGGCTACGTCAGGCAATGAACAGGGGTCACTCGTCCAAGCACAGGGTGAACACCTCACCTAAAGGCATGCTCACCAATGTCTGGACCAGGCAAGGGCCACGGTCATGTGAAAGTCAAACATTAAGGTAGTCTCCCAACTCTGAGATGTGCCACTAGTGTGTAGTGTTGTATGCAGAGTTCTTCCAAAATATATTGTCTCTTGTTCTACACACTTGAACAGGTGTATGTGTTGCATTAGGGGGGACATGCAGAGCCTATGCCCACTCCACCAGTGAACATACCTCTGTTACCTCACTCCCAGTAACAGAATGGGGTTCCACTGAGCATGGTCTTCAAGCCTGCTCCTCTTAACCCTTTTTGTTCTGTACCAAGTGACCAGGTATTAGGTCTCCATAACACTAGTCCACTCCCAATAACCAATGGAAACAGACAGATAGGGAGGCAGCCGAATGCTGATCCCCCTCGCTACCAGAGAACCCGTCACCTATTCAGGTAACACGCCAATGATTGGTTGCTGTTCTTACTTCTGGTTATTCATAGCAACTTGATTGCATGTTAACCTTTTGTTGTAGATATGCTTAACAAACCCCAGTGTGTTAATTCTGACCCAAGAAATACAGTATGCCAGGACCCCACATGCACCCCTTGAGCAACTTCAGACCAGAGTAAGCAACTGAACATTAAGCAAAGTTGCTTAAACCATATGTAACAATCTCCTTTCCCTAACTAAACTTAACTGTGGCTGCCCCAGGTTACCTGTATGGGTGTAACATCCTTGGGGAAAGTCCAAATTGGCGATAGCTCGAACGTAGGAGTTTATGTCCTGGGAGTATTCCGATGGGTTGGCATTCAAACAAGCTTCTTAGAACATAATTCAAAGTCTCCATACTTGCATCCTGAGCCTGTTCCAGGGTTCCCACTTCCCTGTGCATGGTTCCCCTTTTGTTCTAGGTTCCCCTCCCCTGTTCTAGGTCCTCCCCCAGGATCCAGACCTCTTCAATTTTTAGAACACACAGGAGGGAGGCTGGACCCCAGAGAAAAACTCACAGAAAAAGGTGTTATGAGCATTAATCTCATCCTCCAAACCTGGGCAGCCAGTAGACTAACTGACCAAGAATAGGCAACTTGCCTACAAACTATGATGAGAGAACCAGTTTCCTAAAACCCTGGATTTAGATCTAAGCTGGAGAAGGAATTGAAGGTCTCTGCACTGGACTAGGATAAGATCTTTACATTACATCTCATATGTGTCCTCTAGGGCACAGGAGTGAAATTATAAACTCATCTCCAGGTGGTATTGTTGTCCAACAATCCTACATAAAATTGACTCTTCTATACCAGACACTTGCTAGAGATGCTTTAAGGCTTGATTCACACTAATGCGTTTTTTGGTGCATTTTGCAGAAATGCATGGAAATGTTTTAACATGGGTTCCTATGGAACATGTTCACATCAATGCATTTTTGTGCCTCTGCGTTTTTGGAAAGGGTCGGGGACTTTTTTTCCTGCAAAAAGCAGCGTTTTGCATGTAATAGAAGTCAATGGACCAGCATCAAAAACGCAAGTACCGCGTTTTTGCTGCGTTTTTACCATGTTTTTTACAGCGATTTTGCCGCGATTTGTGTTTTGCGTTTATTTATTTTATTTTTTTAATGGAAATGTATAAAAATAAAAATTAATGTATAAAAATTTATAAAAAAAAAAAAAAAAAACGCAAAACGCAAATCGTGGTAAAAACGCGGTAAAAACGCGGTAAAAACGCATGTTGAAAAATGCGGCAAGCACCGCAAAAAGCAAGGCAAAAACACTCAAAAGCAACATGCATTAGTGTAAATCGAGCCTTAGGCTCCTGGTGCCTTGACAATTCATATACGTTATACAAGATTTTGAAATTAAGTAGATGAGTGTAGATGGAACTTTTATCTTCTCTACAGTTTTTGTATATAAATATGAAAAGAAAATTTGTTATTGAAAATAAATGCATAAGTAATAATAACCATTAAATGAAATAGTATAATAAAAGAGGGAAGATAGAGAAAAAAGAAAAAGGGAGGGGGGGAGAAGGGAAAAGAGTAATATTGTAATAAGAAAGCCTATCTTATACCATTTGTAATCAGATTTATCAATATCTAATCGTAAGGAATACATAAAAGAAGGTGAATAACTCAATTGGCCATTCTAATAGAAGACAGTCGTGATCAACTTAAATCGTATCAGGGGCCAAGGTCCGGCTAGGTGGCTTGGCATGTCCTGATGGTAAAAAGGGTCGTCACTGTCTAAAATGGACAACTATGTGTCCGACTAAAGCCGAAAATGATAGATCAGTGAACTAAATCATCCGTGGTATAAGTATACACTGTTTTATTGGGTAGGGATACATTTTGTGAGCCTCTAGTAAGTTTGTTAAGGTCAGGGAGACAGGGGGGAAGGGGTAGAAAGTGGGAAATTTCTCCAGAGAAAGTTAGGAGTTGAGGAATATGTGTCTAGATAGGATTGGGGAGTGATTAAAGTATAGTAATTAAGTCAGTACCAGTGCAAGGTCAAAGCCTTGCGGTAGGTGGTGATTTATCCATGGGCTCCAAAGTGCTTCGAATTTAGTAATGTTATCTAAATAGATCGCTTCTGTTTTAGCATGAATCAATGCCTGATTAATTCTATGTTTGACCGGTACAATACTTAAAGTGGAAGTTTTCCATGCGAAAGCAATTAATTGTTTTGCAGCTGTAGTTACATATAACATCAGTTTAAATTGTCGGTTTCCCTTTTTTTCTTTATCCTTTTCTCTCTTCCTCTAATGTCTAGTAGTGTATTCTATTGTTGGGTATAGTTTTCTGTGATTATACAATAGTTGCTTCGTAGGCCGAAGAGGATTTGAATTGTACCTAGTTATACCATGTGGAGGTGAATTTAGATATTTTTTCCTGTGATATGCTAATAAGCATTTTCTCGATGTTATTGATTTTGCGGAACCATTCCTTTTTGGAAGGAATGATATTTGACCACCAATGGCAAGGAATACAATGTCTCGCTGCGTTGATCATGAACAAGGATAAGGATTTGAGTTATTGTTTCTTGGGAATAATGGTATGATGTAGGAGATATTGCCCTGCATTAAAGTTCAGACTTTCCAATGTAATTGAGGAGATGGTGTCATGAACCATCTTCCAGAATTCATGGATCATGGGGTACGACCACCATATATGTATCATCGATCCCTCTTCTTTTTGATATTTGATTATAGTTGATATTAAGGTCTTGTTCCCATGCTTGGCATGGTGTGTGGAGAAATCATTTTTTTCCTCAAAAAGAAAGAGGTATAGAATTGATATGAGGGGTCTCTGTAGGTTTTTTTTTTGAGCAAAGGTTTTCTAGAATCGTAGGGGGTCTTATCCAAGCCTGAGATGATTCCCGTCTCATTGAATAGTGTTTAATTTGCATGTAATTCCAGTGTGTAATCAAATTCAGACTGAGATCATTGTTGAGTATATCTCTAGATAAGAGAGTACCCCTTTTAAAGAAAGTTTTGGATAGGAAGTCTTTGTGGGGCCAAATTTTGGAGAGGAAGTTTTGTTCTAGCCCTGTGGGGAAGTCTAAATTGGCTCTTAATGGGGTAAGGGGGCCTAAGCAAGGTGTTGGATTGTTAAGTTTTGTTCAAAGTGGAGAAGTTTTAGACCTATTATATAACTGCTGTCTGTCTCCCTGTTGAGAGGAATATCCCCTGACATCCTGTGAGGACTATAGGATGGGAAATAGAATAATTTTTTGCTAAGCTGAGGGGGTAACTGAACAGTTTTTCCAATTACTATTTGAACTTACTAGATAGAATTACTGGCATGAAATAAGGACAAATAAGGACAAAGACAGTAATAAAAACCTCACAGAGGTTCTAAACCTTTCCAATTTAAAAAAAAAAATTGTAAAATCATCCACTTTAAATGTTTGTCTGCAGTTTCTATTTCCTCGCATTAGAATTTGCTATATTACACTGCCAAACAGTGGTAGATTACAAAAGGTTCATATTGCTTAACTTTTTTTTTTTACCATTTTTTGATTGTATAAAACAGAAACATTGAAATTTTGTATTCCTGTCTCTTTTCTATAAGTTTATTTCATTGGCCTACATCACAAAAGTTGAAAATTGTGTTCTACTGTTCTCTTATAAATGATTAATTTAGCTACTGAACTGCATGTACTATCATTCTAAAGATTAAATATGAATTTATATAAAATTAAGAACCTGAAAATTATAATTTGTAAATGTATAAAACATTGTACTATATAAGAAATATGTGTTTTATTGCTCTTTTAAAAATTAATAATTTTGCTACTAAGTTACATGTAGAAGATCAGCTATATTATCATTCAGAAAATTATGTATGAATATATATACATTTCAGAAGTTGAAAATGATATAATATACTTAAATTATGAAAACAAAATGCTGTTAAAAATTATTTGTTTAGCTGCGAAGTTGCACGTAGACGTTCAGATGTATTATCATTAATAATATTATATTAATATATAAATGATTCAGAAGTTAAACATTATAATTTTTACATGTATACACATTATAATATATAGGTTATAATTTGTGTTCTACTGCCCTTTTAAAAATTAACAATTAAGCTACTAAATTGTATGTGGAAGTTCAGATGTATTATCATTCTGAATAAGAGAAAGAGAGAGAGAATTATCAAAGAATGAGGCATCACTCACTAACTGATTCACACGCTACCTTGTGATAGCTCTTGTGACATTCTGTAAGCCTGCTTTAGTATACAGGTGTGAAGAGCTATTGTTGTAGCAAGATGTCAGATACAAATGGTCAAGCACGTTTAGCATCACCAAGCACGCACAGCACTTAATTACATTCACATATTCTATGCATTGAACTCACTTTTAGCATGTAAGTAATGTTCAGCAAGTGCAAAAATTAAATTTAAAAAAAAATCTATTTTTTCAATTGATCCAGCTCATTGGTGCAGGTTAAACGAGTTCCTATTGCATGATTTTAACACCTGCTTTTTTAAATGAAAATTGCCTTACTCCATTTCCATGGTCTAAAGCTACCATGTGTGTCAGGATTAAAAAGTATTGAAGGAATAAAGTGCAGGCCATTTATCTTTAGGAGTGTCTGTGAACCAATGTAACCTCCAGTGTAAGTGTGCAGAGCAGAACATGTAAATTAAATTCTGTCGAAGCAAATGGATTATGTATTTGGGCTGACGATTGATAAATCATGTCTACTCTTGACCCATGTGACCTGTGACAGCCATTTGTGGTTTATCCTGTCAGTGGTGCATTGGCCCAAGGTCACTAGGGAAAGGTGTAAATAAATCATTCTAAAGACACTGATTTGATAGAAAATCTTTTATTTTTTCAAACATTAATTAAAATGTACTATGTTGCCACCATGTTCAGTTTGGCTTTCTAGAGACATCCCATTTTAGTAACTTCTAGTAACAATTTTTCTTAAAGTGTATTTAACTTAAAAAATGTAATAGATTGTAGCTTAGTAGTCCTTGGATATGGTGAATAGATTAAGCAGATTTCTTCATCTACATTACCAGCATGGATGGTTGAATTCTCTCTTCAAGGCTATTGCATTCTGACAGCCAGCAGTCATACAGTGCCTGCATCTGATTGGATGTAGGCACTGTTTGCCCAACAATTTTCTGACAGGCTTCTTTGACGATAGTTGATTGAACAATCGGCTTTTGACAAATAGAGCATTGGCGGCATGGTCATACATTGCTCAAATTTTACCCAAGCCAGAAAGAATTTGCCGAAATACGGCCAGCTTTAGCTTCCTTATTTCCTGTCTTCTCCTGGAAATCCTGCCAGTAACCTGCTTTATGGCTATGCTCCCTCACTGCACTGTATCTACTCACTGCCATGTATCTATGGAGGAGCAGAGTTGTCTGTCACTTTAGGCTGCATTCCTGATTTGGATTTCAAACACCTCCTTCTCCACATCTCCATTACATAGCGGGGGATTTTTTTTGTAGTCCACAAAAGATAGCTAGGTAAGCTAATAACATTTGTTTAAATTTAAATTCAATATACAGGATGTTACAAGGATACAAGATTTCAAAAACAGGGATAATTGCAGAAAAAAAGTTTTTGTAAAAAAAAGAAAACCAATGTAGCCACTTTTCCCAAGGGCTGGTATGCCCTTGTTGTTCTTTAGATACCCTTTAAATTTAAGCAGGCAGATATATAAATCTGAAATTAGAAATTAATTTAGATCTCTAATCATTAATGCATAATTCAATTTATTGTTTTAAATACAAGCAGTATAAGTACATGCATTTCATTTGGTATCAGCTTCTTACCATCCACTGTACAGTCAGTGCAGCAGACCTCAGAGAGGGGGAGAGAAGAGCAGCACAAGGAGCCAATAAGGTGTACCGAAGTGCAAACAACATGGTGATGGGAGGAGAGGATATAGTGACACAACTAATCAGTGTGCTGCTTCTCCTTTCATTGTCCAGTCACAGCTTGAGGATGAAAAATAGACCTGGAAGTAAAAGTGAAATTACAGCAGAGAAAGGTTTAGTCACTTTCCCTGCTAGACAAGGCGGCGCTGTGTGACAGAGCTGTCTCGTCAGTCAAAACTAGCACAGACAGGTGAAAAAGATAACAGCATGCCTTTTGGTGAAACATTTAACATTTTCTAATTATCTTTTGATGGGGGTAAGAGACTGAAGAAGGAAAAGGAAAGGGGGGGAAGTTCCAACCTAAGGCGAGAGGAAGGGGAGAAGAAAGGGGAGGGGGAGTGGTTGAGAAGGGGAGCTTTCTCCTCCTAATTGCATTATTCATATTGGGACAAGAATTTGAATTCTTCCCAGTAACACAATTTCTTAGTCTGGTCTGCAGATTTATCTCTAAAGCCTGGTATACACGGTCGGACTTCCATCGGACTTTTCCGTGGATTTTTGTCCAAACGGAGTTGGCCGGGCCCACCCATTGCATACACACCACAGGACTTTTCTGCAAACTTTCCCTAAACTTTTTCCAACATCACGTGGTTTTTCTGCTCTTTACCGCCACCATTTGGTCAACTTCTGCTATTGTTGGTTGATTTTAACATTATTTGTTTTGTCCATCGGACAAAAGTCTGATGGTTTTCTGTACACACGGTCGGACTTTGCTCCATCGGACTTTTGTTGGCCAAAAGTTTGTCCGTTTGCAGACCGAACTTTTGTCCGATGAAAACAAAAAAAAACTAAAATGTTTGTCTGATGGAGCGTACACACGGTCGGATTGTTGGTCCAACTTGCTCAAAAAGAAGTTTGTTGGCCAAAAGTCCGACCGTGTGTACGTGGCTTTAGAGCAGTGGTAAGGTCTTCCATAGTCTGAAAATCGTTTACCCTGTCAAATCCCTGCCAGAGTGGGCGATTTTTTTCCACTACTTTAAATGCAAACCATGGCAGCGTTTAGTAAATTAATTAGCAAGGACTATATCTCTTCCGAGGTATGGGTGTAAGATGGAGAAGGATGGCATCAGGCATTACTAATCGGTAAGAAGAGGATAGGGAGTGTCACATGGCTCCTTCTTCTCAACAGTTCCTTTCAAAAGGGGTCAAGTCCCATTGAGAAACTATGGGGTTTTGGTAAAGAATGGAGAAAATGTAAGTTGGTATTGGTGCTCAATTGAGGTATGGAATATTGGGTTAAACTGGTCTGAGAGGAACTGTCCAACAATGGGCATCATAGGAGAAGTGAAACTCCTGACATTAACTAGTGAAAAATACCATCCAATGGGCCTATTAGAGGGTGTTTGACCAGGGATCTGGGCCCCTGCTGTCCTGCCCATGGGAGTCCTGACGGTAAAACAGGGAATAAATCCTGTTCAAGCAGGTCCCATAATTTGTATTAACCTTAATAAAAACGTTTAATGTAGTATAGTTAAGTGCCTTCCTGCAAGTTTAACGCTGTATATTTCATTGCGTTACGTGCCGTTTAATGCAGTACAGTTCAGTGCGTTACTGCAAGTTTAATGCTGCATATTTCAGTGTATTATCTTCCGTTTAACGCAGTACAGTTCAGTGCATTAATGCAAGTTCAACGCTGTATATTTCAGTGCGTTATCTGCTGTTTAACGCAGTACAGTTCAGTGCGTTACTGCAAGTGTAATGCCGTATATTTCAATGCGTTATCTGCTGTTTAAACGCAATACATTTCTGTGTGTTAGTGCACGCTTAATGCAGTAAATTTCAGTGCGTTACTGCAAGTTTAACGCCGTATATTTCAGTACGTTATCATCTGCTTAATGCAGTATAGGTAAGTGCATTACTGCAAGTTTAACGCCATATATTTGAGTGCATTACCTGGCATTTAACGCAGTACAGTTCAGTGTGTTACTGCAAGTTTATTGTCCGTATATTTCAGTGCATTACGTGCCGTTTTACGTAGTACATTTCTGTGCGTTACTACAAGATTAACGCCGTACAGTTCAGTGTGTTGTTGCAAGTTTAACGCCGTATATTTCAGTGCGTTATCTTCCATTTAACGCAGTACAATTCAGGTCTTCAGGCCTGGTACAGTTCAGGAGGGGGGGCGCTCTCTCGTCCCCCACTCTTTTCCTGCGGCCTGCCAGGTTGCGTGCTCGGATAAGGGTCTGGTATGGATTTTTGGGGGGAACCCCACGCCATTTTTTTTTTTTGGTGCGGGGGTTCCCCTTAAAATCCATACCAGACCTAAAGGGTCTGGTATGGATTGTTAGGGGGACCCCAACGCCATTTTTTTTTAAATTGTCACAGGGTTCCCCTTAATATCCATACCAGACCTGAAGGGCCTGGTAATGGAATTTTTGGGGGACCCCCACGGATTTTTTTTTTTAATTTTGGTTCAGGGTTCCCCTTAATATTCATACCAGACCCAAAGGGCCTGGTAATGGACTGGGGGGGGGGCATGCCGTTTTCAATGAGTTTTATCTGTATTGCCGGGACCCGACAATTCATTAATAGCCGCGAGTAGTTTTAAATTACTTTTTTTCCTTCAGAAATGACATTTTGTGCAGGGACAGTTCTAAACACGGGAAACATGCGCTACTTTACAGGCATACTATAGACACCCCCCAGGTACGAAATTTAAAGGAATATTTTACTTTTATTGTTTCACTTTAAGCATTATTAAAATGACTGCTCCCGAAAAAACGGCCGTTTTTAAAACTTTTTTTGCATTGATACATGTCCCCTGGGGGAGGACCCATGTCCCCAAAAACTTTTTATGATAATAACTTGCATATTAACCTTTAAAATGAGCACTTTTGATTTTTCATGTTCGTGTCCCATAGACTTTAACGGTGTTCGCGTGTTTGAACACATTTTTTGCCTGTTCGCATGTTCTAGATGCGAACCGAACCGGGGGGTGTTTGGCTCATCCCTAATGAAGAGCTTTCCAGTCGAAGATCCACTGGCTTACTGGGTCATGAAAATAAAACACTGGCCAGAACTTGCCCAGTATGAAATTGAGCTGCTGGGCTGCCCTGCATCCAGCGTGCTTTACGAACGGGCATTCAGTGCTGCTGGAGGTTTTGTTACTGATAATAGAATGCGTCTGTCCACATACTCAGTGGACTGTCTGACATTTATCAAAATGAATAAGTCCTGGATTACCAGCAACTATGAAGCCCCTGATGCCAACGTCGCTGATTAAGTGTTTTTTGGGATGTGGAATCTCTGCACGACTTCTAGGCTGCCTAGCATTGTCTGTGTTTATTTCATCTGGAAGAATTTTTTTGGTGTAGGTTTCATGGGCACAATTAACACCCAAAGAAAGACCAATTTTTCTGCACCTGTTTGACAGGTGCATATCATTTAAATTTTTGACAGCAAGGCCAATTCTTGCTTTCATCAAGAGCACCTCTATAGGGTTACTGTGTGAAGGCGCCGACACCCAAAGACCAATTTCTCCACACTTGTTTGACAAGTGCATATCATTGCAATTTGTGACAGCAAGGCCAATTCATGCTTTCATTAAGAGCACCTTTATAGGGTTACGGTGTGAATGCACCAACGACACCCAAAGACCAATTTTTCCACACCTGTTTGTTAGGTGCATATAATTTAAATTTTTGACAGCAGGGCCAATTTTTGCTTATATCAAGAGTACCTCAAAACGGTTACGGTGTGAAGGCATCACCGACATCCAAAGACCAATTTTTCAGCCCCTGTTACTTCCAAAGTCTATGGATGAGGCACCAGAATTTATCCCAAAAAATCTCTATTCTTGTTCTCAGTGCACTATATTGTGGCCTCATCATACAGACTGGCTCCGCAAGCCGTTGCTTACAAAATAAAAAAAGCTTGCAGGGAAAATGTCCTTTTTTTGGGCTTTATAAATGCAATTATTTCTGCAGCAGCTTCTATACACAGTACAGAGGTTCCACTTTACAGGTAGACTAAGGGGACCCCAGGTACTATATTGAAAGGATTTTTTCATTTTTTTGCTTTCACTTGTTAAGGCTTAAGCCTCGTACACACGATTGGATATTCTATGGATTCTGATCCGATGGTTTTGTCCATCGGAAATCCGATGAAGCTGACTTCCATCAGTCTTGCCTACACACCATCAGTCAAAAAACCGACCATACCAAAACGACGCAACGTACACCACGTACGACGGCACTATAAAGGGGAAGTTCAAATCGAATGGCGCCACTCTTTGGGCTGCTTTTGCTGATTTCGTGTTATCGCGTGTTAGTAAAAGTTTGGTGAGAGCCGATTTGCGCTTTTCAGTCCCCGTGCTTTGCAGATCATTTCCTGGTGTTCAGTTTGTGCTTGTGGGTTCGTATTTGTTATTCAGTGCGTGCAGTCAGGTCTTTACTGTTTTGCAGTGCCTTCTTGGCCGCTCGTTACTTTTTTTCAGGTCGTTCTTCTTAGGCCTTGCTGTTCCGCGGTGCGTTCTGTTTGAGTTCGTTCTGACCAGCTGACCGGTTTAAAACCATGTTTGAAGTACGTTCTCGTCGTAGAGCTCGTGCTGGCTATGGACTTGGAGTTGCGGTTAACACTGTAACCCGAGTTCAGTCCGTGAACAGGGTGAGGAGGAGTTCATGGACCAAGAATTGGTTGCTCCAGTGGGACCAATTCTCTCATATGTCTCTGCTGCGGGAAATCCATGAGAATAATCCTGATGATTTCAGGAATTATCTCAGGATGACGGACCCCGTTTTTCACCGTCTGTTGGATTTTCTGTCCCCCTATATCACGAGGCAGGACACTGTGATGCGCCAGGCCATCGCTGCCGAGCAGAGATTTATTGGCACATTGAGATACCTGGCGACTGGGAGAAGCTTGCAGGACCTCAAGTTCTCAACAGGCATCTCCCCCCAGGCTCTTGGGATCATTATCCCGGAAACGTGTTCTGCCATCATCCAGGTCCTGCAGAAGGACTATATGAAGGTAAGTTTTCTCCTTTAACATCACATTCTAGTTTGTGAATGTTTGCTAATGTATTGTCTTTCTTTCCTCCTTCCCAAACTACCCTGATTGTAATATGCTGGGAATGTCCCCTTTCTCCCCATGCATGTTTTTACTTATAATGGCTCTTTTTTTTGGCCTAAATGCCTATTTCCCTTCACTAACCTCTCCAGCATGCTATCCTGGGCCCAAACACACCTAGCCTAGTTTTTTCCAGCTATGAGTAAGCATCTATCTTTGATGTGAAACGTGTCAGCTATCCACCCCTGCATGTCAGTTTTCTGTTTTTGCTTGTTTTTGGACTTTTGAACCCATGTATTAACTTTGGATTTTAATTTTGGAATTTTGAAAATAAATAGTTTATACAGAGTGTGGCAGTCCAGGGCTCTTTCCTTTTCCATGCACCAGTGCAGAGCCAGCACCTGTTTCAGTATCAGGACGGGAGCAATCTTTGGAGCTGCACAGCTTGGAGCGGTACACACCTTTCACTAGTTTTTTCTTAACAATGTTTTTTGTCAGCGCCATAGTATTTTTGAACCCCTCCCCCCCCCCCTAAAATGTGTCCAAATGTTTTAGTTCACATTCAAGTTCAGCGGTGTGGTAGAGCCTTTTTTTTGGGGGGTACAAAATCAGCTATAACCCCACCCCCCCTCTTAGAATATTTTAAAATTTCCCATCAGCGGGAGTCATCTGATAAGTGGGCCTTCTATTTTTGTGTTTAAATACTCCCTCAAATAATAAATGTTATACTGATGTTGGCCAAGAATGTCTTTGTGTAATCTGCTTGCAATGTAAAGTTCAAAAGTACTAATGTATTCTTTTTGTTTGACTCCACAGTTTCCTTCAACACTACAGGAATGGCAGACTGTGGCTGACCAATTTGCCCAGCGGTGGGACTTCCCCAACTGTGGAGGGGCAATTGATGGCAAGCACGTCCACATAGTGCCGCCACCCCATTCGGGGTCATTCTATTATAACTATAAAGGTTTTAAAAGTCTTGTGTTAATGGCGGTGGTGTCGGCACGGTATGAGTTCCTGTATGTGGACGTGGGGAAGAACGGCCAGATGTCCGATGGCGGAGTGTTTGCTCAGATGGAGTTCGCTCACCGTCTGCAGTCTGGGGGCCTGGCACTGCCTCCAGATGCAGACAACGTGGATGGACTTCCCTTTGTTTTTATGACGGATGAAGCCTTTCAGACAGCTATCCACATGGCGGAATACAAACTCAACCACATAATTTTCTGCTGCTGCATATTGCACAATTTCTTGAGACGATACTCTGCAACATATATATCTTCAGTTGGGCCTGAGGCCGGTCTATCTGAGATGAACATTCTGACCGGCCTGGACACTGCCCGTACTGGCTTGGCCCCCCAAAGTGCCCGTGAAGTACGTGATAAATACGTTGAGTACTTCACGGGTAGGGGGGCCATCGCAATGCCAGACCATATCTGACCTTTTAAAAAATAAATAAAATGAAAAATATATATTGGAAAAACGTGTTTTGTCATTATTGCTGTTTTACTTTTTTATTATGTGTCTCCCAGGTTTTTGTAGTGCCAAGTGTATTTGTCTTTAGTAAATAGCCACAATTGTTACAGTAAAAAACATGAATTTTGCAGTTTCGGAACTGATATTGAGCATAGTAAGAACAAGCCACACATTTATGAGTGTCCAAAATATTTTTTACTCGGTGCACCACAGGTGCGTTTTTTTTTTGGACTAAATACAATGTAGAAATGTTTTGCTCCACATTTTGGAGAATACTAATATTTTTTGCTTTCTTTTGGTTTTGCATAAACATGCATGGATCAAAATAGCAAACATATAAAAACAATGGAACTTATAAAGTTCAACATGAAAATGCGAAACCTGAGATGGGTTGATGTCACCCCCGAACCATCCCAAATTTGAAGATGCACACAACAGTTTTGTAGTTGCCAAATGGGTCTTTTCTAAGTGAGCCCATGGCTAAAGTCAACATGTGCTATCTGCCATCATGGGGGATCAATGGACGTGCTTTGGGGGTGCAAACCCTTCCTCTCACCTATTTGAGTAGCGAGGAAGAGGTTTCACCCCCAAAACAGGGACATAGATCTCCTGTGACGGCAGATAGCACATGTTGACACCCTGTGTGTGCATCTTCAAATTTTGGCTGGTGGGAAAACAAGTGCAAATGTTTGTTGCCAAAAAATACAAAATAACAGGGGGGGGGGGGCTTCAGACTATTCGCCCCAAAATATCTATAATGCTATAATGTTTTTATATTTTTGCTCAATCACATTCATCCTATTCCTCATAATGGCCATTTCGCTACTACATTCCATTATTTCTTGAATAAGTATTTTGGCACTAGCACTTGAGAATGGAGGAGTTGGAGTTTCGGACACACCACCACGTTCATCCCCTAAAAAACAAAGCGTATTCAGAAATATGCAGGCCTACATCTGTTTTTACCTTGAAGTTGTGGTGACAGACACTGACCTGTTGTGGTGATAAACTCCACCTCTCCTTCCTCCACCTCTCCTTCCTCCACCTCCGCTTCCTCTACCTCCGCTTCCTCCACATGCTGATCTTGGGGTGCTTTTGGATCTTGGTTTTCTTTATGTGGTCTGTGCTTCCTAGGCTCCTCTCCCCTATGAGAATGAAACAAACAAAAGGTGTCCTTTAGCACACAGAGATTTTAGGGCATAAATTGTAAACATTGCTTGGAAGTGGGGTCAAATTGTTAGTTATGGCTGAGTTCCAAGATGAACACATGAGATTTTGTGAATTCAACAAAGCAGGAATACTTTTATTTTTGCACCAAAATAACACACATGGAGACACCCCAAGGTATCCACTGGAGCACCTGTGTGTGACACCCTAAAAAGGTTGTTCAGGTGGCCCACACTATAGTGCTCCTGAGTTAAAAGCTGTGTAACCAGCTGCTTGATTGTCCTCTCCTTTACCCAGAATCCAGTTTATCATTTCACATTCTATTTAATTACAACACATCATCTAGCCCACAATGTTTAGAAATGTTGTTTTCATTAAAATATGCATGACCACATGTGGTTTACGTGTATATGTGCAAAACATGTTCTTTTGAAGACGATCGTTGTTTACTACGAAACATTACCAAAGAAGTGGACACTCAATATAACATAAAGGTTGTCATTTTACAATGTGAAACCAGACAATCCAAGCACATGTAGCAAAACATGCAAGAATAAATATTACAATTTGAAATAACACAGGAAATAAACTTACTTTTTTCAAGGCTTTTTTTAAGCTTCCTATACTGCTCCGGCTCCCTCAGCTTCAGGTCAGACCACTATTTACGGAGCTGCTCCTTGGATCTCCTGACCCCAAATTTTTGATAGAGACCCCTCGCCACTTTTTCCAGTATTTGAGATTTCCGGAGATTAGGGGTGTCTTATGGCCCATGCTTCCCATCGTAATCTTTCCTCCGCAGGATGTCCACCATCTCCGCCATCTCAGCAAATTACATATTAGTCGCCTTGTATCTTTTATTCCTGGATCGGGACGTTCCCGCCTCCGGGCTTTCCTCGCCGGTACTTACTAATAAAGCACGCACCTGTGTCACCGACATGTCATCATCTCCCACTGTGCGCCGAAAGAGAAGGGGCGGGGAAATGCAGAAAAAGAACGTCATGGGCGGGCGACGCGGGCGGAGTTACACGCATGCGCAGGGTATATAAATGGGAAACAAGGTTATGGTTGCGCAGAGTAAGAACGACCGGAAGTGACGAAAAAACCCAAATAAGGTAAGAATGAAACTTGGACCTGCAGTGGCCTATAATGGTTCCTGATTGTAAAGGCCTATATTGGGATAAGATTATGACAATTGAAGCTGACCTCTACTGTTTTTATCTTGTGTTTTATCTTGCAGAAATAAGTATGCATAAACTAAGGGAGCCCGACATTATGTTGGTATTCATTGAGAAATACAAAGAATTGCGCAACCTGTGGGAGCTCCAACATCCTTCTTACCACAAGAGTGGTGTACGTCGGGCAACAATTAACCAATTAGCGGAATATATGAAGACCTGGGTCCCAGAGGCTGACTACACTATGATGAACAATAAGATAAACAACATGCGGAATGCTTACAAAAAAAGCTACACAGCAGTCCGCGCTTCTAGGAGATCAGGAGCAGCAGCAGACAAAGTACTTCAGCCCAAGCTGTGGTACTACAAGCATCTGCAATTTCTGGAAGACCAGATTGAGGCCAGGGAATCACTTTCCAGCCTTCCCTTAACCCTTCCTTCCACCCTTCCCTCCAGCGTTCCTTCCACCCTTCCCTCCACCCCTGCAGAGGGAGGGGAGGAGCCACCTGAGCTCAAAGAGCCGGATCTGCGCATCTTCAGCCAGGTATAGTATTTTCAAACATATTTATTGGCCTCAATGTACTATTGTGAACTAGATTTATTATTCACTCATGAAAAAAATTAACCCAAAAAACAAAAAAAGGTTTTTTTAAAAAAAAATACAAGATTTTTAAAAAAGTGGCCAGAAATGATTGGTACAGTATCTATCAAAAATGGGGTCAGAATGAAAGTCTTTTCAATTTATTGAACATTCAAATTGCAACAGTCATGAGATAAAAATTGTGTGTGATTGATTCAACAAAATATCAAACTATGTCCCTTTTTTCTACACAGGATGAGGTCAGCCAGGAGGAAGAGGCGCAGGAATGTGGCAGGCAGGAGGAGGCAGGGGTGAGTGGCAGCCAGGAGGAGGCAGGGCCAAGTGGCAGGCAGCAGGTCCCCAGGCCTAGTGGCAGCACACAGTCACAAGTGGCTCCCCTCCACGTCAGACCAAAAAAACATCGGCGGATGACACCGGTGGAGGAGGAGTCACTTCAGATGATACGTGACGCTGCTGCCATCATGAGGGCCCCCCTCAACCCTGTTGAGGGCTTTAGTGCCTACCTGGCCAAAAAGTTGTACCAAATGGAGGCGGGACAACGTGCCCTCTGTGAGCATCTTATATACATGGCCATTCACACGGGGGGGAGGGGGCAGCTGACAGAGGCCACTCATCTCTGCTATCTGGCCCATCCTTCTCCTCCTTCTCCTCCTCCTCCTGCCACATTACCACCGACAGTGGCACAGCCTGCAAGGGTGCGTGGATGGGGCCGTGGAAGGAACGCTGCAGAGAAGCGTGGAGGGAAGGCTACGGGAAAGAGCAGAAGGTGATTCCCTGGCTTCAAGCTGCTCTTCCAGAAGTTGCAGTTTGTAGGAGTACCACAGCTTGGGATGATGTATGTCTTCGGCTGCTGCTCCTGATTTCATTCTGTTGTTTATTTTATTGTTCATCATAGTAATGTCTGCCTTTGGGGTCCAAAGTCTTCATATATTACGCTAATTTTCAAATTGTTGCCCTTCGGGTTTATTTTTTTGTTTTGCCAGAATAAATGGAGATTTGATTTCAGCAAAAATACTTGCCTGATGTGTTTTTATTGTGTGAGTAGCAAGAACATTTCATAAATACAATGTGTAATTAACAAGGGACACCAACCTCCTTGAGGGAAAAATGAAATAAACATATGTTGTTAGGAGAACTTGACACCAAAAAAAAGGCCACAAGGAAAAAATATATATATATATATATATATATATATATGGATTCGAATTCATTTTTAAAATTAGTGAGGTCTGGCTTTAAGAATAGATCAAATTATTCATGAGATCACAAGAAACAATAAAGAAATAAGTTTGTCAGAACTCGGGATAAAGATCTGCAGCAAATAAATAAAATAAAACACCATTCTAAAGAAGAAAACAATGCGCTGCATTAAAGGAGGCAATAATTTGCAGAAGGACGAATGTGCTCTCTCCATTAGGAACGCTAGTTTTACCAGAACAAGCGCTCCCGTCTCTTAATTCAGTCTGAGCATGCGTGGGTTTTTTATCCGATGGACTTGCCCATAGACGATCGGAATTTGCTATCTGATTTTGATCCATCGGAAAAATTTAAAACATGTTCTATTTTTTAAAACCGATGGAAAAAAGACCGATGGGTCCCATACACGATCGGTTTGTCCGATGAAAAAAATCCATCGGACTGTTATCATCGGTAAAACCGATCGTGTGTACAGGGCTTTACAATGACGTGGCTTTAGGGGGCATACAGGCTGGCTGTAGCTCAATGAACACGGGTGCATGGTCAGATATGGCGTCAATATGTCCTATCCGGACATCGGAGGCCATAGGTAAAAATCATGTTGTAAAAGAAAAAAAATAGTATTAGCGAAAAAGAGCCATGTACAGGGGAATAGTATGAGTAGTCCCTTTTCTTAGTATGCAGAACATGCCAGATGTCGATAAGGCGTTGGGCATGTAGAGTCCTCCTCATCCTCGCTGCCATTGACATCTGAGAGATGCCATCAGAGGTATATTTAGAGGGGTCAATTGTAAGATTGAAGTCACCTCCCAATATTAGATTTCCCTCCATGAATGTTTCTAGTCTGGTTTATACAGAGTCAAGGAATTAAATCTAGTTTGAGTTAGGGAAGTAGACATTTGCTAGGGTGAAGATATTTTGCATGGTACACTCTTTGACAAACAAAAATCTGCCCTCTGTGTCTGAATCGTAGGCCAGATATCGCAATGATATCGATGATGAAGCTCATAATTTAATAAAAATCAGTCATGAAAGAAACACAAGCACTGTGCTGTTTAATCTGCTATAAGGGAACAGGATCTCCTTCTGGGTATTCCTTTCATCTATATCAGACTCTCATCCTAGATTTGGGTCTGACATGGATGTTAATGGGGAACCTCACACAAAATAAAAGGCATGGGGATTCCAACTAAAATACATACTGGACCCTAATCCTTGATGAGGATTTAGTATGAATGTCAAGGGTAAAAACATGCAACGGAAAAAAAACTTATTTGATCATGCACCCTGGCGGGTTGCCCACGACTTCCTTAGCAACCATTGACATTAAGTAAGATGTAATGTATATTAACACTAATTCTGCCGCTACATTACATGATTCTTGCTTTCCACTGGATGAGTAAAATGTCCAGCATTCAGACAAACGCACCAACAGCCAAAGTTTACTCTGAACTTTGAACTCATTCCTAGTTAGGGTAGGAAGGTAAGAATCTCAACACATATTAACCTCTATGCTTTGAAATACAGCATCCCTAAAAAAATACCATAGTTGTGCTTCCTATTGAATGTTTCCTACATATACACTGTGCTGTTTAATCTGTTTAATTAAATTATATTACAATTAAATAATATACTATAATATTTTATATATATATTATTATCAGATGTTTTAACCAACTAGCCTATACTGTATCCCCCTGTAAAAGAGCCACTATTGAAGAAACCTACACTGAGAGAAACATGTAGGCTGCCATTGCTGACCTTTCCTGATACCTGATAAAAATAGTTGGCTACCTGTCATGTAATTTCTAATGGCCTCAGTATTTTCAGAGCAGTCACAGAATAGGTAGATAGGCAAGTAAGAAGTTCTGACTCTGCTTGCTGTTTGCTTGTTCAAAGTCTGTTACTTGGAAATTGTTTGAGCTAGAAAGAGTCAGGCAACAAGCATTTTCAGAAATTAGATCAGCAGTGGCAACCCAAGAATTTCTCCTTCAAAATGGTCTAGGCTAGCTTAAGGAAGGTGTATAGCAATAGCCATAGTAGCCCGAGTGTCTGCTATGGGGCATGGGGTAGAAAAGGGGCTCCATTAGAGAGGCTTTTAAGGAAAACTAAACTATGAAAATTCCAATATAGAAGGGTTGAAGTTGGACCTATGTGAGTCACGGACTCCCTCTGTGCACTAAGAAGCATTTTCTTAGTTGTCATAGCTGTGTATTGCCCTCTAAATTTTTGCTACAAACAAAAATAAAAGCGGAGCGCCACCTAAAAGGGAAATGTGCTTTAAAGTGGATGTAAACCCAGATTTTTTCTTAATTAAGACTCATATCTGTTACAGCAGAGGATGTAATTTAATCTTTGCCCAGTCTTGCCGGAAGAGTTAATCCAACTGTGAGCAATCCTCTTATCTTTCTTCAGTTAGATAAAAACAGACACACAGAGAAATAGGTGTCTGTTCTTCCCCCTTGCTGTGAGTGACAGTTGTTTTTCTTATCTCATGCACGAGTGTGAGAGAGGCATATCCCCCTCCTTTCTTCTCTAGCTCTCCCAGGATTGACTTCTCCACACCTCAGCATTATTGGGAATGCTGAAGTCATGTGGTGACTTTCCTGGCTTTTGACTGAATGTTAGTTATCATGGGGCATAATCCACAGGAGCAGCAGAAGTTCAGTGTAAGAAATATTGACGCCTGGCCAAGGGAAGTGTAGAGGTGGGCGGGGAGTCTACTGACATCACGACTCTGCCCAGAGAGCCCTGGACAACAGACCCACCCACAGAATCCAGAGTATTGCAGGGCTCCAAACAGCTAAAGGGGAGATATTTGACAGGTAAGGATACATGCAGGAGGCATGTATATCTTTATAGATTAGCACTATGGAAGTAATTTAGAAATGATGAGAGTGGGTTTACATCCACTTTAAGCACTCCTCCCCATTTAGCATGTATTTTTTTTTTTTTTTGAGGGGAGCGGGTACCTAGTTTTGACAGGTACCCCCTCCCACTTCCGTTCGGATCACTTAGGCAATCCGAGCAGACATTCTTCTCTCCCCCACCCTCCCTGCAGTCTTCTGGGACACGTCAGTGTGAAGCTGCAAGCTGTCACAGCCGAAATGATGACTCCGGGAGAGGAGAGGGAGAGAAGCAACAACTCGGGTGTCCACATCGCTGGATCCTGGAACAGGTGAGTGTGTGTTTATTAAAAGTCAGCAGCTACCAGAGGCGTATCTAGTGAAATGGCGCCTATGGCAAGCACTGAAACTGCGCCCCTGTCAAAACATTTGAAACCCATCTTTCAGATAATGCGGACAGGACATGGTTAGAGGCTGTGGACATGGTAGTCTCCTCCTCTGTCCCCCTTCATATTACCATACCTTTCCACAACAGTCAGTGTCCGCCTTCTGTTCTGTCACTGTGTCCTGTTCACCTCTCCATTCAGGCACTGTGCACATCAGTGTACTCTCCTCCTCTGCCGAGCCGGCTTCACCCCCCAGTAGTGTCCTCTTGAGTCCTCCTGTGGCCTGTGCCTCCTCTCTGCACCGTTGTGCCACTGCGGCACCGCTGAGAACGAGTGCCTTCCATTTACAAACCCCAGCACTATCATTAAAAAAAAAGAGAAAGCTTCCATTACAAATAGTTTTGCATAAACTATGGAAGTGGGCATTACACAAAGTGTGGAAGGATTCAGGAATGCATTACGTACAGAGTTCAGGAGTGTGCTATGTACAGAGTGCCTTGTTCAGGAGTTTGATATGCGCAGGGAGTAGAATTCTGGAGTGCTGAATTTACAGAGTGCAGGGCTCAGGCGAGCACTAGGTACAGACTGCAGGTTTCTGGAGTGCCTTTTGCACAGAGTGCAGGGTCCAGAATCGGATCGCATGGGTGTTCACACCTATGCTATCCGATTCATGTCTGAACTGACGGTTCACAGTGCAATATGCGAGCTGAAATGGGGAGTGTCATTAGCAATGTATTGACACGCCCCAGCAGTTAGCATATGGCAGTGTGAACTGCTGTGCGAGTTGGGTGCGATGCAGGAACCCGTAGTGGATTCGCAGGGTTCCCGCATCGCACAAGTGTGAACCCAGCCAGTAAGTGAAAGTGGTGATTTGTGAGTGCATGGGCTACACAAGGCTGAAAAAAAAACCTGGAGAAGGGAACAGACAACTGATCCTGACACTTTATATCTTTGTCCCAGCCAGCGATATATGTCAACTTTTGGCTGAATAGGACCTGCAGCAGTGTGAACATCCAGGAATTGGCGAGCAAGCCGGCTGGATGTGCACTGTGCAGCTCCAATGACAGACTTCACCTGACAGATCCAAGCTGTGATGTCGGGTATGGGCGGAACTTCTACCCAGACCCGCCCCCTCTGTCAAACAACCAGTGTAATCAAAGAGCCGACCATAGCTGTCAGTTTTTTTTTTTTTGTTCAGCCTGCTGGTTGAATGAGAAAAAAATGAATAGTGTGTACCCAATTAGATTTTCAGTTACATGTCAGCTTTATTGTGTCCCCACACCAGGGATGGGGCCTTGGCACAGAGCAAAGCATTCACCAGGTGCCTTACAGACAGACAGACAGCAGGAGAGTGCAGGGATGGTGTCAGCAATGAAGGCGCTCAGCTGTAGTATTTATCTTTTACTTTGATCTGAATGGACGATGACAGGTTCTCTTTACTGCCAGACACCCCTAGGTGCCTGATCCTCCTCTCAGATCTCCTGTAAGGGGCCCTGGAGCTCACACACTGGACAGATCCAATCTGCAGAGAGATACATTATCTGCAATGAGAGATCACACTAATACATACAGAGAGCTGAGGGGAGGCCAGCCTGACACATCATTTCCCCCCCACCAGCACAGCATGTAGTACCCAGGAAGTGATATCCTCAGCACTGTACATAGTGATGGCACAATAACAAACACCAGGGCTGCAGACACATAAACCTTCTCAGAAAGTAGCTGACATGCTGGGACCTGTAGTCCCTCCTGTGAATGTCTCAATCAGAGCTCAGCCTCCTCTCACTATACACTCATCTCACATTCACCTGCTGCTCACACCAGAAAGGACATAGGAGGAGGGGCAGGGCTTAGATACAACGTGCTAGAGGGGAGGGGCCGCTGTGCTCTGTGTAAGGGAGGAATGGGGAAGTGTGGTGTGCAGGATGTGATAAGGAGGGGAAGGAGCATGTAATGAAGTGCATGTGAGCCGGCTCTTTCATTACACTGGTTGTTTGACAAGAAGGGGCGGGTCTGAGTAGCATTCCCTCCCATACCCAACATCACAGCTTGGATCTGACAGGTGAAGTCTTTAATCGGAGCTGCACAGTGCACATCCAGCCAGCTTGCTTGCCAATCCCTGGATGTGCTGGATGTTCACGCTGCTGCAGGTCCTATGCAGCCACAATTATGCAGGAAAAAGCCTTGCTGCCCAGCTACTTTGGAGTGCCCCCTTCAAATGGCATCCATGGCACTTGCCATTGGTGCCATACCCTGGATACGCCACTGGCAGCTACACTTTTTGCAGCTGCTGACTTTTAAAAAACACAAAAAATAATAATCCTGGAGCTCCTTTTTAACCCTGTATGTCTAAAGCAGCAAAAATACTTACGGTTACTATTGCCAACTATAACTTTCATCCATAGCACTGGTCCCTTGTAGTGTAGTGACAATACTGACAGCTCTCCAGCTCCTGTCCTTGGTTTAGGCATATGTTATGTTAAGATCAATGACATGTATTGTCACAGCTGACACTGCAAACTGCTACAGAAAGAGTTAGCCAGAGGGCCCCGTCAGAATTTGCTATGGAGCCCCATGAATTCTAGTTACGCCCCTGGTGTAAGGCTTTGTAGGTTTCAACCGATATTGCATATTCTTAAATTTTTTATTATTTGAACTGAACTTGTCATCCTGGCCAAAGCTCTAAAACCTATGGACTGACAGGGTTACCTCTGCATTGGCTTGGTCTGCTCTTGTCTTTCAAATAAATTAAAGTTTTAGATTTCCTCAGTATATATATATAAAAAAAAATGCTTATATGCAAACATTTCTTCCAGCCTTTTGATGTATTCACATTAGATTGTTTTTTTCTCTTAGTGCTGATTATACAAAGAACCACACCGCCTGTCTCTTTATTCCTTATCTAATCAGAAGACAATATGCAATGCTGTTTGGTTAAGACACCTTTATTAAAATTGCCAAGTAGAAAAAAAAATGGTTCTGTTTATTATAAAAGAGTGTGTGGAAGATTGTGACCCAAGTGATCGATATCAGCAGAATTGAAAAGATGGAAATATTTGTGGGCTGTTGTGAGGACGGTGAGGGGAGGAGAGGGGGGTTGTTGTACCTTTGTCATTAGCATAATATGGTTATCATTGGAACAAGGGGACCTAAAGTATGCAAATCTATAGACCGCTTGGGGAATGGTGAATATTGTTTGCATTAATCAGTATTAAATGTTCGTCTTTGCAAACAAGTAAGAAAATATAGATCAAAATACAATCTCAAAGGCGTTGTGCTAAAACCCTTGTTGTTTTCCCATCCTTTAACACATTTAAACTTTACACCACAATAGAAGCACCACATTGTTTTTTCATGAATTTCAAAAGCTTCAAGATCACAGAATTTAATACCACTTTGCCCAACTTTTGATGCTGTCATTATTTTTTTCAGGAGGGGGAGCATTTTTTATTGTTATGGATTTTGACATATTTTATTACATATTCTGTTTATACTTTCTTTAATATGTTACAGATCTGATGGTTGCAAGGAGGACAGGTCTAGGTGATCCGGTATAGTAAATACATATAAGATATAACGTGCTATGGTTTTTGTAGTCGAAAGCGTGACTAAGTTAAACAGATTTTAGTTTATATTAAGATATTTTGTAAGGTCACCTTGATATTGTTTCTCTATTCTACTGTATCAGACAAAAGTGCTGTAGATCTGTTTCACTCCAGCCCAAAACGTTTTTGTTTCATTTGGATAAAGTAGGGAAAGGTTAGAACTTTTTTTACTGCTGTCTGTGTTCATTTTTGGGAGATTTTTCCTCTTTTCATGTCTATTTGACAGTTTTCAGACAGAACAGGATAAAATATTTCCAATGGGAACACAGAAAAAAAAACATGTTTTCTAGTAGAGTGGGTGGGATTTAAAAAAATAAACACTTTGACATTATCCTTAAGAGGAAAGTGAAACTACAGAATACCTACATTCCAGGCATTCGTTCCTGAACCCATATGGCGCTAAACACGAATAACACTTGATACAGCATTCAGTCCCATTCAGTCACAGTGTATTTCAGCCCGCCAAAGTCTTTGACAGGCTGCAGGACTGGACGTTGCACCTTTGCCTCCAAGGTGGAATAAAACACTAGCATGACACGCCTAGTGTGCAAGGGGTCTAATTTTGATTTTAGTTCAGCATTTTATTAGATCTAAAGGATTTCTCGTTTTTAGTTTTTATCTCTCCTAATTTAGCATATATGCTGTGATTGCCAATTCTGCATGCACCTCTTTGTTTTTATATTCTTTTGTCACAACTTCCTTTTAAATTATTCATACATTTGATGTAGCCACACATAATTCACTTATTCTCATCATGTGAATTCCTATTGATGCAATGTTTTATTTTTTATGCCTCTAAACTTCCACTGCTGTACTTTCATTTCTCATGTTCCTATCTAGTGACCAAACAACCAAACATTGTATATTACCTTGTTGGTAGTGAATGATTAAACTGCGTTCTTTATTTACTTTTACTAAGCTTCTGTACAAGATTCTTTTTATTTAGTATATTGTATAAAAAGCACTATCTGAACTTTTTTTGTTAAATACCTATGCACTTGCTTAGCTCAGTATATTTGTTGTGCTCCCCACCTAATATGCATATACCACCACAGTGTGTAAAGTATACAGTATATCACCATATACCAACTGCTTATATTACCTGTTGGGTGAGCAACCTATACATTGTTTGCTGTATTATTACCATTGTTGAATTATATTGTTATTATACCATTTGTTTTATAGATTAGTCCTCCTGAGGAAGCGGTGCTACACCACAAAACTAGTTGAGGAAAAGGCCAATCTATACTTAGATATCTCTCTGTTTTTCGAATTTTTTAAATGTACTTTGTATGTCAATTTTATATGTAATAAATATCTATTTTTTTACATAACATTTCATGTTGTTGATTATCATTCCCGAAATAGTCCATTATAATCCATTGGGTGGGAATTGTGTAGGGTCAACCTCAGCAACTGCCCCTATATTCCCACCACTCTTCGTTTCTCTATACTAATCTGGATGATGGTACTTTACTATGGCTAGTTACGTTTTTATTATGTGAGGCTATACTCAAAAAAATTCTATATACCCACTGCTGGTAAGGCTTGAGAAAGTATTTACTTAACCCCAAATTATTTGTCTGTTACAATAACAACCCATTTGTTGCTTTCAGGAGACTGTCTTAACCATCACAAAATGGGTCCTTTCTAAGGAAGAACTCTGACAACTAGAAGAACTACACCATGACCTGGAAAGTGTATGTGTGCCGCTCAGGCTCGCTAGGGAGGGGGTATGTAGGTAATGCATTTTCAGCTGCTGCTAGAGTGTTGACAGGGGATGGAGCCCATCCTGGCTTTTGCGAAAGTTCAAGAAAGAAAGAAATAGACCCCTGGAAGTTGCACATCTATGATGTTTTTATTCCTATTAAAATATACTGCTTTTAATGCACTAGATCTCTGTTCTCTTTTTATTTCTAAAGCCATGTAATCATTGTTGATATCACGAGTTCTTCTGTTTCTCTGTATCAGTTTCCCAGCTAATAAGATGATGTTTTTTGGCAGAAGAACAGGTAGTAGACATGTGTGATTCCTTTAGTTTAAAATAGAAATTCAGACAAAATTTGCATGATTTGGAAATTTGAATGTATCCAAATCTCTGAATCACAATAGTAATGAATTTCAATAAATCCAATTTTTTTTTTTACAAAAACAACAAATGTATTTGTATTTATTGATTTCATTCATAGGACATGATGCTATAGTTTGGGCCCTTTGAAACATCTAAAAATAACATAACAACATAACGAATGACCTGAATTGATTTGGATCCATTCATTTTTATTCTAATGAGCATAGCATGAATAATCTTATATGATTCTTTTTATATTGGGGTTGAACTTGAGAGACCATTCGTTTGATTTGTATGTCCGTGGCCAAACAAACATAGTCAGTTGGGATTCTGGGAATAAACTAATTAATTTAACTTAATAACATATGAATGAATATGTAATTATTCAGATCCGTTTGTTTTATTCAGATGAGAGTGGAGCGGTAGGAGTCTTTGACTCCTGGCTAATCAACCAATTCTTTTTGCATTAACATTTTTCATTATAAAAACTGCATTACATATGAAATAGAAACATATTGCAATAAATACAGTTAGGTATAAAACTGAAATATGATGATTCCTACTTATTGTGCTTGGGTTGGATGGAGATGGATCCATTAGAATCACGAATCATAACATAAGAAATTAATCCACAATTAATTTAGTTCCTTTCTTTACTTTTGGATGCATGCGATTCTAGTCGATATCGTCCAGTCAGTTCATTCCATTTCTCTTTGTGGGGTGGACTAGTAGGGTTATAGCTAATCTTCCAAAATAACAAAAGAATAATAGAACTACAAATTGATTCTGAATAAAGAATATACAAAACAAATTCAAATATATGAAATTAATTCCGAAAACAAATCATTCCAACATAATGATGAAATGATTTACTGAATGAAGCTGAAGCTAAACAAATTTTTCCATTGTGCACATTTCTAATAGGTAGTAGAAAGAAGCTTCCCTAACCCTCAGGAGAAAGGTAAAGCCATTACATTCTTAAAAAGCACCAAAAAAATCACTAATTTATTATAAATTTCAACATACCAAATCTGTGATGGTTGAATTTTTATTTTATTTTTATTACTTTTTTAGCATAATTGAAAAAATTGGAAAAACAATGTGACCGGTGTTTGATGGTTAGCCTAGCACTGTCACATGAGGACAAGGAGGGAGTCCTTAGTGCATTTTAAACCTAATATAGAGGGACTGCAAAGGGCTTCATTTCATTGATGTGGCACAAAAATGTTTATTGAAAACATATTAATCTTCTTTTCCCCTGAAATAACCACCCTCACCCTTAATTACAGATGTTGTGGGGCCATAGGCTTTAAATAAGCCTGTACACGAAGATTCTTATTATTCTGTATCTCTTTACTGGTTTCTTATAAGTTTTGGTGTTAGCAATATCATCTTTGTTACTCCTTACCAAGAAGTCCAAATATATTATGAATGTGAGTTGAACTACCTTTCTTACATTAGCTAGGCTTTCTGAACTCCAAAGTCCTCTGGTTTTGAAAATATGAACGGGTCACGTTTAGATATGAAAATACCTAACAAAAGATCCAATAAGTTAATTCTAGTCAGAGTTATATCACAAAGGCACATGGTTTGTCCCATTCAAGACAAGGCTTCTCCACTCATTCAAGTCAGAAAGTGTCAGATCCCCTTCCACAAAATATCAATTCAGCCATCAGTACCTGGTGAATATTAAGGCATTTTCAAATGCCTTAGGGAAATATTGTATTTGCTCAGTACTTTGAGAAAAGGTGAGTTGACAGAATCATGAGAGGCATATTTACTAAAGGAGTTGAGAATCTTCAGACAATAAATTCTAGTTGATTTACTAAAGGGTTCAAGAATGTTTACACATTTAAGAGGTTTTTCACCTTGTGACCCACAACAAAATTAACAGGTGTCACTCAAGGCTCCACCAGGTCCTCTTGCATGACAAACCACTAGGAGTGCTAACTAAGACAGAGCTCGTTCCAGCTCAAAACATCTAGTGGGGAAAGGAAGTACTAAAAGTCGCACATCAAAGCAAAACCCATTAAGGAGGTGTATGACAGCCTCAGCCCAGGCTTCAACCAGGCCACGCTTCCCTATGCATTTCACTGTGGCCCCAGAGCTTAATTATGTTCCCCGTGATTAAGCTCCAGGGCCAGAGTGAAACGTGTTGTTGGGCATGGCCTGCTTGGAGCCAGGTCTGAGGCTGTCATACACCTCCTTACAGGGGTTTGCTGTAATGTGCAACTTTTAGGACTTCCTTTACCTACTAGAGGTTTTTCACCCTGTTTGAACACTGTAGCTGCTGACTTTTAATAAAAGGACACTTATCTGTCCAGGGATCCAGCGCCGTCCTCACCCGGGCTGGTTTTTCGCCAGTCTTCGGGTCCCCGGCATGTTAACTGTGGGAAGCGGGCTGTATCTCCTTGTGGTTTCACAGCCGGTTTCGCACTGCGCCAACTGGAAGTGGGAGGGGGTACCTTTCAAAACCGGGTGCCTGTTCCCCCCCAACCAAAAATTTCAAAAAGAGGAGGGAGGGAAGAGGGCATAAAGCGGTACTTATAATCATATTGTGTAGATGAAATACATATACGTATACTATACGTACACATAAACTGAATCCTCACACATTTTATTGTGTCAACATTTGCAATTCCTTTAACAATTTCACCTTTTGTGAATATTCAGTGCAATTATCCAATCATGTGAAAAGCTTATTCCATCTACAATTGGTTAGATAATAATGCATATTCACACAATTTATTACGCAAAGACTCTCAACACCTTTTAGTAAATCAGCCCAAAGGTCATCCCTCCAGGTTAAGTAGGAAGGATTACAACCTGTGTAATGTTTTTAATGCTGTGCTCCCATTGGCAGGTACCCCCCATTGTCAACTAAATAGGAAGTGAAGGAAATTTCAAATAGGATAGGAGAAAATCTGAGGACACCTGTTTTGGTGACAGCAGTCAAAAACTTTTACTCATTTTGGGGAGATTACCACTTACATTCTATCAAGTCACTTTCGCAAAAAGTCCCAAATTAGGACACAGACAGCAACAACAGCTTTGTAGGATTTCTAGCCTTCTTAACGTTATTCAAAACTGTTCCAAAAATTCTGCTTTAAAGTGGTTGTAAACCCACTTTTGCAACTTGCACCTACAGGTAAGCCTAGATTAAGGCTTACCTGTAGGTGCAAGAAATATCTCCTAAACCTACACGGTTTAGGAGATATTTGCTAAAAATGACATGCGTCGGTGTCTACGGCGCATGCGCGCCACAGACAACGGCGCGTTCATAGGGTTAATCCCATTCACAAATCCGGCTTAGCTAGATTTGACGGCTCCCGCTCGCATGTGCGGAGTCATGTCTTCGCCGCTCCGGCCAATCACAGCGCCGGAGCGGCACTGTGATTGGCTGGAGCGGCGATAGCCGGAAGTAAACTGCGGCTGGAGAGGGAGACGAGGACGCCTTCGGGGGCCCCGATCTAAGGTAAGTGATGCATAATAGGCTAGTATGCTAGTCATACTAGCTCATTATGCCTTTGTCTTGCAGGTTAGTTTGAAAAAAAAATTCTATAACAGGGTTTACAACCACTTTAACCACTTAAGCCCCGGACCAATACGGGCCATTATGACCAGGCCCCTTTTTGCGATTCGGCACTGCGTCGCTTTAGCTGACAATTGCGCGGTCGTGTCACGTGGCTCCCAAACAAAATTTGCGTCCTTTTTTTCCCACAAATAGAGCTTTCTTTTGGTGGTATTTCATCACCTCTGCGGTTTTTATTTTTTGCGCTATAAACAAAAATAGAGCGAAAATTTTGAAAAAAAATGACATATTTTTTCCTTTTTTCTATAATAAATATCCCCCAAAAATATATAAAAAAATTTTTTTTCCTCAGGTTAGGCCGATACGTATTCTTCTACATATTTTTGGTTAAAAATAATCGCAATCGGCGTTTATTAATTGGTTTGCGCAAAAATTATAGCGTTTACAAAATAGGCATTTTTATAAAAAAATTTTTTTACTAGTAATGGCGGCGATCAGCGATTTTTTTCATGACTGCGACATTATGGCGGACACATCGGACACTTTTGACACATTTTTGGGACCATTGTCATTTTCACAGCGATCAGTGCATTAAAAATGCACTGGTTACTGTGAAAATGACACTGGCAGTGAAGGGGTTAACCACTAGGGGCGCTGAAGGGGTTAAGTGTGCCTAGGGGAGTGTTTACTACTGTGTGGGGGCGTGGCTACGACTGACACGTCACCGATCTCCGCTCTGATTACACAGAGCGGAGATCGCTGACATTGTCAGTAGAGGAGCGGGGAGATGTTGTGTTTACACACACATCTCCCCGCTCCGAGCCTCCGTGAGACAATCGCGGGGATCCCCGCGGCGATCGAGTCCGCGGGACCCACGGTCCCACTCACGGGGAAGGCAGGGGGTCGCGCGTGACCCCGACAGTTAAAGGGCCACGTGCAGGTACGTGATTGTGCCTGTCCGAGCCATTCTGCCGACGTATATATACCGTGAACAGTCGGCAAGTGGTTAATAAGAGACCATTTCTGGTTTTATACGCCCTCCGTATACTTCAGTCCTCTATTGCAGTGGTTCTCAACCTCAGTCCTCAAGTACCCTCAACAGGCCATGTTTGCAGGTTTTCCTTTATCTTGCACAGGTGCTTTAAATCCGAGTCAATGGCTTGGTAATTTGTACAGCTATTTTATCTAAGAGAAATACCCAAAACATGGCCTGTTGGGGGTACTTGAGGACTGAGGTTGAGAACCACTGCTCTACTGAATGATGAATTAAATAAGGCATTTCTAAAAAGAAAAATAACTCTCAGATTTAACAAAAAAGCAACAGAGAAATGATCTGTTTCCAGTTTGCAGGAAGGGTGATTTTGGTTCACGTATTTTATATGCAAAAGCTCTAAATTCTTTTATAAAACCTAAATGATTTCAAATAGAAGACATTTCAGGCCTGCCCTCATTAGTATATATATTTTATTTTTTTTTGCCAATAAAAGTATATTGTTTTCTATTTATTTTTCAATTTATTCCTGCTCAGAAAAATAATAACCTTTGAAACTCATTTGGAACCACACAACATCCCAGATTATTCTGTTTGGCCTCTCAACTGCCCCCCTTTACTTTCAGAATAGCTGTGAGTACAGTGGTAGGCTATTTCAGAAAAACATGTGTAGCGATACCTCCAACTAAGAAGGCCGCAGATTTAGTTTGGGCCCTGAAGACAGCTCCGCCAACCCCCGGCAATATGCTCTACCCCCTACTGGCACAGCTAGTACTGACAGTAAATTGTATATCTTATACTGTATGAATAACTGAGCATTGAGACAATATTAAATTGAATAAAGGTAAGATTTTACTTGAGCTATTGGTAAAGAAAAGGGTAACATCAATGACAGTTTACAGAATAATCATTTGTAATGCAGAGCCCAACCACACTAACACACTATAAGGTTAACACATAACAAGTGCGCCACGCGGGTGACCGTTAGCTAAGTGCCCTGTGGCGCAGTAACCAAAACACCTTAGAAATCCCACCAGGCCTGGTTCTGATATCTACAACTTAGTCCTTTTTCTTCACCGGCAGATCTTTAACGGTGGTTCACATTAATAGAGTACAAACTTTGTAATCCAATGGGGTAGGTAAAGATGGGGTAGAAACTTGACTATGTGAACGGTAGGTTCAGTTCTAACAAGGGGTCTTCAATAAGAGCACTAAGAACAACTCATAGGCCACGGCAGTCTATAGGCCTATATGCAGTAACAGTATATTGTTTGGGCATATGCCCTCTCACCCGCCCGGACTACGATCCCAGTCCGGGAACTTCCACCTGTTGTGTCCTCACACACACACTCCGTCTCTTCAGCGATCGGGTCCCCGATCCAACAAGGCTGTAGTCAAGCAAAGTCAGATGCCACCCAGGCTCGCAGAGGGGTGGAAGGCTCTTTGGTGCTGCGCAAGGTCTCAGGCTTCAGGCCCTGCACTCCGACACATCCACACAGGAGGATCAGTCTGTGAAGTCTCGTGTCCCAAAGAGGCCGAGCCCAGCCTCGCCTCCTCCTTTTATAACCCCTCCCATGAGTCTCTGTGGCGGAACATTGCCGAATGGGGTTCTGGGTAATGTAGTCTCTCTGCATTAAAGGGGAACACCCCGCTACACACTCCCCGCACTTGAACTCTTTGGTCCCCAAAGATAAACCTTAACAAAGACTATGTACAACTCTAGACAATTCTACAAATGATGTTGGCATAGGGAATTCCCACCAAAACTGAGGAGTAGAATTCCCTTGCCCACAGGTCACATTATCATAGGTGGCCTGCCTAGCTGTGCCAGAGAGTGAGCTGGGGTTGCCCTCCACTAAATGGACAGTGGAGGGATCCGGATTTTCAGCATTCCTCCTAGCGGTAACTACAGAATCCTCTGAGCTTTTCCCCATTTGTGGGTAGGTCAGCTTCTTGGGAGGCCGGATGACTCTTCGAGCCCTTTGCTCTCTTGGGATTTCTGACTCTGGTGCCACAGGCTCTTCTTCCTCTGAGTAACCATCATGGGCATCTTCCCAGTAATCTGCTGAAGGACTAGAGGGGATGAACTCTGTGGCTTCTGGGTTCAGTGTTTCATCTGTGGTGTCCTCAGTGCTTGGAAGGTCTATGTTAGAAGTTCTTGGAGTTGGGGAAGGCCACAGCCAATTAAGTTCTCCATCCTCATTTTCACTAAGTTGAGAGGCCTCTCCATCTTCATCTCGAGAAGCCTGCGACCGAGTGTTCGGCCTAGGAGTATCCAGGATAGAGGCCGGTTCAGTGGAGTCTCCCACGGGAGGTATTCTAACTGCCTCAGCAAGAGGGAGCAGGTGGTTTCGATGCCACGTCTTCAGAGGGCCCACCTTTCCTTCCGGCTTCAACTTGTAGACAGGCAGGCCCGGCAACTTCCTACAGATGACATAAGGTTCAGATCTCCATCTATCTGCAAGTTTGTGCTTCCCAGGGACCCCCAGATTGCGTAACAGTACTCGATCCCCGGGCTGTAGGTCTTGTACCCGGACCTTCAAGTCGAAGTTTCTTTTGTTTCGAGCCCCCCTTTGATCTGAGGCCGCTTGAGCTTGTTCATAGGCTACTTTCAGGCTATGTCTGAGCCTGTCCACATATCCTTTGTGGGATGTGGCTGAGGAATGGTCCAGAGAGGTGCCAAAGGCCAAGTCCACAGGTAGTCTCGCTTCTCTCCCAAACATGAGTCGATATGGGGAGTAGCCTGTAGCATCACTGATGGTGCAGTTGTAAGCATGTACTAGAGCTTCTATATGTTTGCTCCAATGTTGCTTTTTCTCACTTTCCAGAGTCCCCAACATGTTGAGCAAGGTTCGGTTAAACCTTTCCGGCTGAGCATCTCCTTGTGGGTGGTAAGGTGTAGTTCGAGTCTTCTTGATCCCCAACGAATCCAGGAGTTTCCGGATCAGTTTACTCTCAAAGTCCCTTCCTTGATCTGAATGAAGTCGCTGTGGCAGCCCATAATGGACAAAGTACTTCTCCATGAGTACCTTGGCTACGGTGGAGGCCTTCTGATCTTTGGTTGGGAAAACTTGGGCATACCGGGTGAAATGGTCGGTTATCACCAGAACATTTCCTAGTCCACTCAGGTCGGGTTCAAGGCAGAGAAAATCAATGCATACCAGATCCATTGGGCCTTGACTTTGTAGATGGCCCATTGGGGCAGCTTGATGGGGTAAAGTCTTCCTCTGGATGCATCGTGCACATGAGTGGCAGTACTCTTCTACCTCTGCCCTCATGCAGGGCCAATAGAACCGACTTCTGACAAGTTGAAAGGTCCTTTCAGCCCCTAGATGGCCATGATTGTCATGCAGGGCAATCAGAACAGTCTCTCGATGTTTCTCTGGGAGGAACAGTTGCCACTTATCTTCTGAGTCATCAGAGGGGCCCCTTCGGTAGACCACTCCCTGATGTATCTGCAACCTGTCCCATTCTTTCCTCAACAGGCGAGCTTCCTTTGAGGGATGACACAGGAGTTTGTTTGGATCCTGATTCTCCAGGGCCTCCAGGACCAATCTCCCCATGGGGTCTTCCAATTGGTCACTCCTCACATCCTTCTTGGACAATCTCGGCAGGTTGTCTTCGTCCAATTGAGTCACTCCACAGTAGTGTTTTGGGACTCCCACCATGGTAACTCCTATTTCTTCTGCTCTGGAGCCTCCTCTGGCCTGGAATTCAGCTCCTTGACAAAGGGCCCGCACCCCGTCCGGTGCCACTTGGGTCCAAACTTCTATATCACTGGTGAGGGCATGAGATCTCCTGGACAGAGCGTCTGCGTCTCTATTCCCAGCCCCTGGCCTATACTTTAGGCTGAAGTTGAATCCAGACAGTGCGGCCAGCCACCTGTGTCCAGTGGCTTCCAGCTTGGCCGTGGTGAAAAGGTAGGTAAGGGGGTTGTTGTCGGTCTTCACAGTGAACTCTGCCCCATACAGGTAGTCTTTGAGCTTGTCTACTACCGCCCACTTGAGGGCCAGGAACTCCAGCTTGTGAGTGGGGTAGTTCTTCTCAGAGGGTGTCAGGCTCCTGCTCACATAGGCAACAGGCCGTTGTTGCCCTTCGTGTTCTTGATAAAGTACTCCTCCCAGACCGTCATGACTAGCATCTACGTGTAGTTCATAGGGCTTGGTTGGGTCTGCGTAGGCCAAGACTGGGGCAGTGGTTAGGCTCTCCTTTAATGCCTGGAAGGCCTCTTCACACTTCTGGTTCCACTGATTTCTGACTGACTCTCCCGGTTTCCTGGGCCCTGAGTCGTCCTCTTCCCCCTCAGTCTTGAGCAGTTCATTCAATGGTCTAGCAATTCGGGCGAATCCCTCCACAAACCTCCTATAGTAGGAGCAGAAACCCAAGAAGGATCTGAGTTCTGTTACTGTGGTGGGCCGTGGCCAGGAGGTAACTGCCTCCAATTTCTCGGGGTCTGTGGCCACCCCTTCTTCGGACACTATATGCCCCAGATAGTTCACAGAAGACTGGTAGAACCGACACTTTTCAGGCGAAAGTTTGAGTCCCTCCTCACTGAGTCTCCTCAAAACTTTTTCCAGCCTCTCCTCATGTTCCTCCAGGGTTCTTCCAAAGACTATGACATCGTCCAGGTATACAAGGACTTCAATAAGGTTCATGTCTCCTACAGTCTTCTCCATGAGACGCTGGAAGGTAGCTGGGGCTCCAGACAGACCTTGGGGCATCCGGTCAAATTCAAAGAACCCTACTGGGGTTATGAAGGCTGTCTTCTCCTTGTCTTCTGGGTGCATAGGGATCTGATAGTACCCACTTTTGAGATCCATAACGCTGAACCACTTGGCCCCAGACAAGCTCTGTAGGGCATCCTCTATCCTTGGAGTGGTATACTGGTCGGGTATGGTTCTCCTGTTGAGAGTCCTGTAGTCGATACAGAGCCTCAATGACCCATGCTTCTTCCTGACCACCACTATCGGGGATGCATAGGGGCTTCTAGATTCCCGTATCACTCCAGTCCTTTTGAGTTCTGAGAGTTGTTCCCTTAGATCCTCCAAATCCGCTAGGGGGACCCGCCTAACTCTCTCTCTGAAGGGCTTATCTTCCTGGAGGCAGATCCGATGGGTGGCACTCCTTGCACACCCCACATCGAACTCATCTTTAGAGAAGATCTTCTCCCATCTGTTCAGCTGGGCCTTGGCTCTCTCTTTCCAAGCCCTGGGCAGATTCGGGTTTTCCATGGATATCTTCTCCCAAGCATCTTCTCCTTCGCCCACCTCTGACAGGTTGACAGGGGCAGCAGGGCTCACCTGGCCTAGCAGCATCCGGGCTGGGACCTCCATGGGGCCATCCGTATTGTTCCTAACACTCACTGGGACTCTACAATGGGCCTTCTTTAGGGCCTTCAGTGGAATTACTTCTGGTATCACTTCCAGACCGTGGGACCCTTCTCTTGGATCAGATTCAAACATGACAAAGGGTCCAGGCTGCTCCCAAGTAAGCTTCACAGTGCCTCTGAGACAGGTTACTTCGCCGGGCTGCAGCACTATCCCTCCTCTTCCAAGTCTCCACATCTTCCCTATCCCCTCTCCTGGGGTCTTCTGCTCTAAGACTAGCCTTTGGTAAGCTGTCTTCAGCATGGGGTGGATCTTGGTGACCGCTGCCCCTTTCTCTTTCACTAGAGGAGTCAGAAGTCTTCGGACCAGGTCCGTGTTTGTCCCTATTATCAGGGAACTCTTGTTGGCTCCTGGTGGCCGAGGGCACACAACTGCCAGGGTGTCAAACACTTCGGTTTTCCCAGCCACAGATGGATCAAAGGTCATCCTGACAGGCAGATAGCCATCGTAGGGGAAGTTCTGGGTTCCAATCCCACATATCTCTAGTCCCTCTATTTTCCGGATGGGTAGGTGACTCAAGTACTTATCGTAAAAGTCTCTGTATAGCAGGGTTACTTGCGCCCCAGTATCCAAGATTGCTCTGGTGTAGACTCCCTCCACTTGAATGGACACTATAGGAGATGGGCCTACCAGCTTCTCCGGGTAAGGCCCGGCAGGGGTCGCTTTCTTCAGATTTTTTTTCTTTGAACCTCCTCTCGTCCAATCCCCTTTGGACTTCAGTCTTTCTTGAGTCTGGTATGCATTGACTCCCCCCCTTTACTGGGTGTAGGGACCCGCTGAGGGACGCTATTGTTTTTCCTAGGTGTGCACCCCCTCTGGGGAGTGCTGTGCCTCTTCTGGGGGGTCTTACCCCCTTTCTCTGGGGTGTATCTCTGTTTAGGAATGTTGTGTTTCCCCCGAGGCGTTTTATCTCCTGTTGTTGTCTGCTTTGCTTTCAGCTTGGAGCTCACTGAAGGTGATGGGCACCCGGTTGACTCCTTCACCGGGGCCCTCTGAAGTTTCCCGCCGGCTTGCGGTTCTCTATTTTCTTCTTTTTGGGACTGGAGCATGTAGCCGCAATATGTCCAATTCCTCCACAGTTAAAGCAGTCGATATCTCCCCATTCTTGTAAAGATGCGGGTGCTGAGGCAACTGGGAATAATTCCTTCCTTGGTACTTCTCTCTTGGGACTCTCTGTGTCTTTTTCCATCAGAGAGGTCAACATCTCTAACACCTTGGACATTTGAGCTTTCAGGGTGTCTATCTCCGAATCTCTTTCAGGGGTCATTACTGCATTGACTAGCACCTGTGTGGGTACAACACTTGTCCTAATCAACTGCTGGTCCTGTTGCAGTGCCTCCTCATCTCTGATGATTTTTATCAAGTCAGCATAAGTCAGCAACGTTCCTCCTCCAGAGGTTTTCAGGTGCAACCAGACTGGATCAGAGCGCAGCGCTCCCTTTAAGACTTGCTTCATTCTTGCCGCATCTGTGTCTTGGGGCCTCATCCCCTTCTTCAACACAATCTTGCACAACAACCTGTTCAGTCTTCTAACATACTCGGAAAGTTTCTCCTCCGGTTGTTGGAAAGTGTGCTCAAACTGGTAGACCATCTCAGTCACCTTTTCCAATTGACCAAACTCTTCTTGCAGCATGGCTAGACAGTCTTGAGCCGTGCAATCTGCGTTCCCAAACCGAAAGCTTTTCACTGATTCTGCTGCTGCGCCTTTAAGGCTTTCCATCACTCGTTGCCTATTCTGCGCTTCAGGCACCTCCCATGCCTCTACAGCCTGCAATGCCTGCTCCACCCAGGTGTCAAAGTCTTCTTCCCCTGCGGGGACAGGGAGCTTCCCTGAGAATGTCTTTAGTCTCCGGTAGCTAGTCTCTACATGCACCGTGTTTGCCTTCTGACACTTGGTTAGCAGATCCCCTATCGCACCTATCAGTTCTGGTGATATAACAGTGGCAGGTGCAGGCGCCACCGGGGGCGTCGCCCTGTCCCTTTCTTCCGGTGGGGTACGGGCCGCAGCCTGCGGTGATCCCGTTGGTGATGGTTCCTTTTTTTCAGTTACTGCATGCGCCAACCTATAAGTTCTGTTGTCTGGCGTCCGAACAAAAAATCTCCTGCGCTCCGGCGTTTCGCTAGACACGGGTGGTGTAGTCCAGTCTTTAGTTTAAGGCAAAATCTAGAGTCTTTCAGCCCTCCTCAGAACAATGGGTGTTCATATAGCTAGAAAGAAAAAGAAAAGAAGGAGGGCGCACCGACCTAGTGCATTACCAAATATAAAAGTTTTATTAAAAATAGAATAAAAGCAATAGTCCTACTCACAAACGAGCTTAGGTAAAAGCTTTTCTGACAGTCAAGCTGGATCTCTTGGCACCTACAAGTAGGACTTGATGACAAGAGGATCGGACGGTACCCCAAACGGCTGAATGGCTGAAACGTTTCTGGGGTGCACCCCTTTCTTCAGAGCCTAGGCGGTCCATGGTATCTCTCTCCTGTGTGCCCCTATAAATATACACATGTGTATCCATAGGTACAAGCCCAGGTGACCATCAATCAACTATGCCCCGCCCATCAATTCAAGCTTGCTCCGCCCAAGGGGACGGAACTACCATGTTCTCATCTCAAGAGGGTAGCCTACTGGCCATCCATTATGGTCAAATAGGAGTATCAATGGTACAACACAACATGCACTTTAAGCAATATGGCACCTCCCCTTTCTTTTACACTGGCAAGGGCTACAGTTAAGTACACCAACATATGGACATCTCTATGTCAAACTGCAACCTAATCTCCTCAGATATAAACAAGGGGGGAAGCAGAGGCAAGTGCTGGCCAAATCAAGAGCTAAAGTATCTTGACCTCATACCTCTCCCCTCTCGGGGCACTGCGGGGGATGGTCGGGCAATCGCTGTCGTCTGGTCCCAGTCGATCCGATGCCCCACGACTCCCCCAATGCGTGCGCCCATTGGAATGCACGCCGTCTCGCAATCCGGAAGTGCGGGTGTCTGCTGCGTTCCAACCCACACTTCCGGCTAACCACAGCGTCACTTCTGTTCCCGCGTGCGCACCCGAATGGAGCCAAACACACACCGAGATCACGACCCGGAAGTGCGGGTGTGTTTGCGTTCCACCTGCTACTTCCGGCCCGCCCAGAGGCATCACCTCCACTCTTCTCCTGATTGTGCGCGCGCACACCTATATTAAAGGCGTCGCTCCCTCTAGTGGCCAGAATAGATAAAGGTGGGGAAACAATACAACAAAGTGGCAATAAATATAGAGCACACTGATGGTCACTAATAATAAAACTTTTATATTTGGTAATGCACTAGGTCGGTGCGCCCTCCTTCTTTTCTTTTTCTTTCTAGCTATATGACCACCCATTGTTCTGAGGAGGGCTGCAAGACTCTAGATTTTTCCATAAACTAAAGACTGGACTACACCACCCGTGTCTAGCGAAACACCAAAGCGCAGGAGATTTTTTGTTCTATTGTCTTGTTATATTTGGGGACTCCAGCTGCTGGGTGTAAAGCTTACGGGGTACTGAGCAGTACTAAGTACCAAGTACTAGTCAGCAAGTATGGTACTGTCTATAGAAGAGAGACAGCTAAGGAGAGCATCGCTGGCAAAAGGCTTTCTGAGTAGTATCGATAATTATGAACAGCAACCAGAAGGACAGGATGACATTAGAAACACTGATGCTACACCAAATAGAGAGGAGAAGATGGTATCAGCATTCTATAAGCTTAAACACCTTTTAGAAAATGAAATGACTCAATGGTGGGATATCATATTGTTACAAAAATATTTAGAGGTTAATAGGATCCCAAGAGGTCTGAGATTGAACAAATTGTGTAATTTCTTAGATGAAGATATCAGTCAGGAATGGGTTAGAGAAATGCGGATATTTATTAGATCTTGGCTAGAAATGATCATCAGACAAAGAGAGAGAAACCTGTTAAACATTAAGCTAGATCAGTGTTTCTCAACTCCAGTCCTCAAGGCACCCCAACAGGTCATGTTTTCAGGATTTCCCTCAGATGAAATAGCTGTGGTAAATACTAAAGCAGTGAAACTGATCAAATCACCTGTGCAAAATAATGGAAAGCCTGAAAACATGACCTATTGGGGCGCCTTGAGGACTGGAGTTGAGAAACACTGAGCTAGATTACTAATATACAGGAAGAACTAGCTGTCTATATAGATCTAGAAGCTTTTGTTGTATGAGATACCAGGATAAATGAACAAACAACAGAGTTTGAGGCAGATCTGATAGTTAGAAAATCAGGGAAGTTCGAAAGAGATAGACAGGACTATTTATCTGGATGTGAGTTCAATTGGAAGAGAGGCAAGAATCCTTCACTTCCAGTTGATGAACAAGAGGGAACAGTGGGAAGTGATTTTGGTCATTCCAATCAACACCACCAACAGGGGGACAAGGAGCCTAGAAACCGGAATACGACCAATATACATGTAGCGTTACCCTCAACTAAGAGGGCCGCAGATTTGGTCTGGGCCCTGAGTACAGCTCCGCCAAACCCCGGCAATCTACTCGACCCTTTCTGGCACAGTTAGTTTAGGGGTATACACATTTAATACTTATACTTTATGAGAGACTCAGACACGGAGTAGTTATAAAGGAATAACAGATTTTTACTTTCAGCTATGCAAAGGGAATGAACAGTGATAACAACTTGACCATTAGAATATTCACAGAGCCCTGCAATATTAAAATATCAGTCACACTACACCATGGAGAAAAGGGGGGGTGGATAAGGAAACGCCACGTGGGTCGACTGTTAACTAGGCGTCCTGTGGCGCAATAACTAAACTAGGTCCCTAATGAATCAGGCCTGATTCCTAACTCTAGAACTCAGTCCTGTATGAATGATGGATTCTTCACCGGCATCTGTAGAGGTGGTGCACTTAAGAATAAACAACAATTGTAATCCAGGAAAAGGGAAAGTTGATAACTGACAACACTTCACTGGAGATCCTCTGGATCAGTCCTGCTGTGAATCTCCAGTGAGAGTCTTTAACATGAGGTAGTAGGCCTCGGCAGTTTATAGGCACAGTACTAGCAAACAGGTTAGGGAATGAGCTTACGCTCGCTCACCCGCCGGATACGATCTCCGTCCGGAACTTCCACCGGTTGTGACTTCACTCGCCCACAGCGGTTGCTGCGATCGGGTCCCCGATCCCATCCAGGCTGTAAGTAGAGATATCGGATGCCACCCAGGCTCGCAGTGGGGTGGAAGGCTCTTTGGTCGGCTGCGGAAGGCCCCAGGCTTCAGGCCTTACCCAGCACAGGTCCGCACAGGTGTATCAGTCTCTGCCGTCCCGTGTCCAAAGAGGCCGAGCCAGGCCTCGCCCCTTCCTTATATATCCCCACCCATGAGTCTCTGAGGCAGAAGCAAAACATCCTGGGAACCAGTGGGGTTCTGGGAACAGTAGTTTGAGAGCATTTAAAGGAACCCCGCTACACACTCCCCCCCCCCACTTAAACTCTTTGGTCCCCAAAGATAAACTTCAACAAATACTGTTTACCATTTTGGACAATGTCAAGCATGATGTTGGCATAGGGAATTCCCACCAAAACTTTGGGATGGAACTCTCTTGCCCACAGATCACACTACCATGAGTGGCCTTCCTAACTGTGCCAGAGAGTGAGCTGGGGTTGCCCTCCACCAAATGGACAGTGGAGGGATCAGGTTGTTCAACACTTCTCCTAGCCGTTACAACAGAGTCCTCTGAGCTCATCCCCATTTGGGGGTAAGTTAGTTTCTTGGGAGGCCTGATGACTCTGCGAGCCCTCTGCTCTCTTGGTGCTTCTGACTCTGGCACCACAGGCTCTTCTTCAGGAGTAAGTTCAGGTAACATTGCTGGTTCTGGAACCTCTGATTCAGAAGTCGACTGACGTATGGAATCTCTAGGGTCCTCCTCTGCGCAAGTGTCAGGAACATCTTCCCAGTAATCAGCTGAGGGACTGAAGGGTATGAATTCAGTAGCCTCCGGATTCAGCGTTGCATCTGGGGTATCCCCTCCATTTGGGAGATCTATGGCGGACGTTCCCAGAGTCGAGGGAGGCCACAGCCAGTCCAGTTCTCCACCTTCATCTGTACTCAATTGGGAGGCCTCCCCATCTTCAACTCTAGAAGTCTGGGACCGAGTGCTCGGCCTAAGAGTATCCAGAATAGAGGCCGGTTCAGGGGAGTCTCTCACGGGAGGTATTCTGACTGCCTCAGCAAGTGGGAGCAGGTGGTTTCGATGCCACGTCTTCAGTGGACCCACCTTTCCTTCTGGCTTTAGTTTGTAGAGAGGCAAACCAGGCAACTTCCTACAGACGACATAGGGTTCAGATCTCCATCTGTCGGTAAGCTTGTGTTTTCCAGGGACCCCCAGATTGCGTAGCAGTACTCGGTCCCCGGGCTGCAGATCTTGCACTCGAACCTTCAGATCGAAATTTCTCTTGTTGCGGGCTCCCCTTTGATCCGAAGCCGCCTGGGCTTGTTCATAGGCCAACTGTAAGCTACGTCTAAGTCTGTCTACGTATCCCTTGTGGGATGTAGCTGAGGTATTGTCTAAAGAAGTGCCAAAGGCCAGGTCCACGGGTAGCCTTGCTTCTCTCCCAAACATAAGTCGATAAGGGGAGTAGCCAGTGGCGTCACTTGTGGTACAGTTATAGGCATGCACTAGGGCTGATATGTGTTGACTCCAGTGTTGCTTCTTCTCTGTTTCTAAGGTTCCCAACATGTTGAGCAGGGTCCGGTTAAATCTCTCCGGCTGAGCATCTCCTTGTGGGTGGTAAGGCGTGGTTCTGGTCTTCTTTATTCCCAATGAATCCAAAAGTCTTCGGATCAACCGACTCTCAAAGTCCCTTCCTTGATCTGAGTGGAGTCTCTGTGGTAGTCCGTAATGGACAAAATACTTCTCCATAAGTATCTTGGCCATGGTGGATGCCTTCTGGTCTTTGGTTGGGAAAGCTTGAGCATAGCGGGTGAAATGGTCGGTTATTACCAGAACATTCCCCAATCCACTCAGGTCGGGTTCGAGGCAGAGAAAGTCAATGCATACCAGATCCATTGGGCCCTGACTCTGTAAGTGGCCCATTGGGGCAGCTTGATCGGGTAGGGTCTTTCTCTGAATGCATTGTGCACAGGAATGGCAATACTCCTCTACTTCTGCCCTCATGCAGGGCCAATAGAACCGATTTCTAACAAGCTGGAAGGTCCTTTCTGCCCCTAGGTGACCATGGTGGTCATGCAGGGCAATTAGTACAGTCTCTCGGTGCTTCTCTGGAAGGAATAACTGCCACTTATCTTCTGAGTCATCAGAGGGGCCCCTTCGGTAGACCACTCCCTGATGTACCTGCAGCCTGTCCAATTCCTTCCTCAACAGGCGAGCCTCCTTTGAGGGGTGATGTAGGAGTTTGTTGGGATCCTGATTCTCCAGGGCTTCGAGGACCAATCTCCCCATAGGGTCTTCCAATTGGTCACACCTCAACTCCTTCTTGGACAGTCTCGGTAGGTTGTCTTCCTCCAGTTGAGTTACTCCACAATAGTGTTTGGGGACTCCTACCATGGTAACCCCTATTTCTTCTGCTCTGGAGCCTCTTCTGGCTTGGAATTCAGCCCCTTGACAAAGGGCCCGCACCCCGTCCGGTGCCACTTGGGTCCAATCTTCCCAGTCATTTGTTGTGGCATGAGACCTCCGGGACAGGGCATCTGCATCCCTATTTCCAGCTCCTGGTCTGTACTTCAGACTGAAGTTGAATCCAGACAATGCGGCCAACCACCTGTGTCCGGTGGCATCTAGTTTTGCGGTGGTGAAGAGGTAGGTCAGGGGGTTGTTGTCTGTCTTCACAGTAAACTCTGCCCCATACAGGTAGTCTTTTAGCTTGTCTACTACCGCCCATTTGAGGGCCAGGAATTCCAGCTTATGAGTGGGGTAATTCTTTTCTGAGGGGGTCAGGCTCCTGCTCACATAGGCCACTGGTCGCAGTTGTCCTTCATGTTCTTGGTAAAGCACACCGCCTAGACCCTCATGGCTGGCATCCACATGTAATTCATAAGGTCTGGTAGGGTCGGCGTAGGCCAGGACTGGGGCAGTGGTTAAGCTCCTCTTCAGGGCCTGAAAGGCCTCTTCACACCTTGGGTTCCACTGATCTTGAACTGACTCACCAGGCCTCCTGGGCCCTGAGTCATCCTCTTCCCCTTCTGCCTTTAGCAATTCATTCAACGGGCGGGCAATCCGAGCAAACCCCTCCACAAACCTCCTATAATAGGAGCAGAACCCCAGGAAGGATCTGAGCTCTGTTACTGTGGTGGGTCGTGGCCAGGAAGTGACTGCTTCCAACTTCTCAGGATCTGTGGCCACCCCTTCTTCAGACACTATGTGCCCCAGATAGTTCACAGAAGACTGGTAGAACCGACACTTCTCGGGGGAAAGCTTAAGTCCCTCTTCACTGAGTCTTCTCAATACTTTCTCCAGCCTGGCTTCATGTTCTTCCAAGGTTCTCCCAAAGGCAATGACATCGTCCAAGTACACAAGGACTTCTATAAGATTCATGTCTCCAACAGTCTTCTCCATAAGGCGTTGAAAGGTAGCAGGAGCTCCAGATAGACCCTGAGGCATCCTATTGAATTTGAAGAATCCCACCGGGGTTATGAAGGCTGTCTTCTCCCTGTCTTCTGGGTGCATAGGGATTTGATAGTACCCACTCTTGAGGTCCATCACACTGAACCATTTGGCTCCAGACAAACTTTGTAAGGCATCTTCTATCCTTGGTGTGGTGTATTGGTCAGGGATGGTTCTCCTGTTGAGAGTCCTGTAATCGATACAAAGCCTCAACGATCCATTCTTCTTTCTGACCACCACGATTGGGGAGGCATAGGGGCTTCTAGACTCCCGGATCACACCAGTCTTCTTTAGTTCTACAAGTTGTTCCCTCAGATCCTCCAGATCTGCCAGGAGGACCCGCCTGACCCTCTCTCGGAAGGGCTTATCTTCTTGGAGGCGGATTCGATGGGTGGCACTTCTTGCACACCCCACATCGAATTCATCTTCGGAAAAGGTCTTCTCCCACCTGGTCAGCTGGGCCTTGGCTCTTTCTTTCCAAGCCCTGGGTAGGTTCGGGTTTTCCACGGACAGCTTCTCCCAAACATCTCCTCCGTCACCCGTCCCTTTGACTTCGGACCAAGTGACCGGGGCAGCAGGGCTCACCTGACCCAGCAACACTCTGGCAGGAATCTCCATGGGCCCTCCCGTAGTGTTCCTAACACTCACCGGAACTCTGCCATGGGCCTTCTTCAGGGCCTTGAATGGAATCACTTCTGGTATCACTTCCAGGCCTGAGGACTCTTCCCTTGGGTCTGATTCCAGCATGACAAAGGGGCCGGGTTGTTCCCACGTAAGCTTCACAGTGGCCCTAAGACAGGTTACTTCTCCGGGCTGTAGCACTACTCCTTCTCTGCCAAGTCTCCACACCTTCCCTATCCCCTCTCCCGGGGTCTTCTGCTCTAAGACCAGTCGTTGGTAGGCCGTCTTTAGCATGGGATGGATTTTGGTGGCTGAATGGTTTCTCTCTTTCACTAGAGGGGTCAGGAGTCTCCTGACTAGATCCGTGTTTGTCCCAATGATCAGGGAAATCTTGCTGGCTCCAGGCGGCCGAGGACACGCAACTGCCAGGGTGTCAAACACTTCAGCCTTCCCAGCCACGGATGGGTCGAAAGTCATCTTTATGGGCAGGTACCCATCGTAAGGGAAACTCTGGGTTCCAAGTCCCCATATCTCCAGCTCTTCTATCTTCTGGATAGGCAGATGACTCAAGTGCCTATCATAGAAGTCCCGGTATAGTAAAGTCACCTGTGCTCTGGTGTCCAAAAGAGCTTTAGTATAGACTCCTTCCACTTGAATGGGTACAGTAGGAGACGGGCCCACCAGTTCCTTTGGGTATGGCCGGACTGGGGTCACCTTCTTCTTTGGGCTTTTCCTTGCCCTGCTCCTTTTGGACTTTAATTTTTCCTGAGCCTGGCATGCATTGACTCTCTCCCTCTCAATGGGGGCACAAACCCGCTGAGGGATGTTATTGTTCCTCTTAGGGGGATGTTCCTTCTTTGGGGTGCTGTATTTCCACTGAGGGGTCTTGCCCCCTCCCTCTGGGGTACATCTTGGTGGGGGGGTACTATACCTCCTCCTAGGAGTTTTGTCTCCTCCATTCTTGGCCTTTTTTTTTAGTTTGGAGCGCACTGAAGATGATGGGCACCCGGTTGACTCCTTCACCGGGGCCCTTTGGAGTTTCCCGCCGGCTTGCAATTATCTGTTCTCTTCTTCTTTGGGCTGGAGCATACATTAGCAAAGTGGCCACTCCCTCCGCAGTTATAGCAAATCACCTCTTCTCGGTCCTGTAGGGAGGCCGGTGCTGAGGTGTTCGGGAACAACTCCTTTCTTGGGCTTGGTTTCTCTGGTCTTCTCTGATCTTTCTCCATCAAAGAGGTCAGCATCTCCAACACTTGGGCCATTTGCGATTTCAAAGTGTCAACCTCCGCATCTCTTTCTGGGCTCTTGACCGAATGGACCAACACTGGTACAGGTGTGACATTCGCCTTGGCCACCTGCTGATCTTCCTGCAGCGCCTCTTTGTCCCTAATAATTTTTATTAGATCAGAGTAGGTTAGTGACATTCCTTCTCCTGAGGTTTTCAGGTGCAGCCAGACCGGGTCTGAGCGCCGCGCTCCCCTCATGATCTGCTTCATGCGTGCTTCATCTGCATCTTTGGGCAGCATTCCCTTCTTCAGTACAATCTTGCATAACTGCCTGTTCAGCCTTCTAACATATTCTGCCAGTTTCTCATTCGGCTGCTGGAGAGTGTGTTCAAATTGATAGATCATCTCTGACACCTTCTCCAGCTGACCAAACTCTTCCTGCAGCATGGCCAGGCAATCTTGAGCTGTACAGTTTTCATTTCCAAACCGGAAGCTCTTCACTGCTTCTGCCGCGGCACCTTTCACACTTTCTAAGACTCGCTGTCTCTTCTGTGCCTCAGGCACCTCCCATGCTTCTACTGCCTGCAATGCCTGTTCCACCCAAGTGTCAAAATCTTCCTCCCCCGCAGGGACGGGGAGCTTCCCCGAGAATGCTTTTAGTCTCCGGTAGCTAGTCTCTACGTGCACCGTGCTTGCCTTCTGACAGTTTGTTAGTAGGTCCCCTAACGCCTTTATCAGTTAGGGTGATATGGCCGTGGCAGGTGAGGGCGTCACCGGAGGTGTCGCTCCATCTCTCCTCTCTGGTGAGGTACGGGCCACAGTCCGCGGTGGTCCCGTTAGGGGTGGCTCCTTCTTAATAGCATGCGCCAGACTATAAGATCTGTTATCCGACGTCTGCGTATATTTGCGCTTGCAAACTTCTGGCTTCCCATCTGAATACTCCACTAGTGCATACTGGTGTGAGGTGTCTGGGTCTAACTTTGTTCCCATCACCCACCGTGTACCATCTGGGGTCACTGACTTCATTAATCCTTCCACCGTCTCGGTCGACCATTCCTGACCGGGCATGTTAATGACCACTGACTGGCTTGGATCTGTCTTAGCTACTCCACACCACGTTCTGATGTCTATCGGGTCCATGCCGGTACCTCTTGGCGGGTTTTCTGCTCTATCAGGATCCCGGACGAGAACCCCCACGTGTAGCGTTACCCTCAACTAAGAGGGCCGCAGATTTGGTCTGGGCCCTGAGTACAGCTCCGCCAACCCCCGGCAATCTACTCGACCCTTTCTGGCACAGTTAGTTTAGGGGTATACACATTTAATACTTATACTTTATGAGAGACTCAGACACGGAGTAGTTATAAAGGAATAATAGATTTTTACTTTCAGCTATGCAAAGGGAATGAACAATGATAACAACTTGACCATTAGAATATTCACAGAGCCCTGCAATATTAAAATATCAGTCACACTACACCATGGAGAAAAGGGGGGGTGGATAAGGAAACGCCACGTGGGGCGACTGTTAACTAGGCGCCCTGTGGCGCAATAACTAAACTAGGTCCCTAATGAATCAGGCCTGATTCCTAACTCTAGAACTCAGTCCTGTATGAATGATGGATTCTTCGCAGGCATCTGTAGAGGTGGTGCACTTAAGAATAAACAACAATTGTAATCCAGGAAAAGGGAAAGTTGATAACTGACAACACTTCACTGGAGATCCTCTGGATCAGTCCTGCTGTGAATCTCCAGTGAGAGTCTTTAACATGAGGTAGTAGGCCTCTGCAGTTTATAGGCACAGTACTAGCAAACAGGTTAGGGAATGAGCTTACGCTCGCTCACCCGCCGGATACGATCTCCGTCCGGAACTTCCACCGGTTGTGACTTCACTCGCCCACAGCGGTTGCTGCGATCAGGTCCCCGATCCCATCCAGGCTGTAAGTAGAGATATCGGATGCCACCCAGGCTCGCAGTGGGGTGGAAGGCTCTTTGGTCGGCTGCGGAAGGCCCCAGGCTTCAGGCCTTACCCAGCACAGGTCCGCACAGGTGTATCAGTCTCTGCCGTCCCGTGTCCAAAGAGGCCGAGCCAGGCCTCGCCCCTTCCTTATATATCCCCACCCATGAGTCTCTGGGGCAGAAGCAAAACATCCTGGGAACCAGTGGGGTTCTGGGAACAGTAGTTCGAGAGCATTTAAAGGAACCCCGCTACATACATTTTAAAGGAGGCAGTAGGGGTAATGGAAATTCCTGAATGCCAATCAGTTAAATTTACATTTTTTGATCGAGCATGATGTTTCCAGTATTAACTTTTTAGACATCACCCTGAAGGGCAATCCAAATACGGGTGATGTTTCAACATGCACCTATAGGAAACCATGCTTTGGTAATACTACACTTTTTGCAACCAGTTGTCATCCATCCCACACCATCAATGCCTTCCCTTATGGGGAGTTTATTTAAGACAAATGCAACTGCTCAACAAACTCAACCTTTGAACTAGAATGTTAGGTCATTCATCAGCGCTTACTGGCCCGAGGTTGTAACGAACCTGTTATACACCAAGGACTGGAAAGGGTTTTGATAATGGATAGAGAGGAATTACTGTCAGACAAGCCTAAAATCAAGAGAGAGCTTAAAAATAAGAGTAGACCTCATCAACCTTAGAAATAGAAAAATGGGCAAACCCATTACATTTGTAACCACATTTTCCCAAGAATACAATCAAATAGTCAGAATAATAAAACAGAATCTACCAATATTGTATACAGACAAAGATTTAAATGGGATTTTGCAAGCAAATTTAAGAGGAATGTTTGGACAGCCGCACTCCAAAAAATGTTTATTTTATTATAAAAATAAAATCACAGCTGTACCTGGTTTGCTGTGGCATGTTTCCTGTGATTTTATTTTTATAATAAAATAAAAAAATTTTGGAGTGCGGCTGTCCAAACATTCCTCTTCAATTTGCATTATTATATGCATTGCCGGCACCCGTGGCTTTGGATTTTGTGAGGAGGTTCATCAGTTACATCTTCTGCCTTGAGCGGTGACTCCTTTTCTCTATTGGATTTTGCAAGCAAGTTGCCTTTTTCTAGCCGACGTGCACCCACACTAGGGACTGCACTATCACCTAGTCTTTTTTCATCCAAACAATGCCAACCCACCTGGCTCTCCTATCCTGGAAGTTACCCCTGCAATACAAAAACCTGTAGGCACTGTAATTTGTGTGATCTGGGTAAAACATTTGTTGCCACAGCTACAGATGAAGAGCTCACTATGCAGCAATACATCAACTGTGGCACAAATTATGTAGTCTACCTGATCACTTGTATTTCATGCAGCCTCCAATATGTAGGCTGTACCACACGTCCTTTGAGAACCCGTATAGGGGAACATTATTGTGACACAAATAATCCAAATGACAGAAACATTTCGAACGCAACACGCCACTTTAGGGAATGTCATCAGGGCGATCTCTCCTCTTTCCGTTTTAGAGGAACAGAACGGTTGTCTCACTCGCTCAGAGGAGGTGACAGGGGCAGAAGACTATTGGGGAGAGAAGCATGGTGGATTTTTAGATTAAAAACTAGATCGCCTCAGGGGTTAAACCTGAGGTGGGATCTGGATTTGCACTTACATTAAGTATGCCTCTTCCCAGAGCCTCCTCTCTCTATTTTATTATTTTCCTCCTCTGGTGCCTTTTTTCATATACCTGGATTATCATTTTTATCTTTGTATCTAATGTTTTTTGAACCTCATGGTGTGTTTTAATTATATGTGTATGGATGCATGCACGACTGTGTGCATACATGTACATATTACTACTACAAGGTGGGTGAAAAATAGTGGCATGTACATGGATTACCCATTATGCATTGCAGCTGATTCCCCTTTTGGATAATTGCTTATAGTCAATTTAGACAATTATTGGTGGAGTCAGTGATCCTTAGAGCTACTATTTATTTCACAAGTTTCATGTCTGTAATGTGGTTATGACCTTATAGGCTGAAACGCGTCAACCCTTTCCTATTTGCGTTTGTCTACTGTGGCTTGTCAATAAATACGTCAATTGTTTAAGAGCAACGACCGGAGTGCAGGTCATCTTTTCCTCTTTATTCTACACAGCCAGTGACTGTGGATCGAGAACCCGGGAGCTCTGCTTTCCATGTGATGTATGGGTAGTAGCACTGACATTTTTGTTTATATATAGCAAAGTATGCACCTTTGGCTAGGGTCATGGTTAGGTGCTCCACATTGGGTTGTGAACCATCTGTTGCAATGGAAAACTACTGTTTGGGAAAACCCTTCAATAAATGAGTAAGAGAGTAACTGGGGGGGGGGGAGTCTAGGAATATAATGTTTTATATGATCCTTTTAGCTCCCAAGGCTCAGAGGGATTCAGGCCAGTGTTGGAAATGTGTTTATCAAAGTAAAGATCTTATACACACATAACGCTTATTGACTCAACACCTGCAAAAGTATATATGAGTCGTTGGGCAATACTATATAATATAACTAAAAACTCTTTTGCCGCCTACACACGATCGGAATTTCCGACAACAAATGTTCGATGTGAGCTTTTGGTCGGAAATTCCGACCGTGTGTAGGCCCCATTGGACATTTTCTGTCGGAATTTCCGACAACAAAAATTTGAGAGCTGGTTTTCAAATTTTCCGACAACAAAATCCGTTCTCGTAAATTCCGAGCGTGTGTAGACAATTCCGACGCATACAATTCCACGCATTCTCTGAATCAAGTACGGAAGCGATCGGTCTGGTAAAACTAGCGTTTGTAATGGAGATAGCACATTTGTCGCGCTGCAAACATGCCACAGACTGAAAAGGACAAGGCTGAAAAGCACGAAACGTCTCTCACCAAACTTCTACTAACACAAGATTAGCAGAAGGAGCCCAAAGGGTGCCGCACTTGGTATTGAACTTCCCTTTTATTGTGCCGTCATACGTGCTGTACGTGACCGCGTTCTTGACGTTCGCAATTTCCGACAACATTTGTGCGACCGTGTGTATGAAAGACAAGTTTGAGCCAACATCCGTTGGAAAAATATCCACAGTTTTGTTATTGAAATGTCCGATCGTGTGTACGCGCCATTTTTGTGACTCCCACAGTTGTATACAACATAATTACCTGACCAAAAATATATAAAACGTAACATGCCTAATTTACTAATTTTATTCCACTACAAAAACTTTTAAAACCATTGAAAACTATTCCTTCACTGATCCAGGCTTACGTTCCTTATAACTCTCTTCATAGTTTCATATTTGGTAAGGTTGAATAAAGACACTAGTCCATCCAGTCCAACTTGTGTATTTGGTGTATGTGTGTTCATGTTGATAATCATTTCCCATATCCCGCTAAATTGTGTTCACTAAAATGCACGTCCAAGAGTCTTTTAAAACTATCAATACTGCCTGCTGACACTACTGATTGTGGAAGAGAGTTCCACATTCTTATCGCCCTGAGGCCTCGTACACACGACCGATTTTCTCGTCGTAAAAAACACGTCGTTTTTTTCGACGAGATTCTTGTTAAGCTTGTCGATTTTCTCGTCAAGCTTTCTATGCGTACACACAGTCATTTTCCAATTTCCTCGTGGTTCTCTGCGCTCACGTCCAGCACGTACGACGGCACTATAAAGGGGAAGATCTTTTTTCTTGGCGCCACCCCTTGGGCTGCTTTTGCTGATCTCGTGTTACCGCGTGTGAAGTAAAAGTTTGGGAAGAGACGATTCGCGCTTTTCAGTCTTCGTGCTTTCAGTTCGTTTTAGCGTGACGAATGTGCTATTTCCATTACGAAGGCTTGTTTTACCAGAAGATGCGCTCCCGTCTCATACTTGATTCTGAGCATGCGCGCTTTTTGAAGAGTCGTAAAAGCATACACACGAACCATTTTCTCGTCACAAAACAGGCCGACGAGAAACACGACGAGGAAATCTGGAATCCTGACGAGAAAATAGAGAGCAGGTTCTCTATTTTCTCGTCGAGATTCTCGTCAAGTTTCTCGTCGTAAAACCATACACACAAACGTTTTTCTAGACAAAAAAACTCTTGCGGCACTTTTCTTGACTGTTTTGGACGAGAAAATCGGTCGTGTGTACGAGGCCTGAGAGTGAAAAATCCCCTATGCAGCTTAAGGTTAAACTGCTTCTCCTCCAAACTCATTGAGTGGCCCTGTGTCTTCTTACTCTGCCTGAGAATAATTTGATTTCTTCCTACGCTGGAATCACCATTGAGGTATTTGTACATCGCTATCATATCTCCACTCAAGAGTCTCTTCTCCAGGGAGAATAAATGTAGTGCCTCTAGTAGTTCCTCGTAATTTAGGTCCCCCAGTCCCCTATTAATTGTGATGCCCTTCTCTGGACTCTCTCCAGTTCCAGCACATCCCTCCTGAGGACAGGTGATTGGAACTGGACAGAATACTCCAGATGTGGCCAAAACCAGTGTTTTATAAAGTGGCAGGATTATCATTTTATCTCTGGAGTAAATTCCCTTTTTAATGCATGCTAATAGTCTGCTTACTTTGCATGCTATTGCTCAGTCTGTCTTCAACTAGCACCCCCTAGGTCTTTCTCCATTCTGGATTCATTCTGTATTCTGAGTAACTTGCGTTTATATTTTAAGCCCCCAAGTGCATTACTTTACATTTTTCAAAATTAAACCTCATTTGCCATGTAGTTGCCCACCCCATTATTTTATTAATGTCTTCTTGTAAAGTTTCTATATACTACTGTGAAGATATTGCCCTGCTTATTTGTGTGTCATCAGCAAATACTGAGATTGAGCTATTTATACCAACCTCTATATCATTTATGAATACATTAAATAGAATTGGTTCCAGGACAGAGCCTCGGGGTACTGTTGTGGAGATTTTTATGGAGATGTATTTAATATGTATTGTCATAGTGTCACCCAGTGTTAGTACTTCCGCAACCCGCTCTAAAAGCGCTGATTGGGGTAGTCTGAGGCTGGTTGAATCCCGTCTGATAGGGGAAAACGTTTTGAGGTTGGAGTGTGATGTTTGCAGGGTGCGGATATGTCCGCCAACGGGGGCCTTCTGTGCATTAGCATGGACGATCGTTAGGGAGGGGATATTCTCGCTCTGCAACAACATCATTGGTTATGAGCAGATGCGTACTCTTGTCTCTGCTGTGTCTGATCAACATTGGTTGGAATTCGTAGTGCGCATCTGCAGATAGCCTCCCTCCCCCATTCAATAATAGTATAATCTTAATATGCGTTATTCTATGGAATAGCGCAGAATAAGAATTCCTATCAACGGTAACTTTAGCCATCCTACGTTATTGTATTCATGTATGACATCTCCTGTTGGAAGGAATGTCCAGGTATTGTCATTCTCATGTGGAAGGAACATCCTGTGATGTTCCCGCCCATGGGGGGGAGGTGACTGGTTGCTGCAACCAATCACCTCCTGTCTTGAGATCTTTTGAGTTTAATAAAAGCCTATGATTAGGCGTCGGCTGAACAGTCTTTGCTGGAATGGCCTGATGAGAAGATAAGCTTTTGTGGTGCTGCCTTTCTTGGATGAATGATGGAATGAACGGTGAGTGGATTTTAGCAAACTTAACTTAAAGATAGCATTATTGCAAAAAGATGAATTCTGATGTGTGCTTAGATAGCACAGGAATTATAGGCTGTGTGCTCTGTAAACAGCAGCCTGGAATTCCACAACAGTAATGGCGGGCCAGGATTTTTGGGAATAGATGGAGTCCCTTTGGACATTGGATCGAGATGGGGGGAAGAGTGGATCTACGTTCCGATGTGGGGGGCTCTACTCTTTAAAATAATTTTTTTTTGTCTTTTTGAAATAATGCTTTAAGTTTGCAGCGTGTGTATGTGTGCGAATCGTATGTGTGTGTGATTTTGTTGGGAGAGAGATCGTATGCCTGTGAATCCGATCGTATGCCTGTGAATTTGATTGTGTGTGGGTATGCCTGCATGTGCCTGTGTGATTAGATTGTTTGTGTGATGTAGGACATGTGTACCCATAAGTGTGACTGAAGTTGTGTAAGAGATGATCTGATGGAGACTGTATATTGTGTATGAAATGAAGGTATAGCTGTGGTATTTGGTGCACTGAGAAGTTTGTAAGTAGATTGTTTGGCTGCCATGTGCTTGAATGGGGGAAGGGCTTGCCCACTGCTTTGTGTTGCAGAGGTTGTGCCCTAAGGGAAGGACAATGGTGCTGGAAGGGAAACGCCCTGAGGGATGATGATCTGATGTTACAAGCAACATTGTACTGTATGTGTGTGGTGTTTGTGATTTCTATGAAAAATAGAAATGGTTAGATTGTGATTTTTGCCTTTATAGGGGACAAAGACACATGTCCCCATAAGTGTAAAAATATTTTAAAGAAAGTGTTTGGTTTTAAAGTTGAAAATTCCTGCCGCATATTCAAGTGGCCAGGCATTGTTGGAAGCCAGACAATAGTAGCTGTTTGTTGAAAGGAATACGCCCTTTGAATGGTTGCAGGCTGTTTTGGATGCTAGCATTGAGGAGGTATGTCTCTGCAATGGCTTTGTTATGGAAGCTGAGGCCACTGTGTGTGAACTTTAGGTAGAGAAAAGTGGTGAATATCTCAGAGTATATGAACTTAGAGAAATGAATATGTTTTTAATATTGTCATGTAACTCACATTTATTGAATGTGCTGTTTAGTTGGCAAAAGGGAGGCTAAGTTTGTAAGTGTACATGTGGTCCTTGTAGAGTGTAGCTGACACCTTTTTTCAGTGGATTTTGATGATAATTTAGAAAAGTTTCAATGGTGTAGTCAGTCTTTGTGGAGAAAAGCATTTTTGGTTCTCTAGTGAAGAGATCCTGGTTTTGGCGGGAAAAAGTAATGGCGCCATTCTTGGCTTTTGTTAGCCTTGCAGGTTTGTCTGCCATTTTGAGGCACAGTTTTTCCTTAGCCTATGGGTATCCTATAAGGGAAGGTGCAGCCACCTTTCTTTTGGGCACTATACCATGTGGCATTCGTCTGCTATTTCGCTGGTGGAATTTCTCAGCCTTTGGGGCAGATTTTGATGTTTGGTGCGAATATAGTGCGATCTTTTCTGCGTGGAACCTGGTGGAGGCAATTTGTGTTTTTCTTTGTGTAGGGGAACCAATGTGGTGTTCATTGTGATGTCCCATGCTGGTTTTGGCGGGAAAAATTGCATGCGTCAATGGCGCAATTTTTGTTGTCCATGAGGTGCTGTGGTGGGTCATCCACGATTTTGTAGTCCTGGCTTGTCGGCCATTTTGAGAGACGTTTACAGTTTGAGATAGGAAGTTCCAGTTTAGCAAACACGGCTCCTGAATAAATATGCTGTATTGGCATTTGTTGATCGGCGCAGTTTTCTTATGTTTTATGCGTTTACAGTTTGACCTGTGCACTGCTGGGAAGAGTAGTGAGACACCAGGGGGACATACTGAGAGACTGGTTTTTGTTTAATGAATTCGCTGGTTTAAATTGTTTTTCTAAGCATCGCCTTTTGAGTTGAGTAGAGTGGTATCTTGAAATAGCGCGGTTTTACCCCGAGGGGCCACAACGTGCTTGCAGACACACGCACATGCTGGGGCCTATTTATGGATGGGATCTGGCTGATCTACCAGCAGTTGGAGTGTGGGGGGAGGCCAACGCAGAGACAGGGACAACATGCAAACTCCATGCAGATGGTGTTGGGAGAAGGGTTTCTCTGTTTTCATTTAAGTGAATGTAAGCTATTGCAGGGTCAGCTGACTTTGCAGTATATGTGCAGCGTTTTTTTTGCATTGGATTTTGGTTTTAAGAAAAACGTCACTTTACACTGAATTTTGATAGATTGTAAGACTAACAGAGTTTTTGTACAATGATGTGTTTTTATGTTTAAATATTTGGGAGTTTCCCAGAGAGCAATTCATTTTTTTTGGAACTTGTACTGTATAGCCATCTTTTGGCAGGAGTAAGTTTTGTACTGTAATACAGTTTTGAGTAGAGAGCAAACAGGGGGGTATCACCATTATTTTATCATCTAGATCCAAGGATACTATTTTGGGTATCCCTCTGGAGTGGATGTAGTTGAGCTGCGGCTTCAGAAATCTGTAATGATGAGGAACGGTGGCTCATGCCCGTTTGTTTGAACTTTGCATGGCTGGTCCATGCAAGCTTCTCGAGCTGCTCTCATGGTTGTCCCATTGTATTTTTTTCCTATTGCTGAAAGAGTGAAGGTAGAATTCTGGCTGTTTTTGTTTTTTGATTTTTGGTTTTGGAAACTATGAAGTATCTCCCCCACATTTGTATCGGAATGTTTGTATGTAGTAACGTGAATATGTTCGAACTTACCGCGGCGATCCTTCGATGCATCGCGGCTGTTGTATTTTTGTAGGAACGGGAAAAGTAAAGGTTACAGAGGGTTTTGTTTGAATCGGTTTTGAAAGAATGTCATTGACAATTTACCAATGTACAGGAATGTCATTATTGTTTTCCATTCTTTGCAGGTTAAATATGAAGGATAGAGTAATGATTTTGCTTATAAGTATTTTTCAGGTCCAAGGAGTTTGTACACAGAGAACAGGTGTAAGTAGACAGCGGTACATATGGATAAATATGAGTCTAAGGCAGTAAAAGTATCATAGGCTATTTCATTGTTTCTTTTTTCCTGCACCACGCATTTCTTCCTTCAGTCTGTAATGAGGAAGAAAAGGGGGGAGAAGTGATAAATGTAAGAGTGACAGTTTTTTTTCAAACTAATAATAACCTCTGTAATTCTAACCAAGTTTGTGCCAAGACTGTCTTTCTTTGATAGAATTTGAATCGGCAAGCAGCAGTCTGGTGAAGTAGGTTCCCATCCCAGAGGCTAAGAACCTTTTGTCAGTGGTTCCAGGTATTGTAAGCCACGCACAGGTTATGCAGTGGCCACAGTCCCGATGTCTGGGTTATTGTCATATGAGGGTTGTTTGGAGGTCAGTCAAAATCAGGGTCGTACTCTCCTCATTAGCTGTCACTTATATTCTCGGCTGATGGGGTGGGTGCGATCGTTGTGACATGAACTTCAAAATGTCCACCAAAAGGTTTTCACGAGTCCCTCCTGGACCCTGACTTAATAATCAGTTTACATTCTTTCCAACCAGGTGACTGGGTCGTTGTAAAGAAGCTTGAAGGATGAGACCACGCCAGCCACTGCAAGAAGCGGCTCAACCACACCAAAGAACGAGGAGTATCTTTGTTTATTTATATTTTTGTTGTTTAGTAAATTTTAGCGAGGTTAACGGTGAAAAGCATCCCAAGTTATTATTTAAAGTGTATGTCCTGACTAGCTCAGAAAGCGAACAGGACCGATGGTCTGTTCTGAGTCTTCACCGAGTTTTAGTCCCCAGCGATGACAGCGGTACATGTCATTTATGATGTTATTATGGGTATGAGGAGTTTTAGTCCCCAGCGATGACAGAGGTACATGTCATTTATGATGTTATTATGGGTATGAGGAGTTTTGACAAACTAGTGAAGACTCCAGACAGACACTTGTCAATGGAATCTAACGATGCATTTTTAGAGGGTAAAATTGGTTTTAGTTTTAATGGCTCTGCCTCTTGTCGGTTTGGGTATCTAGGCAGCCCACAAGTGTGTTTGAACTTTAGTTTGGTGTTTATGCGGATCTGCAGCTTATAGAGGTAATTCCCCCAAAGCAAGAGGTTCATGCGTGATGGTGAAGCTGTCCCAACATTTTAGGTCGCGGCCGATCGCGAGGATCTGATGGCGCAGGAAATTAAGAATGGCAGGGACAGCTAGAAGGGATTTGTTCACCAACCCCGACCAGGTCTGGGCATGGGGTCCTGGATGTACAAGGTGGGGGGGGCTCGGGCTTGGGATACGATTGAACAATTCTCATCCGTTAAGGATAGGGTTCTTCATGTAATTGTTGAAGCCAGAGCTGTAGTTAAGTGAAGGTTGGGAGTCCTTTTTAAGGGTCTGGGAATCTTTGGGGATCAAATTTTTTATTTTACAGCGGATCGTGGTTAAAGGAAGTGGGAATATATATACTCATGTCGTTTTATTTCTATTCTTTCTATGTCGTGACGAGAGGCTCCTGTTGCCTGATTTGACGTGTGACCAGAGTTTCCTTGATGAGACGCCCCGAAGCCGGACCCACATACAAGACAGAGAATCACAGACGGATCGGCGATTACTACAGCTCACCATGTCGTGTCCTCCTTTATAAGTCATGCCCCTGAAGAGTAGAGTCTACATGTCAAGCCGTGTTTTCCTTTTTATGGACTAAGAACTGATTCATTTCCAGGTGTAAGAAGCATATCAACTCTCATCGATGGACACATGGGGTGCATATGACAAAAAAGGGAGGACTGTTGTGGAGATTTTTATGGAGATGTATTTAATATGTATTGTCATAGTGTCACCCAGTGTTAGTACTTCCGCAACCCGCTCTAAAAGAGCTGATTGGGGTAGTCTGAGGCTGGTTGAATCCCGTCTGATAGGGGAAAACATTTTGAGGTTGGAGTGTGATGTTTGCAGGGTGCGGATATGTCCGCCAACGGGGGCCCTCTGTGCATTAGCATGGACGATCGTTAGGGAGGGGATATTCTCGCTCTGCAACAACATCATTGGTTATGAGCAGATGCGTACTCTTGTCTCTGCTGTGTCTGATCAACATTGGTTGGAATTCGTAGTGCGCATCTGCAGATAGCCTCCCTCCCCCATTCAATAATAGTATAATCTTAATATGCATTATTCTATGGAATAGCGCAGAATAAGAATTCCTATCAACGGTAACTTTAGCCATCCTACGTTATTGTATTCATGTATGACATCTCCTGTTGGAAGGAATGTCCAGGTATTGTCATTCTCATGTGGAAGGAACATCCTGTGATGTTCCCGCCCATGGGGGGAGGTGACTGGTTGCTGCAACCAATCACCTCCTGTCTTGAGATCTTTTGAGTTTAATAAAAGCCTATGATTAGGCGTCGGCTGAACAGTCTTTGCTGGAATGGCCTGATGAGAAGATAAGCTTTTGTGGTGCTGCCTTTCTTGGATGAATGATGGAATGAACGGTGAGTGGATTTTAGCAAACTTAACTTAAAGATAGCATTATTGCAAAAAGATGAAATCTGATGTGTGCTTAGATAGCACAGGAATTATAGGCTGTGTGCTCTGTAAACAGCAGCCTAGAATTCCACAACAGTACCCACGAACCACTCCATAACAGTCTGAGTACACATTATTTATTACCACCCTTTGGACATGCCCCTGTAGCCAGTTTTCTATCCAGGTACATACCCTATGGTCTATGCCAACGGACCTTAGTTTGTAGATTAAGCAGCTATGGGGGACTGTATCAAATTGTTTTTTTAAATCCAGATCCACATCCACAGGCCTACCTTTATCTAGATGGCAGCTCATATCTTTCAATTATGTCAAAAAGATGGATAGAGGTACTGCTTATTATGATCTACTCATAAGATCTTACCAAAAATATTCAAGCAATATAGGGCAGCACAGTGTACTATCATCATCTGCATTAAAACAATTACAGGGCTGTGAGGATTCAAATTTGCAATGTCTAGTCTAGGTTTCTCATCCAACATAAACTCAGAGTTCTAAACGAATTGATCCATATTTCACTAAAGTGTACAGATTCACAGGTCACCGAGCATAGCTCAGATATTATAAGACAATATTTCTGTATATCAGGATGTTCAAGTACTTTGCTACCACAGAACACTAAGAATATTCATGGGAAAACACCTTATGCATCCAAGTGGAAAGTAATTAACATCCAGCTTCTATGGGACAACCACTACCTCTGAGAAACAGAATCTGCTAGGAAACACAGAAATGTGAATTATTCATAAAATTGCATCCATCCAGTGTATCAAATCACACACAAGTCTGTAAGATAGCTAGTCATATATTTTTAATCCCTACATATCTAGATCCCAAATCAACTGCAACTGTTTTAATGCAGTGTCCATATGGTGCTCATCCACAATAAATATTGCATTTGGTTTCTGCGTGGCAGAGCTACAATCCAGACAATCCACTCAGGATTTCCATGTAATGCCCATCAAGCTCAAAGTGCAGTTAAAATAGTTAATTGCATCCTGCTTCTGTGTTGCAGCCACTCCCTCTGATAAAAAGAGTCTGCCAAATAACACAGAATAGATCATGAGATGCTGCAATGCTTTGTGAATATTATGCAATTGCTCTATGATATACAGTACTGTGCAAAACCTTTAGGCAGGTATGAAGAAATGCTGTAAAGTAAGAATGCCTTCAAAAATATATATTTTAATTGTTAATTTTTATCAACTTAGAAAATGCAAAGTTAGTGAACAGAAGAAAAATCTAAATCAAATCAAAATTTGGTGTGGCTACCCTTTGGCATCAAACCAGCATATATTCTTACACTAGCACACTTTGTTATACTCAGGTGTATGCAGGGCCGATCCTAGGGTCACAGATGCATGGGTGCAGAAATATTTCTGGCGCCCCCACATGGATGTGGTCATCTTGCTAACTCCTCCCCATTACAAATATTTCTATGGCAACGACTCACCGAGATGCTCCCCTAAGGAGTCTTCGTTACCCTGGGATCCTCCCACAATCTCTTAACAATAAACAAAATACAGGAATAGAAACAGAGTACTCCAATGGGACCTGGAGGGGGGTCTCTCTAATGGACACAGAGAGGGCCTCTGTTACAGTCTGTTAGAACGAGCCCCCAGACATACTGCAGACATACTACAGGAGATGGTCAGACACTGTGGAAATTATACAAGAGATCAATACAGCCTCATCAGTGCCCATCAAATGTAGCTTATCAGTGCCCATAGAATGCAGCCTACTAGTGCCCATCAATTGCAGCCTACCAGTGCCCACCAATTGCAGCCTACCAGTGCCCACCAATTGCAGCCTACCAGTGGATCACACAGAGCAGCGATTTCCTGCTGTCACGGAGCTTGGATTCCAACTCGCGGGCTCCTATGATACACGTCACACTGATTCAATTTCACGGCATTGGATCAGTGTGCCATCTATTACAGGAGCCCGGTCTAGGAGGCGGAACTTTGTTACAGTGCCGCCGGGCATTTTAAAAAGTTCAGTGCGGTATGTGTGACCAGGGCTGGTGCAAGGATTTTTGTCTACACAGGCAAAGGTGTATTTTGGTCTCCCCCACTGTACTCCCACCACACCCTCCCTTTGAAAATGAAATTTCCCTTTACATCAAAGTTCCTAACATTTCTGCCTTACAATCAGGGTTCTCAGTGTCCCTCTTACATCAGAGTCAGCAGAGTTCACAGATCGCAGTAAAGGGCCAATCACTGCTGCCCTTTCCCATGTGATCAGCTGTGTTCAATCACCCCATCAGTACCCATCAATGCCACCTATCACAATCAGTGCCCATCAGTGCAGCCACATCAGTGAAGGAGAAAAATTACTTATTTGCTAAATTTTATAATAGAAACTAAGAAACTTTTTTTTTTAAAACATTCAGCTTTTTTTTCATTTGTTTTAAAAAAAAACAAAAAAAAAAAAACAGTGGTAATCAAACACCACCAAAAGAAAGCTCTATTTGTGTGAAAAAAAAAGATAACAATTTTATATGGGTACAGTGTTGCAATTTTCAGTCAAAGTGATAGCGCTGAAATCTGAAAATTGGCCTGGGCAGGAAGGGGGTGTAAGTGCCCGGTATTAAAGTGGTTAATACATGTACTTTCCACAATAAATAATATGCATAAAACATTTTATACATAAAATTCAATAAAACCATGCCATGATAAACTTGTGCAGATCCACTGCAAGCTGTTTGCATTGACTTCAGTGTACCATCACCAAGACAGAGCACATACCATCTGCTTACCACAAAACATGACATCTTAATCTTATGAGGTGATATGCGTTTGTCATCTGCTGAATATGTATAGCCACTTTGCTCAAAGAGCAACACTGCAGGTAGAGTAACTTTCACCACTTCGTCTGCTCCTATAATAGGTATAGGTACTCCGCACGCAGCTCCACCTGGTCTGGTACCAGGTACCCCCACATGCCCGGTCTGGTATAGTTCATTACCTGGACAATTAAACAATTTGTCGCTTTAGCCTAGTAAAATTTGATGCCGGTACATTACTTTTAAAGAAGCAACGCAGAATGCCCTATAGTGTGCTTTATCAGATTTAGTGTGAACGGGGGGCTAAGAGGTACATTTTTTGGTAAGCAGATGGTATGTCTTGGTAATGGTACCACGCTGATCCCACTCCTGTGCCTGCTGGTACCTCCCCCTGGTCTTACTGGGCTCCTCCCCCTCATCCCACATGTCACCAGTTCAGCTGCGATTGTCATCTTTGTGCTGGACTGGTGGATGGGAACAGTTGTTAATTGCAGGGGGCTGGAGCCTACTGTCTGGAGGGAGAGAAGCAGTGGAAAAAAAGGCAGTCTTATGCCCTTTACTTGGGGAGGAGGAGGAGTAACAGCCGGAAGAGCAGATGCAGAGGCGTAACTATAACCTTCAGGGCCCCAGTGCAAGAAACCATGAAGGGCCCCTGAACTGTAGTATGATGGGGGGGAAGTGTGACGGGGTATTTTGACAGGAGGGGGCAGTGTGACAAAAGAAGGGTATCTGGAAATTGTGACCGGAGGGGGGAGTGTGAAAGAAGGGGGGCAGTGTGATAAGAAGGAGCAGTATGACAGTGGGATATTGTGACAAGAGGGGGGCAGTGTGACAGGAAAAGGATACCTGGAAAGTATGACAGAAGGGGGCAGTGTAACGAGGGAGCACTGTGAAAGGAGGGGGCTCTGTAACAAGAGGGGGCAGGAGGGGGTATATATGACTAAAGGGGGCAGTGTGACGAGGGAGCAGAATGATGGAGGGGCAGTGTTACAGGAGGGGGGCAGTATGACAAGGGGATATTGTGCCAAGGGGACAGTGTGACAGGTGGGGGGGCCAGTGTTACAGGTGGGGGGGCCAATGTCACAGGTGGGGGGGTAGTGTCAGGCTTACCTTGCATGAGAAGTCCATACAGCAGCCCATGTACATGCTTCCTTGTGATATCTGCAGGATGTCCCTCCAGCCAGCACAGTTCACTTCCCCAGTGTCAGTGTATACAATGGAGGGGGGAGGGGCCTCTGACCCAAGCATGTATTAGCAAGACTCAGAGTGTACAAGCAGAGGGGCAAACTTGTGCACTGAATCTGGTGCCTGCTCGGGTCAGAGGCCCCTCCCCTCTCCATTGTATACACTGACACTGGGGAAGTGAACTGTGCTGGCTGGAGGGACATCACAGAGCTGTCGATCGCCCCCCCCCTCCCCTGTATAGTTAGAGATGCCAGCCAGCCCGTAGGTACAGGAGGAGGTGCGGGGTCTTGAGGGAAGGGATTTAGGGAAGAGAGAGAGGGGAGAGATCACTCACCCAGGCTGCATTGGATTTGGAAGCACAGGCAGCGTCATCAGGACAGTGTCACTGGTCTGGCTGCTTTGAAATCTCCCGCCCACACCCCTTTCCAGTCACAGATTGGCTGCACAAGGGGTTGTGGGCGGGCACAGGGGGGACAAGGGGCGGACCTAACTTACCTTCTCTTTCCTCCTTGTATGGACACAGCGGGCGCTGGGCGGGGATGTGTACACTGCTGCGGGCGGGTCAGTGGGCGGCGGAGGTGCACTGGGGGCAATGAACGAGGTCACGGCGCCCTCGCTGACATGCGCTCGTGACAAGTGCAGCTGCTGCGGGAAAGCACAATCATGCCAACTCGATGGTAACACACTCAGGACCAACGGTGCTCCTGAAACTTTGGCGCCCCCTCCCCTCTGGCGCCTGGGTTCAGAGCACCCTGTGCACCCCGTCTCGGACCGGCCCTGGGTGTATGATTAACCAATTATACCAAGAATGTGTTAATGATCATCAATTTCATATGTAAGCTGGAACACAGTCATTAACTGAAACATAAACAGCTGTGTAGAAGGCTTAAAACTGGGGGAGGGCCAGCCAAACTCTGGTGAGGTTGTGGAAGACAGTTTTATGTCACAGGTCATACACCAAGGCAAGACTCAGCACAGCAACAAGGCACAAGGTAGTTATACTGCATTATCAAGGTCTCTCCCAGGCTAAGATTTCAAAGCAGAATGGGGTTGCAAGATGTGCTGTTCAAGCTCTTTTAAAAAAGCACAAAGAAATTGGGAATGTTGAGGACCATATATGCAGTGGTCAGCCAGGCAAACTTAATGCAGAAAATGAAAGACACATCCTGCTTATTTCCCTTTAACATAAGAATGTGCCCAGCAGTGCCATCAGCATAGAACTAGTGGAAACCTGTGGGACCCAGGTACACCCATCTACTGTCCATAAAAGTCTGTGCTAGGCGTGGTCTTCATGGAAAAATTGTGGCCAAAAAACAATACCTCCGACATGTTAACAAGGCTAAGGGACTCAACTATGCACAAAAACATAGGAACTGGGGTGCAGAAAAATAGCAACAGGTTCTCTGGCCTGATGAGTCAAATTTGAATTTCTTGGCTGTAGAAGGTGGCAGTTTGTTCACTGAAGGACCGAAGAGAGGTACAATAATGAGAGTCTGCAGGCAACCGTGAAGCATGGTGGGGGTTTCTTGCAAGTTTGGGGCTGCATTTCTGCCTTGTCTCAGCCTTGTAATAATCCTGTCTCTGAGCTCTACAGGCAGTTTCTTTGACCTCATGGCTTTTGCCCTGATACAATATGCATTGTCAGCTGTGGGGCCTTTTATAGAGAGGTGTGTGTCTTTCCAAATAATGACCAATCAATTTAACTTACCACAGATGGACTCCAATCAAGGTGTAGAAATATCTCGCCAACAATCAAGAGAAATAGGAGGTACTTGAAATAAATTTCAAGTGTTGTTGCAAAGGGTCTGAATACTTACTGTATGCCAATGTGATGTTTTAGTTTTTACTTTTTATAAATTTTCAAGCATTTCTAAAATTCTTTTTTTATTTTATCATTATGGAGTACTAAGTGTAGATCAATGGGACAAAAAAATAAGAATTTAAGCAACTGTAGTGTCAGGCTGCAACATTACAAAATTGAAAAAGTGAAGGGGTTGGAATACTATATGAATGCACTGTATATCAGGTAACAATTGTCCATGATCTTTCCATCATTTCTTTTTTCATTTGATATAGCAACAAAGACTAACACAATTAAGAAAAAAATAATAGCTATTGAATACCTTTAGTTAATATTTGTTTAAGTCTAACTTACTGAAATGTGCAGGTTCTACAACAGCTGGAATATCTTCTTCAATTATCAAGAGACATGCTGCATGATGCTTTTTTCTTCTTCTTTTTTTTTTTTAATTTACCAAGCTTTATTGGCATCCTTCAGATTCAGAGATGTATTTTATGTGAGCAAACATCAGACTTTTCCATCAGACATTGCTAAGTGGCACCTACCCAGCTAAATACAATTCAGGAATCTACTATAATTTGCAACCATCCCTTTTTAAAGATTGGGTCCCCCTTAGCAAAATACGCTCATCATATGTTTTCATCTTATTTCTTCCTTATATTTGATATTAGAATAAGAAAAACAATGGACCATAACTTTTTTGCCTCATTTCTGTCTACACCACAATAATATCATTCCTCCTTTTTGTAGGATCCAACATTTTGACTCTGAGAGTAGTGTAATGGATTGGTTCTGGTCCAATCCCAGAAACTATTTTCTTGTTCTGCCGCTGTTCCAAATCTGTGCTGGAGTGAATAGGCCTATTTGCTAGCTTTGAAAGAAAAGATGCTACTCTGTGATGATCAGCATAAATTCTTTATCACTTCCAGACCTTAGTCTCGGTGGTCAGCCCTTTTTAAAGGCAAATCTTACACAGGCAACGTCATAGGCATGTACATATAATTAGTTTGTGTTTATATATGGAGCTTCTTCTTGTGACGTCAATTTCTTCCCCTTGCCAGAGAGTCCCGGAATACTCTTTTCTCCTTTTTAGTCTTGCTCGGAGGGGGAGGAGTTGAAGATAGCCATGTGGTGATGTAATGGACTTCTGTTCTTTTTCCTTTATTCAGAGCTGAATATTTCTGCTATATTTCTTAATCAAGGAAAACACTTTTTTTCTTATTTCATAAACACTAAAAGACACACCTATAATATTTCAACCGTGTACCCTTAATATACACAAAACCCTCTGGTTCACAATATTAAGATCAATAAGCTTTTCATTTGTACAGAATGACCTGAAAATGTATTCCTGTTCCTAACAGATGGTTCTAGTAAGAGGACACTAGTCTTCCTGAATTGCTGAGATAGCTGAAAATAGATTTGTCAGAAACAGAAAATCAAGGAAAGAAACATTTAACCCCTGCTAAGCTTCTCAAACGATATTTAAATGGATAATAGAGATAAAACGTATGTAAATAAAATATTCATTTTATATACTCCATCACAGTCCCCCCTTGAAATGACTATTTTATTTAACTCTGTCCCTATATTATATAACCTTACCTGGCCCTCCTGACATCAGGATCTTTTTTATATTTCGCAAAGAGGTCGGACATGGCTTGCCCAGTGTCTTTACTCAACGAAACGGTCAGGAGAACAGTCAAGTACTATTCTTTCCCTTATCATTTAAGAATGTTGTATGTATTAGTTACAGGTAAGGACTGTAATGGAGCATACGGTCCCTCATCCTCCTTTATTGGATCTCTAATATCACCTAGATTCAAAAAGGTAAGAGTCACCTCTTCAGCTGCCTTTCCTAACAGCTTCTTCATACAGGGCAGAATACAGCAAACCACTAGTGCAGCTAATGTAAGCAGTATCAAAATTGCTATACCTATTTGAGTACAAATGCGTTGCCACCCATTCATCCACCCAAAATACTGGTCCCAGGGATCGGTCAGTCCTGAATTTCTTTTTAACTCTTTCGAGAGATCCTCTAATTTCTTAATGGCCAAGGTTACCTTACCATTGGGGCCTGTATTGTCCGGAATGTACGTACAACATGTACTTGTCCCAGGCAACATTTTGCACACACCCCCCTTTTCAGCTAAGATCATGTCTAAGGCCATACGATTTTGAAAAGTCATTTGTGAAGTGGCCTCTAGTTGTTCAGCTAAACCACTTAACGAACCTCTGTTGATTATAGTAGATATAATTAATCCAATCTACATTCTTATTTACAGAAATTATGGGAATCAGGGACTCAAAACCTGCAGCTACTTGGTCTCTTGCTTTAAATTCATCTGGGACCCCCCTTGGGACTCCTATGGCATCTATATATACATGAGGGTCAAAACTACCAGCTGGAGCACCTCTACGCTTCCTGCTGGGTTCAGATGAGTGCTCTCTTCTTACTACCAAGTCACCTCCCGAGAAGATGTGCAGGGGCATTATGACTTTAGCAAGTGCACATTCCCCTGTCCACCTGTCTGGTAATCTAGTCCTAATCTTCATGTCCCCACAAATCCAATACACGTCTCCCAAAGACTGAGTCTGACTCTGTACCAGGTCCATGGATACACTACTGTAGGAAGCACAGTATCCCATAGAGAAGTTCCCTAAGGACTTCCCTATTCCCTGGTAGTTCCCATAACATGTGTAATTACCGGGATATATAGTAATACCCTCCCCGGGCTTGGATGTCCTAGTTATTATGGGATATTCCCTTTTCCATGTTTCGCACTGGGAGGAATCAGTGGAAGTATTGGTAAACAGGCTCAGAAAGCACTCCTCTTGAGTGGGAGGTATGTTTAATGGTACTGTTCCCAAATGGGGTCTAGCTCCACTACACACATAACAGTTGGACCTGTTATGTTTCCCTACACTATACCTCATCCATTCAAGCCACAGGTTGACATCCGAGAAACTAGTCTCTGCAGCCATTGTGTCTTCAAATGTGGGATCTGCTATGGCCACCATATCTTCTAGGGTGCGCATCTGTGCATGTGGTTTAAGGGGATCACTTGTTGGTTGAAGGGTCTCCCATTCAGATGAATTATACATATCTTTAACTTGGAACCATCCACTTGGTCCCCTATTCTCCCCATCATACCGCGCGCCCATAACATATGTGCCTGCATCCGTAGGACTGGGATTTTTTATGGTCAGGGTGAGTTTCCTATCATAGTTTGACCATATGCCTTTTTTTATTAGGGTCAGTCTGCTGAGTAATGACTCTCCATATTTGTCTTTCCTGTTCAGGGCACTATGTGGCTTATAACCCCAGTCATCTCCTGTATTCCAACCCACAGATTCCCAGTGGCCACAGTCTGGTGTATCACATATATATATATTTCCGGTGTTGATCTGCGTCCGGAAAATGTTACACTGCCAGTCATTTGTAGGGTGAAAGATTATAGTACAGAAATCAAATATGAAGGTAGCTACATGTGTGTCTGATGAATTATACCAAAATTGTATTATACCATCCTTTTGTTTAATAGCCACCTCCTGTGCGTGCACAGTTGCTATAAGAAAAAAGATATATAGTTTCATTCTGGTGCGAGTGGTGCACGGTCCTCAGGAACTGGAGCCTTTTTGCAGTGGGAAGCGTGTATCCAAGTGTTTTTTCCGGCCAACTTAACAGAAGTGGCTGTTGTTAACACCTGGAATGGACCATCATATCTTGGCTCCAGAGAATGCTTTCGGAGGAACTTCTTAACCATCACCCAATCGCCAGGAAGTATGCTGTGAGTGGGAGAAAAAGAAACCCTGTACTGCCGCACTCTGTATAGACAGTTATTTATTCCAAAATTTCAGGTAAAAAATCCAAATTCAAAATAAATCCATAAATCCAAAACAACAAATGCAGATAGTGTGCATGCAGGGAAGGGTGGCTAACGCGTTTCACGTCACGAATTGACGCTTACTCATAGCTATAAGCTATGAGTAAGCGTCAATTCGTGACATGAAACACGTTAGCCACCCTTCCCTGCATGCACACTATCTGCATTTGTTGTTTTGGATTTATGGATTTATTTTGAATTTGGATTTTTTACCTGAAATTTTTAATTAAATTAAATAACTGTCTATACAGAGTGCGGCAGTCCAGGGTTTCTTTTTCTCCCATGCATCAGTGCAGAGCCAGCACCTGTGTGAGTGACCGGGCGGAAGCAGCTATTTGGTGAATTCTCAAGCTTTTGAGCGGTACATTTTTCCTTTCCTCTGTTTCTACCTGAAGTATGCTGTGAGTACCGGTATCTAGATCAGGATCTGGAATGGAAGAAAATACTCGTGCATGGATATTGGTTAATTCTTTTGCAAGAGCGGTCACATAATCTATCAAAGTATCAGACTGTAATTGCAACTGTTGTGGGTAATAACAACCTAATCTAGGGGCTGTTCCAAACAAGATTTCAAATGGGGATAAAGAATGTTTCCCTCTTGGGGAATACCGTACACTGAATAAAGCTATTGGCAGACTTTCTGGCCAGGACATACCTGTGTCCTTGGCCATTTTTAGCATTCGGGTTTTAAGTGTCTGGTTCATTCGTTCCACTTTCCCACTACTCGGAGGGTGATAAGGTGTGTGAAACGCTAATGTGGTACCTAGGGCCGACCATATTTCTTTTGTGACTGTAGCAGTGAACGCAGGACCTTGATCACTCTCTATTACCTCAGGTACCCCATATCTGCAAACTACCAACAGCAATTTCTTATCCGTGGTTTTCGCTGTCTGATTTGCGACTGGATACGCCTCTGGCCAGCCTGAGAACATGACTACCACCACTAGAGCATACTCAAATCTACCACTCTTTGGCATTTGTATGTGATCAATTTGTATCCTCTGGAAGGGGTAGAGTGGTCTAGCTGAGTGTTTTGGAGGTGTTTTTTTCTAGCCTTCCGGGGTTGCATGCTAGGCAAGTGTGGCAGGACTTGCAGTACTGTTTAGTCATTCCTGGAGCTACATAATGTTTCTTTATAAGTGAGTTCATCAAAGTTTTTGAGAAATGGGTTGCTCCATGGGCCCATTGCACCACAGCTGGGTACAAAACTCTGGGGAGACATAGGCGGGTTCCTACAGTCCAAAGATCATCCACCTGTACTGCTACAAGGTGAGTTGAAGCATTGGGATCGGGGAAGCAATCATGTTCATCTTCATTTCAGGTAAAAGCAGGTAGATCTGCGTTCTCTTCTTCCTGTTTGTTCAAAGACATGTCATGATACCCCCCTTGGACAAAAGGAAGGAGAGTAGCAGTGTAGAGTCACTGGCATCGAAGTAGAGTCACACCGTCAGGCATGAGGAAACTGTATCGCAACCATAGGACAAACACTTGTGTTGCACCTGATACAGAAAGGTAAAGAAATATCGTGAGGGGCAAGCAGCAGAAGGGGAAGGGCCAGGACAAAGTCAGAAGTTTAGTCCAGCAGGGCTTGGGCAGACAGGATGGGCCACCTCTAGCAACATGGTAAATAACAACCAATAGCGTGGTTACAGAGTCCATGAGTTTGTGTCAACACCCATAAGGCGGGCCCTGTATCTCAGATATGAACAGGCAAAAGGGCTTCTCATAACAGTCAAAAGGGCAGAAACAGTACTGATCGCCTTTATTACATGTAGGGCCTTAGCATAACTAGGGGCGAAATGAGCTGTATGGCTTCAGGTAATCTAAATCAATGACAGCGAAAATACTTTTGCAGACAGGGGCACCCCAGACAGAAGAGAGCGTGGAAGGATAAGCTCACTCACTGCTATAAGGTCCTGTACTACTCTGGTCAGGCCACTATCAGCCCAATCTGAATCGGGTTCTTTAAAACCCACTACGAAATCACTTGGTAGTATGCGATAATGCGATTAATATGGACATACATTTCTATGCAGACCCTAAGCAAAGTTCAACATTTAAATGACACTAGAACATTCAAAACCTAGCAACCCTTATGAAACGTCGTTCCGTTACTACACGGAAGGTAAGTACTCTTTATAAATAAGACACTATGTCATGTTCTCAAACCAAAAAGATTTCCTGAATGCACTTCTTACATGTGTCCAGACCAAAAATCACATTAGGCACGTGTGAAGGCAAAGTCTAAATTTAGAAGAATTCTTTTGTACACAGGCATTACCCCAAAACAATTATACAACATTAGGCATTTAGCTTCTGAAAGACAAACAAAAAAAATTGTGTATGTCCCTAAATATTTGGAAACAGGTTAGTTCATACTGCAGTTAGAAAAAAACCTGATTTCAAAATCGCTCAGCCATGGTTTTAGTAATGGACATGTAAAAACAATTCAATCAGTCAAGTACCTGGATATGTAAAAATAAATATTTTCATTTAAAAATAACGTCATACATTATTGTTGGAATCAATTATTTTTACATTGAATTTTATCTCCATTATCAGTCTGTACTGATTCTAACTAAGACAAAATTTCATCGTCCTCCTCTTTATACTGTGACTAAATTAAAGTTTGTAAAAGTAATAATCTTACCAGATTATTGTATTTTTCTTTTATATTTTTCTTTTACTAAAACTTCATTTATAATTGCTTTAATTTTGCAAAAAACATTATTTTAGGTTTGGCTTTCCTAAATATTTTATTTCTGAAAGAAAATTGATCATGTTTGTCATAACCAATCATGCTTCTCAGACAGTATGATTGAATGAACCACACGTGCTCCGTCAGTCTGACTGCTAAACACATGGTAGTCTAAAGGTCACCTTTCAGTGCAGACATACAGACATACAGAAAGTTTATTATTCCATAGTGCCAATACATGATCAATTTTATAAATGCACAAAGAAACTCTTTCCCAATAAATGTCCACTAAAAGCCGATAGAGTAACTTTTGCATGATTAACTTATACAACTGTGGCTTTATCACACTGCATTATTTTAGTCATGAAGTATTTTTATCTCACTTCAACTAACTGTTTTTTTGTTTTTTTTTTACACCCAGTTGTCCATAAACAAAGCTTCCCTCAAAGCTGTGTGACACCTCCTGTTTTCCTTGAAATAACACCTTAAACAAATGGTACAAAACCCACGTGTTTTTTTTTCAAAACAATTACTTTAGTAAGTAATAATACCCTCTAAAATATATTTTTTTACTAATCCATGAACCCTCTTCCAGGTTTCTGGAAGGTTTAACACAAACATGTGTTCTGATCGATAGAAGTGAAAACCTGTCATAGCATGTCTGAAGCCGTGTAACTCGATCTGCATTTCTCTGTTGACAGTACATTCCTTTACATGTCACACTTTTCAGAGAAAGATCTGTTATTATCAGACTTAGCTACCATGCATTGTACAATTCTGTTACAATCTAATTTTATCGTTTTTTATAATTATTAACCTTTTTTTACAATTTTTTTAAACATATTTGGTTTGTACATCTGCTAAAAATCATGTACACTACGTTATATGACAATGACAAAACATAGTTTAGAGGACAATCTCTTGAAACTCACAGATTGGCTCCTACCCATGAACTGCGATTGGCCATTTCCCCAAAAAAAAAAAAAAAAAGAAAAATTCCTCCCTCAACAAAAGTCTTTACTTTTATCAGAAATACTCAATTACAAAAACTTTTAACAATAGTTTTTTTAAAATTTTTGATAATTTGTAGATTGAACAAAACTTTCATATTTTAATATTTTCCTGGGTAGCCTTAAGTAAATTAGAGCAATCTACTACTTTTAATTTAATAACCAAATCCTAAGTTTGGAATCGTTTGTAAAAATTGCTCAATCCTTAACTCATTATTTCCTGCAACCAAATCTGTAGGATTTTTGTTAAACACTAAATACCATGTTGTTTTCCATTATCTTAATCAATAGTTTTTTCTTAAAACTTAGTTTTGACCCTTGTTTGTGATTTGAATGACCACATTTTGTAATAACACATTTTCTGTTGTTCAGGGCTTAAATATTCATAAACATTTACATGCAGCATTAAACTTAGTTTCCTTATTAAATAACTTCTTTACACTCTGGCATTAATTAATTAATTACTCTACTACTGCTACATGTCTGCACAGGGTAAGACAGCAAGTCTGCACTTCAGGAGAGGAAACACAGGTGGGAAATATGAAACCCCCAATACTGCCTGAGGGGGGGGGAGGAAGGGGAAGGGGGGGCGTGCTTGAATCTGGGCTTCGTGCTTGTGTCCCAAAATGAGCTTTTCAAACAGGCCAAGCTTGAAACACTTAGCCAAACTAAAATCAAAACCTTTTCCACATGTATATAATGGCCATAAAATAGACAAAGAAAAAACTGAAAAAACAGATAATAGACAAAGAACACAAGTGTAGAATATGAGAGCTATTTCATTTCCACTGTCTGTATGGAGGTCTATGACACCCTCTTGGACCCGTATAAAAAAAAAACGGGCAGAAATCTGTGCCTTTCACAAATCTATGACACCCTCTCGGACCCATATAAAAAAACACGGGCAGGAATCTGTGCCTTTAGAAAAGTACCGTAAGCCCTCTTTAACCAGCATGTCCTGTACCAGGTCTAGCCAGGAATTTGTGTCCTTTCGACACCGTCTCGGAACTAAGCCCGTACAAAACACGGTGGCAAGGAAACCGTGTCACCCCCTTCACATACAGACAGTCATTCAGCATTCAGCAAAATAGGGACATTCAAGACAACACAGAACAAAACATAACATAAATCACAGCCGGCAGAAGAAGTTAAACGGGTTCTTAGTAAAACGACTTTTGGACAAGAAATTACCCGTCTTATCGTGGCATGGCGCAGCCGATGGACTGCAAGTAAAATTGAGGGTGACGAGGCGGAAAAACACAGGTAAGGAATATAACAGACTCCACTTACCGTGTTTAATGAAGGTGCGCTAGCTTCGATTCCGCCAAGCCCGTCTCAAGTCGCCTGTAGTCACATCTGGATTGGCTACGACAGCACACAGCCCGAAAAGTCCACGTTGGGAAGCCAATTGTAATGGATTGGTTCTGGTCCAATCCCAGAAACTATTTTCTTGTTCTGCTGCTGTTCCAAATCTGTGCTGGAGTGAATAGGCCTATTTGCTAGCTTTGAAAGAAAAGACGCTACTCTGTGATGATCAGCATAAATTCTTTATCACTTCCAGACCTTAGTCTCGGTGGTCAGCCCTTTTTAAAGGCAAATCTTACACAGGCAACGTCATAGGCATGTACATATAATTAGTTTGTGTTCATATATGGAGCTTCTTCTTGTGACGTCAATTTCTTCCCCTTGCCAGAGTGTCCCGGAATACTCTTTTCTCCTTTTTAGTCTTGCTCGGAGGGGGGAGGAGTTGAAGATAGCAATGTGGTGATGTAATGGACTTCTGTTCTTTTTCCTTTATTCAGAGCTGAATATTTCTGCTATATTTCTTAATCAAGGAAAACACTTTTTTTCTTATTTCATAAACACTAAAAGACACACCTATAATATTTCAACCGTGTACCCTTAATATACACAAAACCCTCTGGTTCACAATATTAAGATCAATGAGCTTTTCATTTGTACAGAATGACCTGAAAATGTATTCCTGTTCCTAACAGATGGTACTAGTAAGAGGACACTAGTCTTCCTGAATTGCTGAGATAGCTGAAAATAGATTTGTCAGAAACAGAAAATCAAGGAAAGAAACATTTAACCCCTGCTAAGCTTCTCAAACGATATTTAAATGGAAAATAGAGATAAAACGTATGTAAATAAAATATTCATTTTATATACTCCATCACAGTAGCACTGACAGATTGCCATCTTTCCATCATCTCTACGTGGAACCTATTACCTAGAACATTTGCAGATTATAGATACTTGCAAACTCCTGTTGAATAAATTGTTATCTTTCATGTGTCATGACAGCACGCCACAGGTCTATCATAGAAATGGCTGCAATACTTGGTGGACAGATCACAAGTGTGCATACATTGCAAGGAAAAGCTTAGCACATGGGCAGCACAGTAGTTTGCACTTCTGCCTAGCAGCACTAGGGTCACCAGGTCAAATCCCAACCATGACACTACCTGTCTGGAGTTTTCATGCTCTCTCTGTACCTGCGTGGGTTTCCTATGGGTACTCTAGTTTCCTCCCACACTCCAATGACAGCTCCAGACCCTTTGGAATACAATGTCACTCAAAAACAACAAGAGAAAGCGCTTCCATAGTGTAAAAACTCTTTTAAAACATTTATTGCAAATAAAACCAATGCACTTACAAGATAACAGGGCCAACAAATGATGTGCTCCAGTCCATAAAGTGCAAATGTGCTCCAAAATTCGAGGTGCGCCACACCCCCTCCTGTGTCCCCACTCACCGGATGGAATGGACCCTTAGCTTTTCAGTCTAGGGGTCGTTCAGGCTTAGAATGTTGGCCAGGGATGGCAGATTCACATCAGTTCCACCGACTTCTATTCCATCCGGTGAGTGGGGACACAGGAGGGGGTGAGCCGCTTGTCGAATTTTGCAGCACTTTTGCACTTTATGGACTGGAGCACATTGTTCACTAATATATGGACATTCACTTATTAATGAATTGATATTATTTGATTATTTAGATAATTGTTTTGCACTATTGCGAGCACTGTAATATATATATATATATATATATATATATATATATTGATTTGCCAAGTGAATAGCACCTTGTGTACAGCAGCTGCAACACATTTTGTTCACAATTTCTTACTTCTAGAGCAAGTATATATATTTAGAATATATTTTTTTCACTAACTCAGGTAATCAGACAAACATATGCTCCATAGTCACACAAGTGTGGCATCTAGAACATTAATACCATCTGTGCATTGCTTGCGCTAAATGTTTCGCGGATACATTTTTACTGCTTCTTCAGGAGATATATTATACATATACACAAGGATTTATAGAGCGATTACCATATAACTATGAATAAAGAAAACATACATTAGTCACAGAGTATATATACATAACAAAACAAAAGTAATATGCAATAACATGTTATAATGATGAGCGTCTGCCGCGAAAAAACCCCCAGGGAAAATGTATCATCTTACCAAAACTGCACACATGTAGGCGGCCCAAGAGAGTGTGGCCCGTGTCGGAGGGCAAGGGAGCCTCCAAACCGAGCACAAGACATCAGGTGGAGATCTAGTCAAAAGCCAATAGGAATTGTTTGGAGTGATACATGGAATAGAAAATGCTCACATGATAAGCCTACCTTAGCACATCAGGAAACTGGTGTGACCACCCAAAACAGCCTTACTGTTCTAACACCAGTGCCTGACCTCTCAAATGCGCTTCTGGAAGAATGGTCAAACATTCCCATAGACACACTTCTAGACCTTGTGGACAGCCTTCCCAGAAGAGTTGAAGCTGGTTTAGCTGCAAAGGGTGGGCAAACTCAATATTGAACCCTATGGACTAAGACTGGAATGCCACTAAAGTTCATGTGCTTGTAAATGCAGGCATCCCAATACTTTTGACAATATAGTGTATATATATATATATATATATATATATATATATATATATATATATATATATATACACAGGGTAACCTATCATTTCACAGTGACAGTAAAATTATCTGCAGAAAAACAAAGGGAAAGGGAGCCCCTGTAATCCTGACAGAACTCATTATGGGCACATGCTCCCTAGAGATTAAGTGTGATGGAGAAACTAGACAAGACCCATGAATCAACTAGTCATGAAGTCTCAGGATGAACTGTGCCAACATTTAAGAGAAATAAAGAAGTAACAGATAATACAGTATTGCTCAGAGTATGTTAAATAAAAGGGTCTGTTTCTACAGCGGAAAATAGTTCAATTTTGTATTTCTTTGGTCATATTTTCTTATGCCTTATTAATAAATATGTTTTAATCTTTCGATTCAATGATTCGGTCAGTTTTCACTGCTATTTCATCCAAAGTGTTGACATTTTGTTTTTCAAAAACAGTAGACAATACCCCTGTCAGTAGTTTTTTTTTAAATATTTTATTGGGAAGATTCCCTTTCACCTCCTGTCCTGTAGACACAACACAGAAAATAGAAGGAAAGCTCTCCAGTTAAGGAAATTCAAGTGTTTCCATTGGAAGATTTCTCCTCTACTTTTGTTCAGGTGACAGTTTAACATTTTAGATAATTCCAGTCCTGAGAACAATAATCATCAGGACACAGAGGCAAAGTAAATCCACTCTGTGGGGACACAAACTGCAATAAAAACTTGACTGCAGTTAAAACTCTTCCCTACACTATCAAAAATAAAAATAAACAAAAACATAGTTTTTTTATATAATGTAGGGATCGCTTACACTGCACTAAGTATTAGCATGTGGGCTGCTGTTATTTTGGGGATAGTTGGCTGCAGTGCAATGTGAATGGGGCACATAGAAAACAATTGTCCTCTATGTGCTGTAGTGGTGACCTTCGTTGATCCAGTGCAGAAAAAAGGCAGCAGTGTTTATAGTGGACCTTTACCCTAAATTAACTGTCATTTTACCCTGCCTCCTTCCCTCTTCTTCTCTCAAATTTGGATATTAATTGTATTTTTTTTTAAATTTAGCGAATCTCACTTTCTCGCCTAGGTGAGAATTTAATTTACACTCCCGTAACACCCATCCTGGATTCTGCGTTTGCACAGATGTGTCACAGGGCTTCTGGTCCTGGCAAAACCCTGTGGCACATCAGGGCATGTCTGAGTTTACCATACTTCTGAAAAGTGCAGACTTCCCTGCTCATGTGCAAGAAAAGGCTAATATGGTGGTTTAGCATGGAGAGTAAGCTTTGATGATTGCAAATCTACAGGTCTGACTCAGAAGGGGGCATGTCACTCGCCTGCAATGAGATCATCAATTCTCCATAGAACGCAAGGATCCCGCCCTGTGACTGCTGGCAGGTGATAGACTTTTCTAATCAGGCTGTGGCTCATTTAGAATAAAAAGAAACAAAGTCAATGAACAATTAACTACCCAGAAATTGACTGGAGTAATGCACTGCTGGGACAGTTAAAGGGCAAGAATGTATAAACCTATTGCAGGACAATTTTATGGTCCAGTTTATTGAGGCCCCAACTAGGAATGATGCTCTGTTGGACCTGGTAATCTCAAACCATGCAAAATGTATTACTAATGTTCAGATAAAGGAACACCTGGGTAGCAGTGACCATAACATGATTTCATTTGATGTTAGCTGTAAGCAAAAATCACATACGGGAAAGATAAAAACACTTAATTTCAAGAGAGCAAATTTTCCAAGGATGAGGGCTGCTCTCCAGGACTTAGACTGGGAGGGAATATTGGCATCAAGGGGCACAGAACAGAAATGGGAATTCTTCAAAAAGACTGTTTGTGAACTCACTGCAAAGTATATTCCCATGGGCAATAAGTTTAAAAGGCTAAAAATAAAAACTATGTGGCTCACGGCAAAAGTTAAAAAAGCTATAAAATATAAGAAAAGAGCTTTTAAAAAATATAAAAATGAGGGAACACTAGTGTTATTTAAATGTTACAAAGAATATAACACGATATGTAAAAAGGAAATCAAGGATGCAAAAATTCAAATTGAACGACAGATTGCAAAAGATAGTAGGACAAACCCCCAAAAATTCTTCAAATATATTAATAGTAAAAAGGTCAGGTCTGATCATGTAGGCCCTTTACAAAATAATCTAGAGTGGGTGATTGGAGACAAAGAGAAGGCTAATTTATTAAATACTTTCTTCAGCTTTGTGTATACAAAGGAGCATGGGGGAGCTCATATCCAAAATGAGGGTGGTAGTGACACAGCTCCAAATCCACAATGGCTCAAAAGTGATATGGTCCAGAAATATTTAGACAGAATAAAGGTGGATAAGCACCTGGACCAGATGGCATACACCCACGGATCGTAAAAGTATTGAGCTTTGTAATTTCAAAGCCATTGTATCTAATTTTTAGGGACTCAATAATTACAGGAATAGTACCACTGGATTGGCGCAGGGCCAATGTGGTGCCTATATTTAAAAAGGGAACAAAGTCTTTACCAAGTAACTATAGACCTGTTAGTTTAACTTCTATAGTTGGGAAGATACTGAAGAGATTAATAAAAGACCACATAGACGAGTTCTTGCATGAAAAAAAATATTTTAACCCCCCTGGCAGTATTCCCGAGTCTGGCTCGGGGTAAGATTTCAGTACCATGAGTGGGAACCCCGAGCCAGACTCGGGCTGCATCGCAGGATACAGGGAGAGTTACTTACCTTGTCCCCTGGATCCTGCGATGTCTCCCCGCAGTGTGTGCGAGCTGTCTCCTCGCTCGATTCACACACAGTGCCGCCGAGCTCCGTTCCCTGTGACGTTGCGGCGCACGGGGGCGGAAATCGGCGCCAAATTCAAAAAAGTAAAAACACAATACACATACAGTACACTGTAATCTTACAGATTACAGTACTGTATAAAAAAATTACACATCCCCTTTGTCCCTAGTGGTCTGTCCAGTGCCCTGCATGCACTTTTATATTATAAATACAGTTTTTTCTGCCTGGAATTTGGAGATTGTCCATAGCAACCAAAAGTGTCCCTTTATTTTAAAAGTGGTTTTAGACCAGCTAGAAAACAGCGATAATAAATTAGAATCACTTGCAGAATTGAGCGATAGTGATTTGTGGGGAAATTCGTCATCAAACACTGAAAGTAATGACAGCGACTATTCTGCAACGGGCAAATTTCAGTGTTTTTTAATTGATTACATTACTGAATAATTTTTATTATTTTTATATTATAATTTTTTATAATTATTTATAGTTATTTATTATAATATAATTCATGATTTTGTGTTTCAAACTTTATCATACCCGGGATGTCTACTAGACTCTGGTTTGGACAGATTTAAGTGAGTTATTCCTAAGAATTGCAGGCCTACAATATAAAACGCCAAATTTCTATACAAAATAATTGTACTGCTTTCAGCACCTAAAATCAGACAGAATCATACCGCCAGGGAGGTTAAGCAACAGACAGCATGGTTTAATGAAAGACAGAAGTTGTCAGACAAACCTGATTTCTTTTTATGAAGTGGTAAGTAAAACCTTGGACAGAGGGGTGGCGGTGGACGTGGTATACTTGGATTTTGCAAAAACGTTCGACACAGTTCCCCACACACGGCTCATGTGTAAGGTAAAGTCTACAGGATTGGAAATATCAGTTTGTAAATGGATAGAAAACTGGCTAAAAGACAGAATTCAGAGAGTACTCTGAATTGTCTAAGGTTATCAGTGGTGTACCCCAAGGTTCAGTGCTGGGACCCTTACTTTTTAATATCTTTATAAATGATATTGGGTCTGAGATCACAAGTAAAATTTCTGTCTTTGCAGATGACACCAAGCTATGCAGTGGAATAACATCCTTACAGGATATCTCCAATTTACAAGCGACCTCAATGCTCTGTCTAATTGGGCGACTATGTGGCAGATGAGGTTTAATGTTGATAAATGTAAAGTTAGGCACTTGGGGGCTAAGAATATGAATGCATCATACATACTAGGGGGAGTACAACTGGGGGGATCCATAGTGGAGAAGGATCTGGGGGTTTTGGTAAATCATAAGCTTAATAATGGCATGCAATGCCAAGCTGCGGTTTCCAAAGCGAGCAAAGTCCTTTCTTGTATTAAGAGAGGTATGGACTCCAGAGAGAGAGATATAATTTTGCCCCTGTACAAATCATTAGTAAGACCTCATCTGGAATATGCAGTTCAGTTTTGGGCACCAGTTCTCAAAAAGGATATTGGGGAACTGGAGAAAGTGCAAAGAAGGGCAACCAAACTGATAAGAGGCATGGAGGAGCTCAGTTATGAGGAAAGATTAGAGGAACTGAATTTATTCACTCTTGAGAAGAGGAGATTAAGGGGGGATATGATCAACATGTACAAATATATAAGGGGTCCATATAGTGAACTTGGTGTTGAGTTATTCACTTTACAGTCAACACAGAGGACACAGGGGCACTCTTTACGTCTAGAGGAAAAGAGATTTCACCTCCAAATACGGAAAGGTTTCTTCACAGTAAGAGCTGTGAAAATGTGGAACAGGCTCCCTCCAGAGGTGGTTCTGGCCAGCTCAGTAGATTGCTTTAAGAAAGGTCTGGATTCTTTCCTAAATGTACATAATATAACTGGGTACTAACATTTATAGGTAAAATTGATCCGGGGAATATTCGATTGCCTCTCGGGGGATCAGGAAGGAATTTTTTCCCCTGCTTTAGCAAATTGGATCATGCCCTGCTGGGGTTTTTTGCCTTCCTCTGGATCAACTGTGGGTATAGAATTAGGTATATGGGATTGTATGATATTATTATTTTATTTTTTTATGGTTGAACTGGATGGACTTGTGTCTTTTTTTAACCTGACTAACTATGTAACTATGTAACACCTTTATTTTGATGTACCTGGAATGTGTTTACATAAGGTTGGCTTTAAGAAATATTCAAAATCAAAAATGATTTTTTCTTTAAATTTTGGATAGAGTAGAGAAGAGTAAGAACTTCTGCAAGGGTTACGTGGACAGAAATTGCTGTAATATACACTCACCGGCTACTTTATTAGGTACACCAGTCCAATTGCTTGGTAATGCAAATTGCTAATCAGCCAATCACACAGTAGCAACTCATTTAGGCATCTAGACGTGGTGAAGACGACTTGCTGAAGTTCAAACAAAGCATCAAGAAAAGGGATTTAAGTAACTTTGAATGTGGCATGGTTGTTGGTGCCAGGCAGAGTGGTCTAAGTATTTCAAAAACTGCTGATCTACTGGGATTTTCACACACAACCATCTCTAGGGTTAACAGAGAATGGTCTGAAAAAGAGAAAATATCCAGTGAGTGGAAGTTGTGTGGACAAAAATGCCTTGTTGATGTCAAAGGTCAGAGGTGAATGGGCAGACTGGTTTGAGATGATGGCCCTTAGTTCAGGTCCAGTTTTGAGGCACCCAAAACATGGCATGATAATTAAAAAACATCTGTCATCAGGTGAGCTACACTGACTGTTAGTTCAATTTTGCTTAAATAAAGTGATATCAAATTTACTAAAATGGGGTGATTGACACCTTCTTGACCTGAAAACAATTATTTTTCACGCTATATTTTATATGTAGTCAAACATATTCTGTACAGGACTAAAATACAAGAAACAAAAGTGTTGATTTTACTAAAGGCAAATAGACTGTGCACGTTGCAAAGTGCAATTGCTCCAGAGCTTGGTAAATGATCCATCATCCAATCATGTGAAAGCAAAAATGTTGTTTTATTTTCCTTGCACATGATTGGGTACTATTTGCACAGTGAAGCTTTACCTCATTTACTAAGAGTGCAACTACACTCTGCAAAGTACACAGTCTATTTGTCTTTAGTAAATAAACCCCAAAGAGTGCACAAAATTGCATAGAAAGTCTCTTTTTTTATTAATCTTAAAAAAAAAATCCACTAATTTGCAATGCCCAACCAAAAACTTGATTCCATTTTTTACTATCATCAGGCTGGGGCCCAGAACTTTAAAATTATTCCTTGTGGTAGAAATATTGATGACACATTTTGGGCACCACCCCTTCATTAGGCTCAGATAAAACAAGTCAGTTGTAATTATTTTACTACACGTTGCTTCCACTCCCCATCCTCGTAGGTTCTTAGTAAAATTGGTGACAATTCTCTAGCACTTAAGTTCTCCCTGTAAATATTCTTTAGCCATGTCCTTCCTGCCCTGCTGGCTTTATAGAGGTAGAGAGCTTAACTGCTGGACACAAAAGGGTTTGCTTGCTAAAGGAAAATAGACTGTTCACTTTGCAAGGGAACTTTCCCCAGGGCTTAGTGAATGCAGTGAAATTTCATTTTGCCAAGAATACCCAATGACATGTAAGGAGAATAGAAAAAAATATATATTTTTGCTTGCACATGATTGGATGATGGAAGTCAACAGAGCATGACCTTCTTCATTAAGCTTTGAGGACAAAATTCTTGCAAAGTGCAACTTCCCTTGCAAGGTAAACACCCAGTTTACCTTTAGTAAACCAAACCCAAAGAATCATTACAGCAGTAAGGGCATCAGCCGGTTTATAAACTATATTGTCAAAAGTATTGTGACACCTGCCTTTACATGCACAGGAACTTTAATGGCATCCCAGTCTTAGTCCGTAATGTTCAATATTTATTTGGCCCATACTTTGCAGCTATAACAGCTTTAATTCTGCTGGGAAGGCTATCCACAAGGTTTAGGAGTGTGTCTATGGGAAAAGTTTGACCATTCTTCTAGAAGCGCATTTGTGAGGTCAGGCACTGATGTGGACGAGAAGGCCTGGCTCACAGCCTCCACTCTACTTCATCCCAAAGGTGTTCTATTGGGTTGAGGTCAGGACTCTGTGCAGGCCAGTCAAGTTCCTCCACCCCAAACTCCCTCATCCATGTCTTTATGGGCTCTGCTTTGTGCACTGGTGCACAGTCATGTTGGAACAGGAACTTCCACAAAGTTGGGAGCATGAAATTGTCCAAAATGTCTCGGTATGCTGACGCCTTAAGAGTTCCCTTCCCTGGAACTAAGGGGCCAAGCCCAACCCCTGAAAAAAAAAACACACCATAACCCCCCCTCCACCAAATGATTTGGACCAGTGCACAAATCAATAAATGCAACTATTTGTTTTTAACCTCCCTGGCGGTTTTCCAGAGTCTGGCTTGGGGTAAGATTTCAGTACCATTAGCGGTATCCCCGAGCCAGACTCGGGCTGCATCGCAGAATACAGGGAGAGTTACTTACCTTGTTCCCTGGATCCTGCAATGTCTCCCTGCTGTGTGTGCAAGCTGTCATCTCGCTCGATTCACACAGTGCCCGAGTGCCGCCGAGCTCCGTTCCCTGCGACGTTGCGGCGGAGATCGGCGCCAAATTAAAAAAAACAAAAACACAATACACATACAGTATACTGTAATCTTACTGATTACAGTACTGTATTAAAAAAATTACACATCCCCTTTGTCCCTAGTGGTTCCCGATGGAATTCCTCTCAAGCCTGCATTGCATACACACGGTCACACAAAAGTCCGGTGAACTTTTGACTGCCAAGAACGCAGTGACGTAAAAGACTACGACAAGCCGACAAAATTAAGTTTTTCCGCTAGGAGATCCTGCTCTCTTTTTTTTTCAAGCAGTTTTCATGTGGGAAAACAGTCCGATGGAGCATACACACAGTCGGGATTCCCAACTAAAAGCTCTCATCGCAGTTTTTCTGATGGGAAAACCGGTCGTGTGTACGGGGCATAAGAATTGGTAATCTGCAATATAATTAATATTTGCTTTTTGGGTTTAATATCGCTTCTTTTGCAACCCAAAAACCCACCATACCCCTTACAATTTCAAGTTTATTTGTTAAGGCTACACAAAGTGCAGAGGTAATGTGTATACCTGGGACTTTTTAACCACTTAACGACTGACGCATGTACATATACGTCGGCAGAATGGCACGGACAGGCACATCAACATACCTGCCTTCCCGCGGGTGGGGGGTCCGATCGGTACATGTGGCGGTCGGTATCGCCTTGAGGAGCGATCCGGGATGAGGGGGCGGCCATTGGTTTCTGGCCACCCCCTTGCGATCACTCCCAGCGAATGAAATGCTTCCCCTGCCTGTGTAATGTAAACACAGGCAGGGGAAGTGATGTCATCTCTCCATGCAGCGCTGTTTTCGTCCATAGCCCTGAGGAGAGAAGACATCAGGTTAGTGCACCAACAGCCCACTGACACCAGCACACATAGGCACACATTTCACCCCCCAGTCACCCCCAGATCACCCCCCAGCCCCCAATCACAGTGTCACTGATTGCAGTGATCATTTATTTACTGATCACTGCATTTAGTGTCATCTGTGACAGTAAAAAGTTGCAGGGAAGTTAGGTTTAGGCCCCTTTAGGTCCAGGGTAGCCCCCTAACCCCCCCTAATAAAGGTTTAACCCCTTGATTGCCCCCCAGGTAACCCTTTCACCCCCTATCACCATTGTCACTAAGCGATCGTTTTTCTGATCGCTGTATTAGTGTCGCTGGCGCCGCTAGGTAGCCAGTTATTTTTTTAAGTTCACCGCCAGGTTTTTATAGCGTCAGGTACCCCCATATACAACCTAATAAAGGTTTTAACCCCCTGATTGCCCCTAGAGTTAACCCTTTCACCAGTGATCACCGTATTAGTGTCACTGGCTAGCCAGTTAGTTATTTAGTTATTTAGGTTACCCGTCAGGTTTTTATATAGCGTCAGGTACCCCCATATATTACCTAATAAAGGTTTTAACCCCCTGATTGCCCCTAGTTAACCCTTTCACCAGTGATCACCGTATAAGTGTTATGGGTGACGCTGGTTTGTTAGTTTGCTTTTTATAGCATCAGGGCACCCGCCGTATATAAACCAATAAAAGTTTAACCCCCTGATCGCCCGGCGGGTGATATCAATTAGGTTTTATCGTCAGTTAGGGTCTGCGTCGCCCGAGGCAGCGTCAGGTTAGTGCCAGTAACGCTAACACCACGCGCAAAGCATACACCTCCCTTAGTGGTATAGTATCTGAACAGATCAATAGCGTCCCCAGCAGTTTAGGGTTCCCAAAAACGCATTGTTAGCAGGATCAGCCCAGATACCTGCTAGCACCTGTGTTTTGCCCCTCCGCCCAGCCCAGCCCAGCCCACCCAAGTGCAGTATCGATCGATCACTGTCACTTACAAAACACAACACACATAACTGCAGCATTCGCAGAGACAGGCCTGATCCCTGCGATCGCTAACAGTTTTTTTGGTAACTTTTTATACATTTGCTGACAGTCAGGTGCTTTTTTACCTGTGAATCCTTACTAGTGTACCACTAAATTTAGAACCCAAAATGGCAAATCGAAGGTACACTAGTAAAGAGGCCTATGAGATTCTGAGCATGATAGATAGTGAAGAGGAGGTCACGCATCTGTCAGATTCCAGCTCAGAATACAACCCTGTAGAAGACAGTGGCTCCATGTCAGATAGCGCTGACGACGAAGATGAGGTCCCTGCTAAAGTCAGGTGTACCCGATCCCGATCTTCTGATGTTGTTGAGGAGCAAGAACCGCAGGGCTCTCGAATTATGGAGCAGAGAAGTACTACCACCGCTATTCCTTCTGGTGAACTGGCAAGCACCAGCAGCCTAGTACACCATGGACGTACATCCAGCACTGCAGTAACACTTGGTGACGTGGCGAGTCCCATAAGTGCAGTTCAAGCTGGCGAGGTGGCAAGCACAAGTAGTGTCCAGCTGCCACCAAGAAGAAGACAAAGGCAGGCCCATCGTGCCCATAGTGTCCTTCCTGCAGAATTTGCCTATCCTGATTGGGTGCCCAACACTTCTGCAGAATCTGTACTTCCCCCATTCACTGGCCAACCCAATATTCAGGTGGAAACAGCTGATTTTACGCCACTTGATTATTATTCGCTGTTTTTCACGGAAGATCTCTATAGATCTATTGTGGACCAGAGTAATTTATATGCTGGTAAATTCATCGTAGCTAATCCCCATTGCCAGCGATTGGAAACCAATTATGGTTTCCGAATTTAAAACCTTTCTGGGCCTTTCCCTTAACATGGGCACACATAAATTCTCGTTATTGCACGCCTATTGGTCCACGCACCCAATTGACCATATGCCCGTGTTCTCTGCCTCCATGTCCAGGAAACTACACGAGCAGATCTTGCGGTTCATGCACTTCAACGACAATGAAGTTTGTCGTCCACGTGGAGACCCTGAATACGATCGGCTCTACAAAATTCGGCCCCTCATCACTTCAACGAACGTTTTGCAGCCTTGTTTACTCCCGATCAAGTTGTCTGCGTTGATGAGTCCCTGATTAAATTTTCTGGCCGCTTGTCTTTCAAACAGTACCTTCCCAGCAAGCGTGCCAGATATGGGGTCAAGCTCTATAAGTTCTGTGACAGAGCAACAGGCTATGTATGGAGCTTTATGGTTTATGAGGGAAAAGACAGTCACGTAGAGCCGGAGAACTGCCCAGATTACATAGCAAGATAGTGTGGAACTTGGTGTCACCCTTATTCGGAAAGGGGTACCACTTGTATGTGGACAATTATTACACGAGCGTGCCACTGTTTAGTCACTTGTTTGATCATCAGATTGGAGCATGTGGCACTGTGTGACCTAATCGCCGGGGCTTTCCCCAGGGGCTTGTAGATTTTCATCTTAGGCTGGGGGAGAGAGCCTGCTTGAAGTGTAATAATTTGCTTGCTGTGAAGTGGAGGGATAATAAGAATGTTTTCGTTCTTACCTCCCTTCACGCAGACACGACAGTCCAAATTCGTACGGCGACTGGTGTTTTGGAGAAACCCCTCTGTGTCCACGAATATAACCAAAATATGGGAGGGGTGGACCTCAACGACCAGTTGTTGGCGCCGTATCACATTACCCGTAAGGCGAGACGCTGGTACAAAAAAGTGTCTCTATCCTTACTTTAATTGGCTTTGCTGAACGCTCATGTGCTATACAGAGCTTCAGGCGGGACTTTATCCTTCCTTAAATTCCTGGATGAGAAGGTCACAGACCTCCTGTATCTAGGCGGTTCTGCACCTCACCATCCCCAACCAAATGCAGTAAGCCGGCTGCACGAGAGGCATTTTCTGTATGTCCTCGAGAGTACCCTTACCCAACGAGCCCGCCAAAGAAGATGTCGTGTCTGTACCAAACGTGGATTTAGGCGTGACACCCGTTATTATTGTCCACGCTGTCCTGACGATCCTGGTCTTTGCATTGGTAAATGTTTTGAACGCTTCCACACACTAGTGAAGTTTTAGCTTAGGGTACAGCAATGCACAGGATAGGACACACTTATGCAGGGTCTCCCAAGATGCCATCGCATTTTGAGAGACCCGAACCGTTACAGTTGTTACAGTTACAAAAAAAAGTGTAAAAAAAATAAAAAAATTGTAAAAAACATACAAAAAATATATAAAAATTAAACAAATAGTTGTCGTTTTTTATTGTTCTCTCTCTCTCTCTCTCTCTCTCTCTCTTCTCTCTATTGTTCTGCTCTTTTTTAATGAATTCTATTCTGCAATGTTTTATCATGCTTGCTTTTCAGGTATGTAATTTTTTGTTTTCAGGTGCGCCATTCAGCTGCAGCGCAGATTTATTTATCTTGACAGCAACAGCGTTTGCTCCCATGATACATAAAGCCATGACTCCAGTGCTGTAGGAGGTGATTTCACCACCACAGTTAAAAAAAAGAGCATGTATGCCGAAGCATGGGGGCAGCAGGGGCGGAGGAGCGATTTTGATCCTTATGCCGCGTACATACGGTCGAAATTCCGACGGAGGCTTGCCCGTGGAAAAGTCTGACCATGTGTATGCGGCCTAACTTTTTTGCGGGAGGATGCCCCCATGCTTCGGCATATATATATTTTAGGCACAGATTGCGTTAAAAAATGTTTTTATTTTTTACTATGGTTTTTTTGGTATTTGCTTTGCAGGTATGGTATGGTAAGGTCTTACTGTTATACTGTAATGTTACTTTGTTTTAATGTTAACCATCATTTTCTTAGCAGGTACGCATTCAGTTGCAGCGCGGATTTATTTATCTTGACAGCAACAGCGTTTGCTCCCACGATACATAAAGCCATGACTCCAACGCTGTAGGAGGTGATTTCACCACCACAGTTAAAAAAAAGAGCATATATGCCGAAGCATGGGGGCAGCAGGGGCGGAGGTGCGATTTTGCTCCTAATGTTGCGTACATACGGTCGAAATTCCGACGGAGGCTTGCCCGTGGAAAAGTCTGACCGTGTGTACGCGGCATAACCTTTTATGCCGCGTACATACGGTCAATATTCTGACGGAGGCTTGCCCGTGGAAAAGTCAGACCGTGTGTACGCGGCATAACTTTTTTGCAGGAGGATGCCCCCATGCTTCGGCATATATCAATGGTACATGTATGCCCATAATTAGAAGTGGGTGGATGAAGGGAGGTATTCTAATGGTGGGCATACCCACCGATCAATCTCTTTTTTTCATTCAGCCAACAGGCTGCATGAAAAAAAAGATTGCAATACATGTCCAACAAGGACCAGCAACGTACTGGTATGTTGCTGGTTTTTGAATGGTTATACCAGAAAAATGCCTGTGGGTTTAGGTATCATCTTGGTATCATTCTTTTCAGCCAGCGGTCGGCTTTCATGTAAAAGCAATCCTAGTGGCTAATTAACCTCTAGACTGCTTTTACAAGCAGTGGGAGGGAATGTCCCCCCCCCGGATATAAACAGTGCAATTGGGAAATTGGGAAAGCATTTTATCACACCGATCTTGGTGTGGTCAGATGCTTTGAGGGCAGAGGAAAGATCTAGGGTCTAATAGACCCCGATTTAAAAAAAAAGACTACCTGTCACTACCTATTGCTATCATAGGGGATATTTACATTCCCTGAGGTAACAATGTAAATGGTAAAAAATAAAATAAAAATGGAAAGAACACTTTAAAAATAAAATAGAAAAGCAAAATAAATAATAATAATAAAAAAAAGCACCCCTGTCCCCCCCTGCTCTTGCGCAAAGGCGAACGCAAGCGTCGGTCTGGCGTCATATGTAAACAGCAATTGCACTATGCATGTGAGGTATCACCGTGAAGGTCAGATCGAGAGCAGTAATTTTAGCAGTAGACCTCATCTGTAAATCTAATGTGGTAACCTGTAAAGGCTTTTAATTGCTTTTAAAAATGTATGTAGTTTGTCGCCACTGCGCGTTTGTGTGCAATTTTAAAGAATGTCGTGTTTGGTATCCATGTACTCGGCCTAAGATCATCTTTTTTATTTCATCAAACATTTGGGCAATATAGTGTGTTTTAGTGCATTAAAATGAAAAAAAAGTGTATTTTTTCCCCAAAAAATGCATTTGAACTTCAAAAAATTCAAAAAATTTGCGTGGAAAAGAAAATGCAACACCCACCATTTTAATCTGTAGGGCCTTTGCTTTATAAAAATATATAATGTTTGGGGGTTTAACATAATTTTTTTGCAAAAAAAAAAAATGTTTTCATGTAAACAAAAAAGTGTCAGAAAGGGCTTTGTCTTCAAGTGGTTAGAAGAGTGGATGATGTGTGGATGATGTGTGACATAAGCTTCCTAATGTTGTGCATAAAATGCCAGGACAGTTCAAACCCCCCCAAATGACCCCATTTTGGAAAGTAGACACCCCAAGCTATTTTCTGAGAGGCATGTCAAGTCCATGGAATATTTTATATTTTGACACAAGTTGCGGGAAAAAGACAATTTTTTATTTTTTTTTGCACAAAGTTGTCACTAAATGATATATTGCTCAAACATGCCATGGGCATATGTGGAATTACACCCCAAAATACATTCTGTTGCTTCTCCTGAGTACGGGGATACCACATGTGTGAGACTTTTTGGGAGCCTAGCAGCGTTTTGGACCCCAAAATCCAAGCACCGCCTTCAGGCTTTCTAAGGGTGTAAATTTTTGATTTCACTCCTCACTGCCTATCACAGTTTCGGAGGCCATAGAATGCCCAGATGGCACAAAACCCCCCCAAATGACCCTTATTTTGGAAAGTAGACACCCCAACCTAGTTGCTGAGAGGTATAGTGAGTATGTTGCAGATCTCGTTTTTGTCACAAAGTTTTGAAAATTGAAAAAAAAAAAAATGTTTTCTTTACTTTCTTCATTTTCAAAAACAAATGAGAGCTGTAAAATACTCACCATGCCTCTCAGAAAATAGCTTGTGGTGTCTACTTTCCAAAATGGGGTCATTTGGGGGGGTTTCGTGCTATCTTGCCATTTTATGGCCTTCGAAACTGTGATGGGTAGTGAGGAGTGAAATAAAAAATTTGCGCCTTTAGAAATGCTGAAGGCGGTGCTTGGTTTTCGGGGCCCCGTATGCGTCTAGGCTCCCAAAAAGTCCCACACATGTGGTATCCCCGTACTCAGAAGATGCAGCAAAATGTATTTTGGGGTGAAATTCCAAATATAACCATGGCATGTGTGAGCAATATATCATTTAGTGACAACTTTTTGTAATAATTTTTTTATTTAATTTTTTGTCATTATTCAATCACTTGGGACAAAAAAAAATGATATTCAATGGGCTCAACATGCCTCTCAGCAAATAGATTGGGGTGTCTACTTTCCAAAATGGGGTCATTTGGGGGGGGGTTTGTGCCATCTTGGCATTTTATGGCCTTCAAAACTGTGATAGGTAGTGAGGAGTGAAATCAAAAACGTATGCCCTTAGAAATCCTGAAGGCGGTGCTTGGTTTTTGGGGTCTCGTACACGGCTAGGCTCCCAAAAAGTCCCACACATGTGGTATCACCGTACTCAGGAGAAGCAGCAGAATGTATTTTGGGGTGTCATTTCACATATGCCCATGTCATGTGTGAGCAATATATAATTTAGTGACAACTTTGTGCAAAAAAAAAAGTTTGTCATTTTCCCGAAACTTGTGGCAAAATATAAAATATTCCATGGACTCAACATGCCTCTCAGCAAATAGCTTGGGGTGTCTACTTTCCAAAATGGGGTCATTTGGGGGGGTTTTGTGCTATTTTGGCATTTTATGGCCTTCGAAACTGTGATAGGTAGTGAGGAGTGAAATCAAAAATTTGCGCCCTTAGAAATCTTGAAGGCGGTGCTTGGTTTTTGGGGCCCTGTACGCGGCTAGGCTCCCAAAAAGTCCCACACATGTGGTAACCCTGCACTCAGGAGAAGCAGCAAAATGTATTTTGGGGTGCAATTCCACATATAACCATGGCATGTTTGAGAAATATATAATTTAGTGACAACTTTTTGTATTTTTTTTTCTTTTTTTTTGTCATTATTCAATCACTTGGGACAAAAAAAATACATTAAATGGGCTCAACATGCCTCTCAGCAAATAGCTTGGGGTGTCTACTTTCCAAAATGGGGTCAATTGGGGGGTTTGTGCCATCTTGGCATTTTATGGCCTTCAAAACTGTGATAGGTAGTGATAGGTAGTGAGGAGTGAAATCAAAAATGTATGCCCATAGAAATCTTGAAGACGGTTCTTGGTTTTCGGGGTCCCGTATGCGGCTAGGCTCCCAAAAAGTCCCACACATGTGGTATCCCCGTACTCAGGAGAAGCAGCAGAATGTATTTTGGGGTGTAATTTCACATATGCCCTTGGCATGTGTGAGCAATATATCATTTAGTGACAACATTGTGCAAAAAAAAAAAGTTTGTAATTTTCCCGCAACTTGTGGCAAAATATAAAATATTCCATGGACTCAACATGCCTCTCAACAAATAGCTTGGGGTGTCTACTTTCCAAAATTGGGTAATTTGTGGGGGTTTTGTGCTATTTTGGCATTTTATGGCCTTCGAAACTGTGATAGGTAGTGAGGAGTGAAATCAAAAATTTGCGCCCTTAGAAATCCCGATGGCGGTGATTGGTTTTCGGGGCCCCGTACGCGGCTGAGCTCCCAAAAAGTCCCACACATGTGGTATCCCCGTACTCGGGAGAAACAGAAAAATTTATTTTGGGGTGCAATTCCACATATAACCATGGTATGTGTGAGCAATATATCATTTGGTGACAACTTTTTGAAAAAAATTTTTTTCTCATTATTCAATCACTTGGGACAAAAAATATATATTCAATGGGCTCAACATGCCTCTCAGCAATTTCCTTGGGGTGTCTACTTTCCAAAATGGGGTCATTTGGGGGGGGTTTGTACTGCCCTGCCATTTTGGCACCTCAAGAAATTAGATAGGCAGTCATAAATTAAAAGCTGTGTAAATTCCAGAAAATGTACCCTAGTTTGTAGACGCTATAACTTTTGCGCAAACCAATAAATATACGCTTATTGACATTTTTTTTACTAAAGACATGTGGCTGAATACATTTTGGCCTAAATGTATGACTAAAATTTAGTTTATTGGATTTTTCTTATAACAAAAATGAGAAAATATCTTTTTTTTTTCAAAAATTTCAGTCTTTTTCTGTTTATATCACAAAAAATAAAAATCGCAGAGGCAATCAAATACCATCAAAAGAAAGCTCTATTTGTGGGAAAAAAAGGACGCAAATTTCGTTTGGGTACAACATTGCATTTCTGCGCAATTACCAGTTAAAGCAGCGCAGTGCCAAATTGTAAAAACACCTCTGGTCTTTAAGCTGCATATTGGTCCGGGGCTTAAGTGGTTAACCACTACATTACCAAGCCTATTTCTGAGATTTGGTGTTTACAAGTTAAAAACTGTTTTTTTTTTGCTAGAAAATTACTTAGAACCCCCAAAAATATTTTTCTAACACCCATGAGAATAAAATGGCGGTTGTTGCAATACTTTCTGTTACACCGTATTTGCGCAGCGGTCTTACAAGCGCACTTAAACAGTAAAGTTTTCTTATATTGTGAAAGATAATGTTACGCCGAGTAAATTGATACCCAACATGTCACACTTCAAAATTGCGCCCGCTCGGGGAATGGCGACAAACTTTTACTCTTTAAAATCTCCATAGGCGACGTTTAAAAAATTCTACAGGTTGCATGTTTTGAGTTATAGAGGAGTTCTAGGGCTAGAATTATTGCTCTCGCTCTACCGATCGCGTCGATACCTCACATGTTGAACACTGTTTTCATATGCGGGCGCTACTCACGTTTGTGTTCGCTCCTGCACGCGAGCTCGGCGGGACGGGGTACGTTTAAAATGTATTTTTTATTATTATTTATTTTACCTTTTCATTTTTTCTTTTTTCACAGTTCTTTAAAAAAAGAAAAAGAAATTGTGTCACTTTTATTCCTATTACAAGGAATGTAAACATCCCTTGTAATAGAAAAAAGCATGACAGGTCCTCTTAAATATGAGATCTGGAGTCCAAAAGACCTCAGATCTCATATTTACACTAAAATGCAATAAAAAAAATGTAATAAAAATTTTTGTCATTTGAAATAAAATTATAATAAAATGTCACTTTAAGAGCTATGGGCGGAAGTGACGTTTTGACGTCGCTTCCACCCTGCAATGACTTGGAGATGGGCGGGGGCCATCTTCCCCTCACTCGTCTCCATGTCAGGCTAGGGACAGGTCCGGATCGCCTCCGCCGTTACCGATGACCACGGTAAGCGGCGGAGGGCACCGGAGCGCGGCGGGGGGCCCTCTCCCACCACCGATAAAAAAGATCTTGCGGTGAATCCGCCGCAGAAACCACTTTTATCATAAAGAGAACCGCCGGCTCTTGAAGAGGTTACTGGGGTTATGGTAGGTAGCTGCTACCATAACAACAATATTCCTCTTCAAAGACAGGACGTTTATAGTCGTCGTGCGGGAAGCAAATGGTTAAAATCTAAATGTGATGGGGATAAGGCCAGCTGCAGAGAGTCTAAAGAGTACTGACGAATCCTTCACCCCTGCTTGTCATTTTTGGGCACAGTTTCCACAGCTCGGGTTCTCTTGTGAGCCCAATTGAACTTTTGGCTTAAATCAGCAAAGTACATTCCAAGTGTATCAAAACAAAACATGTGCATTGTCTTATAAGCTATTTTCTTTCCAACGCAACTACAACCTGAATAGAAAAGCCTGTCCTGCTCTGTTGGACTTGGTCATCTCAAACCATGAAAGCTTATTACTAATGTTGATATAAAAGAACATCTGGGTAGCAGTGATCATAACATGAATTAATTTAATGTGAGCTGTAAACAACAAGCGTATACTGGAAATATAAAATCACTTAAGTGTTAGTAAGTAACCCTAAAAAAACAAAAAACATTGATACTGTTCCTTTAAAGCATGTTAAACAGCACAGTGCTTTTGCTGTGTAATTTTGCCCTTTCTATCATCTAAAATACCTGGTTTATCCTGCCTGTTTCTGCCCTCCCCTCTGTTAACTGACAATGGTAATCATGGCAGCTGAGCCCAGGGGCGTACCTAGAGCATTTGGCACCCGGGGCGGATCCTATATCTGGCACCCCCCCTGTGCCCCCGGCATACCTCTGTATCCTTCAATATCTCTTTGTCACTACTGTGTACCCCTCTCCACAACTGCACCTCTGGACCCCTTTACATTGCACAGCACCCTGCACCTCTGAACCCCTTTACATTACACAGCACCTTGCACCTGTAGCGATACCTCCAACTAAGGAGGCCGCAGAATTAGATTTGGGCCCTGAGTGCAGCTCCGCCAACCCCCCGCAATAGGCTCTACCCCCTTCTGGCACAGCTAGTACTAACAATCAATGATATGTCCTATGCAATAGAATAACTAAGCAAGGACACAGTAATGAATTGTAATAGATAAAGTGTTTTACTCATTAATTCTCAATATGAATAAAGGGGTAACAATAATCACAGTTCTAGATAATCACTCCTAAGGGCAGCGTCCTGCCACTCTAACACACTATATAGTAACACACGCTACAGGTGCGCCATACGGGCGACCGTTAACTAAGTGCCCTATGGCGCAGTAATCAAACACGCTAGAATCCCCACCAGGCCTGGTTCTAATATTTAGCTTAGTCCTTCTTACTTCACCGGCAGGTCTGTAATGGTGGTGCACTTTAAACAGAGTATAACTTTGTAATCCAAGGGGTATGAAAATAACTTGTAGGCCACGGCAGTCTATAGGCCTATATACAGCAACAGTATCTTAGCTGGGCTTACGCCCTCTCACCCGCCGGACTACGGATCCAGTCCGGGAAACCTCCACCGGTCGTGTCACACACACTCGATCTCTCCAACGATCGGGCCCCCCGATCCGACAAGGCTGTAGCTCACAAAGTCAGATGCCACCCAGGCTCGCAGAGGGGAGGGTGGAAGGCTCTTTGGTGCAGAGCAAGGCCTCAGGCTTCAGGCCTTGCCCCTCCGACACATCCGCACAGGAGGATCCGTCTGTGAAGTCTCGTGTCCCCAAAGAGGCCGAGCCCGGCCTCGCCTCCTCCTTTTATAACCCCTCCCATGAGTCTCTGCGGTGGAACATCACAAGAATGGGGTTATGGGTAATGTAGTTTCTTCCCAATATAGGGGAATACCCCGCTACACACTCCCCCCACTTAAACTCTTTGGTCCCCAAAGATAAATTTTAGCAACAACTATATACAACATTGGACAATTCTGAAAACGATGTTGGGATAGGGGATTCCCACCATAACTGAGGGGTTGAATTCCCTTGCCCACAGGTCACATTATCATGGGTGGCCTGCCTAACTGTGCCAGAGAGTGAGCTGGGGTTGCCCTCCACCAAATGGACAGTGGAGGGATCCGGAATCTCAGCATTTCTCCTAGCAGTGACCACAGAGTCTTCCGAACTGTTCCCCATCTGGGGGTAGGTCAACTTCTTAGGAGGTCGAATGACTCTTCGAGCTCTTTGCTCTCCTGGAATCTCTGGCTCTGGCACCACAGGCTCCTCTTCCTCGGAGCAACTATCATGGGCATCTTCCCAGTAATCTGCTGAAGGACTGAAAGGGATGAATTCTGTAGCCTCTGGGTTCAGTGTTTCATCTGTGGTATCTTGGGTGACTGGAAGATCTATGATAGAAGTTCCTGGAGTTGGGGAAGACCACAGCCAATCAAGCTCTCCTTCTTCATCTCCACTAAGTTGGGAGGCTTCTCCATTTCCAGCTCGGGAGGTCTGTGACCGAGTGTGCGGCCTAGGAGTATCCAAGATAGAGGCCGGTGCAGGGGAGTCTCCCACGGAAGGTATTCTAACTGCCTCCGCCAGTGGGAGCAGGTGGTTTCGATGCCATGTCTTCAGTGGGCCTACCTTTCCCTCTGGCTTCACCTTGTAGACAGGTAGGCCCGGCAACTTCCTGCAGATGACATAGGGTTCAGATCTCCATCTGTCTGCAAGTTTGTGCTTTCCGGGGACTCCCAGATTGCGCAACAGTACTCGATCCCCGGGCTGTAGGTCTTGTATCCGGACCTTCAAGTCGTAATTTTTTTTATTCCGAGCTCCCCTTTGATCTGAGGCCGCTTGAGCTTGTTCATATGCTACTTTCAGGCTGTGTCTGAGCCTGTCCACATATCCTTTGTGAGAGGTGACTGAGGAATGGTCCAGTGAGGTGCCAAAAGCCAGGTCCACCGGTAGTCTCGCTTCTCTCCCAAACATGAGTCGATATGGGGAATAGCCTGTAGCATCACTGATGGTGCAGTTGTAAGCATGTACTATGGCTGCTATGTGTTTGCTCCAATGTTGCTTTTTCTCGCTTTCCAGAGTCCCCAACATGTTGAGCAAGGTTCGGTTGAACCTTTCCGGCTGAGCATCTCCCTGAGGATGGTAAGGTGTAGTTCGAGTCTTCTTGATTCCCAACGAATCCAAGAGCTTCCGGATCAGCTTACTCTCGAAGTCCCTCCCTTGGTCTGAATGGAGTCTCTGTGGCAGCCCATAATGGACAAAATACTTCTCCATAAGTACCTTGGCCACGGTGGAGGCCTTCTGATCTTTGGTGGGGAAGGCCTGGGCATACCGGGTGAAATGGTCGGTTATCACCAGAACATTTCCTAGTCCACTCAGGTCGGGTTCGAGGCAGAGGAAGTCAATGCACACCAGGTCCATGGGCCCTTGGCTCTGTAGATGGCCCATTGGGGCAGCTTGATGGGGCAAAGTCTTCCTCTGGATGCATCGCGCACATGAGTGGCAGTACTCCTCTACCTCTGCCCTCATGCAGGGCCAATAGAACCGACTTCTAACAAGTTGAAAGGTCCTTTCAGCCCCTAGGTGGCCATGATTGTCATGCAAGGCCATCAGAACAGTCTCCCGATGTTTCTCTGGGAGGAACATCTGCCACTTATCTTCTGAGTCATCAGAGGGGCCCCTTCGGTAGACCACTCCCTGATGTAACTGCAACCTATCCCATTCCTTCCTCAGTAGGCGAGCTTCTTTTGAAGGTTGACGCATGAGTATGTTTGGATCCTGATTTTTCAAGGCCTCCAGGACCAATCTCCCCATGGGGTCTTCCAATTGGTCACACCTCAATTCCTTCTTGGACAATCTTGGTAGGTTGCCCTCTTCCAATTGAGCTACTCCACAGTAGTGTTTGGGGACTCCCACCGTGGTAACTCCTATTTCCTCTGCTCTGGAGCATCCTCAGGCTTGGAATGCAGCTCCTTGACAAAGGGCCTGCACCCCGTCCGGTGCCACTTGGGTCCAATCTTCTATTTCAATGGCCGGGGAATGAGATCTTCTGGACAGGGCGTCTGCGTCTCGATTCCCCACTCCTGGTCTATACTTAAGGCTGAAGTTGAATCCAGACAGTGCGGCCAGCCACCTGTGTCCAGTGGCATCCAGCTTGGCCGTGGTGAACAGGTAGGTAAGGGGGTTGTTGTCGGTCTTCACAGTGAACTCTGCTCCATACAGGTAGTCTTTGAGCTTGTCTACTACCGCCCACTTGAGGGCCAGGAACTCCAGCTTGTGAGTGGGGTAGTTCTTCTCAGAGGGGGTCAGGCTCCTACTCACATAGGCAACAGGCCGCAATTGCCCCTCATGTTCTTGGTAAAGTACTCCTCCCAGACCGTCATGACTAGCATCCACGTGCAGTTCATAGGGTTTGGTTGGGTCTGCATAGGCCAAGACTGGTGCAGTGGTCAGGCTCCTTTTCAATTCCTGGAAAGCCTCTTCACACTTCTGATTCCACTGATCTCTGATGGACTCTCCTGGCCTCCTGGGCCCCGATCCATCCTCCTCTCCTTCAGTCTTGAGCAACTCATTCAATGGTCTAGCAATTCGGGCAAATCCCTCCACAAACCTCCTGTAGTAGGAGCAGAAGCCCAAGAAGGATCTGAGTTCTGTTACTGTGGTGGGCTGTGGCCAGGAGGTAACTGCCTCCAATTTCTCAGGGTCTGTGGCCACCCCTTCTTCAGATACTATGTGCCCCAGATAGTTCACAGAAGACTGATAGAACCGACACTTCTCAGGCGAAAGCTTAAGTCCTTCCTCACTGAGTCTTCTCAACACTTTCTCCAGCCTCTCTTCATGTTCCTCCAAGGTTCTCCCAAAGACAATGACATCGTCTAGGTATACAAGGACTTCGATCAAGTTCATGTCCCCTACTGTCTTCTCCATGAGACGTTGGAAAGTAGCTGGGGCTCCAGAGAGACCTTGGGGCATCCGGTCGAATTCAAAGAACCCCACTGGGGTTATGAAAGCTGTCTTCTCCTTGTCTGCTGGGTGCATCGGAATCTGATAGTACCCACTCTTGAGATCCATAACGCTGAACCATTTGGCTCCAGACAAGCTCTGTAGGGCATCCTCTATCCTCGGAGTGGTGTATTGGTCAGGTATGGTTCTCCTGTTGAGAGTCCTGTAGTCTATACAGAGCCTCAATGATCCATTCTTCTTACGGACCACCACTATGGGAGAGGCATAGGGGCTTCTGGACTCCCGTATCACACCAGTCCTCTTGAGTTCTGCAAGTTGTTCCCTCAGATCCTCCAGATCTGCTAGCGGGACCCGCCTGACCCTCTCTCGGAAGGGCTTATCTTCCTGGAGGCGGATCCGATGGGTGGCACTCCTTGCACACCCCACATCAAACTCATCCCTAGAGAAGATCTTCTCCCATCTATTCAACTGGGCCTTGGCTCTCTCTTTCCAAGCCCTGGACAGATTCAGGTTTTCCATGGTCAGCTTCTCCCAAACATCCCCTTCTTCACCTGTCCTCTTCACTTCTGACAGGGTAACAGGGGCCGCCGGGCTCACCTGGCCTAGCAACATTCTGGCTGGGATGTCCATGGGGTCTTTGGTAGTATTCCTAACACTCACTGGAACTCTATAATGGGCCTTCTTCAGGACCTTCAGCGGAATCACTTCCGGTATCACCTCCAGGCCTGAGGATTCACCCCTTGGGTCTGACTCCAGCATGACAAAGGGACCAGGCTGTTCCCAAGTAAGCTTCACAGTGGCCCTGAGACAGGTTACTTCACCGGGCTGCAACACTACCCCTTCTCTTCCAAGTCTCCACACCTTCCCTATCTCCTCTCCAGGGGTCTCCCGCTCTTGGACCAGCCGTTGGTAGGCTGTCTTCAGCATGGGATGGATCTTGGTAGCTGCTTGTCTTTCTTCTGTCACGAGAGGGGTCAGGAGTCTTCGAACCAGGTCCGTGTTCGTCCCTATTATAAGGGAATTCTTGTTGGCTCCAGGCGGCCTAGGACACACAACTGCCAGGGTGTCAAACACTTCGGCCTTCCCAGCCACGGATGGGTCAAAGGTTATTTGGATGGGAAGGTAGCCGTCGTAAGGGAAACTCTGGGTTCCAATTCCCCATATTTCCAGCTCCTCTATCTTCTGGATAGGCAGATGACTCAGGTGCCTGTCGTAGAAGTCCCGGTATAGTAGGGTCACTTGTGCCCCGGTATCCAGGAGGCCCCTGGTGTAGACTCCCTCCACTTGAATGGGCACTATAGGGGATGGGCCTACCAGCTTCTCTGGATATGGTCCAGCAGGAGCTGCCTTCTTCAGACCTTTTCCCTTTGGACTCTCTCTTGTCCTATTCCCTTTGGACTTGAACCTTTCTTGAGCCTGGTATGCACTGACTTCCCTCCTTTTAATGGGTGTAGGAACCCGCTGAGGTGTACTATTATTTTTCTTGGGTGGGCACCCCCTTTGGGGGGTGCCGTGCCTCTCCTGAGGGGTCTCCCCCCTTCTTCTTGGAGTATAGCTTTGTTGAGGGGTATTGCGTTTCCCCTTTGGTGTTCTATCTCTCTTTTTGTTTTTCTTCGCATTCAGCTTGGAGTTTACTGAAGATGGTGGGCACCCGGTTGACTCCTTCACCGGGGCCCTCTGAAGTTTCCCGCCGGCTTGCGGTTGTCTGGTCTCTTCTTCTTCGGACTAGAACATGTGGCTGCAATGTGGCCAACTCCCCCACAGTTGAAGCAGACTATGTCTCCCCATTCTTGTAAAGGTTCGGGTGCTGAGGCAATCGGGAACAATTCCTTCCTTGGACTTTCCTTCTTCTTGGGACACTCTGTGTCTTTTGCTATCAGAGAGGTCAATATCTCTAACACCTTGGACATCTGAGTTTTTAGGGTGTCTATCTCCGCCTCTCTTTCAGGGGTCATTACTGGATTGACCAGCACCTGTGCGGGTACAACACTTGTCTTATCCTTCTGCTGGTCCTGTTGCAGCGCCTCCTCATCTCTGATAATTTTTATTAAATCAGCATAAGTCAGCAACATTCCTCCTCCCAAGGTTTTCAGGTGCAGCCAGACTGGATCGGAGCGTAGCGCTCCCTTTAAGACTTGCTTCATTCTTGCCGCATCGGCATCTTGGGGCTTCATCCCTTTCTTTAACACAATCTTGCACAGCAGCCTGTTTAGCCTTCTGACATACTCGGAAAGTTTCTCCTCCGGTTTTTGGAAAGTGTGTTCAAACTGGTAGACCGTCTCTGTCACCTTGTCTAATTGACCAAACTCTTCCTGCAGCATAGCTAGACAATCCTGCGCCGTGCACCCTGCATTCCCAAACCGGAAACTTTTCACTGCTTCTGCTGCTGCACCTTTAAGGCTTTCTAACACTCGTTGCCTCTTCTGTGCCTCCGGCACCTCCCATGCCTCCACTGCCTGTAATGCCTGTTCCACCCAAGTATCAAAATCTTCTTCCCCTGCCGGGACAGGGAGCTTCCCTGAGAATATTTTTAGTCTCCGGTAGCTAGTTTCCACATGCACCGTACTTGTCTTCTGACATTTGGCTAGCAAATCCCCTATTGCATTTATCAGTTCTGGTGATATAGCAGTGGCCGATGCAGGTGCCACCGGAGGTGTCGCCCTGTCTTCTCTTTCAGGTGTAGTTCGGGCCGCAGCCTGTGGCGATCCCGTAGGGGATGGTTCCCTTTCTACAGTTATTGCGTGCGCCAGCCTAAATGTTCTGTTGTCTGGCGTCCGCAGACACTTGTGCTTACAGGCCTCTGGCATCCCGTCCCAATATTCCACTAATGCGTATTGATATGAGATGTTTGGGTCTGTCTTCATGTCTATCACCCACGGTGTGTGATCTGGGGACACTGAACTCATCAGTTCCTCTACCGTCTCACTTGACCATTTCTCGCCAGGAAGGCTAATGGCTATCGACTGTTTTGGCTCTGTATTAGCGGCTTTGCACCACTCTTCTACCGCTCTTGGATCCATGGGGTCCATGCCGGCACTTCTGGCGTTCGCTTGCTGCATCAGGATCCCGGACGAGCCCCCACGTGTAGCGATACCTCCAACTAAGGAGGCCGCAGAATTAGATTTGGGCCCTGAGTGCAGCTCCGCCAACCCCCGGCAATAGGCTCTACCCCCTTCTGGCACAGCTAGTACTAACAATCAATGATATGTCCTATGCAATAGAATAACTAAGCAAGGACACAGTAATGAATTGTAATAGATAAAGTGTTTTACTCATTAATTCTCAATATGAATAAAGGGGTAACAATAATCACAGTTCTAGATAATCACTCCTAAGGGCAGCGTCCTGCCACTCTAACACACTATATAGTAACACACGCTACAGGTGCGCCATACGGGCGACCGTTAACTAAGTGCCCTATGGCGCAGTAATCAAACACGCTAGAATCCCCACCAGGCCTGGTTCTAATATTTAGCTTAGTCCTTCTTTCTTCACCGGCAGGTCTGTAATGGTGGTGCACTTTAAACAGAGTATAACTTTGTAATCCAAGGGGTATGAAAATAACTTGTAGGCCACGGCAGTCTATAGGCCTATATACAGCAACAGTATCTTAGCTGGGCTTACGCCCTCTCACCCGCCGGACTACGGATCCAGTCCGGGAAACCTCCACCGGTCGTGTCACACACACTCGATCTCTCCAACGATCGGGCCCCCCGATCCGACAAGGCTGTAGCTCACAAAGTCAGATGCCACCCAGGCTCGCAGAGGGGAGGGTGGAAGGCTCTTTGGTGCAGAGCAAGGCCTCAGGCTTCAGGCCTTGCCCCTCCGACACATCCGCACAGGAGGATCCGTCTGTGAAGTCTCGTGTCCCCAAAGAGGCCGAGCCCGGCCTCGCCTCCTCCTTTTATAACCCCTCCCATGAGTCTCTGCGGTGGAACATCACAAGAATGGGGTTATGGGTAATGTAGTTTCTTCCCAATATAGGGGAATACCCCGCTACACACCTCTGGACCCCTTTACATTACACAGCACCTTGCACCTCTGGACCACTTTACATTACACAGCACCCTACACCTCTGGACCCCTTTACATTACACAGCACTTTGCACCTCTGGACCCCTTTACATTACACTACACCTTGCACCTCTGGACCCCTTTACATTACACAGCACCCTACATCTCTGAACCCCTTTACATTACACAGCACCCTGCACCTCTGGACCCCTTTACATTACACAGCACCCTACACCTCTGGACCCCTTTACATTACACTGCACCTTGCACCTCTGGACCCCTTTACATTACACAGCACCCTACACCTCTGGACCCCTTTACATTACACAGCACCCTGCACCTCTGGACCCCTTTACATTACACAGCCCCTTGCACCTAAGGACCTCTTTACATTACACTGCACCTTGCACCTAAGGACCTCTTTACATTACACAACACCCTACACCTCTGGACCCTTTTACATTACACTGCACCCTACACCACTGGACCCCTTTACATTACACTGCACCTTGCACCTCTGGACCCTTTACATTACACTGCACCTTGCACCTCTGGACCCCTTTACATTACACAGCCCTTGCACCACCTTAACCACTTAAGCCCCGGACCATTTTGGCTGGTTAAGGACCAGGCCACTTTTTGCGATTCGGCACTGCGTTGCTTTAACTGACAATTGCACGGTCGTGCGACGTGGCTCCCAAACAAAATTGACGTCCTTTTTTTCCCACAAATAGAGCTTTCTTTTGTTGGTATTTGATCACCTCTGCGGTTTTTATTTTTTGCGCTATAAACAAAAATAGAGGGACAATTTTGAAAAAAATTCAATATTTTTAACTTTTTGCTATAATAAATATCCCCAAAAAATATATAAAAAAACATTTTTTTTCCTCAGTTTAGGCCGATACATATTCTTCTACATATTTTTGGTAAAAAAAATTCAATAAGCGTTTATTGATTGGTTTGCGCAAAAGATATAGCGTTTACAAAATATGGGATAGTTTTATGGCATTTTTATAAAAAAAAATTTTTTTACTAGTAATTGCAGCGATCAACGATTTTTTTCATGACTGCGACATTATGGCGGACACATCGGACACTTTTGACACATTTTTGGGACCATTGTCATTTTTACAGCGATCAGTGCTATAAAAATGCATTGGTTACTGTAAAAATTACACTGGCAGTGAAGGGGTTAACCACTAGGGGCGCTGAAGGGGTTAAGTGTGCCTAAGGGATTGATTACTACTGTTAGGGGGCGTGGCTACGAGTGACATGTCACTGATCTCCGCTCTGATTACACAGAGCGGAAATCAGTGACAGTGTCAGTAGGCGAGCGGGGAGATGTTGTGTTTACACTAACATCTCCCCGCTCCATCCCTCCGTGAGACGATCGCGGAGATGCCCGCGGCGATCGAGTCCTCGGGACCCGCGGTCCGACTCACGGGGATGGCGCCAGGGTCGCGAGCACGCCGGCGGCGTGCGTGTGACCACACGGCAGGCAGTTAAAGGGGACGTACAGGTACGTGATTGTGCCTGTAGGTGCCATTCTGCCGATGTATATATGCCGTGGCCGGTCCTTAAGTGGTTAATATTAACCACTTAACGACCGCCCACTGTAAAAATACGTCGGCAGAATGGCACCGACAGGCAAAGTCACGTATATCTACGTGATTGCCTTTGTATAGTTAGGGGGTCCGATCGGACCCCCCTTCTTTACAGTGAGTGGTCGTTTTCCATTGGGGAGCGATCCAGGATGAGGGGACAGCCGTTCGATTCCGGCCACCCCCTCGCGATCGCTCCCAGCGAATGATATGCTTCCTCTGCTGTGTAAATGTAAACACAGGCAGAGGAAGTGATGTCATCTCTCCTCGTGTCGGTCTTTTCGATCCGGCGCGAGGAGTGAAGACATCTCACAGTAAGTGCACCAACAGCCCACTGACACCAGTACACGTAGGCACACTTTTCACCCCCCAGTCACCCCCAGATCACCCCCCAGATCACCCCCAGTACCCCCAGTCACAGTGCACCGTTTGCAGTGGTCATTTTTTTACTGATCACTGCAATCAGTGTCATTTGTGACAGTAAAAAGTTGCAGGGCAGTTAAGTTTAGGCCCCTTTAGGTCCAGGGTAGCCCCCTAACCCCCCCCTAATAAATGTTTAACCCCTTGATCGCCCCCCAGGTAACCCTTTCACCCCCTAACGCCAGCGTCACTAAGCGATCGTATTTCCGATCGCTGTATTTAGTGCCGGTGGTGCCCTAGATAGCCAGTTATTTATTTTTAGTTTCGCCGCAGGTTTTTATAGCGTCAGGTACCCCCATATATTATTTTAACCCCCTGATTGCCCCTAGAGTTAACCCTTTCACCAGTGATCACCGTATAAGTTTTACTGGTGACACTGGTTAGCCGGTTAGTTATTTAGTTATTTAGGTTACCCGTCAGGTTTTTATATAGTGTCGGGTACCCCCATATATAACCTAATAAAGGTTTTAACCCCCTGATTGCCCCTAGTTAACCCTTTCACCAGTGATCACCATATAAGTTTTACGGGTGACGCTGGTTGGTTAGTTTGCTTTTTATAGCATCAGGGCACCCGCCGTATATAACCCAATAAAGGTTTAACCCCCTGATCGCCCGGTGGCTGATATCAATTAGGTTTTAGCGCCAGAGAGGATCTGCATCGCCCCAGGCAGCGTCAGGTTAGTGCCAGTAACGCTAACACCCACGCGCAAAGCATACACCTCCCTTAGTGGTATAGTATCTGAACAGATCTATACTAGCGTCCCCAGCGGTTTAGGGTTCCCAAAAACGCAGTGTTAGCGGGATTAGCCCAGATACCTGCTAGCACCTGCGTTTAGCCCCTCCGCCCAGCCCAGCCCAGCCCAGCCCAGCCCAGCGCAGTATCGATCGATCACTGTCACTTACCAAACACAACACACATAACTGCAGCGTTCGCAGAGACAGTCCTAATCCCTGCGATCGCTAACAGTTTTTTTGGTAGCATTTGATACATTTGCTGACAGTCAGGTGCTTTTTTTACCTGTGAATCTTACTAGTGTACCCCTAAATTTAGAGCCCAAAATGGCAAGACGAAGGTACACTAGTAAAGAGGCCTACGAGATTCTGAGCATGACAGATAGTGAAGAGGAGGTCACGCATCTGTCAGATTCAGGCTCAGAATATCTTCCCATAGAAGACAGTGAAGTTAGCGGCTCCACGTCAGATAGCTCTGACGACGAAGTTGAGGTCCCTGCTAAGGTCAGGCGTACCCGATCCCGATCTTCTGAGGTTGTTGAGGAGCAAGAACCGCAGGTCTCTCGTATCATGGAGCAGAGTAGTACTAGCGCCGCTATTCCTTCTGGTGAATTGGCAAGCACCAGCGGCCTAGTACAGCCTGGGCGTACATCCAGCACTGCAGTATCACGTGGTGACGTGGCGAGTCCCATAAGTGCAGTTCAAGCTGGCGAGGTGGCAAGCACAAGTAGTGTCCCGCTGCCACCAAGAAGACAAAGGCAGGCACGTCGTGCCCATAGTGCCCTTCCTGCAGAATTCGCCTATCCTGATTGGGTCCCCACCACTTCTGCAGAACCCGTACTTCCCCCATTCACTGCCCAACCTGGTATTCAGGTGGAAACAGCTGATTTTATGCCAATTGATTTTTATTCGCTGTTTTTCACGGAAGATCTCTATAGATCTATTGTGGACCAGAGTAATTTATATGCTGGTCAATTCATCGCCGCTAACCCCCAGTTGCCTTCCATTGACAAAGATTGGAAACCAATTACGGTTTCTGAATTTAAGACCTTTCTGGGCCTTTCCCTCAACATGGGCACACATAAATTCCCGTCATTGCGTGCTTATTGGTCCACGCACCCAATTGACCACATGCCCGTGTTCTCTGCCTCCATGCCCAGGACACGATACGAGCAGATTTTGCGGTTCATGCACTTCAACGACAATGAACTTTGTCGTCCACGTGGAGACCCTGAATACGACCAGCTCTATAAAATTCGGCCCCTCATAAACCACTTCAACAAACGTTTTGCAGCCTTGTTTATTCCCGATCAAGTAGTCTGTGTTGATGAGTCCCTGATTAAATTTTCTGGCCGCTTGTCTTTCAAGCAGTACCTTCCCAGCAAGCGTGCCAGATACGGGGTCAAGCTCTATAAGTTCTGTGACAGGGCAACAGGCTATTCATGGAGCTTTACGGTTTATGAGGGAAAAAGACAGTCAGGTTGAGCCGGTCAACTGCCCGGATTACATAGGGAGCGCTGGCAAGATAGTGTGGAACTTGGTGTCACCCTTATTCGGAAAGGGGTACCACTTGTATGTGGACAATTATTACATGAGCGTGCCACTGTTTAGTCACTTGTTTGATCATCAGATTGGAGCATGTGGCACCGTGCGACCTAATCGCCGGGGCTTTCCCCAGCGGCTTGTAGATGCCCGTCTTAGGCTGGGGGAGAGAGCCTGCTTGAAGTGTAATAACTTGCTCGCTATGAAGTGGAGGGACAATAAGAATGTTTTCCTTCTTACCTCCCTTCATGCAGACACGACAGTCCAAATTTGTACAGCGACTGGTGTTGTGGAGAAACCCCTCTGTGTCCATGAATATAACCAAAATATGGGAGGGGTGGACCTCAACGACCAGTTGTTGGCGCCGTATCTAATTGACCGTAAGGCGAGACGCTGGTACAAAACAGTGTCTCTATCCTTATTCCAATTGGCTTTGCTGAACGCTCATGTGCTATACAGAGCTTCAGGCGGGACTTTATCTCTTCTAAAATTCCAGAATGAGATAGTCACAGACCTCCTGTATCCAGGCGGTTCTGCACCTCACCATCCCCAACCAAATGCAGTAAGCCGGCTGCATGAGAGGCATTATCCGTATGCCCTCCCGAGTACCCCTACCCAAAGAACCCCCCAAAAAAGATGTTGTGTCTGTAGCAAGCGCGGATTTAGGCGTGACACCCGTGTTTTTTGTCCACTCTGTCCTGACAAACCTGGTCTTTGCCTTGGTGAATGTTTTGAACGCTACCACTCAAAAGTGAAGTTTTAGCGTAGGGTACAGCATTTCACAGACTAGGACACACTTACACAGGGTCTCCCAAGATGCCATTACATTTTGAGAGACCCGAACCATTACAGTTGTTAAAGTTACAAAAAAAGTGTAAAAAAGAAAAAAAAAACGTAAAAAACAAAACACAAAAAAAATATAAAAGAAAAAAAAAGAAAAAAATAGTTGTCGTTTTATTGTTCTCTCTCTCTCTCTATTTTCTCTCTATTGTTCTGCTCTTTTTTACTGTATTCTATTCTGCAATGTTTTATCATGCTTGCTTTTCAGGTATGTAATTTTTTGTTTTCAGGTCCGCCATTCAGCTGCAGCGCGGAATTATTTATCTTGACAGCAACAGCGTTTGCTCCCACGATACATAAAGCCGTGACTCCAGTGTTGTAGGAGGTGATTTCACCACCACAGTTAAAAAAAAAGAGCATATATGCCAAAGCATGGGGGCAGCAGGGGCGGAGGAGCGATTTTTCTCCTAATGGCGCGTACATATGGTCGAAATTCCGACGAAGGCTTGCCCGTGGAAAAGTCCGACCGTGTGTACGCGGCATAACTTTTTGGCGGGAGGATGCCCCCATGCTTCGGCATATATATATTTTAGACACAGGTTGCGTTAAAAAATTTTTTTCTTTTTTACTAGGTTTTGTTTTGGTATTTGCTTTGCAGGTATGGTATGGTAAGGTCTTACTGTTGTACTGTAATGTTACTTTGTTTTAATGTTAACCATCATTTGCTTAGCAGGTACGCCATTCAGTTGCAGAGCGGATCTATTTATCTTGACAGCAACAGCGTTTGCTCCCACGATACATAAAGCCATGACTCCAACGCTGTAGGAGGTGATTTCACCACCACAGTTAAAAAAAGAGCATATATGCCGAAGCATGGGGGCAGCAGGAGCGGAGGAGCGATTTTGGTCCTAATGCCGCGTATATACGGTCGAAATTCCGACGGAGGCTTGCCCGTGGAAAAGTCTGACCGTGTGTACGCGGCATAACCTTTTATGCCGCGTACATACGGTCGAAATTCCGACGAAGGCTTGCCCATGGAAAAGTCCGACCGTGTGTACGCGGCATAACTTTTTTGCGGGAGGATGCCCCCATGCTTCGGCATATATATATTTTAGGCACAGGTTGCGTTAAAAAAATGTTTTATTTTTTACTAGGTTTTGTTTTGGTATTTGCTTTGCAGGTATGGTATGGTAAGGTGTTACTGTTGTACTGTAATGTTACTTTGTTTTAATGTTAACCATCATTTGCTTAGCAGGTACGCCATTCAGTTGCAGAGCGGATCTATTTATCTTGACAGCAACAGCGTTTGCTCCCACGATACATAAAGCCGTGACTCCAACGCTGTAGGAGGTGATTTCACCACCACAGTTAAAAAAAAGAGCATATATGCCGAAGCATGGGGGCAGCAGGGGCGGAGGAGCGATTTTGGTCCTAATGCCGCGTATATACGGTCGAAATTCCGACGGAGGCTTGCCCGTGGAAAGTCTGACCGTGTGTACGCGGCATAACCTTTTATGCCGCGTACATACGGTCGAAATTCCGACGAAGGCTTGCCCGTGGAAAAGTCTGACCGTGTGTACGCGGCATAACTTTTTTGCGGGAGGATGCCCCATGCTTCGGCATATATAAATGGTGCATGTATGCCCATCATTAGAAGTGGGTGGATGAAGGGAGGTATTCTAATGGTGGGCATACCCACCGATCAATCTCTTTTTTTCGTTCAGCCAACAGGCTGCATGAAAAAAAAGATTACAATACATGTCCAACAAGGACCAGCAATGTACTGGTATGTTGCTGGATTTTGAATGTTTATACCAGAATGATGCCTGCAGGTTTAGGTATCATCTTGGTATTATTCTTTTCAGCCAGTGGCCGGCTTTCGTGTAAAAGCAATTCTAGCAGATAATTAGCCTCTAGACTGCTTTTACAAGCAGTGGGAGGGAATGCCCCCCCCCCGGATATAAACAGCGCCATTGGGAAATTGGGAAAGCATTTTATCACACCGATCTTGGTGTGGTCAGATGCTTTGAGGGCAGAGGAAATATCTAGGGTCTAACCCCCCAATTATTTTCAAAAAAAGAGTACCTGTCACTACTTATTGCTATCATAGGGGATATTTACATTCCCTGAGATAACACTAAAAATGGTAAAAATAAATAAATATGGAAGGAACAGTTTAAAAATAAAATAAAAAAGCAAAATAAATAATAAAAAAAAAAAAAGCACCGCTGTCCCCCCCCCTGCTCTTGCGCAAAGGCGAACGCGAGCGTCAGTCTAGCGTCATATGTAAACAGCAATTGCATCATGCATGTGAGGTATCACCGCAAAGGTCAGATCGAGGGCAGTAATTTTAGCAGTAGACCTCCTCTGTAAATCTAACGTGGTAACCTGTAAAGGCTTTTAAATGCTTTTAAAAATGAATGTACTTTGTCGCCGCTGCGCGTTTGTGCGCAATTTTAAAGCATGTCGTCTTTGGTATCCATGTACTCGGCCTAAGATCATATTTTTTATTTAATAAAACATTTGGGCAATATAGTCTTTTTTAGTGCATTAAAAATAAAAAAAGTGTGTTTTTCCCCCAAAAAATGCGTTTGAAAAATCGCTGCGCAAATACTGTGTGGAAAATAAAATGCAACACCCACTATTTTAATCTGTAGGGCCTTTGCTTTAAAAAAATATATAATGTTTGGGGGTTCAACATAATTTTCTTGCAAAAAAAAAATGTTTTCATGTAAACAAAAAGTGTCAGAAAGGGCTTTGTCTTCAAGTGGTTAGAAGAGTGGATGTAAGCTTCCTAATGTTGTGTATAAAATGCCAGGACAGTTCAAACCCCCCCAAATGACCCCAATGATTTTGTCCCAAGTGATTGAATAATGACAAAAAGAAAAAAAAATGTACAAAAAGTTGACACTAAATTATATATTGCTCAAACATGACATGGTTATATGTGGAATTGCACCCCAAAATACATTCTGTTTCTTCTCCTGAGTACAGGGATACCACATGTGTGAGACATTTTGGGAGCCTAGCCGCGTACAGGACCCCGAAATCCAAGCACCGCCTTCAGGATTTCTATGGGTGTAAATTTTTGATTTCACTCCTCACTGCCTATCACAGTTTCGGAGGCCATGGAATGCCCAGATGGCACAAACCCCCCCAAATGACCCCATTTTGGAAAGTAGACACCCCAAGCTATTTGCTGAGAGGTATGTTGAGTATTTTGCAGATCTCGCTTTTTGTCACAAAGTTTTGAAAATTGAAAAAATAAAAAAAATAAAAAATGTCTTTCTTCATTTTCAAAAACAAATGAGAGCTGTAAAATACTCACCATGCCTCTCAGCAAATAGCTTGGGGTGTCTACTTTCCAAAATGGGGTAATTTGTGGGGGTTTTGGGCTATCTTGGCATTTTATGGCCTTCAAAACTGTGATAGGTATTGAGGAGTGAAATCAAAAATTTGTGCCCTTAGAAACCTTGAAGGCGGTGCTTGGTTTTTGGGGTCCCGTACGCGGCTAGGCTCCCAAAAAGTCCCACACATGTGGTATCCCTGTACTCAGGAGAAGTAGCCGAATGTATTTTGGGGTGCAATTCCGCATATAACCATGGCATGTTTGAGCAATATATCATTTAGTGACAACTTTTTGTACATTTTTTTTTTCTTTTTGTCATAATTCAATCACTTGGGACAAAAAAAAATATGCAATGGGCTCAACATGCCTCTCAGCAATTTCCTCGGGGTGTCTACTTTCCAAAATGGGGTCATTTTGGGGTGTTTTGTGCTATCTTGGCATTTTATGGCCTTCAAAACTGTGATAGGTAGTGAGGAGTGAAATCAAAAATGTATGCCCTTAGAAACCTTGAAGGTGGTGCTTGGTTTTTGGGGTCCCGTACGCGGCTAGGCTCCCAAAAAGTCCCACACATGTGATATCCCCGTACTCAGGAGAAGCAGCAGAATGTATTTTGGGGTGTAATTTCACATATGCTCATGGCATGTGTGAGCAATATATCATTTAGTGACAACTTTGTGCAAAAAAAACAAAAGTTTGTCATATTTAGTGATGAGCCAAACACCCCCGGGTTCGGTTCGCACCAGAACCCGCGAACGGACCGAAAGTTCGCACGAACTTTAGAACCCTATTAAATACAATGGATGCGAACGTTCGAAATCTAAAATGCTAATTATAACGACTATTATGCATGTTATTGTCCTAAAAAGGGTTTGGGAACCCGGGTTCTGCACCAGGGGACATGTATCAATGCAAAAAGAAGTTTTAAAAACGGCCGTTTTTCTGGAGCAGTCATTTTAATGATGCATAAAGTGAAAAAACAAAAACAAATATTCCTTTAAATATCGTACCTGGGGGGTGTCTAAAGTATGCCTGTGAAGTGCCACGTGTTTCCCGTGTTTAGAACTGTCCCTGCACAAAATTACATTTCTAAAGGAAAAAAAGCCATTTAAAACTGCTTGCGGCTTTAATGTAATGTCTGGTCCCGGTAATATGGATGAAAATCTTTAAGAAAAATGGCATAGCTACCCCATCACACACCCCCCCCCTACCCCAGCCCATTACCAGCGCCTTTGGGTCTTGTATGGATATTAAGGGGAACCCCGCACACAAAATAAAAAAGGCCCTATATACTCTGAACAGCCGTATACAGGCGGTGCATACAAGACAGGGACTGTAGGTTTGTTCTTATGTAGAATCTGTTTGTAATTTTGAACAGGTACATTGTTTAAGTGTAGCTCCAGCCAAAAAAATCTATTTTTAAGCTTTTTGGAAAACATAGGGAAGGGTTATCACCCCTGTAACATTTGTTTTGCTGTCTGTGCAGTGTGCACCTGTTCAGAACAGTTCACCTCACTTTCCGTCCTAATGACAAATGTTTTTTGAAAATTTGGGGTTTTTATTGAAACAAGAATTGGTGATAAAGAATCAGTGGAGAGGAGACACTTTTTTTCCCATATTAACACTTACAGGAGAGAATTTGCCTTCCTAGGGGTAGATTTCCTCTCACTTCCTGTTGTATCCTTCCGTTTGCAAGGAGGAGTCGTTTGTAAGTTGGATGTTTGAAAGTAGGGGCCTGCCGTATATACTCAGCTGAAATTTGCCCCTTACATGTTGGTGTTGCCACAACACTGTGAGCCCTCACAGTTACTCTTGGTGGGCGCATGAATGGGCCCTGCTGTGAATTATTAGATCAAGAATTGTAATTGCATGCCCCTGTTAAACAGGGGCAGAAAAATTGGGCCTTAGGCACAGGTGCCACAACACTGCAACCCCTCACAGACACTGTACTTGGAGCACAGCAATGAGCCCTGTTGCAAAGTATTGCATCAAAAATTGTAATTACACGCCCCTGTTAAACAGGGGCTGAAAAATTGGGCCTTTGGTGGTGGTGGTGGTGTTGACACAACACTGTAAGGCCTCACAGTTAGTCTTGGTGGGCGCAGGAATGGGCCCTGCTGTGAATTATTAGATCAAGAATTGTGATTACATGCCCCTGTTAAACAGGGGCAGAAAAATTGAGCCTTAGGCACTGGTGCCACAACACTCCAACCCCTCACAGATACTGTACTTGGAGCACAGCAATGAGCCCTGTTGCAAAGTATTGCATCAAAAATTTTAATTACACGCCCCTGTTAAACAGGGGCTGAAAAATTGGGCCTTAGCCACTGGTGCTGGTGCCACGACACTGCAACCACTCCCAGATACTCTAGTTGGAGTGCAGGAATGAGCCCTGCTGCAAAGCATTGCATAAAAAATTGTAATAACACACCCCTGTTAAACAGGGGCTGAAAAATTGGGCCTTAGCCACTGGTGGCGGCACCCAGAAACAAAAATGTTCTTCCAAGCTATCATCGTCAATCGGATCATTGAAGAGGAGGAGGATAGTCAGTCAACTCAACAGGACAGTCTCTCAGCATCAGTCTTGAAGGGATGTGACATTTGAAAATAAATTAGTCTGTTATATCAGCTTCAGTTGTTTGGTAGCTGGTGGTGATCCAAGACTGGTTCATCTTTATGAAGGTCAGTCGATCAACAGAGTCGGTGGACAGGCGCACCCTGTGATCCGTGACAAATCCTCCAGCAGCACTGAATGTGCGTTCTGAAAGAACGCTGGATGCAGGACAGGCCAGTAGCTCAATTGCATACTGTGCAAGCTCTGGCCAGTGATCCATCCTCAAGACCCAGTAAGCCAGAGGATTTTCGGTGGGGAAGGTGTCCAAGTCTGACCTTGCCCCTAGGTATTCCTGCACCATGTATATCAGACGCTGGCGATGGTTGCTGGAACCAATCATACCTTGGGGCTGCAGACTAAAGAATTGTCTGAACGCTTCGGTCAGACGGCCACCTTCCCCACCGCTCCTTCTTTGACTGACCGAAGCCTCAGCAACTCGTTGTCCAGGACCAGGAGTTTGTAACCTCCCAGTCTCTGGGAACGCGTTGCACAGACCTTTCTGCAAGGCCTCCCGGAGTTGTCTCATCCTCTGCTCCCTCTGCAACGGTAAGATAAGGTCTGCAACCTTACCCTTGTACCGTGGATCAAGGAGAGTGGCCAGCCAGTAATGGTCCCTCTCCTTGATCCGAAGAATACGAGGATCCTTCCGCAGACTTTGCAGGATCAGGGAGGCCATGCAGCGTAGGTTAGCTGAGGCATTCAGTCCGGAGTCCTCTGGGTCACTAAGGACGACATGATCCGCAGCCACCTCCTCCCAGCCACGTACAAGTCCACTGGTTTCTTGGGACTGTAAATTATCCCTAAAAGACTGCTGCTGATGATGCTGAGTGCCAGGCTCCACCTCCATGCTGACACAATCCTCCTCCTCCTCCTCCTCTTCCTCTTCTTCCTGTGCGATGGGTGGGACAGAAGGAACACTGTCTGGGTAAAGGGGGCCTCGAGAGGCAAGGAAGTCCTCCTCTTCCTGCCTCTGTTCTGCCTCAAGTGCCCTGTCCATTATTCCACGCAGCGTATGTTCCAACAGGTGGACAAGAGGTACAGTGTCACTGATGCATGCACTGTCACTGCTCACCATCCTCGTGGCCTCCTCAAATGGTGCCAGGACAGTGCATGCATCCCTGATCATGCCCCACTGGCGTGGTGAAAAAAACCCGAGCTCCCCTGACCCTGTCCTGGTGCCGTAGTCGCACGGGTACTTATTGATGGCCCTCTGCTGCGTGTGCAGCCGCTGCAGCATGGCCAACGTTGAGTTCCACCTGGTGGGCATGTTACATATAAGGCGGTTCTTGGGCAGGTTCAACTCCTTTTGCAGCTCAGCCAGGCGAGCACTGGCATTATAAGATCTGCGGAAATGCACACAGACTTTCCTGGCCTGCCTCAGGACATCCTGTAAGCCCCGGTACCTGCCCAAGAACCGCTGGACCACCAGGTTAAGGACGTGAGCCACACAGGGCACATGGGTCAGTTGTCCCTGTCGGAGAGCGGAGAGGAGGTTGGTGCCATTGTCGCAAACTACCATTCCTGGCTTAAGCTGGCGTGGCGTCAACCACCTCTCGGCCTGCCCCTGCAGAGCAGACAGAACCTCTGCCCCAGTGTGGCTCCTGTCCCCCAAACACACCAGCGCAAGCACGGCATGGCATCTTTTTGCCTGCGTACTTGCGTAGCCCCTTGAACGCCTACGGAGCACCGCTGGTTCCGAGGACAAAGCACAGGAAGAGGCCACGGAGGAAGAAGAAGAGGAGGGGGTGGAGGACAGAGGTGTGTCACAACCAGTAGTAGCATTTTTGAGGCGTGGCAGTGGAACAACCTTCAACACTACTGCACCTTGTCCTGCATCCTTCCCAGCTGCCAAAAGAGTGACCCAATGGGCCGTGAAAGAAAGGTAACGTCCCTGTCCATGCCTGCTGGACCATGAGTCAGCGGTAATATGCACCTTACCGCTGACCGCCCTGTCCAGCGAGGCCAAGACATTGCCTTCCACATGCCGGTAGAGAGCCAGAATCGCCTTCCGTGAGAAAAAGTGGCGTTTGGGAACCTGCCACTGAGGAACCGCACATTGCACAAACTCACGGAAGGGGGCCGAGTCTACCAACTGAAAAGGCAGCAGTTGAAGCGCTAGCAATTTAGCCAAGTTAGCATTCAACCGCTAGGCATGTGGATGGCTGGGAGTGAACTTCTTTCGACGGTCCAGCAGCTGGGGCAGGGAAATTTGCCTGCTAGAATCGGACGTTGGTGTACTGCTAGCAGAGTGCCCGCAAGTACTTGGCTGTGACACACCTAATTCTACACCTTCATTCCTCTCAGAGCAGGTTTCAGAGAGGACTGAAGGTATAGTGGGGTTGGAGATCCCAGCTGATGCGGTGCAAGAAGAGGTCAGCTTTGTTCTTTGGTGTGGGTCTTTAAGGTAGGCTTGCCAACGAGCTGCATGGCAGGTCAACATATGTCTGGTCAAGCATGTGGTGCCCAAGCGGGTGATGTTTTGGCCACGCGATATACGCTTGAGACATATGTTGCAAACAGCAGCTGTGCGATCTGATGCACTTGACTCAAAAAAGGCCCACACCAAAGAAATTTTTGAATAACGGGCAGAGGCAGCGCCCTGCACAGGCGGAGCTCTGCGGTGTGATTCCGTCGGTGTGCTGCCCTTACGCTGGCCCCCCGAGGGCATCCTGCCTCATTGGAGATGTGCCTCCTCCTCATCCTCCTCCTCCTCTCTCCTATTAGGCACCCACGTGGAGTCAGTGACCTCATCATCCCCTCCCTCCTCATCACTGGAGCCAATCTGGCAGTATGCTGCAGCTGCTGGAACATGACTGCCAGATTGGTGTCCTTCTTGAGCATCCCCTCTCTCTGCTCTCACGCTACTGCCTTCCTCTAGCTGGGTATCATCATCAGACCCTTTGAAACGCTGGGCATCCTCCTGGAGCATGTACCCAACACTGTGCTCAAACAGTTCGGGGGACTCCTCAGGAGGACATGGTTGGTCTAGGGAAGGAGTGACTGATGATGACATTGATACCAGGGAAGAGGACGCTTTGGCAGCTGCTTTGCCAGTACCCTGAGCCTGGGTGAGAGAGGATGAGGAGGATGAGGAGGGCTTGGTCATCCACTCTACCAAGTCTTCGGCATGATGCGGCTCAACACGTCCAGCTGCCGAAAAGAAGGACAAGCGTGTCCCATGGCCACGTGCTGATGGCGATGCACCGCGTCCACAACCAGCACTGTTGTCTCTAGACACAGAGCCTGCTTGCCCTCTTTTTTTGGCTCCTGACTGTCTGCCTCTCCTTGTTTGCCTTCCAGACATTCTAATGGCCTGCAGGGAAATGGGAAAAGCAGCAATACAGGCTAAGTTAAGGTGTAATATGGTCAGGAGGCACACTCCGCCCGCTGTAAGTGCCGCAAAATCCTGTTGGTGTAACACACCAGGAAAAAGCAGCAATACAGGCTAAGTTAAGGTGTAATATGGTCAGGAGGCACACTCCGCCCGCTGTAAGTGCCGCAAAATCCTGTTGGTGTAACACACCAGGAAAAAGCAGCAATACAGGCTAAGTTAAGGTGTAATATGGTCAGGAGGCACACTCCGCCCGCTGTAAGTGCCGCAAAATCCTGTTGGTGTAAAAAACCAGGAAAAAGCAGCAATACAGGCTAAGTTAAGGTGTAATATGGTCAGGAGGCACACTCCGCCCGCTGTAAGTGCTGCAAAATCCTGTTGGTGTAACACACCAGGAAAAAGCAGCAATACAGGCTAAGTTAAGGTGTAATATGGTCAGGAGGTACACTCCGCCCGCTGTAAGTGCCGCAAAATCCTGTTGGTGTAACACACCAGGAAAAAGCAGCAATACAGGCTAAGTTAAGGTGTATTATGGTCAGGAGGCACACTCCGCCCGCTGTAAGTGCCGCAAAATCCTGTTGGTGTAACACACCAGGAAAAAGCAGCAATACAGGCTAAGTTAAGGTGTAATATGGTCAGGAGGCACACTCCGCCCGCTGTAAGTGCCGCAAAATCCTGTTGGTGCAGCACACCAGGAAAAAGCAGCAATACAGGCTAAGTTAAGGTGTAATATGGTCAGGAGGCACACTCCGCCCGCTGTAAGTGCTGCAAAATCCTGTTGGTGTAACACACCAGGAAAAATCAGCAATACAGGCTAAGTTAAGGTGTAATATGGTCAGGAGATACACTCCGCCCGCTGTAAGTGCCCGCAAAATCCTGTTGGTGTAGCACACCAGGAAAAAGCAGCAATACAGGCTAAGTTAAGGTGTAATATGGTCAGGAGGCACACTCCGCCCGCTGTAAGTGCCGCAAAATCCTGTTTGTGTAACACACCAGGAAAAAGCAGCAATACAGGCTAAGTTAAGGTGTAATATGGTCAGGAGGCACACTCCGCCCGCTGTAAGTGCCGCAAAATCCTGTTGGTGTAACACACCAGGAAAAAGCAGCAATACAGGCTAAGTTAAGGTGTAATATGGTCAGGAGGCACACTCCGCCCGCTGTAAGTGCCGCAAAATACTGTTGGTGTAACACACCAGGAAAAAGCAGCAATACAGGCTAAGTTAAGGTGTAATATGGTCAGGAGGCACACTCCACCCGCTGTAAGTGCCGCAAAATCCTGTTGGTGTAACACACCAGGAAAAAGCAGCAATACAGGCTAAGTTAAGGTGTAATATGGTCAGGAGATACACTCCGCCCGCTGTAAGTGCCCGCAAAATCCTGTTGGTGTAGCACACCAGGAAAAAGCAGCAATACAGGCTAAGTTAAGGTGTAATATGGTCAGGAGGCACACTCCGCCCGCTGTAAGTGCCGCAAAATCCTGTTTGTGTAACACACCAGGAAAAAGCAGCAATACAGGCTAAGTTAAGGTGTAATATGGTCAGGAGGTACACTCCGCCCGCTGTAAGTGCCGCAAAATCCTGTTGGTGTAACACACCAGGAAAAAGCAGCAATACAGGCTAAGTTAAGGTGTAATATGGTCAGGAGGCACACTCCGCCCGCTGTAAGTGCCGCAAAATCCTGTTGGTGTAACACACCAGGAAAAAGCAGCAATACAGGCTAAGTTAAGGTGTAATATGGTCAGGAGGCACACTCCGCCCGCTGTAAGTGCCGCAAAATCCTGTTGGTGTAACACACCAGGAAAAAGCAGCAATACAGGCTAAGTTAAGGTGTAATATGGTCAGGAGGCACACTCCGCCCGCTGTAAGTGCCGCAAAATCCTGTTGGTGTAACACACCAGGAAAAAGCAGCAATACAGGCTAAGTTAAGGTGTAATATGGTCAGGAGGCACACTCCGCCCGCTGTAAGTGCCGCAAAATCCTGTTGGTGTAACACACCAGGAAAAAGCAGCAATACAGGCTAAGTTAAGGTGTAATATGGTCAGGAGGCACACTCCGCCCGCTGTAAGTGCCGCAAAATCCTGTTGGTGTAACACACCAGGAAAAAGCAGCAATACAGGCTAAGTTAAGGTGTAATATGGTCAGGAGGTACACTCCGCCCGCTGTAAGTGCCGCAAAATCCTGTTGGTGTAACACACCTGGAAAAAGCAGCAATACAGGCTAAGTTAAGGTGTAATATGGTCAGGAGGTACACTCCGCCCGCTGTAAGTGCCGCAAAATCCTGTTGGTGTAACACACCAGGAAAAAGCAGCAATACAGGCTAAGTTAAGGTGTAATATGGTCAGGAGGCACACTCCGCCCGCTGTAAGTGCCGCAAAATCCTGTTTGTGTAACACACCAGGAAAAAGCAGCAATACAGGCTAAGTTAAGGTGTAATATGGTCAGGAGGTACACTCCGCCCACTGTAAGTGCCGCAAAATCCTGTTGGTGTAACACACCAGGAAAAAGCAGCAATACAGGCTAAGTTAAGGTGTAATATGGTCAGGAGGCACACTCCGCCCGCTGTAAGTGCCGCAAAATACTGTTGGTGTAACACACCAGGAAAAAGCAGCAATACAGGCTAAGTTAAGGTGTAATATGGTCAGGAGGCACACTCCGCCCGCTGTAAGTGCCGCAAAATCCTGTTGGTGTAACACACCAGGAAAAAGCAGCAATTCAGGCTAAGTTAAGGTGTAATATGGTCAGGAGGTACACTCCGGCCGCTGTAAGTGCCCGCAAAATCCTGTTGGTGTAGCACACCAGGAAAAAGCAGCAATACAGGCTAAGTTAAGGTGTAATATGGTCAGGAGGCACACTCCGCCCGCTGTAAGTGCCGCAAAATCCTGTTTGTGTAACACACCAGGAAAAAGCAGCAATACAGTCTAAGTTAAGGTGTAATATGGTCAGGAGGTACACTCCGCCCGCTGTAAGTGCCGCAAAATCCTGTTGGTGTAACACACCAGGAAAAAGCAGCAATACAGGCTAAGTTAAGGTGTATTGTGGTCAGGAGGCACACTCCGCCCGCTGTAAGTGCCGCAAAATCCTGTTGGTGTAACACACCAGGAAAAAGCAGCAATACAGGCTAAGTTAAGGTGTAATATGGTCAGGAGGCACACTCCGCCCGCTGTAAGTGCCGCAAAATCCTGTTGGTGCAGCACACCAGGAAAAAGCAGCAATACAGGCTAAGTTAAGGTGTAATATGGTCAGGAGGCACACTCCGCCCGCTGTAAGTGCTGCAAAATCCTGTTGGTGTAACACACCAGGAAAAAGCAGCAATACAGGCTAAGTTAAGGTGTAATATGGTCAGGAGATACACTCCGCCCGCTGTAAGTGCCCGCAAAATCCTGTTGGTGTAGCACACCAGGAAAAAGCAGCAATACAGGCTAAGTTAAGGTGTTATATGGTCAGGAGGCACACTCCGCCCGCTGTAAGTGCCGCAAAATCCTGTTTGTGTAACACACCAGGAAAAAGCAGCAATACAGGCTAAGTTAAGGTGTAATATGGTCAGGAGGCACACTCCGCCCGCTGTAAGTGCCGCAAAATACTGTTGGTGTAACACACCAGGAAAAAGCAGCAATACAGGCTAAGTTAAGGTGTAATATGGTCAGGAGGCACACTCCACCCGCTGTAAGTGCCGCAAAATCCTGTTGGTGTAACACACCAGGAAAAAGCAGCAATACAGGCTAAGTTAAGGTGTAATATGGTCAGGAGATACACTCCGCCCGCTGTAAGTGCCCGCAAAATCCTGTTGGTGTAGCACACCAGGAAAAAGCAGCAATACAGGCTAAGTTAAGGTGTAATATGGTCAGGAGGCACACTCCGCCCGCTGTAAGTGCCGCAAAATCCTGTTTGTGTAACACACCAGGAAAAAGCAGCAATACAGGCTAAGTTAAGGTGTAATATGGTCAGGAGGTACACTCCGCCCGCTGTAAGTGCCGCAAAATCCTGTTGGTGTAACACACCAGGAAAAAGCAGCAATACAGGCTAAGTTAAGGTGTAATATGGTCAGGAGGCACACTCCGCCCGCTATAAGTGCCGCAAAATCCTGTTGGTGTAACACACCAGGAAAAAGCAGCAATACAGGCTAAGTTAAGGTGTAATATGGTCAGGAGGCACACTCCGCCCGCTGTAAGCGCCGCAAAATCCTGTTGGTGTAACACACCAGGAAAAAGCAGCAATACAGGCTAAGTTAAGGTGTAATATGGTCAGGAGGTACACTCCGCCCGCTGTAAGTGCCGCAAAATCCTGTTGGTGTAACACACCAGGAAAAAGCAGCAATACAGGCTAAGTTAAGGTGTAATATGGTCAGGAGGCACACTCCGCCCGCTGTATGTGCCGCAAAATCCTGTTTGTGTAACACACCAGGAAAAAGCAGCAATACAGGCTAAGTTAAGGTGTAATATGGTCAGGAGGTACATTCCGCCCGCTGTAAGTGCCGCAAAATCCTGTTGGTGTAACACACCAGGAAAAAGCAGCAATACAGGCTAAGTTAAGGTGTAATATGGTCAGGAGGTACACTCCGCCCGCTGTAAGTGCCGCAAAATCATGTTGGTGTAACACACCAGGAAAAAGCAGCAATACGGGCTAACTTCAGGTGTATAATGTGCAGGAGGCTTAGCAACAATGACACTGACACTGTCCCCTGCCTATCCTTCTCTCTCCCTGCACACAAGGTTTATCAAAGTATATGACACTGACACTCTCCCTGCCTATCCTTCTCTGTCCCTACACACAAGGTTTAGCAAAGAATAGATTTGACAAGATTTGACACTGTCCCTGCCTATCCTTCACTTTCCCTGCTCCAGAACACACTACACAAGGCCGCTGGGCTGGCGGCCTTTTATAGTGTGGGGCATGTACTAAACCCCCTCAGCTATAATTGGCCACAGGCATCCTGCCTGTGGCCAATCATTGCTCTCCTCGCTCCCGGGGCTGTGATTGGCCAAGCATGCAGGGTCACAGTGCATGCTTGGCCAATCACAGCGCCGGGATTACACTGCGATGGCGCAGTGTATTGTGGGCCGTTCGTGTCACTCGAATTTGGCGCGAACGGCCCAAATCGCTCGTTGTTCGCCGAACGCGCGAACAGCCGATGTTCGAGTCGAACCTATGTTCGACTCGAACACCGAGCTCATCCCTAGTCATATTCCCGCAACTTGTGGCAAAATATAAAATATTCCATGAACCCAACATGCCTCTCAGTAAATAGCTTGGGGTGTCTACTTTCCAAAATGGGGTCATTTGGGGGGGGGTTTTGTGCTATTTTGGCATTTTATGGCCTTCAAAACTGTGATAGGTAGTGAGGAGTGAAATCAAAAATTTACGCCCTTAGAAATCCTGAAGGCGGTGCTTGGTTTTTGGGGCCCCGTACGCGGCTAGGCTCTCAAAAAGTCCCACACATGTGGTATCCCCGTACTCAGGAGAAGCAGCAGAATGTATTTTGGGGTGCAATTCCACATATAACCATGGCATGTGTGAGCAATATATCATTTAGTGACAACTTTTTGTACATTTTTTTTTCTTTTTGTCATTATTCAATCATTTGGGACAAAAAAAAATATATTCAATGGGCTCAACATGCCTCTCAGCAATTTCCTTGGGGTGTCTACTTTCCAAAATGGGGTCATTTAGGGGGGTTTTGTGCTATCTTGGCATTTTATGGTCTTCAAAACTGTGATAGGTAGTGAGGAGTGAAATCAAAAATGTATGCCCTTAGAAACCTTGAAAGCAGTGCTTGGTTTTTGGGGTCCCGTACGCAACTAGGCTCCCAAAAAGTCCCACACATGTGGTATCCCCGTACTCAGAAGAAGCAGCAGAATGTATTTTGGGTTGTAATTTCACATATGCCCATGGCATGTGTGAGCAATATATCATTTAGTGACAACTTTGTGCAAAAAAAAAAAAAAGTTTGTCATATTCCCGCAGCTTGTGGCAAAATATAAAATATTCCATGGACTGAACATGCCTCTCAGTAAATAGCTTGGGGTGTCTACTTTCCAAAATGGGGTCATTTGGGGGGGTTGTGTGCTATTTTGGCATTTTATGGCCTTCGAAACTGTGATAGGTAGTGAGGAGTGAAATCAAAAATTTGCGCCCTTAGAAATCCTGAAGGCGGTGCTTGGTTTCTGGGGTCCCGTACGTGGCTAGGCTCCTAAAAAGTCCCACACATGTGGTATCCCCGTACTCAGGAGAAGCAGCAGAATGTATTTTGGGGTGCAATTCCACATATAACCATGGCATGTGTGAGCAATATATCATTTAGTGACAACTTTTTGTAATTTTTATTTTTTTTTGTCATTATTCAATCACTTGGGACAAAAAAAAAATATTCAATGGGCTCAACATGCCTCTCAGCAATTTCCTTTGGGTGTCTACTTTCCAAAATGGGGTCACTTGGGGGGGTTTTGTACTGCCCTGCCATTTTAGCACCTCAAGAAATGAGTAGGCAGTCATACATTTAAAGCTGTGTAAATTCCAGAAAATGTACCCTAGTTTGTAAACGCTATAACTTTTGCGCAAACCAATAAATATACGCTTATTGACATTTTTTTTACTAAAGGCATGTGGCTGAATACATTTTGGCCTAAATGTATGACTAAAATTGAGTTTATTCGATTTTTCTTATAACAAAAATTAGAAAATATAATGTTTTTTTCAAAATTTATATCGCAAAAAATAAAAATCGCAGAGGCAATCAAATACCATTAAAAGAAAGCTCTATTTGTGGGAAGAAAAGGACGCAAATTTTGTTTGGGTACAACATTGCATATCCGCACAATTTACAGTTAAAGCAGCGCAGTGCAAAATTCTGAAATCACCTCTGGTCCTTTAGCTACCAAATGGTCCGGGGCTTAAGTGGTTAAGAGAGGAAATTTTCCAAGGCTGAGAGCTACCCTCCAAGACTAAATCTGGCCACATGGGTAGAATTTCAAATGAAAAGTCTTAGGAAAACAAGTTCTAAGAAAGTCTGTTAATTTTTCAAGTTATTAGTGGGTCAAATCGATGTTCATTGCAGTCTGCAGTGATGAGAAAACGCGAAGGAGCAGGATGGAAATTTTTTCTCAAACCAATGATTTTCTAACAGTGTATGTGGTTTTAAATGTTAAATGCAAATGTAATCTTTCACGATATTCGAATGTTCTGAGAATTTTCATACACATTTTTCTAAGACTTTTCCTAAGAATTTTTATTCAAAATTCTATCCATCTAAGGCCAGCTTTAGATTGGGAGAAATTATTGTCAAAGAAATGGAAATGTTTCAAATGTTTCAAATGTTTTGATGCAAACACACTGCAAAATATATTCCCATGGGCTCTAAGTCTAAAGGCTTAAAATTAAAAGCTATGTGGCTCATGTCCAATGACGAATTTGTTAGTATTCGTACATTCGAATAGCTGAAAGAACCAAAATACGAAAATTACGAAATTACGAATAAGCAAAATAACGAACATGCGAAAATATGAACTTACGAATGGACAAACTTGCGAAAATACGAAATACCGAAACAGTAAAAGAACGAAAGTGACATCTATAACGAATGATTTGCATTCCGTATTTTCAATCCTTTGTCTGTTCGTAATTTCGTATGTTCGTATTTCATTTGTGTGTTCGTAATTTCGTTTCTTTGTATGTTCGTAATTTCGTTTGTTCGTGTTCTCAAATCGTTCTTTTGAATGGACAGTGTATGTTCGTATTTTCATTCGTATGTTCTTAAATTCGTTTGTCTGTTCGTAATTTTGTGTTCTCGAATCGTTCTGTTGAATGGGCAGTGTAGTGAGTGATGTATCTTACTTAATATCTTGGCCAATCAGCTTATCTATTTTGTGTCTGAGTCACAATGCATTCCTGAATCTTTTTAGATTCAGTTGATTTTCTCACTCACAAGACTCACCCGTCCATTCTCACTCCCAGACATTCTAATTGCAACAAAACCACCAAACCACACAAAAACAACTACAAAAACCACAATCTCACTCTCTGCTCCTCCCTCACCACACCACTGTACACCCTCTCAAAATGGCATACGGGCGGAGGCTATAGCCGCGTGTTGAAAACGAAACTATAATACAAGATTGCAAATCATTAGGAATGACCGCAATGTATTTACGAAAGTACGAATGCATGCGAAGCACTGTAGGAGGCCATAGCCGCGTGTTGAAAACAAAACTAAAATACGAGATTGCGAATGACCGCAATGTATTTACGAAAGTACGAATCATTTGAAGCACGGTAGTAGACACGAATCAACGAAAACAAAACAATGTTACGAATCAACGAAAAAGGCAATCTCACAAAAGTAACAATTACTAAATTACGAGTAGTGTACCGAATAAATGAAAATTATTATCTAACAAAATTACGAATTTCGAATCAAAGAAAATAAATTAGACAGAATTACGAATCATTCAGTATCAACGAAAATAAAACTGTAACGAAAAGATGAACGAGTCCGAATATGAATACTTGCGTCTTACGAAATTACGAATCTTTACGAATCTACGGAAACGAGACGAAACTAAACAAAATTTTTTGTTGTGCACAAGTCTAGTATAAACCCCAAAAGATAATAAAACAGTGTCAAAAATACAGTGCAAACATAAAATCTACACACAAACAAAATGTCACTGCCCATATCTATGACTGGTCTTCACAGCAAGGAGCACTGGGGTGGGCGAATCGCATATAAACAAAGACACAAAAAGACAGACAAAACCCAAGCTCAACTTACCAACCAATCAGCAACCAACCAAAATCACCTGTCTAATAGTGTGTTTAAAAACAGGGGTTTAGTTGCACGCATTTGCAAATACATGTGTAAGCTGCAGGCCTCGTCAAGGCTCCCTGTGTACTGCAGACCTAACTCTAAAATGTAAAGTCTTCTCAGTGGAAGCACATGCATGCTGATGGATAGATAAAGGGCAGATAACTGGAGGGGGCCCACCCTCCTTTAAAGGGGCAGGAGCACACTAGGCACCCAGCGCATAGAAGCAGAGGTGCCAGTGCGTTGCCTGACCACAATGACAAAAAATGCCAACATTACAACAAACAAAATGTCACTGTATTTGTGAAACAAAGGGGCATTTTAGAATGCATTAATAAAGGCGTTAATATCCCACTCCACGTTCATCCCGAGCGGGGAGTGGGACTGCAGCTCATAAATCCAGAAGGTCTCGAGGTCTGAGACCCCTCTGGTCATGGCCCCTCCCCTTCAAGGTGGAATGAATCTATCTATGACAACAAATTGTGTTCCCTTGGGATTTCGGTTATGGTGTTGTCTGTAATTTCTGGGGACACTATGTTTCGTATCGCCATATTTGATTAGGGCAATGTGCTCACCTACCCTTATGGAAAAAGTCCGGATGGTCCGGCCGACGTATTGCATCCCACAAGGGCAGGTGATCATATAGACCATATATTTGGTCGCACATGTACAAAAGTGCTTGATGGGATATTGTTTATTGGTCACAGTAGATTTAAACTGAACTGTTTTGCGTCTTCCCAATGAATTTTGTTGACATACATTGCACTTTTTACATAGACTGATGCCCACTAAATCGTGAAAAAAGGACGAATGGACAGGTGGATTAATGATGTACGGAGCTATCCTACTCTGCAATAAGGGAGCTCCTCTAAAAACAACCTTTGCTTGTTTCGGTAGCATGGTGTTAAGAACATTATCGTTCCTGAGAACGTCCCAATGTCTATTCATGATAGTCTTAATTTGCTTATGCTGTGTTGAGAACGAAGTCAGCAGAGCAAACTTAAGACTATCATCAGAAACACGTTTAGGTTTAACTGCTATCAATGAGCGTCTGTCCATTGATAGAATGTTTTGAAGTTCTGAGTCAATATCCTTGGGGGCATATCCTTTGTCAAGAAACCTCTGTTTAAGGATTTCGGCCTGTGTGAGATATGTGTCTGTGTCCGTGCAGTTCCTATGCAGCCTTAAAAATTGGCTGCGTGGAACTGAACAGAGCCAAGACTGGTGGTGGCAACTGTCTGTAGGAATGAAGCCATTGCGGTCTGTGAGTTTGAAATTTAAACTTTCTGTTAACAATCTCTATTTCAAGATCCAGGAAATTAATCTTGCTTGAACTTGCCTCATAAGACAGAGAAATACCTCTATCATTTGAGTTTAGCGTGTCAAAAAATTGCTTCAATGAATCGAGACTGCCATTCCAAAGGAGGAGGATGTCGTCGATATATCTAGCCCAAAGGACTAGAGATGGAGTGTCCTGGGCATAGACGACATCCTCCTCCCACTTGGCCATGAAAAGATTTGTGAGGCTGGGGGCGAACTTCGCCAGTCCCACTCCCCGCTCCTTCCCATTGAAAGCAATGGGAAACCGCGGTAATACCACCGGCAATGCGGTATGCGGCAATGAGTATTAACCCTTTTTTGGTCGCTAGCTGCCGAATACCTCCGCAATTCCGACGGTATAGTGCCGCTAAAAATAGCGGCGCTATACCGCCACCGCACCCACCGCCCCAGTGTGAAACCAGCCTCAGTGTTTCACTGAGGCTGGTTTCACACTGGGGCGGTGTGTGCGGTGGTGGAATGATGCCGCTATTTTTAGCAGCGCTATACCGTCGGAATTGCAGAGGTAATCGGCCGCTAGTGGTGCGGTTTTAACCCCCGCTAGTGGCCAAAAAAGGGTTAATACTGCCCGCAATGCGCCTCTGTAGAGGCGCATTGCCGGCGGTATTACAGCGGTTTCCCATTGCTTTCAATGGGAAGGAGCAGTGTAGGAGCGGTAAACACACCGCTCCTCTCACCACTCCAAAGATGCGGCTAGCAGGACTTTTTTTCACGTCCTGTTAGCGCACCGCTCCAGTGTGAAAGCCCTCGGGCTTTCACATTGGAGAGACAGCAGCCGCTGTTTAGGCTCGGTTTGCAGGCGCTATTTTTAGCACAATAGCACCTGCAAACCGCCCCAATGTGAAAGGGGCCTTAGTGTACTACTGTGTCCTTTGCATAGCGATCACCTAAAGCTCACCTGGATACAGTTATTCTCTATAATGTGACAGGCAGGCCGGTGATTGTGCTAGCTGCAGACAGTCAGTGTTTCACTTAGTGTACTACTGTGTGCTTTTGCATAGCATTCACCTAAAGCCTACATTTTTGATGCAATACTTTGCAACAGGGCTCATTGCTGCGCTCTAAGTACACTATCTGTGAGGGGTTGCAGTGTTGTGGCACCAGCACCAGTGCCTAAGGCCCAATTTTTCAGCCCCTGTTCAACAGGGGCATGCAATTACAATTCTTAATCTAATATTTCACAGCAGGGCCCATTCCTGCACCCACCAAGAGTAACTGTGAGGGCTTACAGTGTTGTGGCACCAGCACCACCACCAAAGGCCCAATTTTTCCTACCGCTGTTCAACAGTGGCATGTAAATACAATTCCTGATATAATAGTTGACAGCAGGGCGTTCCAGCGCCCACCAAGAATAACTGTGAGGGCTTACAGTGTTGTGGCAACACCAACACCTAAGGGCCAAATTTCTGCAGACTATATATGGCAGGCCCCTACTTTCAAACATCCAACTTACAAACGACTCCTACTTGCAAACGGAAGGTGACAACAGGAAGTGAGAGGAAATCTACCCCTAGGAAGGCAAATTCTCTCCTGTAAGAGTTAATATGTGAAAAAGGTGTCTCCTCTCCACTGATTCTTTATCACCAATCCTTGTTTCAATAAAAAAAACAAATGTCATTGGGATGGAAAGTGAGGTGAAATGTTCTGAACAGGTGCACAGACAGCAAAACAAATGTTACAGGGGTGATAATCCTTCCCTATGTTCTCCAAAAAGCTTAAAAATAGATTTTTTGGCTGGAGCTACACTTAAATAATGTACCTGTTCCAAATTACAAACAGATTGTACTTAAGAACAAACCCACAGTCTGTGTCTTTTTTGCACCGCCTGTATACTGCTGTTCAGAGTATATAGGGCCTTTTTTTTATTTTGGGTGCGGGGTTCCCGTTAATATCCATACAAGACCTAAAGGGGCTGGTAATGGGCTGGGGTAGGGGTGGGTGATGGGGTAGCCATGCCATTTTTCTCAATGATTTTCATCCATATTGCCGGGACCAGACATTACATTAAAGCCGCAAGCAGTTTTAAATGGCTTTTTTTCCTTTAGAAATGTCATTTTGTGCAGGGACAGTTCTAAACAAGGGAAACACGTGCCACTTCACCGGCATACTTTAAATCCCCCCCCCCCAGGTACAATATTTAAAGGAATATTTCACTTTTTTTTCACTTTATGCATCATTAAAATCACTACTCCTGAAAAAACGACCGTTTTAAAATATTATTTTTACATTGATACATGTCCACTCGGGCAGGACCCGGGTCCCCAAACCCTTTTTAGGACAATAACATGTACATTAGGAGTTATAATTAGCACTTTAGATTTCAAACATTCGCGTCCATTGTATATAATAGGGTTCTAAAGTTCGTGCGAACGTTCGGTCCGTACGAAAGTTCTGGTGCGAACCGAACGGGGGGGGTGTTCGGCTCATCCCTACTCAATACATTTGAGCAGCAAATAGCTGCACACGAGTGAACATTCAGGGAAAAATCCCTATAAGATCTGTTCTGTTTGACGGTTATTTATTGTTTCTCTTGTGTTTCTGAACTTTTTCTTATTTCCCTAATTACACAGTCGATCACCACAATCTCCATAGTCACCACGAAAAATTCTACAATGCAAGAATCTATGGAAGATCTCCGCCTTGGAAGGAAATGTAATGTCCTGTGCACGCAGGAAACTCATTTCTGCAACATATCTCCACCATCCTGCACACACAGGAACTTTCCTTATGTTTTCACTGCCAATGCAGATTCAAAAATGAAAGGAGTACTGCAATCCGAGACACTATAGCTTTTACCTTACATAAGGTAGTCAAGGATCCATTGGGCCATTTTCTGATCTTAATATGCGATATTAACCTGGTCACATACACAATCGTGAATGTCTATGCCCCCAACATGCACTAAATCTGTTTCTTTCATAAACTTATGAAAAAAATACACATCTCCCTCTCTACAAACAGTCCTTCATGATCAAGATGTTTTTACGCAGGAGAGAAAGATTTCACCTTCTTCTCCGCACCTCATCGTGTGTACACCAGGATTGACTTATTTTAGTTGACCAACAGACCCTATCTAGATCCCTTTCCGCTTCCATCAACAACATCACGTGGTCTGACAACGCTTCCAAAATCCTATCCGTAGCAGATTCATCAACTACCAATTCAATTCCCCTGTGGTGAGCCAATTCATATCTTATGCAACAACCTGGAACCAGGCAGACAATTAAGGAACACATCACAGAGTTCTTTTCTATTAATGAACCTCCTGTACAAGATCATTTTGTTTTGTGGAATGCTCATAAAGCATATATAAAGGGATATTTTCATGAAATTGGGGGCAAGGGTGAAGAGGCAGCGGTAACCACGGTTGAGTAGCTTAAAAAAATATTAAATTATAAACCAAAAATAAAACACAATCTTCTCACTCGCTCTCTAACAGACTAACGCAATTAAGATACAATCTTAGACTTCTCCTATTGGAGACGTTTGAAAAGTCAACCAAGAGGCTGAAAATGACTTACTATGCCAATGGAAACAGGGCAGGGAAACTATTAGCGCATAAAATGAAGGGCCAAAGGTATAAAACCAAAATACCCTATATCTTACACCCTCAGAATAAAAACAAACGATATCATCTGCAAGACATAGCAGACGCCTTTAGCCACTATTATGGCACCCTATATAACTTAAAAGATGACACAGAAACGTATCAACCCAACAGTGATTCGATCAATAGCTTCTTACAGCAGACATCCTTGCCAAAACTGTTCCAGGAACAACTTAGGTCTCTAAACTTGCCTTTTACTGAATCTGAAATCTATAGAGCAATAGAATCCCTACCAGCGAACAAATCTCCTGGCCCGGATGGTTTCATCGGAGAATACTATCAAACATACAAACTTCTATTAACACCGTACTTAGAACGTTTGTTCAATGCTGCCGCGGCCTCTTCTTCCTTTCCTCCTGAAATGCTTAATGCTCTGATAGTGACTCTACCCAAGCCAGGGAAAGACACGAATACCCCCGCAAATTTCAGACTGATCTCATTTTTAAATTTAGATCTAAAACTATATGCAAAACTCATAGCCACGTGCCTTATAGACATATTACCCCTTCTGATTCACCCAGACCAATCAGGATTCACTAAAGGTCGTCAAACCTCTGATGCAACTCGTAGACTAACAAACATTATACATCTAGCTGAGGTGCAGCGAAGGTCTTCTCTGCTGCTGGCTTTGGATGCAGAGAAGTTTGGTTTTTCTGGTCCCATATTTACAGCAATTATAGCTCTCTATTCAAAACCCTCTGCTCAAGTCTACTCGTCAGGGGTACTATCCAAACCCTTTAACATCTCCAATGGGACACTTCAGGGGTGCCCTCTTTCCCCATAAATTTTTGTCCTATTGACGGAACTACTGGCCAATTATATTAGAAACCCAACTCAATATTAAAGGTTTCCCAGTACAAAATTCTACCCATACCATCAGCCCATTTGCTGATGATATCATATTGATGCTCACAGAAGTTGAGGACTCCCTGACTTCGGTATACTCAGCATTGCAAATGTTTAACAGGGTTTCTTACTACAAGGTGAATGAAAGCAAAACATTTATACTGGGGCTGGGTATAGATCCACCCTTACGGCAAAAACTAAATTCACGGTTTCCGTATAAGTGGAGTGATGAAGGCATAAAATACTTAGGTATCACACTAACAGCCTCAACAGAAGGCCTAGTTGATGCCAACTACACACCATTTCTCCATACAATTGGATCAAAACTCCAAGATATGGCTAAGATGGAATTGTTGTGGTCAGGCCTCCTAGCAGCATTCAAGATGGTGTTACTACCACAATTTCTCTATTTATTCAAGACTCTGCCCATACCAGCCCCAAACTCCTTTTTCACCAAAATACAAGCATTGGTAAATCATTATCTATGGAAGGGGAAGAGGGCGAGATACGCATTTAAAAAATTTGTAGCATCAAGGAGGGTAGGAGGGCTGGGACATGTATTGATAAAAGACAACTATGTAGCTTTGATTCTAGCACAATTGAGAACATGGTTCCCCCAATCACCTAGATTGAGATGAAGAGAAAGAGATCACCGCTCCAGGTGAGTGTGATAGGCAATTAGTGTCTTACCAGGAACCACGGGTGCTGGCAATGCTTTTGATGCAGAGAGAAAAATGGAACATATGGACAGCCGCACTCCAAAAAAAACGTTGAGGTTGCCTTTATTGGGTAAAAAACATGGAGCACTACAGGTCACAGCAAATGATGGGGTACAGATGGGCTGTACCCCATCATTTGCTGTGACCTGTAGTGCTCCATGTTTTTACCCAATAAAGGCAACCTCAACGTTTTTTTTGGAGTGCGGCTGTCCATATTTTCCATTTTTTTCTCTACCTAGAACGAGATGGCAGGAACTAGAGGAATCCCAAACTTCAGGCAATAATCTCTATGACCTATTAATGACATTTAAAATTAATACAATAAGCACCGCCACCCTGTCACCTTCTATGAAAGTCTCACTTCAGGCATGGAAAGTATTAATAAATATGCAAAATATAGACCCCACCACAGTCTCTCTCCCTCTTCCTATCTCCAGCCTTCCTGGGATCATCCCTGATCTCCACATAACACACTGGATAGACAAAGGAATAACAACCATAAATGACCTCATGATAGGACCCACAATGAAAACGTTCAGAGCCGTTCAATTGGAATACAATCTGGAGGATTCTGAAATTTACAGATTTCTCCAGATTAGTCACTTTCTCCGTATGTACCCACAAACCTCTATCTCGTTACCAGGGAGAATAGCTCTATATTTCACCAAATCCTCCACCAACATAAAAGGTATATCCGTATTTTATAACACTGAACAATAAAATGATAGTCACCAAATTCTCACTGCTTGGGAAAGGGAACTGCGCTTCCTACACTCCAGCACAATGGCAAAAAGCACTTCAAACGACGTACTCGGCAACCAAAAGTGTTAACCTTTGGGAACTAACCCAAAAAGTACTGCTTCATTGGTACTTGACCCCCATTTCGAATTTCCAAGTTTGATACCCACACCTCTCCACTTTGTTGGAGGAAATGCGGAGCTATATGCACATTATACCACATACTGTGGGAATTCCCAAACATGCGCACCCTCTGGAATAAAGTATTTGACTTACTGGCGCAAATACTAAACTTACAAATTCCTATATCCCCGGGATTGGCTTTACTATCCTTAGAAATATAATCCCTCCATATAACAAATAGAACAATAGTCATCCACACCCTACTGAGTACTAGGCTTTCCATAATGAGACATTGGAAAAACTTTGAAATACCCACGATAAAAGAAGTTATAACAGCACAAATACACACGCCACATCTCAGGGCAGATATCACACAGCAAACATTCAATGGAAATCGTGGACTGACTGGTAAAAGCTGAGGAGATTTGCATGTCACTTATAATGGTATATTGGTTCTCATCACAAAGCGAAACAACAGTCTGTGTAATTGTTTGGTTTTTATAGTTTGAATTATTTTATTTTTATCTTTTCTTTTTGTTATTACCTCACATTTTCTTAGGTTTCTCAATAGTTTCTGTATTCTTGTATAGTATTGACATCATACTATATTCCAGCTCAACATACATTGTGCCTTGAGGTATATAGATACTTTACCAACTGCCATTGGAATAGGAGGAGGACATGTGACTTCCTTACCCTAGACACAGACTGATCCCTTTAGGGGTGTCAGGGTGGGTTTACCTTCTCAAGTACCATAGAATAGTAGCAGTGATTAATTAACACCTATGTCACAGGGTTTGTCATTGCATCTGACCGAACAAATACTTATTGAATGTTTGATGTAATGTTGATGCTTTACCGCTTTTGTAAACTTTTGTTCTGTATCTGTAAACTCAATAAAAATTTATTGAAATTAAAAAAATGAAGGAACTTTTCATAATTTACAGTACATTACAAAGGATATAACAGAATATGTAAAAAAAAAAAAAAAGAAGAAATTAGGGCCACAAAAAAATTAAAACAAAAGACATGTTGCAAAAGAGCGTAAAGCCTAGTACACACGGCCGAGAATCTCGTCAGGAAAAAACCCGTTGTTTTTCCTGACGAGATTCTTGACAAGAATCTTGTCCCGGCCGAGTGTACACATGTACGATTCAAAAGAACTGCCGTTCTTTTGAATGGCACGAATGCGGTGACGTCATCGACTACGACGAGCATGCGCTCGTCACATTCAATGCGGTCGCCGCCATCTTGCTACACCCTACCTATGCCTAGGAAGCTACCGTGCATGCGTCAAAGTCATTTCGAGCATGCGCAGGTTTCCGCGGTGACAGGTAAGCATACACACTCTCGGGTTTCTCATCGGGAAACAGGCCGACGAGAATCCCGACGAGAAAATAGAGAGCAGGTTCTCTATTTTTCTCGTCGAGATTCTGGCCAGTTTTCTTGACGAGAAACCTGAAAGCCTTGTACACACAGCAGGTTTTCTCGGCAAGAAAGCTCTACCAGCAGTTTTCTTGTCGTTTCTTGACAAGAAAACCGGCCGTGTGTATGAGGCCAAAGACAAGTTCCCAAAAATTCTTCAAATATATTAATAGTAATAAGTTCAGGTCTGAGCATATAGGCCCTTTACAAGATAATTTAGAGTTGGTGACTAGGGACAAAGAGAAGGCAAATGTATTAAATACCTTCTTTAGCTCTCTATATACAAAGGAAAATGGGGAAGCTTAGTTCCATAATGAAGATAGCATCGACACAGCCCCAAATTATCCCCAATGGCTCAAAATGTATATGGTCCAGAAACATTTAGACAAAATAAAGGTGAAAAAATCACCTGGACCAAATGGCATATGCCATCTGGCCCAAATGATGGCATATGCCATCTGGTCCTCAAAGAGTTGAGCTATGTTATTTTAAACAGTCTCTATTTTTTAGAAACTGTTTAATGACTGTCTCAGTACCATTGGATTGGCATAAGGCCAATGTGATGCCTATATTTAAAAAAGGGATCAAATTCTTTACCAAGTAACTACAGACTCATTAGTTTGACTTCGATAGCTGGTAAAATACTTAAGCGTTTAATAAAAGAGCACATAGAAAAGTGTTTGCTAGAAAAAAATATTTTAAGCAATAGACAGCATGGATTCCCAAAAGACTGAAGTTGTCAAACAAAATAGATTTATTTTTATAAGGAGGTAAGCAAAAACTTAGACAAATGAGTGACTGCGTATATAGTATACCTGGATTTTGCAAAAGCGTTTGACACAGTTCCCCACATAAAGCTATGGTGTAAGTTGAAGTCTATAGGCTAGAAAATGCATTTTGCAAATGGATATATTCAGAGAGTAGTCAATGGTTCAAACTCTGATTGGTCTAAGGTTATTAGTGGTGTACCCCAAGTTTCAGTGATGGGTCCCTTAATTATTAACCTATTTATACACGATATAGAGTTTGGGATTAAAAGTACCATTTCAGTGTTTGCAGATGACACCAAGCTATGTAATGAAATAACATCCTTACAGGAAGAGGGTGGAGAGATCTCTTCCCCTGATAGACAAGGCTGTGTTGAGCAGCAGAGCTGAGCACATCTGAGAACCTGAAGGACAGAAATACATATGTAGCGGGGTGTTCAATTTAGGGGAAGTGTCTGAGTGGTAACCAGGCTCCGACACCTTAAATTGTTAGGAGTTATGGACCATTTCTTGTCCTCAGGGGATAATACTGGTGTGGAGTTCCCTGTGGCCTATGGGTGGTGCTGCCATATTGGGCCGGGGTTGAACTATCAATACAGTGCTGTGCCTTTGTGACCTCTCTCGGCAGCCGTACAGTGGGGCAAGGAACCTGCTGTGCATGCCGGAAGAGGATATAAAAGGGGCAGACCTCTCCTGATCGTGGTGCACCCCCAGGCACCTTCAGCCTGGGAGTGCGTGTGGCTCATCTCCAGGTGCCCTCGGCCCGGAGGCCGTGTTCCGGTTCCAGCTCAGGCACCTTTAGCCTGGGGTGAGGTACTACCTCACCGTTCCTGACTGCCTGGGTATGGAGGTCCAGGAGCTGCAGCAACGACCCGGGCCCAGCAACCTTCGGCTGGGGCCCACTAGGGATTGATGAGTCCAGGGTGCCGCCTTGCGAGGGGACCCACGCCCTAAGAGAAGGGAGGATCTGATCCAAGGGACCGATGCTGTGGTCACGGTGAGGGAAGGGTCTGTTGACTCTCTGGGGTGACGTCTTCTCCCTGAAAGGGGCCATGTCCTAGGAAGAAACCAAGGTTCACCAGGTCAGTGGCAGTGACCTTATCCACAGGGTCTGTGGCAGAGACCAACCTCATGGTCTGTGGCAGAGACCGTGCGTCAAAATTGTTTGAGAAACCTGAACAGTCAGAAGAGTTTGAGCTTCTATCCAAGAGACTATTTGCTATTCAAGTGAAAATAAATATTGAGTTGGACTTTCAGCTGGTGTGGACATCTACGTTACTGGGGAAGTCAAGGACTTGCATCTACACATGCAGAGGTGAGAATCATTCTCAGGAGGACTTTGGACTGTGGCTGCAGACAAGGCCCAAAAACAACACCGCCTAACCTCTTTACACAGGAGGGTGCGGGCTTATGGTGCGGTGTGCCTGTCTCTCCCTGCGAGGAGCCGAGTTTAATGCAGGAGGGGGATAGGTGGGTGTGCTAGACGTATAATTTGGCAAGTGAAACAGTTTCCTTACATATTTCATCTCTGTATACAGTTATGTGTCTGGGGTTCAAATTTACCATGCATTATAGGGCCACTGGTTAGACTTGGTCTCCTGCATATCCCCGTACAATTTTAACTAGGAACAGGCTTACTTATTTATTCATTCACCTTTTTTACTCCACCAAAAATATTTTAATTCCAAGTTGGGCGGGCATTTCACAAAATAATTGTTATTCCAAACGTATTAGGTTCAATTTGAATTCTGCTGTATTTGAGGCAGAATAATGTTTCCCATGCGTCACTGTTAATAAGCAGTAACCTGCATCTGGCAGGAAATGTATTAGCATGCAGGTTCTCAGGGATGACAGCAAGGAACGTGTTAAAATGAAGATGATACAAAGTGAGAGAGTGAGTTTTAGAGAGAAAGCAGATGAAAATGCTGCTACTGACAGAAAATTGCCTTGGAGACTGGAAGAATGAAAAGAAAAACACAGATTCCATTCGTGCTCATTATAACTCGGAGTGCGGTCACTTTCTGGGGCCTATTTATTAGCCGATGGAAAACATGTTTAGGCACAGCCGATGAAACAAGGAAAGGGGGGGGGGGGAGATGCCAGACCGACAGCTTCTTATTAGAATTTCTTCCTGAGTTTATTTTCTTTTTATACCAATGAGTAATGACGTGTAACCAGATAGGGCTACAGTGGTTGCAAATAAATGTACGGCAAGGACAAATGTTTGGGGAAATCAAACAGTAGGCCTCAAGACAATCAAGAAGGGGCTACACAGTGTTAACACTTTCAAGTAGTATGACTTTTGTTTTAAGATCGAAGGTATGTTTTGTTTTTTATGCTTATTTTTTTCTGTAATTAAACCCCAATTGAAACTAAAGAAGTAACTTTTCAGTCGGAGAGACATTGTACTAATAACCTCTATTTTCATATGTAGCAGCCTCCTCTCTCTCCTCTTTCTTATCAGCTCGTCTGTCTCTTGTCTAGGGGTACCTTAGAGGAGAGAGTGCGTGGTCACCACGCCAAGCCTTCACCGCAGATGTTTGTGTGGTGTAAGCAAAGTTCTTATTTTACCTTTGGGTCGGTGTTCTGCACCTGGAACCTCCAAAGAGAGTTACCTTGAACAATATCTGCCAGAAAACGAGTCCCACACCATTAAAGTCCAACACTCCTTTATTCTTCTCAATGCAAAAGTGAACACAATCAGTTGGACCCCTTAGAGAACAGAACAGACAAGGAGGTGTGGATGCGAGTAGGCCCAGACACAATGAACTTTCTGAAAGTGGGTTTCGGTCTCCGAGCGGGGGGGGGATTTCCTTCCAGGCGGTCTCCGATGAGAGGCCCACCTGTCACTGGCAATATGCTGCACCAGGTCTTCAAGCGAGTATCTCCCACCGGTCCATTACGCCTTCCGGATTCGGGTACCCACTCCCGGGGTTCCCTAGGATCTCCTTCCCTCGCGGAACTCAGTGGTGGGCACTGAGCTCCAGACCTCCATTCCGAGTACCTCACCCCAGGCTAAAGGTGCCTGGGATGGAACACGACCTCCGAACGTCCTCTAGGCCTAGACCGCCTAGGGGACCGACACGAACCACCGCCCTCAGGCTGAAGGTGCCCGGGACTCGACCCCGTCACAAAGATGGCCGGCCCCTTTATACCGTCTCCCAGCAAGCACGGCGGGTTCCCCGCCCCACCATACCGCTGCTGAGGGAGGACAAAAAGGGAGCACAGCACACAGCAATGGTCCAACCCCAGCCCAAGGCGACAGCGCCACCCGTGGGGCTGCAGGGAACTGCACATCACTGGTGTCTCTGCCAGTTTTAAACACACAGAAAAGTGTATACCTGCTACACTCTCCCCCTGGTAGTTTGACACTGGTCCCCAGTATCTGGAGTAAACTATGCCCTCAACGGCTGGCATAGCCCAGTCCAGAAACCAACTACAAATTGTACAAAATAAACTTTTGAAAACTTGGTCAACTGAAGCAATTGTGTCTGAGCCTTACATGAAAGGGAAGGGAAAAAAACAACATTTTAACCATAACTTTAGAATCACATTCACATTACACTTTTTCCCACCCATCCTGACTAAGACCCACCCCATACTCAGTGGTGTTGATGGGATGCTCTCCTGCAGAGGGAAAAAAAGAAAATTAACACACATAAACCCTGACACATGTATTCGTGTAAGAGGAAAGAAACTTCTTCGTAAAGAAATCCCTTTTCTCCAAAGAGTGAGTGTGTGAAAAGTGTTAACGATGCGCAACACTGCCACCTGGTGACAGCGTCGCGGTAACTGCACTCGTGGAACTTCTCTTCTTCTCTTGAGCCCTATCTACCCCCAGAGTCCATGATCTCTCGTAGGAAATTGAAGAACAAAAACAGGAACAGTCCTTCATTCCTCTGGGCAACAGGAACAACAAGCCCCAGAAAGTTCAGCAGCATAAGAAACAAGAACGGAGTCTCTTTCCTCCTACAGATAGAAACGGGGATGGGGCAAAACAAGTGGTTTCAAGTGCTGATCCATGGTCTCCAGATGGTACTCGACATCATCCCCTTCTTTGCGCCGGATCAGCACCTTGTCCGCGTGGATGTGCCGCCCCAACATCCATTCTGCCTTACAATCTTTAAAATGCTGAGAGGCCTTGGGGGAGCATGCCAGGTACCTGCGGGCGTGTGAAACCTGAAGGTGGGTCAACACAAAGTCATGGTACCAGCGCTCCCGGCACACTTCCACCTCATACAGCCACTCCTTGGATAAGTATGGATACTCCCATCCGTACTCAGCAGAAACCTTCTGGCCAAATAGGCGTTGTAGTCTCACCAGAGGAGGCATAGTGGCTCTGTCCCCTTCGCCAGGTAAAACTATTGAGTCCGGGTGGCGAGGGACCTTGATCACATCTGATCTGGGCATAGGTGCCCGCAACAACAGTCTCTTTTCCCCGGTCCCAGGTGTAGGGGGTACCGGGAATGTAAGGGCAGGTTGAAGACGGGACCCTTCTTCAGGCGAGGGTGCCTCCACCCGGGGTGTACTAACCCCTGTAGAAATGGGTGGGTCCCTGGTTCTGCGGGATGAGGCAAGAGGTACTTTGTCCCAGCCCTTTTCAGCAAACAGTTTGTCTATGGCGACATCGTCTCCCAAATCGGAGAGCGACTCCAGGTCGGAGGTGTCACACTCCTCCGCAGGCAGGTAGCCCGTAGTGGAGACTGAATTACCACCTCCTCCCACACAACAAATCTCTCCGCCTGGCTTACCTCGGCCTTTACTTGAGGCGGGACGTCCGGAACTCCTGCCGACGGATCCCTCTGGGCCGGGCGTAGGCGGGCGGGATGGTCCACCACAACCGCTGGTTGGGGCTACCATGCCGGTCTTTCTCTTCGGTGGTGGACGCTGTGAGACAGTGGTGACCGAGTCAGCATCCTCGGATTTCTCCCGTTGAGTAGTCGCGACCTCCTCCGTGGTCGCTGCAGTGCGCGCAGGGATGGCTGTCAAAGCAGTGATTCCTCCTCTCTGAGTGGTGCTGCCTGCAACACGGCCGGGGTAAATGGTTCTCGGCTTCTCAACCGCTGGATCCACTTCAAATAGAAACTCCCCACAGGCCTTGCATCGCCCGAACGGCTTCAGTTGGCACACCAGTCCCGAACAGCCGGGACAAATCACACCCAGGGCCTCAACGTCCATGCATGAATACAGGGCGAGTCGTCCCCTTGGCTTTAGCCGAATCCCTGTATCAGTCACCGGAGCAGCAGCAGTCAAAGACTTGGTAGAAGGATGAAGTGGAACCCACGCTGTTTGTCCGAACATGGTGACTTGCTGTTGGTCCATCGCGCACTGCAAAGTTTTGCGCCAACGTCCCACGTGTAGTCCTACACACGTATTGGACTCCTCCCCTTTGCTCCAGTTTGCGGGCTTTTCTTCTTTTTCCTTTCTGAGTCACGCCCACGAACTAAGCGGTGGGGGTGTGCCTGGTGGTGCAGTGCAAATAGAAACCCCCACGTGTACTACTTCACACGGCTGGGCTCCCCCCTTCTCTCGCTCTTCTGCGCGGGCCTTTCCCTTCACTGGGTCATGTCCACGACTTTGAGCAGGGATGCACTTTGGCCAATAACGTGGCCCACCTACTCGGAACTCCTCTTGGCAGACACGTTCAACTCCGTAGTAGCATGAACACCAATCCCGGACCCGAGCCACCACGTGTAGCGGCCTCCTCTCTCTTATCAGCTCGTCTGTCTCTTGTCTAGGGGTACCTTAGAGGAGAGAGTGCGGGGTCACCACGCCAAGCCTTCACCGCAGATGTTTGTGTGGTGTAAGCAAAGTTCTTATTTTACCTTCGGGTTGGTGTTCTGCACCTGGAACCTCCAAAGAGAGTTACCTTGAACAATGTCTGCCAGAAAACGAGCCCCACACCATTAAAGTCCAACACTCCTTTATTCTTCTTAATGCAAAAGTGAACACAATCAGTTGGACCCCTTAGAGAACAGAACAGACAAGGAGGTGTGGATGCGAGTAGGCCCAGACACAATGAACTCTCCACTTTCCTTCCTGAAAGTGGGTTGCGGTCTCCGAGCGGGGGGGGGGATTTCCTTCCAGGCGGTCTCCGATGAGAGGCCCACCTGTCACTGGCAATATGCTGCACCAGGTCTTCAAGCGAGTATCTCCCACCGGTCCATTACGCCTTCCGGATTCGGGTACCCACTCCCGGGGTTCCCTAGGATCTCCTTCCCTCGCGGAACTCAGTGGTGGGCACTGAGCTCCAGACCTCCATTCCGAGTACCTCACCCCAGGCTAAAGGTGCCTGGGATGGAACACGACCTCCGAACGTCCTCTAGGCCTAGGCCGCCTAGGGGACCGACACGAACCACCGCCCTCAGGCTGAAGGTGCCCGGTACTCGACCCCGTCACAAAGATGGCCAGCCCCTTTATACCCTTTCCCAGCAAGCACGGCGGGTTCCCCGCCCCACCATACCGCTGCCGAGGGAGGACAAAAAGGGAGCACAGCACACAGCAATGGTTCAACCCCAGCCCAAGGCGACAGCGCCACCCGTGGGGCTGCAGGGAACTGCACGTCACTGGTGTCTCTGACAGTTTTAAACACACAGAAAAGTGTATACCCGCTACATATATTATTGCCGCCACTGCACTGATGTGCCCACCGCCCACATTCACACTAGTGCAGTATGTGAACAAAATGGTGTTGCACTTGTGGTGTCATTCATTGTTAATGAAAAGAGCAGTAGTTTTGAGCGAGACAACATGTGGCAAATCCAGCAAATTGCAAGGTTAAAAAATAGGCAAAACTCAAAGCTCAAAAAGATACAAGAGTTTCTATGTCATTTTTGACATGTGTAGGGCAGCCTTTTGAAATGAACAGGCTGACCTATGCGTGAAGTGCAACACTGTGTGGAAAACATATGAAAGTTCACATATGTGCACCTGGTGTTGTGCTACACTAGGGCTTAATTTTCACTCTCTGTCATAGCAACAACACAAACAATTGTATTATTTCTTGCTGCACCGACCTACACGTCTTTACTTTGCCACTGCTCTGGCACACATGTCTTCACGTTCCCCCTACTTCACTCTCCTGCACTGCACCAGTGCACACTTATTCAGTCTTCCTTACTGCACTGATGCACACTTCTTCATTTTCTCCCATTTTCTCTCACTTTCTTCATGTATGCTTCTTCATTCCCCCCCACTGTTGCAAACTTATGCACTCTTCCTTACGACACTGATGCATACTTTTTCATTCTCCCTCACTGCAAGATGTGCACTTCTTCACTCTTCCCCCACTGCACTGACACATACAACTTAAAGTGCTTGTAAAGGTAGAAGGTTTTTTATCTTAATGCATTCTATCGATAAAAAGCCTTCTGTGGGCAGCAGCCCCCCCCCCCCCCTCAGCTCCCCTAACACTTACCTGAGGTCCCTCTTTTTCCAGCTATGTCCATGAGTGTCTCAGCCGTCCGAGATTCTTCCTCCTGATTGACTGAGACACAGCAGCGGCGCCATTGGCTGTCAATCAAAGTCAGCTAGCCAATCAGGGGAGAGGGGGCGGGGGCAGAGCCGGGGCGGGGCTCCGTGTCTAAATGGACACAGGGAGCTGTAACTCAGCTCGGGTGCTTGCTGTGGGGGCACTCAACAGGAGGGAGGAGCCAGGATCACAGAAGAGGCACCTGAGAAGAGGAGCATCAGGGCTGCTCTGTGCAAATCCACTGCAAAAGAGCAGGTAAGTGTAACATGTTTATTATTATTATTATTATTATAGGAAAAAAAAACACTTTACAATCACTTTAACTCTTCTCCACCATACCAACTTGCACTTATTCACTCTCCCCCACTGCACTGAAGCACACTCCTTCACTTGCCCCAAAGCATCGATTCACACTTCTTTACTCTCCCCTACTGCACCAATTCACAGTATTCAAATCTCCACTAATGCACACTTCTTCAGTCTCTGTCACTGCACCACACACACACACACTTCTTTACTCTCAACCACGGATATATGCATTTTCACCCTTCTCCTTTGCACCAATGCACATATCTTCACTCTCCTCCACTTCACCAAGGTGTACTTGTTCACTCCACTGTACAAATGCGCAATTTTTCAATCTCGCTCACTGCGCTGATGCCAGTTTCTTCACTCTTCCCCATTGCATGTATATGTCTTCAGTTTTTCCCACTACACTGACACACACTTCTTCACAATCGCCCCACTGAACTGATGCACACTTCTCCACTCTTCACCAATGCACAACTGTTTAATGTCCTTCACTGCACAAATGCACAATTTTTCAATCTCGCTCACTGCACTGATGCCAATTTCTTCACTCTTCCCGATTGTACACATATGTCTTCAGTTTTTCCCACTACACTGACACACAGTTCTTCACACTCCACCCACTGAACTGAAGCAAACTTTTCCACTCTTCCCCGCAGCACCAATTGTTACTTTCCTCGACTGCACCAATGCACAATTTTTCACTCTCCTCCAGTGCATTGATGCCAGCTTCTTTGCTCTCCCCCAATGTGAAATCATCAGTGTGGAGGGAATGTGTTTTTTGCCCTTGGAACTCTAAAAGACCCAAGTCCTGAAACAGTAGGTATGCTCTGCATCATTAAGGTTTGAACAACCCCTTTAAAACTCATTGGCATGAGAAAACAGTGTCTCAAAAGGCAGTTTCTTCAGAGATAGACTGCTAGGTCCCTTAATCTATATCAGAGATGGCTGTAGACAGGTATAGGTAATCTTAAAGGGTTGCTCCTCCTGGTGGTGGAGTGATTATGTATTAGGCCTTATATTAGGTGGGAGGAGCTAACTCTTGGGGTGCTGGGAGAGTGACCTGAAAATTGTGCTTGGAGTCTCCCTTTGCTCTCTCTATCGGGGAAGGGGGAGGGGTTGCAGCTATACTATACTGGAAGGCCTCATGAGGATCTAGGGAAAGATAAACTGGGATTTGAGTACTGCTGATATAGATATTGAAAATTCCGTTATAAGCCATATTTTGAAAAATTAGAAAATTGTGATACCAAAATTTGGACTACACTGTTCTGCTTGTTTTGGCTTGAATGGAACCAAGTAAAGAAGTTATTTTATAGCAACAAAGAGCCTCTGCGTGATGACCTAAAAATTTAAAAGCGTTAAGTGCAGCCTATACCTGGGGAGTGAAGAGAGTTATGTGCTTTATTGGCGCAAGCTCCGACGTCTCTGGAGTGGGTGAAGTGACCAGGAGCTGAACACCCTGTGAAGCCCTGCAACCCTGTGAGTACAGGCAGAGCTCAGCTGCATCAGAAATGCATGAAATGAACTAAATCACCCTTACATGGTGACAGGCATTCCTCTAATTTGTGTCAGGTTCCATGGGACTGTTCTGGGATTTCAACAAAATCCTGGTATTTTGTGGTTCCGGGCTGTGTCTCACAGCCAAGTGCCACAACACCACAACACTCTTTCAGGCATTCAGTTTCTGAAATAAGCATTTTGTTCTATTTTCCATGCCCCTTGGTTCCCATTGGCTATGAGTTCATCTGTTTCCAGAGCCCTCCATGTGCTCTTACTATGGAATGCTACAAAATAAACCATGGTGACTTCACCTCTGCCCACAGCTGACACAGAGTGTGGCATTTGTTAATCTGACTACAGCCTGGAAATGAGGCTGCATCCACTGCCCTCACATAGTCTGCTCAGACTGACTGTAGGGAAAAGGCAGTCAGGGGAGGTGAGGTCAGTGCCGCTTCATCTTGCTCTAAAATACAAAGAATGAGAATAAATCTTGACATTTTTTAACAGGCTGTTCTTTGAGCTACATGACTTCTGATGCCTACCTGATAGTTAATGTATGCCACTGCTGTGGCATTGTCTAACTGAACTCTGTGCAGGTGATCTTGCAACCAAGAGGTCCAGTGCTGAAGGGGCAACCAAATTATTTTGAGCTCGGAAGTATTGATCAGTAACCGGGCTTCCACCATTGACCCCGGTACTGAGAAAGCATCCTTATAGGTTGGCATCCATTGTGATCACCTTCCAGACCAACGGGAGAAGAACTTCCCCCGATTCCAGCACAGGACTGGAGATCCACCCTGTCTGTCTTGCTGGATAGGCATATGGATAAGTCCAGAGAGGATGGTTGTCCCGCAAAGCCAGAATGTTCAACTGTCTAGATTGAAAAGTGGGTATATAGACTGCCTTGGAGGTGGCAACCATTAGGCCCAGAACCCTCATGAAGAAGTAAATAGTACGGTGGCTCCTAGACTATTGGATATAAACATGAGAGCAAAGAGACTGGTGTTTTTCAGGAGGAAGACTCTTGCCATATCCAAAATAAGGCCAATTAGTTCCAAGCGAAGATTTGAATCCAGTTCTGACTTCTTGAAAGTTAGGATCCATCAAAAGCTGAGCAGGATCTGCACTGTCCAGCAAACATAGGCAGACATAGTCTTCGCCAACAGTTCCCTTAGCAGGAGTTCATCCAGATATCCCAGTGTTTCTCAAACTTTTTTGTCTTGCTGCGCACCAAAAAGATCTAAAAAATTTCACGGCACACCTGAAAAGATTTAACTATTTTTATGGTTGGGATGGACCGAACACCCCCCGGCAAACATGTGAATCCTGTTAAAGTCTATGGGACACAAACTTGAAAAATAAAAAGTGCCAACTTTAACACCTTGTCGACCAGCGCACACACGTTTACGTCAACAGAATGGACAGGCAGATGGGCGTACAGGTACGTCCCTTTAAATTTGCGGCCGTGTGGTCACGTGCCGGCGGCGGCGAGCGCACGAGCGACCCTGCTGTGAGCTCCGTGATCGTCCTGCGGGACCCGCTGACTCAATGTCTGCCAGTGTCCCGCGATCGTGTTACGGAGGTGAAGAACGGGGAGATGTCATTGTAAACACAACATCTCCCTGTTCTTCCTAGTGACATGTCACTGATCGTCTGCTCCCTTTCATCGGGAGCAGCGATCAGTGACGTGTCACTCGTAGCCACGCCCCTAACAATTATAATCACTCCCTAGGACACACTTAACCCCTTCCTAGCCTCCTAGTGGTTAACCCCTTCACTGCCAGTCACATTTACACAGTAACCAGTGCATTTTTATAGCACTGATCGCTGTATAAATGTGAATGGTCCCAAAATAGCGCCAAAATTGTCCGATGTGTCCGCCATAATGTCAAGGTCACGATAAAAATTGCTGATCGCCGCCATTACTAGTAAAAAATATTTTTTTTATAAAAATGCCATAAAACTATCCCATATTTTGTAGACGCTATAACTTTTGCGCAAACCAATCAATAAACTCTTATTGCGATTTTTTTTACCAAAAATATGTAGAAGAATACATATACGTAAGAATATGAATATTTATTATAAGAAAAAAGTAAAAAATATAGAATTTTTTTCAAAATTGTTGCTCTATTTTTGTTTATAGCGCAAAAAATTAAAACCGCAGAGGTGATCAAATACCACCAAAAGAAAGCTCTATTTATGGGGAAAAAAATTACATCAATTTTGTTTTGGAGCCACGTCGCACAACCACGCAATTGTCAGTTAAAGCGACGCAGTGCCGAATCGCGAAAAGGTGCCTGGTCCTTTAGCTGCAAAATGGTCCGAGGCTGAAGTGGTTAATACACTGTATTAAATACTATACACTGACTGCACTATATATATATACACACACACACTGACTGTACACTGACTGTATAAATATATATACACTGAGCAAAATTATAAAAGCAACACTTTCTCAAATATTGTTCACAAATCTGTCTAAGCCCAGGTTCACACTGGGCTGCGGGAGTGAAGCCGTGCGAGTTCAGCTGAACTCGCACGATTTCACTCTCGCTGGCAGTCCCGATTTCAGCCGCGATTCCAAAGACATCCGACACAGATGTCAATGTAAATCGCGGCCGAAATCGCAAAAAGTAGTACAGAAACGACTTTTTGAAATCGGTGCAGCGCCGCAGATGCGGCGTCGCACCGATTAGGGTGGTGCCATTGCCCGCAATTTGCGGCAAATATCGCCGATTTGACATGTCAAATCGCACCAGTGTGAACCAGGGCTAAATCTGTGTTAGTGAGCACTTCTTTGCTGAGATAATCCATCCACCTCACAGGTATGACATATCAAGATGCTGATTAGACAGCATGATTATTGCACAGGTGTGCCTTAGGCTGGCCACAATAAAAGGCCACTCTAAAATGTGCAGTTTTATCACACAGCACAATGCCACGGATGTCGCAAGTTTGGGGGAGCGTGCAATTGGCATGCTGACTGCAGGAATGTCCACCAAAGCTGTTGCCCTTGAGATGATTGTTCATTTCTCTACCATAAGCCGTCTCCAAAGGCGTTTCAGAGAATTTGAAGTACATTCAACCGGCCTCACTACCGCAGACCACATGTAACCACACCAGCCCCAGACCTCCACATACAGCATCTTCACCTCCAAGATCATCTGAGACCAGCCACCCGGACAGCTGCTGCAACAATCGGTTTGCATAACCAAAGAATTTTTGCACAGACTGTTAGAAACCATCTCAGGGAAGCTCATCTGCATGCTCGTCGTCCTCATCGGGGTCTCGACCTGACTGCAGTTCATTGTCGTAACCGACTTGAATGGGCAAATGCTCTGGATCGGCGTTGTCATGATCCGTGTTATGGCTTGGGTCACCTGCCGGTGGCACTATTGCTTTCAGCATCAAAGGGTGTAATTCTGGTGGCCATCAGCGGGTGTCTCCCGGTAGATGGATTTGCATTGATCAAGCTGCACTTGATGTGAGCTGCTGGGAGTATATAAGCCCGCCCTTCACTAAAGCCCCATACACACTATCAGATTTTCTGCAGATTTTTGTCATCAGATTTACCAAAACCATGTAGTACAAGGGCCTGCCTAATTGCATACAAATTGAAACCCTTAAGGTTTGACCTCATATTAGATGGTTTTGGTAAATCTGATGACAAACATCAGCAGAAAATCTGATGGTGTGTATGGGGCTTAAGGCTCATGGCTTCAGTATCCTCTCCGCAAGCCCTGCCTGACCTGATCCGTTTGCCCAAATCTGTTCCTGTTCCTGGTCCGCTTCCTGCCCTGGACTGTTTCCTGTACCCTGTCCCTGAGTCTTGTCCCCTGATTCCTGCTTCCAGTTTCCCCTTGCTACTGCTCCCTCCATCTGGCCACCTGTCCCCCCTTGTCTCTCGTCCCTGCCTTGCTTATGTATATGTGCTCCTGTTCTTGTATATATTAGTTAGATAGTTAGATTGGGTGTTTTGGGGTTTGCTGTGTTTTCTTGTATTTATTTCTTGTATGCATTGCTTGTTTTTGGTTTGCTGTTTGGTTTGCACGTGTGCCTTTATCTTTAATAAATATATATTTGTCACGTACTTTTGTGCCTGATTCCTTAAGTGATGCCCACTGAAGGGTTTGGTATGGATTTTTGGGGGGGACCCCACGCCATTATTTTTTTTATTTGGTGCGGGGTTCCCCTTAATATCCATACCAAACCTGAAGGGCCTGATATGGAATTTGGGGGACCCCCACGGTTTTTTGGGGTTCGGGGTTCCCCTTAATATTCATACCCAAAGGGCCTGGTAATGGACTGTGGGGGGACCCCTGCCATTTTTTTCAATGACTTTGATCTGTATTGCCGGGGACCCAACAATTCATTATAGCCGCGAGTGGTTTTAAATTCCTTTTTTTCCTTCAGAAATGACATTTTGTGCAGGGACAATTCTAAACACAGGAAACATGCGCGACTTTACAGGCATACTTTAGACACCCCCCAGGTACGAAATTTAAAGGAATATTTCACTTTTATTGTTTCACTTTAAGCATTATTAAAATCACTGCTCCCGAAAAAACTGCAGTTTTTAAAACTTTTTTTTTGCATTGATACATGTCCCCTGGGGCAGGACCCGGGTCCCCAAACACTTTTTATGACAATAACTTGCATATTAGCCTTTGAAATTAGCACTTTTGATTTTTCATGTTCGTGTCCCATAGACTTTAACAGTGTTCGCGTGTTCGAACAAATTTTTTGCCTGCTCACATGTTCTGGTGCAAACCGAACAGGGGGGTGTTCGGCACATCCCTAGCAACCATTGATTTTGATCTGTACAAAGTTGGCCCTGTCTGATGCCTATAGTGGAGGTGATGATTATACACCTCCTTTTTTAGTGCAGCTCAGGTAGAGTCTTTGGTGTGGCTGTGGGAAGATGACTTAGGCTGGGTTCACACTAGTGCGACACGACAGCCGTCCTACTTTGGATCCGACTTTGCCCTGCGACATGAAGCCGACATATGTCCGACTTTCAATGAACGGGGATCCGACTTTGATCCCCGCTAATAGCAGGCACTGTGTTTGGTATGAATCTTGAGGGGGAACTCCAGGCCAAATTTTAAATAAAAAACCGTCATGGGTTCCCCCTCCAGGGGCATACCAGGCCCTTGGGTCTGGTATGGATTTTAAGGGGAACCCCAACGCCGAAAAAACGGCGTGGGGGTTCCCCCAAAATCCAAACCAGACCCTTATCCGAGCACGCAACCTGGCAGGCCGCAGGGGAAGATGGGGGGACGAGAGAGTGGCCCCCCTCCCTCCTGAACCGTACCAGGCCGCATGCCCTCAACATGGGGGGTTTGGTGCTTTGGGGCAGGGGAGCGACCTGCGGCTCCCCCACCCCAAAGCACCCTGCCCCCATGTTGATGAGGACAGGGCCTCTTCCCGACAACCCTGGCCATTGGTTGTCGGAGTCTGCGGGCGGGGGGCTTATCGGAATCCGGGAGCCCCCCCTTTAATAAGGGGGCCCCCAGATCCCAGCCCCCCACCCTATGTGAATGAGTATGGGGTACATCGTACCCCTACCCATTCACCTGGTGGAAAAAAATGTCAATAAAAAAACACACACAGGTTGTTAAAGTAATTTATTGCACAGCTCCGGGGGTCTCTTCCGACTCCGGGGGTCTCTTCCGTCTTCGGGGGTCTCCGGTTCTTCCTTCCTTCTGCCGAGCCTCCGCTATCTTCTTCCAGCTCTTTTGCTAGCGGGGCCCGGTCTTCTCCGTCGCCTTCTTCTTCTCCCGCTCTCCGGTTCTTTCTTCCTTCTGCCGGCCCCTCCACTATCTTCTTCCAGCTCTTTTGCTAGTGGAGGGGCCGGTCTTCTCTGTCGCCGTCTTCTTCCCTCTTCTCCTTCTCGATGTTGACACGTCGCTTCCTCCCGCTGTAATGCTTGGCTATTCGCTCATCAACGATTTATATAGGCTTCTCATGACGTCACAGTCACATGCTCCGGGTGGCCCCGGAGCATGTGACTGTGACGTCATGGGAGCATGTGACTGTGACATCATGAGAAGCCTATTTAAATCGTTGATGAGTGAATAGTCAAGCATTACAGCGGGAGGAAGCGACGTGTCAACATCGAGAAGGAGAAGAGGGAAGAAGATGCAGACGGCGACCGAGAAGACCGGCCCCTCCACTAGCAAAAGAGCTGGAAGAAGTTAGTGGAGGGGCCGGCAGAAGGAAGAAAGAAAGCACCGGAGAGTGGGAGAAGAAGAAGGCGACGGAGAAGACCGGGCCCCGCTAGCAAAAGAGCTGGAAGAAGATAGCGGAGGCCCGGCAGAAGGAAGGAAGAACCGGAGAGCGCGGAGACGACACCGGAGATCCCCGAAGACGGAAGAGACCCCCGGAGTCAGAAGAGACCCCCGGAGCTGTGCAATAAATTACTTTAACTACCTGTGTGGTTTTTTTATTGACATTTTTTTCCACCAGGTGAATGGGTAGGGGTACGATGTACCCCATACTCATTCACATAGGGTGGGGGGCCGGGATCTCGGGACCCCCCTTATTAAAGGGGGGGCTCCCGGATTCCGATAAGCCCCCCACCCGCAGACCCCGACAACCAACGGCCAGGGTTGTCGGGAAGAGGCACTGTCCTCATCAACATGGGGGCAGGGTGCTTTAAGGTGGGGGGCCGCAGGTCGCCCCCCTGCCCCAAAGCACCAAACCCCCCATGTTGAGGGCATGCGGCCTGGTATGGTTCAGGAGGGAGGGGGGCCGCTCTCTCGTCCTCCCCTCTTCCCCTGCGGCCTGCCAGGTTGCGTGCTCGGATAAGGGTCTGGTTTGGATTTTGGGGGGACCCCCACGCGTTTTTTTTCGGTGTAGGGGTTCCCCTTAAAATCCATACCAGACCCAAGGGCCTGGTATGCTCCTGGAGGGGAACCCATGCCGGTTTTTTATTTAAAATTTTGCGTGGAGTTCCCCCTCAAGAGCAGCAGAGCACAAGTCGCATGCCAAAGTCGGATCATGCAAGACTGCGGTCCGACTTTGATCCGACTTCAATGATAGTCAATGGGCTGAAGTCGGATCAAAGTCGGACCAAAGTAGTACAGGGAGCATTCTCAAAGTCGGACCGACATGTGTCGGACCAGTTAAGACGGCTCCCATAGGGAAACATTGATTTTCACATGTCATGCGACATGAGCTCCCAATGTCGGAGCGTTTGTCGCCCCAGTGTGAACCCGGCCTTAACCTTTTTCTTTGAGCAGTACTCAGCTTGTCCTAAACAGGTGCTTGCAGCATGTATTGATTTCGTGCAGTCTCTGGTCAGACAAGCCGTGTGCAAACCTGATTTTGTGCAACCATTTTTACAGGCCTGGTCAAGTTTGTTGTACTCAGCCCCTGTCAGCTCCCAACCATCCATTTCTATGTCTAGACACCAACCTGCTGGGATGTCTTCCTCTCCTTTACCCCCAACTATCACAGTTGCTGACCAATATACCCTGCTACCAATGAAGTACCAGTACCCTGTTTCCTCCTGCTGCACTTTCCCTGCCTTTAACCCTTCTGCTTTTTCTTGGCTGCCTCCATCAGTTCCACCAAAATCCCCTTAAAAATCTGTGCCCTCTGTTTCGCCATCCTTCCACTCTTCACCTCTACTAGCTGCACCCATTACCTACAACCCTGTATCCATATACAAATCTTCGGTGGCTAAACCAAAGAAGAAACTGAAGTTTTTTCCAATGCATTAAATCCAGCCACTACTCCAATCTGCCTCTACTACAGCCAACTTGCTTCAGCCTGTTCCCGTACCAGCGGAGCTGCCCCAGCCTGATTCCTTGTCAACCAACCTGCTCCGGTCCGCCTTCATGCCAGCTGATCCTGAACCTGATGACACACCTAATCCTGCCAACTCTCTGCCTGATGTTCAGCCTGAAGTTCCTGTGTTCCAGTCTGATGTACCTGCCTTCCAGTCTGATGTGCCCGCTTTCCAGTCTGATGTACCTGCCTTCCAGTCTGATGTACCTGCCTTCCAGTCTGATGTGCCTGCCTTCTAGTCTGATGTACCTGCCTTGCGGTCTGATGTACCTTCCTTTCAGTCTGATGTACCTGCCTTCCAGTCTGATTTGCCTGCCTTCCAGTCTGATGTCTCTGTGCCTGCCTTCCAGTCTGATGTCTCAGTGCCTGCTTTCCAGCCTGATATGCCTGCTTTCCAGTCTGATGTGCCTGCCTTCCAGTCTGATGTCCTGGTGCCTGCCTTCCAGTCTGATGTGCCTGCCTTCAAGTCTGATGTGCCTGCCTTCCAGTCTGATGTTCCGGTGCCTGCCTTCCAGTCTGATGTACCAGTGCCTGCCTTCCAGTCTGATGTGCCTGTCTTCCAGTCTGATGTGCCTGCCTTCCAGTATGATGTCCTGGTGCCTGCCTTCCAGTCTGATGTGCCCGATTTCCAGTCTGATGTGTCCACTTTCCAGTCTGTTGTGCCCGCTTTCCAGTCTGATGTCCCGGTGCCCGCCTTTCAGTCTAATGTGCCCGCTTTCCAGTCTGATGTGCCCGCTTTCCAGTCTGATGTCTCAGTGCCTGCCTTCCAGTCTGATGTGCCCGCTTTCTAGTCTGATGTGCCCGCTTTCCAGTCTGATGTGCCAGCTTTCCAGTCTGATTTCTCAGTGCCTGCCTTCCAGTCTGATGTGCCCGCTTTCAAGTCTGATGTGCCCGCTTCCCAGTCTGATGTCCCAGCACCCACTGTCTTGTTTGATGATCCGATGTCTGATCTGCTTAGTGATCCCGTACCTGGTATCCAGCCTGGCGATCCAGTTCCTGATGGTCCCATTCCTGTTACCCTGCCTGGTGGTTCCTTTACCGCTGCCCAGCCTGATGACCCGGAGCTCGTTGCCCAGCCTAATTACCCCGAAGCTCGCTGCCCAGCCTGATGACCAGGAGCTCGCTGCCCAGCCTGATGACCCGGAGCTCGCTGCCCAGCCTTATGATCCAGTGCCCTTTGCCCAGTCTGCTGTCATGGTACCTGGTACCTGGTGCTCAGCTTGCCGCTGATTCTCCCCTGTTTGATTTTCAGCCAGACTGTGATGCTCTCGTGTTGTCTGCCCCTGATTGGTGCATACACGTTGCCCTGTCTGTTTTCAACTCCAGATCCAAACTTCCTGACCCTGGTGGTGGGGTGCATGTTCCATTTTCGGACTCGGGTGGCACGCCTCCCAATAGATTGAGAGACTCTGGCCGGAAAAACGCAAAGAAGTCTGCAGTCACAAGGGAGACTTTTTGGGACTTTTCCGCACCTACATGCACTGCCAGGTCAAGGGCAGAATGGAGTGTCTGGAGGCCACTCCTTGGGGGGGAACTGTCATGATCCGTGTTATGGCTTGGGTCACCTGCCGGTGGCACTATTGCTTTCGGCACCAAAGGGTGTAATTCTGGTGGCCACCAGCGGGTGTCTCCCAGTAGATGGACTTTGCATTGATCAAGCTGCACCTGATGTGAGCTGCTGGGAGTATATAAGCCCGCCCTTCACTAAGGCTCAGGGCTTCAGTATCCTCTCTGCAAGCCTTGTCCCTGCCTGACCTGATCTGTTTGCCCGAATCTGTTCCTGATCCGCTTCCTGCCCTGTCCTGGACTTTGTTTCCTGTACCCTGTCCCTGCGTCTTGTCCCCTGATTCCTGCTTCCCCTTGCTACTGCTCCCTCTATATGGCCACCTGTTCCCCCTTGTCTCTCGTCCCTGCCTGGCTTATGTATATGTGCTCCTGTTCTTGTATATATATGTTAGAGTGTTTTGGGATTTGCTGTGTTTTCTTGTATTTATTTCTTGTATGCATTGCTTGTTTTTGGTTTGCTGTGTTTGGTTTGCACGTGTGCCTTTATCTTTAATAAATATATATTTTTCACTTCCTTTTGTGCCTGATTCCTTAAGTGCAGCCCACTGATCTGTTTACCCTGTGCTGGATGCCTGTGTTAGGCATCCCTGACAGGCGTATACAACAGCGTGTTCCAGTTCCTGCCAATATCCAGCAACTTCGCACAGCCATTAAAGAGGAATGGACCAGCATTCCTCAGGCCACAATCAACAACCTGATCAACTCTATGTGAAGGAGATGTGCTGTACTGGGTGAGGTAAATGGTGGTCACTCCAGATACTGACTGGTTTTTGGATCCCCCCCCCCCCCATACAGTAAAACTGCACATTTTAGAGTGGCCTTTTATTGTGGCCAGCCTAAGGCACACCTGTGCAATAATCATGCTGTCTAATCAGCATCTTGATATGCCACACCTGTGAAGTGGATGGATTTTCCAAGCAAAGGGAGAAGTGCTCACTAACACAGATTTAGACAGATTTGTGAACCATATTTGAGAGAAATAGGCCTTTTGTGTACATAGAAAAAGTTGTAGATCTTTGCGTTCAGCTCATGATAAATAGGGGCAAACACAAAAGTGTTGCGTTTATAATTTTCCCTCAAAATAACTCAACACACAGCCATTAATGTCTAAACCATTGGCAACAAAAATGAGTACACCCCTAAGTGAAAATGTCCAAATTGGGCCCAAAGTGTCAATTTGCGTGGCCACCATTATTTTCCAGCACTGCCTTAACCCTCTTGGACATGGAGTTCACCAGAGCTTCACAGGTTGCCACTGGAGTCCTCTTCCACTCCTCCATGACGACATCACAGAGCTGGTTGATGTTAGAGACCTTGCGCTTCCATTTGAGGATGCCCCACAGATGCTCAATAGGGTTTAGGTCTGGAGACATGCTTGGCCAGTCCATCGCCTTTACCCTCAGCTTCTTTAGCAAGGCAGTGGTCATCTTGGAGGTGTGTTTGGGGTCGTTATCAGTTTGGAATACTGCCCTGCGGCCCAATCTCCGAAGGGAGGGGATCATGCTCTACTTCAGTATGTCACAGTACATGTTGGCATTCATGGTTCCCTCAATGAACTGTAGCTCCCCAGTGCCAGCAGCACTCATGCAGCCCCAGACCATGACACTTCCACCACCATGTTTGACTCTAGGTGGGAAGAAACACTTGTCTTTATACTCCTCTCCTGGTTGCCGCCACACACGCTGACATTACTTGAACCAAATAAGTTTATCTTGGTCTCGTCAGACTTCAGGACATGGTTACAGTAATCCATGTCCTTAGCCTCCTTGTCTTCAGCAAACTGTTTTCAGGCTTTTCTTGTGCATCATCTTTCGAAGAGGTTTACTTCTGGGACAACAGCCATGCAGACCAATTTGATGCAGTGGGCGTCGTATGGTCTGAGCACTGACAGGCTGACCCCCCACCCCTTCAACCTCTGTAGCAATTTTGTCTATTTCCCAAAGACAGCCTCTGGATACAACTGCTTTGGTTGACCATGGCGAGGCCTGTTCTCAGTGGAACCTGTCCCGTTAAACCGCTGTATGGTCTTGGCCACTATGCTGCAGCTCAGTTTCAGGGTCTTGGCAATCTTCCTATAGCTTAGGCCATCGGTATGTAGAGCAACGATTATTTTTTTCAGATCCTTAGAGTTCTTTGTCATGAGCTGTCATGTTGAACTTCCAGTGACCAGTATGAGAATACCAGTATGAGTGAGAGCAATAACACCAAATTTAACACTCCTGCTCCCTATTCACACCTGAGACCTTGTAACACTAACGAGTCACATGACTCCGGGGAGGCAAAATGGCTAATTGGGCCCAATTTGGACATTTTCACTTAGGGGTGTACTCACTTTTGTTGCCAGCGGTTTAGACATTAATGGCTGTGTGTTGAGTTATTTTGAGGGGACAGCAAATTTACACTGTTATACAAGATGTACACTCACTACTTTACATTGTAGAAAAGTGTATTTCCTTCAGTGTTGTCACATCAAAAGGTATAATAAAATATTTTCAAAAATGTGAGGGGTGTACTCACCTTTGTGAGATAGTGTGTGTGTGTATATATATATATATATATATATATATATATATATATATATATATACACTATATATATATATTACAATGAATATATATATATATATATATATATATATATATATACACACAGTCATGGCCGAAATTGTTGGCACCCCAGACATTTTTCCAGAAAATCAAGTATTTCTCACAGAAAAGTATTGCAGTAATACATGTTTTGCTATACACATGTTTACTCCCTTTGTGTGTATTGGAACAAAACAAAAAAAGGGAGGAAAAAAAACAAATTGGTCATAATGTCACACAAAACTCCAAAAATGGGCTGGTCAAAATTATTGGCACCCTTAACTTAATATTTGGTTGCACACCCTTTGGAAAAAATAACTGAAATCAGTCGCTTCCTATAACCATCAATAAGCTTCTTACACCTCTCACCCGGAATTTTGGACCACTCTTCCTTTGCAAACTGCTCCAGGTCTCTCTTTTTGGAAGGGCGCCTTTTCCCAACAGCAATTTTAAGATCTCTCCACAGGTGTTCAATGGAATTTAGATCTGGAATTATTTCTGGCCACTTCAGAACTCTCCAGTGCTTTGTTGCCATCCATTTCTGGGTGCTTTTTAACGTATGTTTGGGGTCATTGTCCTTCTGGAAGACCCAAGATCTCGGACGCAAACCCAGCTTTCTGACACTGGGCTCTACAGTGCGACCCAAAATCCTTTGGTAATCCTCAGATTTCATGATGCCTTGTACACATTCAAGGCACCCAGTGCCAGAGGCAGCAAAACAACCACAAAACACCATATTTCACTGTAGGTACTGTGTTCTTCTCTTTGTAGGCAATGATGTGCTTTACCAAAAAGCTCTATCCTGGTCTCAAAGGTCCACAAGACGTTTTCCCAGAAGGATTTTGGCTTACTCAAGTACATTTTGGCAAACTCTAGTCTTGTTTTTTTATGTCTCTGTGTCAGCAGTGGGGTCCTCCTGGGTCTCCTGCAGTAGCGTTTCATTTCTTTTAAATGTCGACGGATAGTTCGCACTGATACTGATGCTCCCTGAGCCTGCAGGACAGCTTGAATTTATTTGAAACTTGTTTGGGGCTGCTTATCCACCATCCGGACTATCCTGCGTTGCAACCTTTCATCAATTTTTCTCTTCCGTCCACGCCCAGAGAGATTAGCTACAGTGCCATGGGTTGCAAACTTCTTGATAATGTTGCGCACTGTGGACAAAGGCAAATCTAGATCTCTGCAGATGGACTTGTAACCTTGAGATTGTTGATATTTTTCCACAATTTTGGTTCTCAAGTCCTCAGACAGTTCTCTTCTCCTCTTTCTTTTGTCCATGCTTAGTGTGGCACACACAGACACACAATGCAAAGACTAAGTGAACTTCTCTCCTTTTTATCTGCTTTCAGGTGTGATTTTTATATTGCCCACACCTGTAACTTGCCCCAGGTGAGTTCAAAGGAGCATCACATGCTTGAAACAATCTTATTTATCCACAATTTTGAAAGGGTACCAAGATTTTTGACCAGCCCATTTTTGGAGTTTTGTGTGACATTATGTCCAATTTGCCTTTTTCCTCCCTTTTTTTGTTTTGTTCCAATACACACAAAGGGAATAAACATGTGTATAGCAAAACATGTGTTACTGCAATACTTTTCTGTGAGAAATACTTGATTTTCTGGAAACATTTCTCGGGTGCCAACAATTTCGGCCATGACTGTATATATATTAATACACTGCCCGCACTGTATATATATATATTCTACACTGACTGCACTATATATATATATATATATATATATATATATATATATATATAAATAACTAACCTGCCTAATCTAGCTCACATTCTCTCCATTACCACGTTATCATACTACATATATCCGCCATGTAAGCAGTAAATATATAGTGTTAGGCAACTTAGCCCCCTGAGCCGTCATGGCTCTCACAGCAGATCGCCCTGTGATTGGCCAAAGTATGTAAGTCAGGTGCATGCTTTGACCAATCAGCAGCCGTCGATGCACTACGATCTCGCAGTGCATTATGGGGCGCTCTACGACGCTTAGAATTTGCAGTGAACACCCCATAATTTTGGTTCTTCTGCGAACAAACGAACACCCGATGTTCGTCTAGAACATCGGGACTATCCCTAGTGGTGAAGAACTTATTGATTTTTACATATATATCTAATTTAAAATTTTATTTGAAAGATGTGCCTGCTTTCGAGAGCAAATCAGATTAAAGCAATTGTAATCTTCTTTGTACTTTTGGTTGCTTCCATGCTTTTCATTTAACAGTTTTTCTTTCAGAGTTCCAGACTTGATGAAGTATTTCTCCATCACTAAACAATGAGCAAACTTTATTTATAAGCATCAAAGTTGGAATGGCATGGTCTCTATTATTATAATATAATTAGCGTGATCGAGTTCCCCCGAGATCTCGCACAAATCTTGCGCTACGAAAGGAACCAATGAATGACAGACTGACAGAGATTGCGTTTTTATATAGGTTACTTTTTTAACTTTTGCAACATTGATTTACCATTAAATTTTTTGATATGTTCAGGGTCTCAAAACGCTAGCAATTCTAAATATTTTTCAAAACTCCCACTGCACAACTGCAAATCTCACGCGGCACACTAGTGTGCCACGGCACACAGTTAGAGCAATCACTGAGATATCCCATGATGGGGAGCACCTTGAGTGCCAAACAAGTCTAGAATAGGAGCCAGCACCTTGGTGGAGGTGGCACAGTGGATAGGACAAAAGAAAGGGCAAAAAATTGATAATGTGGGGTGCCCACCACAAAGCATAGATAATGTGGATGTGCCATAAAGATGGGAAAGTGCAGGTAAGCACCCTTGATGTTCATAGAGGCCAAAAAATCTCTTCGGTGAAGGAATCTATTAAGGATTTTGAAATACAGTATAGGATGAATGCCCTTTTTTTGCCTTGGGGACGGTAAACAGGTTGGAACAAAAACCCTGAAACCTTTCTGCTTTCAAGTTAGGGGTAATGACAAATTGAGAGAGGAGTTGTTTCAGAGCAACAAGAAGAACTGCCTGCCTTAGTGGAGAGGTTGGTAAATTTGACAGCATGAAGTAAGGGGGGGCAAAGAGCAAAACTCTAATTTGTAGCTCCTGGATGAGAAGACCTAGACCAAACCAACTTAAAATGTCCAGGGACAAGATGTCCACAAAGGCCAACAGATGTCCCATCCCTGCTTTGAAGGCTTGCTCCTGAGCCTGGTGGGATTTGGAGGGCCATAGTTCATGACAAATCTGAGGCCTCGTACACACGACCGATTTTCTCGTCGTAAACAGTCAAGAAAAGTGCCGCGAGAGTTTTTTTGTCTAGAAAAACGTTCGTGTGTATGGTTTTACGACGAGAAACTTGACGAGAATCTCGACGAGAAAATAGAGAACCTGCTCTCTATTTTCTCGTCAGGATTCCAGATTTCCTCGTCGTGTTTCTCGTCGGCCTGTTTTGTGACGAGAAAATGGTTTGTGTGTATGCTTTTACGACTCTTCCAAAAGCGCGCATGCTCACAAGCAACTATGAGACGGGAGCGCATCTTCTGGTAAAACAAGCCTTCATAATGGAGAGAGCACATTCGTCACGCTCATAAATATTTCATCGTTTAAATGTTCTGCATTGAATTCTTCGTTAGAATGTTACATTAATCAAAACGAGAGACCTTCTTTTGCTGCTGATATTCACACAGAGTTCTGCCTTATTTTTAACCTTTTTCATGCTGCTCTTTATAAGATTTATGTGTATTATATCGTGCAAGTTTTTAGGAATAATTTAAATGGTTAGATTTTTCAAAATGATGTTAATTATAATTTCTCAATGTTTTGATAGCGATCTCACATTTAATTTTCTAATCTATATTTTTAAAATTTCACACCATGTTTTTGAGCTAATCAGATTTAGTTATTCTTTTGGGGGGGTGATATCTGTGCCTTTTATTGTCAGTCAAATGTATCTGCTTACTCCAAAGCTTTTTTTTTTTTATTTAAAAATACACATAGTCAAGTATGAACTTAAACAAAAAACACATTTATTCATGTTTATAAATTAAATAAAGAGAAGGCAGCGCTGGAGAAGCTGCTGCCATTTGTGCATCCCAGGGACCCCAGAGCACACACCAACCCTGTGTGGACACTAAAATTGGGAGCTTGAGAAGGCCCACATTTCAGAACACAATCTGATGCTGGCCTCCCAGAGGTCAGGAACAGCAGCAGGTGAGATATATGTCCCAAGTGTGTGGTACTACAACAGGCTGCCTTCTGTCCGACCAGTGCGACCACAATGAAGCAAGGCCATCACTTCCTCTTCTTCCTGGCAACCTTCCCTGCAGCCTTTCCTGAAGCCTTTCCTGAAGCCTTTCCTGCAGCCTTTCCTGCAGCCTTCCTTCTTCGTTTAGCTGGAGGCTGGCCCACTGGAGGGGTACTCCTGTCAGGAGGAGGAGGTGGAGGTGTAGCAGAAGGGGGTGGGGCAGAAGAAGAAGGTGGAGGTGTAGCAGAAGGGGGTGGGGCAGAAGGTGGAGGTGTAGCAGAAGGGGGTGGGGCAGAAGGTGGAGGTGTAGCAGAAGGGGGTGGGGCAGAAGGTGGAGGTGTAGCAGAAGGGGGTGGGGCAGAAGGTGGAGGTGTAGCAGAAGGGGGTGGGGCAGAAGGTGGAGGGGTAGCAGAAGGGGGTGGGGCAGAAGAGGAAGGTGGAGGTGGAGGTTGAGGTTGGGTCAGTTGGGCCACCTCACATATGGCGGTATTGGGGGTAATTTGCTCCATCACCCCCTTGTTGAGCAAGGTGATGAGCAGGGGTTCGCATAGGAGGCGTTGCTCCATGCTCATCACCTTGAACTTAGCCTCCACTAGGCCGGCAATGGCCTCTTCAGGGGATGTGGGCTCCTTGAGGGTGGCATGGGCCTCTTTAATAAGGGCCATTGCTGCGTCACTGGTGGTCCTGTCCCTCCTGCCTCTTTTGTGAAGCCTGATGGGAGGCACCTGGGATCTGGTGCTTCTCCTTTGCCCTGCCACCTCCTGTCTGCCACTGGGCCCTGCCACCTCCTGGCTGCCACTGGGCCCTGCCACCTCCTGGCTGGTACTGGGCCCTGCCACCTCCTGGCTGCCACTGGGCCCTGCCACCTCCTGGCTGGTACTGGGCCCTGCCACCTCCTGGCTGCCACTGGGCCCTTCCTCCTCCTGCCTGACAGTTTCCAGACCCTCCTCCTGGCTGATTTCATCCTGTGTATGAAAAAGAAACATAGTTTAATATGTTGGTTTAATCTTTGCCTCAAACTTTGTAATCCTGATGGAAGCAATTAGAATGTAAATGCATAAATCCTTGCTTTAAATTTACCACTACATCAGCTTGACTATTTACCACACAATTAAGTGCAGAATAATGTCTACAGATCATGATTTCACTTGTGGAATACAAAATAATGTATGTTTCTCATCCTGACATATTTGGGAAACATTAATTTTATCCCACTACATTTTCAGTTAATACTATACCTGGCTCCAGATGGACAAATCAGGATCATCCAGGATGGCTGCCTCCTCTTGCTCCAGAGAAGGCTCAGGTTGGCTGCAGGGAAGTCTGGGGGGAAGAGTGGAGAGTGATGGCCTTGGCTCAATGTGGTCATCCAGGAAGGACATCCTGCTGTAGTACCACAAAACCGGGACATAAACATCATCTGCTGCTGCTCCTGACCTCTGAGAAGCCAGCACCTTAGAGCGTTCAGTCCTGTAGGTACCTCTCAAGCTCCCAATTTTAGTGTCCACTTGTTTTGCTGTGGCTGTGGGCACCTTGGTATGCACAAATGGGAGCAGCTTCTCCAGCGCTGCTTTTCTCACCCCTTTTTTTTTATGGATGGGGTTTTTGGTCTCCCACAGAGCCGGCAGCTCCCTTACCCGGTCAATAAATTCCGCCAGGAACTCTTTGTCGCTAATAAAGACATTCATATTGTATCTGCAAGTAAAATAATTTATATTTAAATAATGTGAGGCAAACAGTCTAACCTCCTTCACATCCTAGTCACCATATATATCCTCCACCAATCTCAAGACAGTATAGGCCCACAATTTTTACAAGTCTCACAAAATCACATACCTTCGTTCGCACGTCCGTCACTTGAACTCCTCTCTCCGCACACCGAACGTACTATAGTCACATGTGTGTTTGCTATATACACACCACGCATGCGTCCAAATTCGAACACGTCGCTCCGCACACGTCGCCCGCCCATGACGTTCTAACTAACATCTTTTCCCCGCCCCTTCTCTTTCGGCGCGCAGACAGATATGGCGGAGTTACAGCAGGTGTCTGATAATTCCGCAACTAGCGAGGAGACAAGCCCGGAGACCGAGGACACGTCACGATCAAGGAGGAGATTCAAGGCATCGAATATGTCTTTGGCGGAGATGGCGGAGATGGTGGACATCTTGGTCAAGGCTGATTATGATGCCAAGCATGGGCCGTATAGCAAACCAAATAGAAGGAAGGCCAAAATCCTCACTAAAGTTGTGAAGAGTCTGAGGGCGAAGTTCGGGGTGAAACGCTCAAATGAGCAGCTCAGAAAGAGGTGGTCAGACCTCAAACTGAGGGAGCCAGACCAGTTGAGGAGCATAAAGAGGATGCTCGCTAAAAGTAAGTAAAATGACGACCTTTCTGCTATTAATCTTTTTAGAAACTGACTTTTTTTTTTTTTTTTTCATATTGGACTCCCTTCCAAAATGTAATATTTTGAACTAGGTTGGGCACAGTAATCGTTCGTTACGTTACCGACACTTCGTTCGGCCACTATCCGCGGTTTTGGCTTATTTAAGACCCCCAAAAGTAATTAGACATCTGCCATTTTTGATCAAGTATTGTGGCTAATTTTTAAGTCTAGATGATGTGTTTGTAAGGAGAATGAAATGCAAACTTTAATCAGTGTAAAGGAGAGGACACTCAGCAGCTGCTTCCACATCTGTACTTTGGAGCACTATAGTGTGGGCCACCAGACCCGCCTTTTTTGGGTGTCCCACACAGGTGCATCAGAGTTTATTTGTGGTGCCTCCATGTCCAAAAAATTACATCCAAATGTGAATACTAAACATATTTGGGGTCATAAATAATGCATTTTTCTTTAAATTCCGCACAAACACACACTTGTACCCCACTTCCAAACAATTTAGCCTGTTTTAAGTTTAAAAATGAGATTTTTACAGTGTGATAAATAGACCTTTGGTTTTAATCTCATAGGGGAGAGAAGACTGGGAGGAGGACACTCCAGGGAGCACATGCACCCCACAACTTCCAAGCAACCCCAAACTCCCAAAGATCCACAACCGAAAGATGTGCAGGAAGTTGAGGTGGAGGAAGGAGAAGTGCAGGAAGGAGAGGTGGATGACGTTGTGGATCTGGTCACCACAACAGGTCAGTATCTGACACCACAGCTTAAGGTAAGCGAGGTAGGCCTGCAGAGTTTTATTTTTTTTTTTTTATGGTTTTTAGGGGATGGAAATGTTGTGAAGGATAGCACACCGTTCTCTGCTGACAGTGCCCTCCGCCTCATCCAGCAAGTGATGGAATGTAGCACGGAACTGGACCTAATTAAACAAAGAATCCATGTGATGGAACAAACATTTAAAGACATTCTCGATGTTTTGGGGAGAATTCAATAAGCCATCCAAACACATTTGTTTTTACATGTTTGTTTTTATATTTTTACTAATTTTTTGAGTAACAAAGCAGCCAAAAATTGAATATGCACACAGTGTGTGAACATGTGCTATCTGCCATCAGGGGATATCCATGTACGTCTTTTGTGGGTGCAACCCCTTCCTCGTATCAAAAGTCGGTGAACTGAGGAAGGGGATGCACCCCCAAAACACGTCCATTGATCACCCCTGATGGCAGATAGCACATGTTGACAATAGGGATCAGGATTGTAAACTTCCTATTTGCAAAAAATTAAAAATGTGTGCATATTGAATTTTTGGCTGGGCAAGGGGTGGCAGGACCCCATATTAGGACGGGCACATAGAGACATAGTTTGTGTAACTGAATGTCTCAGATTGCTCAGAGGTATCCAATGTTGTCATTTTAGAAATGCAAGTGGTATTTTTGTATTTTCATAAGCCAAAATTTGCCGGGTTGTGGCCAGGCCAACCCCAAAGTAAAAAAAAAAAAAAAAGTGCAGAGAGTAAAATATTTGACCACAAACAACGTGTAGCTTCTTTTTATAATACTCTCTAAGCTTATTTGGTTCTTTTGTAAGGTAACATAGTGAAATTGGTTGTTATTTACTAAAGTAAAATACACTTGCCACTACAAATGCACAAAGACAAACTAGGAGACAGGAAAGAACAAATAATTAAAGGTTTAAACAAGATTTTTATTGGGATACTTAGACATAGGCTGGCATAGAAATTGCCCCCCTACCCGTGAAATACTCCATGTATTTGTCCCGAACCACACGGGCATTTTGGGGGGGCAAGCCAAGACGGGCAGATTCCAGGCCCGGAAGGGGATTTGCAGGGGAAAGTCCAGCCTCTGGCAAAACTGAGGCCATATACGAATTAGATTTTTGGCTCAGAAAGTTGTGTAGCACACAGCAGCATAACACTACATAGTTTATTTTGTAGTCCGCCAAGTGGATGGAAGTCATAAAAAGGCGGAACCGGCTGGCCATTATGCCGAAGGCATTTTCAACGACTCTTCGGGCCCTGGCCAGCCGGTAATTGAACACACTCTTCTCTGGGGTCAGGGTCCTCTGTGGAAATGGCCTCATAAGATGCCGTCCGAGTCCGAAGGCTTCATCAGCCAAGAAAACAAAGGGGAGTCCTTCAATATTCCCTGCATCCGGTGGCAATGCAAGGTCGTCACTCTGGAGACGGAGGGCAAACTCCGTCTGGATGAAGGATCCCCCATCGGACATCCGGCCATTCTTCCCTACATCAACATAGAGGAATTCATACCGTGCTGACACCACCGCCATCAGCACAATGCTATGAAACCCCTTGTAGTTGTAGTAGTAGGACCCAGAACGGGGTGGCGGCACGATGCGGACGTGCTTCCCGTCTATGGCACCACCGCAGTTGGGGAAGTCCCACCGCGTGGCAAACTCCGATGCCACAGTCTGCCATTCCTGTGGCGTGGAAGGAAGCTGTGGAGTGAAACAAGATGAAATAATATTAGAAAAACAAAGGCATACATTACAAGCAAATTCTAAACCAAAAAATTAGAGACCAACATCAATCTAATTATACGTTTATTAAGGTGTGTAAAAAAAGTATAATGGAAGGCTCATTTATCATATTCATCACCACCTCTGATGGGCCATTACTAAATTATTTTGGGGGGGGGGGAGATGTGTTTGGCCACAGGATAGCATTGCAGTGGCGGTGCGTCCAGAGTGGGCGCTGGAGCACTGTCCCCTCTCTCCTGTGCCCATCACTCAGAACAATACATAGGTTCATGCGTTGCATGAACCTATGTATTGTCTATGCCGCACACTATTCAGGTGGATGGCCTCTTGTAAAGCGACCGACATATGAATAATTGCGTCATTTAGGGGGTTAAAATTGCAGAGCAGAAACAGGTATTAAAAAAGTCTTGCAAATTACAACCTGAGGGATGTAATTGGCTTCCTCAAAGAAAAATCGGGGACGCAAGGAGGGGGCATTCCTTGTGTAAACACTGACAGGCTGCTCTGGCAATCATGTTCACCAAGTCTGTTTAATGGTAACATGATTGGCTGATGCAACATGAAGGGAAGGAGAAGACATCAAGGACAGAAGAAGGATGGCGCTGACCACAAGAAGGTAAGTGCAGGGCTGGGGGGAAACTGGCTGCATTAGAGGGGACTAAATGGCTGCATTGGAGGGGACAACTGGGGGCGTTTATTAGGCAACAGAGCAAAAAAGGAGGAAGTTTATTTCCGAAATTGGGGTTGGAACCCCCCAACATTTGGAGCAACAGGCGCCCCTGCTGGAAAAGTTAGTGAGGGGAAATATTTAGGGAGGATAAAAAAGGGGCAATCTAAAGCTTCCAACATGCATGGGGACAAAGGGGACATTCTCAGCATATTACAATCATGGTAATTAGGGAAGGATGAAAGAAATACAATACATTAGCATACATGTAATACATAAAATGTGATGTTAAGGGAGAAAACTTACCCTAATATAGTCCTCCTGCAGGACTTGTATAATAGCAGAACAGGTGTCTGGGATTATGAGGCCCAGAGCCTGGGGGGAGATGCCTGTGGTGAACTTCAAGTCCTGAAGACTTCTCCCTGTCGCCAGGTAACGCAACGTGGCGATGAGCCTCTGCTCAGCACTGATGGCTTCCCGCATAACGGTGTCCTTCCTGGTAATATAGGGGGACACCAAAGCCAACAGTTCCTGAAAAACGGGGTCAGACATCCTCAGAAAATTCCTGTAGTCCTCAGGATTATTCTCGACGATCTCCCGCAGCAGAGGCATGTGGCAGAATTGGTCCCGCTGGAGCAACCAATTCTTGGTCCATGAACTCCTCCTCACACCATTCATGGACTGGTCTTGGTCCAAAACAAGCAGACCAACACCAAGCGCACGCACAGCACGAACTCGACGACGAGAACGTCCAGGCGACATGGCTAGGAAACGGTCGTCTAATCAGAACGTACAGAACAGAACGCACTTTAGAACAGCAAGGCCTATGAATAACGAACTGAAATTCAGAAATGAACAGGCAATAACGCACTGTAAAACAGATACGACCTGCCTAGACGCCCTGAAAGTCAAGATACGAACCCACAAGCACAAACTGAACCGCAGAAAACGATCTGAAAAGTACGAAGACTGAAAAGCGCGAATCGTCTCTTCCCAAACTTTTACTTCACACGCGGTAACACGAGATCAGCAAAAGCAGCCCAAGGGGTGGCGCCAAGAAAAAAGATCTTTCCCTTTATAGTGCCGTCGTACGTGCTGGACGTGAGCGCAGAGAACCACGAGGAAATTGGAAAATGACAGTGTGTACGCATAGAAAGCTTGACGAGAAAATCGACAAGCTTAACAAGAATCTCGTCGAAAAAAACGACGTGTTTTTTACGACGAGAAAATCGGTCGTGTGTACGAGGCCTGAGTTCCCTACTTTGACTTGGCTCCAGAGGCCTGAGAGGAATGAAAAAAAATATTTTCTTGTCCCCGTAACTTCCTTGATATAAGTATTTAAGGCATCGCTAAACAGGTGTTCCCCATGAGAGGGCATCTGCTTCAGTACCTTCTCACAAGGGAGTTCCACAGACCAACATTTGAGCCAAAAGATTTGGCTGTCCTTGCAGGACTTTGCTTTGCCAGTGTCCAATTACCTGAAGGCAGCTGCATTCAGAATTACCAACTTGTGTTTGGTGATGTACGACTAAGAAAAGCCAAAAACAAGCTGTTAAAAAAATAGAAAGACAGCTATTACTCAACACAATTGACAGTCACTGATCTGGGGGATGCTCCCTAGTACCCTAGTAGTACAGGTGTGTTATCACAAATTGAGGTCCTAATGTAATTGTAGGCATCACTTAGGCCCCTTTCACACTGACACGTTTTTCAGGCGGTTTAGCGCTAATAATAGCGCTGCTATACCGCCTGAAAAAATCGTGCCCTGCAGTCTTCAGTGTGTAAGCCTAAAGGCTTTCACACTGAAGCGGTGCGCTAGCAGGACCGCTCCAAAAGTCCTGCTAGCCGCATCTTTACAGCGGTGAAGGAGCGGTGTGTTCACCGCTCCTTTACCGCTGCTGCCCATTGAAAGCAATGGGAAACCGCGGTAATACCGCCCGCAGGATTTTTTCCTGACGGGAAAATAGAGAACAAGTTCTCTTTTTTTTCCCCCGCAATTTTCTCGTCGGGAAAACTGCGATGGAGCATACACATGGCCGGTTTTCCCGGCCAAAAGCTGTCATGGCAGTTTTCCCGACGGGAAAACCGGTTGTGTGTACGAGGCATAACACTCTCATAGGTGCTAATACTGTACATCTTCCTAGGTCACGTGTCTAATTCACCCACACCATTTATAGGCCTAAGCCATCTACAGAACAGATTATTACAAGACACATCTTTTCCTTATCCCTAGCCACACTCATCCCTAGATATAATATCATTTGTATCCTCACACTGATCCTCAAACTTTTTCATCTAAAGAAGATGGCTGGTAAACACAATTTTTGCCCTTCCATCCATATGAACAGACTTACATGACCTTGACATAACTTTGAGCACTGAGCGTGCAGCACGCAGATGGATGGCAGATTGCTTTGTTTAAGTACAATTGCTTTTCTTTTCAGGAGGAAGCTGCTGGCTAAAAGAGGGGAAAAAAGAATAAAGAAAATCAAATGGCTAATACAGTGCTGCGTACAGCAAATCTAAGCCCGGGGGTTGGAAGATACAATTACCAATGTGACAAAGACACGATATAGGAAAGATGGAGAAGCTCTTAGGACTTTAAAGACCTTCCAAAATAGGCCACTCCATAATTGTCCCATGAAAGCATGAATCTGCACCCGATTCTATGTTTATCACTGATTTCCTTTTCAGGCTAAGAGCTAAATGATACCACAAATGATGCAAAGGAAGAGACAGACAGGATAGAAAGGACAAAACAAATAAAAGATGAATTGAAACATAACTAGAAAAAGGAAATAAACTCTTAATATGAAGATGAGAATGCTTTGGGAAAGCATGAAACTTAAAAGGTTTGATGGTAATAGAAACAGAAAAAAAGAGACAAATTATATACAGATGCTACAAATGAACAGAAAAAAGGACATAATACATTCTCAGTCTGGACCATGCAGACATTAGAAGCAAAGATAGTCTGTGAGGTTTTTCTTAGCATTTTGGAAAAAGTTATGGTAGTTTGTGTTCTACTTTACAGAGTACCGTATATACTTGAGTATAGGCCGACCCGAATATAAGCCGAGGCACCTAATTTTACCACAAAAACTGGGAAAACTTATTGACTTGAGTATAAGCCTAGGGTGTCCATCTGCATGCCTCACTGTGCCTCACTTTGCCTCACTGTGTCCATGTGCATGCCTCACTGTGTCCATGCCTCACTGTGCCCATGCCTCGCTGTGCCCATGCCTCGCTGTGTCCATGACTAGACTGACGTTTAACATGGAAGTCTATGGAAGGGGTGCCCGGCTTTGAAAAATCAGTGCTCCCCGGCCTTAGGTCCCCCAGAAAACAAACTTTGCACACTTGTAGATTAGTAATGGGGCTACATGTGTGCCAAGTACCGGGTCCCCAAATTCACCGGAGAAATTACCGTTTAACATGGGAGTCTATGAAAGAGGTGCCCGGATTTGAATAATATGTACTCCCCGGCCGTAGATCCCCCGGAAAACAAACTTTGCACACTTGTATAGGAAGAGTGGGGCTACATGTGTGCCAAGTTTGGGGTTCAGGGGACTGATACTGGGTCCGAAAAGTCCAGGAGATCAGGCGCAAAAAGGTGACTCGAGTATAAGCAGAGGGGGGCATTTTCAGCACAAAAAAATGTGCTGAAAACTCGGCTTATACTCGAGTATATATGGTATGTTAATAAATGGTCAAATATTGCAGATGTAGCAAAAGTTTCTGCAAACATACCCAAACTCATGGCTTCAGACTTGCTTCAGACTTGCTCCTTTCAACCCACACAGGCGACCCAGGTGCTGGTTGCCATAGCCTATCCCCACAAAATAAATGTAAGCCGCACTTCAAAACTTAGCTCTTCTTTCTATTTCTAATTCCAGTCCCCAAAATATTTTTTTTTTTAAACACTGCTCTGTAACTGGCAAAACCTGTAAATAAACATTTCTAACATGTCATACTTTTTGCGCTTTTACTTTCTTTAAAAATAGTTATTTACTTACTGATCTCGGAAGCAGGCAGTTTCCATTTTAGTTGTGGGCATCTGAAGCCCTCTCGTGTTAATTTCCTGGATTTCTGTGCAGCTATCTACCCATCATGCACCTCCAAATCTCGCACATGCTCAGTAATGCCTCAGGGAGGCCGTCCTTTTTCCTGACAGGTTGCTATTGCAAAGTCGCGTCTGCGGAAGTTCCCGCCCCCATGCAATAGCAACCTGTCAATCACAACACAGGCGAGTAGAGGAGAGGTAAGAGAAGTCAGATTAGGCAGGGAAGGCATTGGCATAACTAGGGGGTGTGGTCTGAAACTGGGTGACACCATCCTTATGGTGTTATAAATCATGACTTTATTTATTTCTTTTAATATTACACCTCTGGCGCCTCTGACGTTCCTGGCCGTTTTTTTTCTGTTTCACTGACGACTCCCTGAGTCTGCCCTGTCACTTTATACAGCAATGTCTAGCCCTTGCTGGCTGAGATAAAATAGCTTTGAGCAGATATTTTATAATCTAACTGTGTGCAGGGAGAGAGAGAGGAGCTTTCAGAATATTCATTGGCGATGTCGGGGTGGGCGGTACAGAGCAGCTATCGATCGCCAGCCAATAGGATGGGGTCAGGGCGGGCCGCCACGTGTATGCGGCTCTGCCCCCTTTCTTAAGAAGCCAAATAATTTGCTGGTGTTCCAAACCTGCTCTGTCCCGCCCACCCCGACATCGCCAATGAATTCTAAAAGCTCCTCTCTCTCTCCCTGCACACAGTTACAAGACAGTGTCACACACCTGTCACTTTATACAGCTATGTCTATCCCGCGCTGGAGGGAGAGAGAGAGGAGCTTTCAGAATTCATTGGCGATGTCGGGGTGGGAGGGACAGAGCAGCTATCGAACACCAGCCAATAGGATGGGGTCAGGGCAGAGCCGCATACACAAATAACGCAAGATTTCGGTAGTAGGCGATCCGCAAGGAGTCATAGGATACATGACGCCGATATCCCAGGAACCCTTGCGAATTGCCTAGTGACGTAATCGCCTAGGCTATTAAGACCAGGAAGCTATTTAGAAAAACTGAAAAAAAGGTATTTACCAGACAAAAAAATAAAATATTGCCCATTGTGAAAACTATGTGCTAAGGGCATGCAGCACAGCCATAGATAGAAAAGTGGGTGGAACTCCGCTTTAAATCAGTTATTAGGCCCATGCTTTAGAAAACTTGTGTTTGTTTTTTTAAACTTAAGTAGGCTTTTATTCACTCATGTTAAAACATAGAGGTGAATTTACTGTGGGTATAGAGGCTTGTTCACTTTGCAAAAATAATGTTAACACAGCTAAGTAAATACATTAAAAATACAATAAATAAAATGGTAACCACTCAGGTCAACATATGCCTACAACAATGAAGGTGCACATGGGCAGGGCAATTCTCCAGCACACTTGCAAAAAATCCTCTGTTTTTAACAAATTTTTGACACAGTTTAGGTTTATGCTGGCTGGTAAGTGTGCTGGAGATTTTTTTTAAACATTTATTTTTCTATGAATTTCCATGCCCATGCCCAATTTTGCTAGGTATAAATTAATTACAGCTGCTTCTATTTTGCTTGTTGAAATTGGTGCAGATGCAGGTCTTCAGCTACTATTGAGCTAATCAGGACTTCTGGTATGCCACTGCACCTTCAAGGCATACCTGCTGTCAGTTTAATCTTTTAATCTTTGTTATATATTTCAAAAAATGGAAGCCAGGGATGGGGCAAATGTATTAGAATTTGTTTGTGGGACGTCAATAGGAGCCAAATCTTTAAAATGTATTCTGGACATTTTAGATAATTGGCACTGCTCTAAAATGGCAGTAGGATTTTTTTAGGGGACAATATAAATATAGATTGTTCTTGTACTTCCAGGAAATGAGTTAGGCTATGTATAAGTAAAAAAAAAAACAGCTTTGTTATTATAGCTGCACTAATAATTGCACACGGCTAAACTACTACAAGTTCAACCAGCAGATAACATATGGCAAAAGGGATAGAAAAGGAAGAAAGGTGTTTCTTTATTCTATGCATACTGGAATGTGAGCACACAGCTGATAATATTGGAAGTGGTTATTTTTGGTGACCTTGTGAACAAATTAGCATTTGAACCCTCTGTACTCCCTATAGTTACACTGTAAGCTTCACTCAGTAATGTGTATGGTAGATATTATTTACAAATGAGATAATTTGAGGCTCTGATTCACACATTTTGCTTATAGTGCCTTAGGAGCTTACAGTGGTCATAATTGTGTAGATTTTAAAAAAAATTTACTGTAAAGTTAAAGTGCCCCCTAGGTATAATACCTCCATTTGGCAGTGCCAACATGAATGAAAATTCTTATTTGGGTGAAATAAATATCTATGCTCTTAGTCAGACCTGAAGAGATATACTTCAGTAGGCCATAGTCACAATAAGCCAAAATGTACCCTTGCAATAACTTCCCTCATACTGCAAGAGTTAAATGCTTCCTATAGGGAAGATGTTGTTTCACTTACCTTACCTCTGCTCCAAAAGGCTTCAGTGCTCCTCTCTCTCTGGTACTCAGATCTGTGGGCATCTTCCTTGGAGTCACTACGTGTGTAGCACTGGGCTGGGTTCTTTAAATCCCTGTGCTGTGCTGAGAATAGTAAGCAGCAGGATTTTTTTTTTGCTGATTTGGCTATTAGCACAGGAGATATGTGTGCTGCAGAGAGGACTGAAAGGAAGGAGAAACCAGAGCCTAGGTGAGTCTTACATGGGGACTGAGAGGAGAGAGTTGGAGTGCTGCTTAGTCAGAGATGCTGTTTGCTGAGTTTCCACTGTTTTGGTATGGGATTGTTCTGCTGCATGCAGTTGGAGGCCTCTGCCACTGGAGAGGTCAAGCGAGCTGGATGAGAGGAGTGTCACTGGCTTTGTAAGGATCATTGCTACAGCATCTACAGTTGCCGAAAAATGCCAAAGGTTCCACTAAACATTCCAACATCTAGTGACACAGTGGCCAGTGGAAGGGGTTTTGGGGAGACTCTAGGACCTTCCAGTCTCTAGGTAAGTATTGCCTTTAGTTAGGACCCCTCTAGATTAAGAATTCAAGTAACTGGAGCATTACTTGGTTCTCACATTGTTTTGTTGTAATGTACAATTTTGTTTATTTTGTTACTGCTTACTGCTGTTGCTGTTTTTGTTGTTGTCCCATTGACTGTACAACCCAAATAAATTGTACGTATTCAGCCTCGGTGTGTGAAAGGGTGTGGCATTGCCGAAAGGGTCATCTGGAATCAGGGGACCCAAGGCTCCTTTGGGCTATGAACCCTGCATTGTAGGTAAAGAATGCTGAAGTGTGACTGTGGCCAGAACTAGGGAGCCTGCCGGATCAGGTAGTAGGATACTGTATTACTCCTTTTCCAGCACCCCTAGACCTAAAGAACAGTTAACCCTTGCATGCAGTACCCTGCAAGAGTAGGTTTTGGCTATTTCCTGAAGTTCAGCTTTAAGTGACATATTTATGTAGCACACGGACCCCTTTTTCCTATCTTTGGCTCACTTGTAGGAAAAGGGGCACACCGTACCACATGCGTACCCTCCTGTGTGAAGAGGTTGAGCGGTGTAAATGTAACTGGGTCTCCACGGCTAGGTTCTCCAGAGAATGGTTCTCGTCTCCCATGCAATAATAACAAGTCTCTATTTCCCCCAATATCTCGAAGGTCCACACCAGTTGCAACTCCAACGTAGAGTTTATTTTCTCATATGCACAGTCACTAGATAGGAAAGGGTGGATGGAGAACAGGACAGCAAAAGGTGTTGGAGTAGGTCCAGGCACAAACGAATATACGATTCACTACCTGTCTCTTCAAGTAGGCTCAGCTCAACCGGATAGTCTCCCATTAGAGTGGATCCTAGCAGCTGGAGTGATGCTCGAATTAGATTACACACAGTCTCTGCACAACTGTTACGGGTAAATTTGGGTCTCTGCCACAGACCTGGTGAACTTTGGGTCTCTGCCACAGACCTGGTGAACTTTGCTTGTGGTATTAGGCCTCAGGGAGATGACATCCCTACAGAGAGTTACCGGGCCCCTTCCTTCACTGTGATCTCTCACCAGTCCCTCGGAACGGTCCTCTTCCAGCCTCCTCTTCCAGATACGGGTCTCCTCGCAAGGCAGCACCCTGGGATTCCTCTTCCCTCCGTGGGCCCCAGCCAAAGGTGCTGGACCCAAGGCCTTCAGTTGCAGCCCCAGGGCTAAAGGTGCCTGGGACTGATCCGCCAGTGTACCGGGCCAGGAAGACCCGGTACTCTCGAACCTGGAACCCCACCCTCGGGCTGAAGGTGCCCGGGTGGCCAACGAACAGAACAACACAATCCCCGGGGTAGGACCCCTGGGAATCCACACCCACAGGCAGTGTCTGCCCCTTTTACATCCTCTCCCAGCATGCACAGAAGGCCAACCACGCCCACCATACCACCGCCGAGAGGGGACATCCAAGACACAGCACTATACCAGCAGTTCAACCCTAGCCCCTGATGGCAGCGCCATCCACAGGCCACAGGGAACTATACACCAGTATCCCACCTGCGATATAAAAATGGTTTAGCAAAGCCCTATCAAATAAGGTGTTTGAGTACAACTACCACTCAAACTTCCCCCCAAAATTTGAAGACCCCGCTACACACTCCCCCAGGACAGATAGACACTGTCCCCAGTGTCTGGAGTAAACTCACGTACCTCAAGCCTGAGTCTACGCAGGTTTATTCCTGAACTATGTACAAAAAAAATAAAAAATTGTTTGTGCCAGAACCTGAATGTGGGGAAAGGGATTGAATAAAGAGATGAAGGAAGATCAACAAGAAGAAAAAAAATGTGTACATCCCATTCTCAATGTCACATATCAATATAAAACACACTATGATATTCACATTTACATCTCCCTCCCCTCCTATACTAGCTAACCCACCCATGCTCCGTGGTTGCCAGTCGTTCACCTGCAGAGGGAGAAAACACACATAAAACCAGCATAATAAACATCCTATACTACTATCTACATAGGAAGGGAACTATCCTCCCCGAGAGAAGGACATTTTCCTTCTAAAATAAGTTCCTAATACACTAGTCCTAGTGTGAAATAAACATTAGTATTTTTCTTTTCTGGGTGCACAGAAAAACTTTACGAACACTGCCACCTAGTGGAAGTGCTACCGTCATAACACTGTCCCAAAACATTTGGAAATACATCTTCTTCTTTCTCTGACTGTGGCCCTAACTGTATCTACCCCCAAAGTCTCTGTCTTTGTGGCGCTGTGAGCGGAGAGAAAACGGCAACAGCTCTCCTAGCTCTCCAGCTGAGTAGATTACCCCGATTCACAAGGGCAAAGTCCCTGGACTCCAAGAGAGTACACTCCGGAACAAAAGAAACACAATAGAATCCAGTCCCTTTAGAGATAGAATTTTGGATCGGGCAAAACAAGAAATTTCCAGTTCTTATCGAAAGTTTCAATAGAATACACGGCATCCTCACGCTCCTTCCGACACACAACCACCCGATCTGCGTGTATGTGCCGACCAAGTACCCATTCCTGCTTACACCCCTTGTACCTCTCAGCAACAGTAGCAGAACAAGAGAGATACCTGCGGGCATTGAGCACCTTCAAATAGTTCCACAGAAAGTCAGCGTACCATCTCTCTCTGTAGGCCTCTACTTCAAACAGCAAATCTCCTGGGACATACGGGTACTCCCATCCGTAATCAGCAGCCACTCTCTGGTTGAACAGCCGTTGCATCCTGGAAATGGGAGGAAGAGTAGCACGACCTCCCGCACCCGGTAGGACAATGGCATCCGGATGTCAATGGCGCATACTCAGCCACAGCGGTAAGTACAGGCAACACAGGTATGGATATTGCAGGCATGGGGTCAGGTCCCTCCTCAAGCACATGGGCCTCCACCCAGGGGCGTAATGTCCCCAGAGTCCATGGGTGAATCCCTTCTACTTTTGGATGAGGGTAGGGGTACTTTATCCCAGCCCTTTCTGGCAAACAGTTCGTCAATCTCCACATCGTCTCCCACATCAGAGGACGATTCCAAGTCAGAGGTATCACACTCCTCTTCCGGCAGATAATTCTTGGTGGTGAAGGAATCACTGTCTCTTACAAGTTCTTTCGGGTCGGGAACCCAAGCATCTCCAATACTACAGACACTAATCTTTGTCCCTTTCCCCGGCTTACCTCAGCCTGTATCTGTCGTGGATCGTCTGGAGGTCCCTCCGACTAAACAATCCGATCCAAGCAAGCGCTGGGGTGTACCTCGACCACGGCCGCAGGAGGCCTTCACATAGCCCACTTTCCGCTTGGGCGGTGGGAGAGAAGACTCCATAATGACGGAGGCAGCATCCGCCGGCTTCTCCGTCTCCGGTTCCTCAACTACCGGAACATCAGCAACGACTTCCTCCGAAGTCACGACAGTGCGCGTGGGGGTGACTGTAGAAGCATAGGTTTCCTCCTCTAGAGTGGTGGCGCCCATCAGGCAATTCAAACGGTAGGCCCAAGGCTTCTCTGTAGGTTGCTCCACCTCGAAGATAAACTCTTTGCACTTATCACATCTTCCAAAGGGCCGAAGGTGCACCACCAGTCCCTGGCATCCGGGACAAACCACTCCAAGGGTCTCCGCGTTTCGGCAGACATAGAGAGCGAAGCGACCCCGAGGCTTCAGCCGAATCCCCGTATCCATCAAGGGAGTAGCCAGTGAGGCAACGTTCATGGTTGTAGGAACAGAAATCCATGGGGCAGTCGCCATGTTGCTCATTCGCTGATCCATCACGCACTGTTCACTTGGCGCCAAAGCCACCACGCACATCTCACTGCATGGCGAGGCTCCTCCCATTTTCCTGCAATGTTCGCAGGCTTTCTCAACTCTTGACACGCCCACGAACTATGCAGCTTGTGCTCTCCTCGTGGCGCAGTCAAAATTCTACCAAAGATGGCCGACCTCCACGGAGCCTCACAGGGGAAATAAAGTCCAAACTCTGCAGGGGTTTCAACCATAGAATCCCGTACTCAAGCCCCCACGTGTAGCACACAGACCCCTTTTTCCTACCTTTGGCTCACTTGTAGGAAAAGGGGCACACCGTACCACATGCCCGTACCCTCCTGTGTAAAGAGGTTGAGCGGTGTCTCCACGGCTAGGTTCTCCAGAGAATGGTTCTCATCTCTCATGCAATAAAGACAAGTCTCTATTTCCCCCAATAACTCTAAGGTCCACACCAGTTGCAACTCCAACGTAGAGTTTATTTTCTCATATGCACAGTCACTAGATAGGAAAGGGTGGATGGAGAACAGGACAGCAAAAGGTGTTGGAGTAGGTCCAGGCACAAACGAATAAGTAAGGTGCATATTACCGCTCACTCATGGTCCAGCAAGCATGGACAGAGACGTTACCTATCTTTCACGGCGCATTGGGTGACTCTGTTGGCAGCTGGGAAGGATACAGGACAAGGTGCAGTAGTGCTGGAGGTTGTTCCTCCACCACGCCTCCAAAATGCTACTACTGGTGATTCTGATACACCTCTCTCCCCCACCCCCTCCTCCTCTTCCTGTGCTTTGTCCTCGGAACCAGCGGTGCTCCGTAGGCATTCAAGGGGCTACGCAAGTACGCAGGCAAAAAGATGCCATGCGGTGCTTGAGCTGGTGTACTTGGGGGACAGGAGTCACACTGGGGCAGAGATTATGTCAGCTCTGCAGGGGCAGGCTCAGAGGTGGTTGACGCCATGCCAGCTTATACCAGGAATGGTGGTTTGCGACAATGGCACCAACCTCCTCTCCGCCCTCCGACAGGGACAACTGTCCCATGTGCTCTGTTTGGCTCACGTCCTTAACTTGGTGGTGCAGCGGGTCTTGGGCAGGTACCCTGGCTTACAGGATGTCCTGAGGCAGGCCAGGAAACTCTGTGTGCATTTCCGCCGGTCATATAATGCCAGTGCTCAGCTGTCTGACCTCCAAAAGGAATACAACCTGCCCAAGGACCGCCTAATCTGTGACATGCCCACCAGGTGGAATTCAACGTTGGCCATGTTGCAGCGGCTGCACGCGCAGCAGAGGGCCATCAATGAGTATCTGTGCCAATATGGCACAAGGACAGGGTCAGAGGAGCTTGTTTTTTTTTCCACGCCAGTGGGTCATGATCAGGGATGCATGCACTGTCCTGGCACCATTTGAGGAGGCCACGAGGATGGTGAGCAGTGACAGTGCATGCATCAGTGACACTGTCCCTCTTGTCCACCTGTTGGAGCACACGCTGTGTGGAATAATGGACAGGGCACTTGAGGCAGAACAGAGGGAGGAAGAGGAAGACTTCTTTACCTCTCAAGGCCCCCTTTATCCAGACAGTGTTCTTGCTGGCCCGCCTATCACACAGGAAGAGGACGAGGAGGAGGAGGATTGTGTCAGCATGGAGGTGGAGCCTAGCACTCAGCATCAGCAGCAGTTTTCAAGAGATCAATTACAGTCCCAAGAAACCCATGGATTTGTACGTGGCTGGGAGGAGGTGGCTGTGGATCATGTCGTCCTGAGTAGGGATGAGCTCGGTGTTCGAGTCGAACATAGGTTCGACTCGAACATCGGCTGTTCGCAGCGTTCGGCGAACAACGAACGATTTGGGCCGTTCGCACCAAATTCGAGTGACGCGAATGGCCCACAATACACTGCGCCATCGCAGTGTAATCCCGGCGCTGTGATTGGCCAAGCATGCACTGTGACCCTGCATGCTTGGCCAATCACAGCACCGGCAGCGAGGAGAGCAATGATTGGCCACTGGCAGAATGCCTGTGGCCAATTATAGCTGAGGGAGTTTAGTACACGCCCCACACTATAAAAGGCCGCCAGCGCGGCGGCCTTGTGTAGTGTGTTCCGGAGCAGGGAAAGTGAAGGATAGGCAGGGACAGTGTCAAATCTTGTCAAATCTATTCTTTGCTAAACCTTGTGTGTAGGGACAGAGAAGGATAGGCAGGGAGAGTGTCAGTGTCATATTCTTTGCTAAACCTTGTGTGTAGGGAGAGAGAAGGATAGGCAGGGAGAGTGTCAGTGTCATATACTTTGATAAACCTTGTGTGCAGGGAGAGAGAAGGATAGGCAGGGGACAGTGGCAGTGTCATATTCTTTGCTAAACCTTGTGTGCAGAGAGAGAGAAGGATAGGCAGGGAGAGTGTCAGTGTCATATACTTTGATAAACCTTGTGTGCAGGGAGAGAGAAGGATAGGCAGGGGACAGTGTCAGTGTCATTGTTGCTAAGCCTCCTGCACATTATACACCTTAACTTAGCCTGTATTGCTGCTTTTTCCTGGTGTGTTACACCAACAGGATTTTGCGGCACTTACAGCGGGCGGAGTGTGCCTCCTGACCATATTACACCTTAACTTAGCTTGTATTGCTGCTTTTTCCTGGTGTGTTACACCAACAGGATTTTGCGGCACTTACAGCGGGCGGAGTGTACCTCCTGACCATATTACACCTTAACATAGCCTGTATTGCTTCTTTTTCCTGGTGTGTTACACCAACAGGATTTTGCGGCACTTACAGCGGGCGGAGTGTACCTCCTGACCATATTACACCTTAACTTAGCCTGTATTGCTGCTTTTTCCTGGTGTGTTACACCAACAGGATTTTGTGGCACTTACAGCGGGCGGAGTGTACCTCCTGACCATATTACACCTTAACTTAGCCTGTATTGCTGCTTTTTCCTGGTGTGTTACACCAACAGGATTTTGCGGCACTTACAGCGGGCGGAGTGTGCCTCCTGACCATATTACACCTTAACTTAGCCTGTATTGCTGCTTTTTCCTGGTGTGTTACACCAACAGGATTTTGCGGCACTTACAGCGGGCGGAGTGTGCCTCCTGACCATATTACACCTTAACTTAGCCTGTATTGCTGCTTTTTCCTGGTGTGTTACACCAACAGGATTTTGCGGCACTTACAGCGGGCGGAGTGTACCTCCTGACCATATTACACCTTAACATAGCCTGTATTGCTTCTTTTTCCTGGTGTGTTACACCAACAGGATTTTGCGGCACTTACAGCGGGCGGAGTGTACCTCCTGACCATATTACACCTTAACTTAGCCTGTATTGCTGCTTTTTCCTGGTGTGTTACACCAACAGGATTTTGCGGCACTTACAGCGGGCGGAGTGTACCTCCTGACCATATTACACCTTAACTTAGCCTGTATTGCTGCTTTTTCCTGGTGTGTTACACCAACAGGATTTTGCGGCACTTACAGCGGGCGGAGTGTGCCTCCTGACCATATTACACCTTAACTTAGCCTGTATTGCTGCTTTTTCCTGGTGTGTTACACCAACAGGATTTTGCGGCACTTACAGCGGGCGGAGTGTGCCTCCTGACCATATTACACCTTAACTTAGCCTGTATTGCTGCTTTTTCCTGGTGTGTTACACCAACAGGATTTTGCGGCACTTACATCGGGCGGAGTGTGCCTCCTGACCATATTACACCTTAACTTAGCCTGTATTGCTGCTTTTCCCATTTCCCTGCAGGCCATTAGAATGTCTGGAAGGCAAACGAGGAGAGGCAAACAGTCAGGAGCCAATAAAAGAGGGCAAGCAGGCTCTGTGTCTAGAGACAACAGTGCTGGTCATGGACGCGGTGCATCGCCATCAGCACGTGGCCATGGGACACGCTTGTCCTTCTTTTCGGCAGCTGGACGTGTTGAGCCGCATCATGCCGAAGACTTGGTAGAGTGGATGACCAAGCCCTCCTCATCCCCCTCATCCTCTCTCACCCAGGCTCAGGGTACTGGCAAAGCAGCTGCCAAAGCGTCCTCTTCCCTGGTATCAATGTCTGCATCAGTCACTCCTTCCCTAGGCCAACCATGTCCTCCTGAGGAGTCCCCCGAACTGTTTGAGCACAGTGTTGGGTACATGCTCCAGGAGGATGCCCAGCGTTTCGAAGGGTCTGATGATGATACCCAGCTAGAGGAAGGCAGTAGCGTGAGAGCAGAGAGAGGGGATGCTCAAGAAGGACACCAATCTGGCAGTCATGTTCCAGCAGCTGCAGCATACTGCCATATTGGCTCCAGTGATGAGGAGGGAGGGGATGATGAGGTCACTGACTCCACGTGGGTGCCTAATAGTAGAGAGGAGGAGGAGGAGGATGAGGAGGAGGCACATCTCCAACGAGGCAGGATGCCCTCGGGGGGCCAGCGTAAGGGCAGCACACCGACGGAATCACACCGCAGAGCTTCGCCTGTGCAGGGCGCTGCCTCTGCCCGTTATTCAAAAAGTTCTTTGGTGTGGGCTTTTTTGAGTCAAGTGCATCAGATCGCACAGCTGCTGTTTGCAACATATGTCTCAAGCGTATATCGCGTGGCCAAAACATCACCCGCTTGGGCACCACATGCTTGACCAGACATATGTTGACCTGCCATGCAGCTCGTTGGCAAGCCTACCTTAAAGACCCACACCAAAGAACAAAGCTGACCTCTTCTTGCACCGCATCAGCTGGGATCTCCAACCCCACTATACCTTCAGTCCTCTCTGAAACCTGCTCTGAGAGGAATGAAGGTGTAGAATTAGGTGTGTCACAGCCAAGTACTTGCGGGCACTCTGCTAGCAGTACACCAACGTCCGATTCTAGCAGGCAAATTTCCCTGCCCCAGCTGCTGGACCGTCGAAAGAAGTTCACTCCCAGCCATCCACATGCCCAGCGGTTGAATGCTAGCTTGGCTAAATTGCTAGCGCTTCAACTGCTGCCTTTTCAGTTGGTAGACTCGGCCCCCTTCCGTGAGTTTGTGCAATGTGCGGTTCCTCAGTGGCAGGTTCCCAAACGCCACTTTTTCTCACAGAAGGCGATTCCGTCTCTCTACCGGCATGTGGAAGGCAATGTCTTGGCCTCGCTGGACAGGGCGGTCAGCGGTAAGGTGCATATTACCGCTGACTCATGGTCCAGCAGGCATGGACAGGGACGTTACCTTTCTTTCACGGCCCATTGGGTCACTCTTTTGGCAGCTGGGAAGGATGCAGGACAAGGTGCAGTAGTGTTGGAGGTTGTTCCACCGCCACGCCTCCAAAATGCTACTACTGGTTGTGACACACCTCTGTCCTTCACCCCCTCCTCTTCTTCTTCCTCCGTGGCCTCTTCATGTGCTTGTCCTCGGAACCAGCGGTGCTCCGTAGGCGTTCAAGGGGCTACGCAAGTACGCAGGCAAAAAGATGCCATGCCATGCTTGCGCTGGTGTGTTTGGGGGACAGGAGCCACACTGGGGCAGAGGTTCTGTCTGCTCTGCAGGGGCAGGCCGAGAGGTGGTTGATGCCACGCCAGCTTAAGCCAGGAATGGTAGTTTGCGACAATGGCACCAACCTCCTTTCCGCCCTCCGACAGGGACAACTGACCCATGTGCCCTGTGTGGCTCACGTCCTTAACCTGGTGGTGCAGCGGTTCTTGGGCAGGTACCCGGGCTTACAGGATGTCCTGAGGCAGGCCAGGAAAGTCTGTGTGCATTTCCGCAGATCTTATAATGCCAGTGCTCGCCTGGCTGAGCTACAAAAGGAGTTGAACCTGCCCAAGAACCGCCTTATATGTGACATGCCCACCAGGTGGAACTCAACGTTGGCCATGCTGCAGCGGCTGCACACGCAGCAGAGGGCCATCAATGAGTACCTGTGCGACTACGGCACCAGGACAGGGTCAGGGGAGCTTGGTTTTTTTTCACCACGCCAGTGGGGCATGATCAGGGATGCATGCACTGTCCTGGCACCATTTGAGGAGGCCACGAGGATGGTGAGCAGTGACTAGTGATGAGCCGAACACCCCCGGGTTCGGTTCGCACCAGAACCCGCGAACGGACCGAAAGTTCGAACGAACATTAGAACCCTATTAAATACAATGGATGCGAACGTTCGAATTCTAAAGTGCTAATTATAACAACTATTATGCATGTTATTGTCATAAATAGGGTTTGGGAACCCGGGTTCTGCACCAGGGGACATGTATCAATGCAAAAAGAAGTTTTAAAAACGGTCGTTTTTCGGGAGCAGTCATTTTAATGATGCATAAAGTGAAAAAAAAAAGTCAAATATTCCTTTAAATATCGTACCTGGGGGGTGTCTAAAGTATGCCTGTGAAGTGCCACGTGTTTCCCGTGTTTAGAACTGTCCTTTACAAAATGACACTTCTAAAGGAAAAAAAAGCCATTTAAAACTGCTTGCGGCTTTAATGTAATGTCTGGTCCCGGTAATATGGATGAAATTCTTTAAGAAAAATGGCATAGCTACCCCATGACCCCCCCCCTACCCCAGCCCATTACCAGCCCCTTTGGGTCTTGTATGGATATTAAGGGGAACCCCGCACATAAAATAAAAAAGGCCCTATATACTCTGAACAGCCGTATACAGGCGGTGCATACAAGACAGGGACTGTAGGTTTGTTCTTATGTAGAATCTGTTTGTAATTTTGAACAGGTACATTGTTGAAGTGTAGCTCCAGCCCAAAAATCTATTTTTAAACTTTTTGGGAAACATAGGTAAGGGTTATCACGCCTGTAACATTTGTTTTGCTGTCTGTGCCCCTGTTCAGAACATTTCACCTCACTTTCCGTCCCAATGACAACTGTTTTTGAAATGTGGTGTTTTTCTTGAAACAAGGATTGCTGATAAAGCATCAGTACAGATGAGACCCCTTTCTCCCATATTTATTCTTACAAGAGAGAATTTTCCTTTCTAGGGGTAGATTTCCTCTCACTTCCTGTTGTCTTCTTTCGTTTGCAAGTAGGAGTCGTTTGTAAGTTGGATGTTTGAAAGTAGGGACCTGCCGTATATACTCTGCAGAAATAGGCCCCTTAGTTGTTGGTGTTGGCACAACACTGTAAGCACTCAGTTACTCTTGGTTGGTGCTGGAACGCCCTGCTGTCAACTATTATATCAGGAATTTTAATTACATATAATTGTTGAACAGTGGTAGTAAAAATTGGGGCTTTGATGGTGGTGCTGGTGCCACAACACTGTAAGCCCTGACAGTTACTCTTGGTGGGTGCAGCAATGGGCCCTGCTGTGAATTATTAGATCAAGAATTGTAATTACATGCCCCTTTTGAACAGGGGCTGAAAAATTGGGCCTTTCGTGGTGGTGGTGGTGGTGGCGTTGCCACAAGACTGTAAGCCCTCAGAGTTACTCTTGGTGGGTGCAGCAATGGACCCTGCTGTGAATTATTAGATCAAGAATTGTAATTGCATGCCCCTGTTGAACAGGGGCTGAAAAATTGGGCCTTAGGCACTGGTGGCACAACACTACAACCCCTCACAGATACTGTACTTGGAGCACAGCAATGAGCCCTGTTGCAAAGTATTGCTTCAAAAATTGTAATGACACGCCCCTGTTAAACAGGGGCTGAAAAATTGGGCCTTAGGCACTGGTGCCACAACACTCCAACCCCTCACAGATACTGTACTTGGAGCACAGCAATGAGCCCTATGGCAAATTATTGCTAAAAAAATTGTAATTACACGCCCCTGTAAAACAGGGGCTGAAAAATTGGGCCTTAGCCACTGGTGGCGGCACCCATAAACAAAAATGATCTTCCAAGCTATCATCATCAATCGTATCATTGAGGACTCGGAGGAGGAGGATAGCCAGTCAACATAACAGCACAGGCACTCAGCATCAGCATCAGTCTTGAAGGGATGTGACATGTTAAAATCAATTAGTCTGTTATATCAGCATCAGGTGTGTGGTAGCTGGTGGTGATCCAAGACTGGTTCATCTTGATGAAAGTCAGTCGATCAACCGAGTCGGTGGACAGGCGCACCCTGTGATCCGTGACAAATCCTCCAGCAGCACTGAATGTGCGTTCCGAAAGAACGCTGGATGCAGGACAGGCCAGTAGCTCAATTGCATACTGTGCAAGCTCTGGCCAGTGATCCATCCTCAAGACCCAGTAAGCCAGAGGATTTTCGGTGGGGAAGGTGTCCAAGTCTGACCTTGCCCCTAGATATTCCTGCACCATGTTTATCAGACGCTGGCGATGGTTGCTGGAACCGATCATACTTTGGGGCTGCGGACTAAAGAATTGTCTGAACGCATCGGTCAGACGGCCACCTTCCCCACCGCTCCTTCTTTGACTGGCCGAAGCCTCAGCAACTCGTTGTCCAGGACCAGGAGTTTGTAACCTCCCAGTCTCTGGGAACGCGTTGCACAGACCTTTCTGCAAGGCCTCCCGGAGTTGTCTCATCCTCTGCTCCCTCTGCGACGGTAACATAAGGTCCGCAACCTTACCCTTGTACCGTGGATCAAGGAGAGTGGCCAGCCAGTAATGGTCCCTCTCCTTGATCCGAAGAATACGAGGATCCTTCCGCAGACTTTGCAGGATCAGGGAGGCCATGCAGCGTAGGTTTGCTGAGGCATTCGCTCCGGAGTCCTCTGGGTCACTAAGGACGACATGATCCGCAGCCACCTCCTCCCAGCCACGTACAAGTCCACTGGTTTCTTGGGACTGTAAATCATCCCTAAAAGACTGCTGCTGATGATGCTGAGTGCCAGCCTCCACCTCCATGCTGACACAATCCTCCTCCTCCTCCTCCTCCTCCTCCTCTTCCTGTGCGATGGGTGGGACAGAAGGAACACTGTCTGGGTAAAGGGGGCCTTGAGAGGCAAGGAAGTCCTCCTCTTCCTGCCTCTGTTCTGCCTCAAGTGCCCTGTCCATTATTCCACGCAGCGTGTGCTCCAACAGGTGGACAAGAGGTACAGTGTCACTGATGCATGCACTGTCACTGCTCACCATCCTCGTGGCCTCCTCAAATGGTGCCAGGACAGTGCATGCATCCCTGATCATGCCCCACTGGCGTGGAGAAAAAAAACCAAGCTCCCCTGACCCTGTCCTGGTGCCGTAGTCGCACAGGTACTCATTGATGGCCCTCTGCTGCGTGTGCAGCCGCTGCAGCATGGCCAACGTTGAGTTCCACCTGGTGGGCATGTCACATATAAGGCGGTTCTTGGGCAGGTTCAACTCCTTTTGCAGCTCAGCCAGGCGAGCACTGGCATTATAAGATCTGCGGAAATGCACACAGACTTTCCTGGCCTGCCTCAGGACATCCTGTAAGCCCGGGTACCTGCCCAAGAACCGCTGCACCACCAGGTTAAGGACGTGAGCCACACAGGGCACATGGGTCAGTTGTCCCTGTCGGAGGGCGGAGAGGAGGTTGGTGCCATTGTCGCAAACCACCATTCCTGGCTTAAGCTGGCGTGGCGTCAACCACCTCTCGGCCTGGCCCTGCAGAGCAGACAGGACCTCTGCCCCAGTGTGGCTTCTGTCCCCCAAACACACCAGCGCAAGCACGGCATGGCATCTTTTTGCCTGCGTACTTGCGTAGCCCCGTGAACGGCTACGGAGCACCGCTGGTTCATAGGACAAACCACAGGAAGAGGCCATGGAGGAAGAAGAAGAGGAGGGGGTGGAGGAGAGAGGTGTGTCACAACCAGTAGTAGCATTTTGGAGGCGTGGCGGTGGGACAACCTCCAACACTACTGCACCTTGTCCTGCATCCTTCCCAGCTGCCAAAAGAGTGACCCAATGGGCCGTGAAAGAAAGGTAACGTCCCTGTCCATGCCTGCTGGACCATGAGTCAGCGGTAATATGCACCTTACCGCTGACCGCCCTGTCCAGCGAGGCCAAGACATTGCCTTCCACATGCCGGTAGAGAGCCGGAATAGCCTTCCGTGAGAAAAAGTGGCGTTTGGGAACCTGCCACTGAGGAACCGCACATTGCACAAACTCACGGAAGGGGGCCGAGTCTACCAACTGAAAAGGCAGCAGTTGAAGCGCTAGCAATTTAGCCAAGCTAGCATTCAACCGCTGGGCATGTGGATGGCTGGGAGTGAACTTCTTTCGACGGTCCAGCAGCTGGGGCAGGGAAATTTGCCTGCTAGAATCGGACGTCGGTGTACTGCTAGCAGAGTGGCCGCAAGTACTTGGCTGTGACACACCTAATTCTACACCTTCATTCCTCTCAGTGCATGTTTCAGAGAGGACTGAAGTTATAGTGGGGTTGGAGATCCCAGCTGATGCGGTGCAAGGAGAGGTCCGCTTTGTTCTTTGGTGTGGGTCTTTGAGGTAGGCTTGCCAACGAGCTGCATGGCAGGTCAACATATGTCTGGTCAGGCATGTGGTACCCAAGCGGCTGATGTTTTGGCCACGCGATATACGCTTGAGACATATGTTGCAAACAGCAGCTGTGCGATCTGATGCACTAGCCTCAAAAAAGGCCCACACCAAAGAACTTTTTGAATGACGGGCAGAGGCAGCGCCCTGCACAGGCGGAGCTCTGCGGTGTGATTCCGTCGGTGTACTGCCCTTACGCTGGCCACCAAAGGGCATCCTGCCTCGTTGGAGATGTGCCTCCTCCTCATCCTCCTCCTCCTCCTCTCTCCTATTAGGCACCCACGTGGAGTCAGTGACCTCATCATCACCTCCCTCCTCATCACTGGAGCCAATCTGGCAGTATGCTGCAGCTGCTGGAACATGACTGCCAGATTGGTGTCCTTCTTGAGCATCCCCTCTGTCTGCTCTCACGCTACTGCCTTCCTCTAGCTGGGTTTCATCATCAGACCCTTCGAAACGCTGGGCATCCTCCTGGAGCATGTACCCAACACTGTGCTGAAACAGTTCGGGGGACTCCTCAGGAGGAGGACATGGTGGGTCTAGGGAAGGAGTGACTGATGATGAGTCTGACATTGATACCAGGGAAGAGGACGCTTTGGCAGCTGCTTTTCCAGTACCCTGAGCCTGGGTGAGAGAGGATGAGGAGGAGGAGGAGGGCTTGGTCATCCACTCTACCAAGTCTTCGGCATGATGTGGCTCAACATGTCCAGCTGCCGAAAAGAAGGACAAGCGTGTCCCATGGCCATGTGCTGATGACAATGCACCGCGTCCACGACCAGCACTGTTGCCCCCAGACACAGAGCCTGCTTGCCCTCTTTTATTGCCTCCTGACTGTCTGCCTCTCCTTGTTTGCCTTCCAGACATTCTAATAGATGGCCTGCAGGGAGATGGGAAAAAAGCAATAAGGGCTACCTTCAGGTGTCCTTCTCTGTCCCTTGAAACAAGGACTTTGACAGTGAAAGAAACTGACACACTCTCCCTACCTACAGTTTTCTGTCCCTAGAAAAAATGTTTTTTTTAAGCACAATTTAGCACAAGGAGAATTCACTCACTGTCCTTCCAGGTCCCTGGAAACAAGGACTTTGACAGTGAAAGAAACTGACACACTCTCCCTACCTACAGTTTTCTGTCCCTAGAAAAAAATTTTTTTTTAAGCACAATTTAGCACAAGGAGAATTCACTCACTGTCCTTCCAGGTCCCTGGAAACAAGGACTTTGACAGTGAAAGAAACTGACACACTCTCCCTACCTACAGTTTTCTGTCCCTAGAAAAAATGTTTTTTTTAAGCACAATTTAGCACAAGGAGAATTCACTCACTGTCCTTCCAGGTCCCTGGAAACAAGGACTTTGACAGTGAAAGAAACTGACACACTCTCCCTACCTACAGTTTTCTGTCCCTAGAAAAAATGGTTTTTTTAAGCACAATTTAGCACAAGGAGAATTCACTCACTGTCCTTCCAGGTCCCTGGAAACAAGGACTTTGACAGTGAAAGAAACTGACACACTCTCCCTACCTACAGTTTTCTGTCCCTAGAAAAAATGTTTTTTTAAGCACAATTTAGCACAAGGAGAATTCACTCACTGTCCTTCCAGGTCCCTGGAAACAAGGACTTTGACAGTGAAAGAAACTGACACACTCTCCCTACCTACAGTTTTCTGTCCCTAGAAAAAATGTTTTTTTTAAGCACAATTTAGCACAAGGAGAATTCACTCACTGTCCTTCCAGGTCCCTGGAAACAAGGACTTTGACAGTGAAAGAAACTGACACACTCTCCCTACCTACAGTTTTCTGTCCCTAGAAAAAATGTTTTTTTTAAGCACAATTTAGCACAAGGAGAATTCACTCACTGTCCTTCCAGGTCCCTGGAAACAAGGACTTTGACAGTGAAAGAAACTGACACACTCTCCCTACCTACAGTTTTCTGTCCCTAGAAAAAATGTTTTTTTTAAGCACAATTTAGCACAAGGAGAATTCACTCACTGTCCTTCCAGGTCCCTGGAAACAAGGACTTTGACAGTGAAAGAAACTGACACACTCTCCCTACCTACAGTTTTCTGTCCCTAGAAAAAATGTTTTTTATAAGCACAATTTAGCACAAGGAGAATTCACTCACTGTCCTTCCAGGTCCCTGGAAACAAGGACTTTGACAGTGAAAGAAACTGACACACTCTCCCTACCTACAGTTTTCTGTCCCTAGAAAAAATGTTTTTTTTAAGCACAATTTAGCACAAGGAGAATTCACTCACTGTCCTTCCAGGTCCCTGGAAACAAGGACTTTGACAGTGAAAGAAACTGACACACTCTCCCTACCTACAGTTTTCTGTCCCTAGAAAAAAAAATTTTTTTAAGCACAATTTAGCACAAGGAGAATTCACTCACTGTCCTTCCAGGTCCCTGGAAACAAGGACTTTGACAGTGAAAGAAACTGACACACTCTCCCTACCTACAGTTTTCTGTCCCTAGAAAAAATGTTTTTTTTAAGCACAATTTAGCACAAGGAGAATTCACTCACTGTCCTTCCAGGTCCCTGGAAACAAGGACTTTGACAGTGAAAGAAACTGACACACTCTCCCTACCTACAGTTTTCTGTCCCTAGAAAAAATGTTTTTTTTAAGCACAATTTAGCACAAGGAGAATTCACTCACTGTCCTTCCAGGTCCCTGGAAACAAGGACTTTGACAGTGAAAGAAACTGACACACTCTCCCTACCTACAGTTTTCTGTCCCTAGAAAAAATGTTTTTTTTAAGCACAATTTAGCACAAGGAGAATTCACTCACTGTCCTTCCAGGTCCCTGGAAACAAGGACTTTGACAGTGAAAGAAACTGACACACTCTCCCTACCTACAGTTTTCTGTCCCTAGAAAAAATGTTTTTTTTAAGCACAATTTAGCACAAGGAGAATTCACTCACTGTCCTTCCAGGTCCCTGGAAACAAGGACTTTGACAGTGAAAGAAACTGACACACTCTCCCTACCTACAGTTTTCTGTCCCTAGAAAAAATGTTTTTTTTAAGCACAATTTAGCACAAGGAGAATTCACTCACTGTCCTTCCAGGTCCCTGGAAACAAGGACTTTGACAGTGAAAGAAACTGACACACTCTCCCTACCTACAGTTTTCTGTCCCTAGAAAAAATGTTTTTTTTAAGCACAATTTAGCACAAGGAGAATTCACTCACTGTCCTTCCAGGTCCCTGGAAACAAGGACTTTGACAGTGAAAGAAACTGACACACTCTCCCTACCTACAGTTTTCTGTCCCTAGAAAAAATGTTTTTTTTAAGCACAATTTAGCACAAGGAGAATTCACTCACTGTCCTTCCAGGTCCCTGGAAACAAGGACTTTGACAGTGAAAGAAACTGACACTCTCCCTACCTACAGTTTTCTGTCCCTAGAAAAAATGTTTTTTTTAAGCACAATATAGCACAAGCACAAAACACACTGACACTCTCCCTACCTATCCTTCTCTTTCCCTAAACTAAAGGAATCCAGGTTAAGCAAGAAAGAAATAAAAGTCACTGTCCCTGCCTATGCTGCTCTATCCCTGCTCCGGAACACACTACACTAGGCCGCCGTGCTGGCGGCCTTTTATAGTGTGGGGCGTGTACTAAACACCCTCAGCAATAATTGGCCACAGGCATCCTGCCTGTGGCCAATCATTGCTCTCCTCGCTGCCGGCGCTGTGATTGGCCAAGCATGCGGGGTCACAGTGCATGCTTGGCCAATCACAGCGCCTGGATGACACTGCGATGGCGTAGTGCATTGTGGGCCGTTCGCGTCACTCGAATTTGGCGCGAACGGCCCAAATCGTTCGATCTTCGTCGAACGATCGAACAGCCGATGTTCGAGTCGAACGTATGTTCGACTCGAACACGAAGCTCATCCCTAGCAGTGACAGTGCATGCATCAGTGACACTGTACCTCTTGTCCACCTGTTGGAACATACGCTGCGTGGAATAATGGACAGGGCACTTGAGGCAGAACAGAGGCAGGAAGAGGAGGACTTCCTTGCCTCTCAAGGCCCCCTTTACCCAGACAGTGTTCCTTCTGTCCCACCCATCGCACAGGAAGAAGAGGAGGAGGAGGAGGAGGATTGTGTCAGCATGGAGGTGGAGCCTGGCACTCAGCATCATCATCAGCAGTCTTTTAGGGATGATTTACAGTCCCAAGAAACCAGTGGACTTGTACGTGGCTGGGAGGAGGTGGCTGTGGATCATGTCGTCCTTAGTGACCCAGAGGACTCCGGACCGAATGCCTCAGCTAACCTACGCTGCATGGCCTCCCTGATCCTGCAAAGTCTGCGGAAGGATCCTCGTATTCTTCGGATCAAGGAGAGGGACCATTACTGGCTGGCCACTCTCCTTGATCCACGGTACAAGGGTAAGGTTGCGGACCTTATCTTACCATCGCAGAGGGAGCAGAGGATGAGACAACTCCGGGAGGTCTTGCAGAAAGGTCTGTGCAACGCGTTCCCAGAGACTGGGAGGTTACAAACTCCTGGTCCTGGACAACGAGTTGCTGAGGCTTCGGTCAGTCAAAGAAGGAGCGGTGGGGAAGGTGGCCGTCTGACCGAAGCGTTCAGACAATTCTTTAGTCCGCAGCCCGAAGGTATGATCGGTTCCAGCAACCATCGCCAGCGTCTGATATACATGGTGCAGGAATACCTAGGGGCAAGGTCAGACTTGGACACCTTCCCCACCGAAAATCCTCTGGCTTACTGGGTCTTGAGGATGGATCACTGGCCAGAGCTTGCACAGTATTCAATTGAGCTACTGGCCTGTCCTGCATCCAGCGTTCTTTCAGAACGCACATTCAGTGCTGCTGGAGGATTTGTCACGGATCACAGGGTGCGCCTGTCCACCGACTCTGTTGATCGACTCACCTTCATAAAGATGAACCAGTCTTGGATCACCACCAGCTACCAAACACCTGAAGCTGATATAACAGACTAATTTATTTTCAAATGTCACATCCCTTCAAGACTGATGCTGATGCTGAGAGACTGTCCTGTTATGTTGACTGACTATCCTCCTCCTCCTCAATGATCCGATTGACGATGATAGCTTGGAAGAACATTTTTGTTTCTGGGGGCCGCCACCAGTGGCTAAGGCCCAATTTTTCAGCCCCTGTTTAACAGGGGTGTGTTATTACAATTTTTTATGCAATGCTTTTGCAGCAGGGCTCATTCCTGCACTCCAACTAGAGTATCTGGGAGTGGTTGCAGTGTCGTGGCACCAGCACCAGTGGCTAAGGCCCAATTTTTCAGCCCCTGTTTAACAGGGGCGTGTAATTACAATTTTTGATGCAATACTTTGCAACAGGGCTCATTGCTGTGCTCCAAGTACAGTATCTGTGAGGGGTTGCAGTGTTGTGGCACCAGTGCCTAAGGCCCAATTTTTATGCCCCTGTTTAACAGGGGCATGTAATTACAATTTTTTATGCAATGCTTTGCAGCAGGGCTCATTCCTGCACTCCAACTAGAGTATCTGGGAGAGGTTGCAGTGTCGTGGCACCAGCACCAGTGGCTAAGGCCCAATTTTTCAGAGCCTGTTTAACAGGGGCATGTAATTACAATTTTTGATGCAATACTTTGCAACAGGGCTCATTGCTGTGCTCCAAGTACAGTATCTGTGAGGGGTTGCAGTGTTGTGGCACCAGTGCCTAGGGCCCAATTTTTCTGCCCCTGTTTAACAGGGGCATGTAATTACAATTCTTGATCTAATAATTCACAGCAGGGCCCATTCCTGCGCCCACCAAGACTAACTGTGAGGCCTTACAGTGTTGTGTCAACACCACCACCACCACCACCACCACCAAAGGCCCAATTTTTCAGCCCCTGTTCAACAGGGGCATGCAATTACAATTCTTGATCTAATAATTCACAGCAGGGCCCATTCATGCGCCCACCAAGAGTAACTGTGAGGGCTCACAGTGTTGTGTCAACACCAACATGTAAGGGGCAAATTTCAGCTGAGTATATACGGCAGGCCCCTACTTTCAAACATCCAACTTACAAACGACTCCTCCTTGCAAACGGAAGGATACAACAGGAAGTGAGAGGAAATCTACCCCTAGGAAGGCAAATTCTCTCCTGTAAGAGTTAATATGGGAAAAAAGTGTCTCCTTTCCACTGATGCTTTATCACCAATTCTTGTTTCAATAAAAACCCCAAATTTTCAAAAAACATTTGTCATTAGGACGAAAAGTGAGGTGAACTGTTCTGAACAGGTGCACACTGCACAGACAGCAAAACAAATGTTACAGGGGTGATAACCCTTCCCTATGTTTTCCAAAAAGCTTAAAAATAGATTTTTTGCCTGGAGCTACACTTATACAATGTACCTGTTCAAAATTACAAACAGATTCTACATAAGAACAAACCTACAGTCCCTGTCTTGTATGCACCGCCTGTATACGGCTGTTCAGAGTATATAGGGCCTTTTTTATTTTGTGTGCGGGGTTCCCCTTAATATCCATACAAGACCAAAAGGGGCTGGTAATGGGCTGGGGTAGGGGAGGGGGGGGTGTGTGTGATGGGGTAGCTATGCCATTTTTCTTAAAGATTTTCATCCATATTACCGGGACCAGACATTACATTAAAGCCGCAAGCAGTTTTAAATGGCTTTTTTTCCTCTAGAAATGTAATTTTGTGCAGGGACAGTTCTAAACACGGGAAACACGTGGCACTTCACAGGCATACTTTAGACACCCCCCAGGTACGATATTTAAAGGAATATTTGACTTTTTTTTTTTCACTTTATGCATCGTTAAAATGACTGCTCCAGGGGCGCATGCGCGGCGTGATGCTGAACGGACGCTGCTGAGCAGAGCTCCGTCTGACCAGGTCTGCTAGGCAGGATTCCCGGGGCTATTCTAGCACATAATTCAGCCCAAATTCACTCAGCACCCCTGTGAGACACCCAGGTACATGCCATCAGGCAAAAAAGGACGGAGAACCCGCTCACAACACTCGCTCACCAACTTTCTTTTGGAGATTGAGCGCTCCTGCACAACAAGGAAGATGACCCAAAATGGCGCCGGCTCACACGCGGCCCCCAGCAGCTCCATGCAGGCTCAAACAACAAATCCTCCAAACAGTGAGTACAATCCCCCCCTGACAAAAGCTGATCTGGATGCCAGCCTCACAGCCATTTATGAAAAGCTGGTGGGGAAGCTGGAGTCTGAAATACATAAATCCACCAGTGCTCTATCACAGGAGATAGCCAGCATAGGAGGCAGAACTGACATTTTAGAGGCCAAACATGATGAGCTTTCCTTGGCTCACAATGACTTAAGAAAGGATTATGAGTCACTTGCAGACAGCTTTTCCTTTATGCAAGCTCACGTAGAAGATTTAGACAACAGGGACAGGAGACACAATATAAGGCTGCGTGGTGTCCCTGAAACGATCACTGATCTAAACCAGACCATCACTAAACTGTTTCATAACCTTGTCCCAGACAAGCCCCTGTCTGCCTTTGCATGCGACAGATTACATAGAGCTCTGAGGCCCAAACCAACTCCTGATAAACCCCCTCGTGACATAATCATGTGTATGAAAGACTTTGTCACTAAGGAAGACATCATGAGAGCGGCCAGAAACACTCAGAATATAGACCTAGATGGAATCAGGATCCAGATCTACCCGGACATCTCTCCTGCGACTCTGGATAGACGCCGCAGGATGAAGGAGGTCACCAGTATCTTACAATCTGCCGGAATTAAGTACAGATGGGGATTTCCCTTCAAGTTATCTATTATGCACAATGGCACCACGTATTCCGTCTATAATGTTATAGAAGGGAAGGAACTGCTAGTCAAGCTAGGCCTCTTGGATAAGGCCCCTCAACGCCGATTCCCTTCTACTCCTAGATCATCACCCATTTGGTCCACCCCTAGGCGCTCACAAAGGGATCAGAGAAACCAAAGGGACCAGAGAAGATGAAACCCTCCCTCCCCAGATCATCATGCATGATCCTGCAAGTTCTATTTTCATAAACTGACCACACTAATATTTTAAGATTTTGAGTCGATGCTCGTTTGGTTTTATTTCCACCCCCTTTTTTTTTTCACTACAAATGCATACTCTCATGACATAAGGTGCAGTCCTAGGTCTATCTTTTTGTTCCCTCATCTGTTGAACCTCTACCTCTGGACCCACTTTAACGAGCACTACTATTATATATTCAGTTGTGTCTCCCCCATTGAGAACAGGTGGTCACCCAAAACTCACTATGCCCCCGGTCGAGATGCGCCTAAGTAATGGCACCCCTTGTTCTCAACAAATTGTTATTGACCAGGACAACTACAAATCTCTTCCCACAACTGAATTAACACCCACTGGATCCAACCTGAAGATTTCATAATTGGTTCGGAAGTTTCTGAGTAGCAAGATCCAACCCTTCTCAGACTACTAAATTGATCAATATCCTATAAACTGACCACACTAATCTTTCACAATTTTACCTTTTTTTACTTGTTTGTTTCGCAATGTTCACACTGTAGTTCTCCTTCTCCGTCATACCACCTGCCCTTACTGGAGTTCATCCATATATAACCAAAGACTTCCTGGGCTGTTTCATTGTTTATTTTCTTGTCATGTTTGTTTCCCTAACAGGACAAACACTCCCAGTTGAACCTGATCTTGCGGCAGCCTAGTCTACTATATGATCTCCACTCAAAAACAAACCCTCTGGACTCACGTGAGACCTCTCTCCTACTCCTTCTTTTTTTATTATTCTTTTATTTTTTACCGCTGCCCCTCAATTTTTCATGTATTGTACCTTTTGTGATAGCTACCATTTTTCACCATGTACCCTATACTGTGATTTTTCAATGTTTTCAATTGCCTGGTGAGTCCGCCGTCGCTGGATTGTTCCCCACTCTGCCTCCGTGGTTTGCTCCCTCATCTCATTGAGGTGGTGGGGTGGACCTCGTTGGTAGAACTAGGACAGATTTGTCCTCTACATACTGTTTCTGGGCCAGGTGGCTCTATGTTTCCTGGCCCCCAGTTTTTTCTCATTTATTTTTCATTTACTTTTGCCCTTTTGGCCTCAAAAATGTTCAGAAATGTTAATGGAAGACCACAAATGACCTTTCTCTATAGTCACAATAAGTTGATCACATTTTTAGTTGCTATAAGATATATGATGACACTTCTATATCCACACTCTATCAAAATACATGTCTGGCACTATACAACTTTTCTACATAATTTTCCCTTCCCTGTTGTGTCTGGACATCTTGGGAGCCCTTATTGTTTGACGGAGCTCGAAATGTCTTATTGCTTCAACTATAACTTACCTAACAAAACTCTCCCTCTTTTACAACAATGGGTATTAGAATAATCTCTCACAACGTTCAGAGGTTTAATTCTCCCAATAAACGCAAGAAAGCATTCAAACATTACAAAAGACTGGGAGCTGACATCATTTTATTACAAGAAACCCATTTTGCCCAAGCCAACCACCCACAATATTTCGACAAAACATTTAGTCAACATCATTATACTACCTTTGCAAATAAAACCAGGGGGGTCGCCATCTTCATCAAAAACTCAATTATTTTCGAAATCCAAAATATTTACAAAGATAAGGATAGCCGCTTCATTATTCTGAAGGGCACAGTTAACAGGCGCTCAATTGCATTAGCGTCAGTTTACGCCCCTAATGAGTCACACTCATCCTTTTTCAAAAATTTCTTCTCCATATTAGACCAATACAATTCGCCCCACATGATTGTAGGAGGCGATTTCAACTTAGCCGCCCACCCCTCTTTAGACAGAAGTAACACAACCCCATCCTCTAAAGCCTTCTCCAAAACTATTAATCACTCTCTAAACAATCTTCAATTAATTGACACATGGAGATCACACCATATAGGGGTTAAGGCATTCACACACTATTCTCATCCACACGATTGTTATGCCCGCCTTGACTACATTTTTTGTACCCCTATACTCTTAGCAAACTCCTCTTCAGCCCAGATTCACCCTTGCCCTTGGTCAGACCATACCATGACCGCCTTTGAGACCTCCCACATAGGAATGGCCCCAACTACTTTTAAATGGCGCCTTAACGACTCTCTACTCACAGACCCCGCCACCTTCCAACTAATAAACTCCCATATTGAAAATTACTTCAAAGAAAATATAACAAATGAGACACTTCCCACATCCATATGGGCTGCTCACAAAGCTGTTCTCAGGGGCCATCTCATAAACATTGCTGTGGCTGGGAATAAAGCTAAAATTGCAGACATTAAATGTCTCACTAAAGAATTAAATTATCTATATAATAAGCTGAGTCACTCAGTCTCCCCGGAGCTAACTAATCTAATCCAAACCAAGCGTCAAGCATTGAATACACTATTATCCGGTGACACTGAAAAATCTCTACGCTTTTCAAAAGCCAGATTCTTACTATTCAGCAATTCTTCCTCAGCAATGTTTGCTAAAAAAACTCAAGCAAGACTCTAATCCTACACATGTCTACAAGTTGCGTAATCCAAATGGTAATTTCGTAACTCACCCCCAAGATGTGCTCCAAATATTCACAAACTTTTATAAAGACCTACTTTCAGGCCCGCAAACAATTCCTAACCCCTCCTCTTTAAGGTGGCTAGACAACCTCCCACTCCCTAAACTTAGCGATCATCAGACCTCCTTCCTTAATATACCCTGCACAGATGAAGAAATTTTGAACATAATCAAATCACTTAAGACATCCACAGCCCCAGGTCCAGACGGTTTTTCGTCTTCATACTATAAAAAATTTGCCCCTCTTCTAGTACCCAATCTTACTAGACTATTCAACCATATTCTAAATGGAGGCCAATTCCCTGACGAGATGTTGATGGCTAACCTCTCCTTAATCCCAAAACCTCATAAAGATCACTCCCTTCCTCAAAACTTTCGTCCCATATCTGTCCTCAATAATGATATTAAGCTTTTTGGTAAATTACTAGCCAACAGACTAGCTTCTGTTGTCACTTCCTTAGTACACACTGACCAGTCAGGCTTTATCCCAGGACGTCAAATTACGGACAACATCAGACTAGTATCCAACGTTATACAAGACGCTAATCTTCACTCCCGCCCAATCTGTCTCTTAAGCCTTGATATACACAAGGCTTTCGACAGCGTCAGCTGGTCATACATCAATCACCTCCTTCCTAAACTTGGCCTCTCAGAAAAATTTATACACGGTTTTAATGCCCTTTATCACTCCCCAAAGACTAGAATTAGAATTCCAGGTAGCAACTCCGAATTTTTCCCCATAAATAGAGGTACTAGACAGGGCTGTCCACTTTCCCCCCTCCTGTTTGCCTTGGCAATGGAGCCCCTTGCCATAGCTATCAGACAAAATATTAACATTAAAGGATATCAGAAAAACGTCACTCAATTTAAAATTAGCCTATATGCTGATGACGCCCTAATATTTCTGACTGATCCAATTACCTCCATTCCCAACTTATTAGCTGAACTCAACTCCTTCCATGCAATCTCCGGCCTATCTATAAACACCAACAAAAGCTCTGCTCTACCTATTAATTACCCCCCAAACATGCTAAGCACACTTCAAAATAATTTTAACTTTATCTGGCCATCCAACTCAATCAAATATTTGGGAGTCTACATTACCCCCACCCACACATCTCTTTACAAAGCCAATTATATTCCTCTTTTCTCTCACATAAATTCACTACTTAAATCATGGTCCAATCATCACATCTCCTTCTTAGGCAGAATTTGTGCGTTCAAAATGTCGATCCTCCCCAAACTTCTCTATTATTTCAGAGCGCTCCCCATTAATGTCCCCAAATCCAGAATAACATCCCTTCAAAGGGAAATTAATAAATTTATCTGGAACAATAAAAAACCCAGATGTAGTTATGCGCTTATGCATAACCCACAAAACAAAGGCGGCATGGGCCTCCCAAACCTCTGGCACTATTATTTAGCAGCCAGACTCTCACATATGGCCCAATGGCATTCCCCCACTACACACATTCCATGGTTGATCTTCGAATCTTCTTCCATCTCCCCTCTATCGTTAAAGGGCATCTTATGGTCCCCTATAACTCAATACCGCTCTCTTCTTAAGAAAAACATGATTATCGCCCACTCTTTGCAACTATGGAATAAAATCAAAGACGATTACGCCTTGTCCTCAACTACCCCCCCCTTTGGCCAACTTCCTGGGAGATCCCAGATTTACCCCCGCGTTCCCAAACTACAATCTCTTTCATCACTGGATCAACTTAAATTAACCACTCTTAAATCACTAGTAATCAACCTAAAATTCCCAACCTTCACATCCCTCCAATCTAGTCACAAACTCCCTGACTCTGAACTTCCCCAATATCTCCAAATCCAAAACTTTTTTGCCACTCACTATTCCCTTTCCATCGACACCCCATGCACCACTTTTGAGCGCATCTGCACATCCTCTTATAGAGATAAGGGTGTCATCTCACAAATTTACAACTTTTTAAATGATCTACACCAACCCGAGAAAACAGGCCCTATGATACGTTGGGAAGCTGACTTGAGCTGCTCCCTCCCCATAGAAACCTGGTTAAAGATGATAGACAACCTCCGCAAAAGCAATCGTGCAGCAGCTTTTAGGGAATCCCCCCTTAAACTTTTTGTTAGATGGTATATGACCCCTGCCAAGATCCATTCATTTTATCCCTCAGTCTCCAATACCTGCTTTAGAGGCTGTCCTGATGAAGGGAACTATCTCCACATCTTCTGGAGCTGCAAACTTCTTGAACCCATATGGCAGGCAGTAGTAACCACTTTAGAACCCACTCTCAAGAAAAAAATCCCCCTCTCACCACGAATCTGCATTCTTTATGCTGAGGTTTCAGATATCCCCTTACCTTGTACTAGACTACTTCATTCACTGATAAGCTCCGTTCAATGGATGATCGCCCTAAACTGGAAAACACACAACTTCCTTGGTCCCAGGTCTTATCCAGAATGGAGGCTCTTAGATTATCTGAATGGATCCACCATACTCTCTTTGATAGCATACACACATACAATGGAAAGTGGATGTATTGGTCACCAACTCAACAGAACATACCGCTATAACATACTATTGACCTTACTCCTATGGGACCTTTTTTTTTTTTTTTTGCTCCACACCACCCTACCTTCACACCCAAATGTTATCTTGTCCTTATGGTTGATACTGATTGCATATGGATATAACCTTTGTTGCCATTCTCATGTACAAACCTTTGTAAACCCTAGCACTACTGTATTTTGTATATCGCTTTATACTGAAGTTTGTCATTTTCCTGTCTTCCAAATAAAACTTTTGTAAAAAAAAAAAATGACTGCTCCAGAAAAACGGCCGTTTTTAAAACTTCTTTTTTCATTGATACATGTCCCCTGGTGCAGAACCCGGGTTCCCAAACCCTTTTTTGGACAATAACATGCATAATAGTCGTTATAATTAGCACTTTAGATTTCGAACGTTCGCATCCATTGTATTTAATAGGGTTCTAAAGTTCGTGCGAACTTTCGGTTCGTTCGCGGGTTCTGATGCGAACCGAACCCGGGGGTGTTCGGCTCATCACTAGTCCTGAGTGACCCAGAGGACTCCGGACCAAATGCCTCAGCAAACCTACGCTGCATGGCCTCCCTGATCCTGCAAAGCCTGCGAAAGGATCCTCGTATTCGTGTTATCAAGGAGAGGGATCATTACTGGCTGGCAACCCTCCTTGATCCAAGTTACAAGGGTAATGTTGTGGACCTTATCTTGCCATCGCAGAGGGAGCAGAGGATGAAACATCTTCAGGAGGCCTTGCAGAAAGGTCTGTGCAACGCGTTCCCAGAGACTGGGAGGTTACAAAATCCTGGTCCTGGACAACGTGTTGCTGAGGCTTCGGTCAGTCAAAGAAGGAGCGGTGGAGAAGGTGACCATCTTACCGATGCATTCAGACAATTTTTTAGTCCACAGCCCCAAGGTATGATCGGTTCCAGCAACCATCGCCAGCATCTGTTTTACATGGTGCAGGAATACCTAGGGGCAAGATCAGACTTGGACACCTTTCCCACCGAAAATCCTCTGGGTCACTGGGTCTTGAGGATGGATCACTGGCCAGAGCTTGCACAGTATGCAATTGAGCTACTGGCCTGTCCTGCATCCAGCGTTCTTTCGGGAACGCACATTCAGTGCTGCTGGAGGCTTTGTAACCAATCACAGGGTGCGCCTGTCCACCGAATCGGTCCATCAGCTGACCTTCATAAAAATGAATTAGTCTTGGATCACCAGCTACCAAGCACCTGATGCTGATGTAACCAAAGAATTTTTTTTTGAATGGGAGATCCCTTCAAGACTGCCTATGCTGATGCTGAGTGACTATCCTGTTATGCTGAGTGACTATCCTCTTCCTCCTCAATGTTTATACTGAAAACTTGTAAGAACATTTTTGGTTCTGGGCACCGCCACCAGTGGCTAAGGTCCAATTTTTCAGCCCCTGTTTAACAGGGGCATGTAATTAAAATTTTTGATGCAATACTTTGCAGTAGGGCTCATTCCTGCGCTCCAACTAGAGTTTCTGTGAGGGGTTGCAGTGTTGTGGCACCAGCACCAGTGCCTAAGGCCCAATTTTCTGCCCCTGTTTAACAGGGGCGTGTAATTAAAATTTTTGATGCAATAATTTGCAGCAGGGCTCATTCCTGCGCTCCAACTATAGTATCTGTGAGGGGTTGCAGTGTTGTGGCACCAGCACCAGTGCCTAAGGCCCAATTTTTCTACCCCTGTTTAACAAGGGCGTGTAATTAAAAATTTTGATGCAATAATTTGCAGCAGGGCTCATTCCTGCACTCCAACTAGAGTTTCTGTGAGGGGTTGCAGTGTTGTGGCACCAGCACCAGTGCCTAAGGCCCATTTTTTTACCCCTGTTTAACAGGGGTGTGTAATTACAATTTTTGATGCAATAATTTGCAGCAGGGCTCATTCATGCGCTCCAACTAGAGTTTCTGTGAGGGGTTGCAGGTTTATGGCACCAGCACCTGTGCCTAAGGCCCAATTTTTCTGCCCCTGTAATTACAATTATTGATCTAATATTTCACAGCAGAGCCCGTTCCTGCGCCCACCAAGAGTAACTGTGAGGCCTTACAGTGTTGTGGCAACACCAACACCTAAGGCCCAAATTTCTGCAGAGTATATAGGGCAGGCCCCTACTTTCAAACATCCAACTTACAAACAACTCCTACTTGCAAACGGAGGGAGACAACAGGAAGTGAGAGGAAATCTACCCCTAGGAAGGGAAATTCTCTCCTGTAAGAGTTAATATGAGAAAAACGTGTCTCCTCTCCACTTATGCTTTATTACCACTCCTTGTTTCACTAAAAAACCCAAATTTTCAAACACCAATTGTCATTGGGACAGAAAGTGAGGTGAAATCTTCTGAAGAGGTGCACAGACAGCAAAACAAATGTTACAGGGGTGATAACCCTTCCCTATGTTTTCCATAAAGCTTAAAAATCGTTTTTTTTGCTGGAGCTACACTTTAAAAATGTACCAGTTCTAAATTATAAACAGATTCTAATTAAGCACAAACCTACAGTCCCTGTCTTGTTTGCACCGCCTGTATACTGCTGTACAGAGTATATAGGGCCTGAGGGCCCAACGTCTTTCCTTTTTTTAATTTGGGTGCGGGGTTCCCCTCAATATCCATACAAGATCCAAATGGACTTGGGGGGGGTACCCATGCCGATTTTCTCAATGATTTTCATCCATATTGCCAGGACCACATATTACATTAAAACCGCAAGCAGTCTTAAATATCTTTTTTTCCTTTCAAAATTTCATGTGCAGGGACAGTTCTAAACACGGGAACACGTGCCACTTCACAGGCATGCTATAGACACCCCCCAGGTACGATATTTAAAGGAATATTTAACTTTTTTTTTTCACTTTAAGCATCATTAAAATCACTGCTCCCGAAAAAATTGCAGTTTTTAAAATTTATCTTTGCATTGACACATGTCCCCTGGGACAGGACCCGGGTCCCCAAACCCTTTTAAGGACAATAACTTGCATATTAGCCTTTAAACTTAGCACTTTTGATTCCGAACGTTCGAGTCCCATAGACTTTAATGGGGTTCGATAGTTTGCGCGAACTTTCGGTCCGTTCGCAGGTTCTGGTGCGAACCAGGGGGTGTTCGGCTCATCCCTAGTTGTCTTTTGTACTTTCCACCTTGCTGACCAGGAACATGACTAGACTAGAAGTTCTACCATCTTTCTGACAACTTGACCTGGGTCAGCAAAATGTAATGACTTCATAAGATCAACATGACAGTAAGATAGCTAGCATTTTTGAAAGGCAAAGCAATGGCAGCCTTCACAATTCTCTGTGGTTGGTAATTGCAATGTAATTAGTCTGTTGATATAATGCTGATCTTTTTGGACTGATAGGTTTGCTGGCAGAAATTTCAGCACACATCTATTTGGCTGAAAAAATATTTTACTACATAAGCTCCACACTTATCACACGTGAAAAAATAATAGCCACTAGCTAACCCTGATCCACAAATAAACACTTACATTAAATCTAACCTTGACCTTAACCCCAGAGGTAATGACTGCAAGTCTAGCCAATGCCCAAATTTACCCCCAAGCCTCTGTTTTTCCCTCTTGAATATGTCCTGGCATTATTTTTAGACATGTGTGGTTCGTTTCGTTCTGAATTAATATTCAGACAATATGTTTGTTATTCGGAGATCCGGAAATTTCCGAATAACCGAATTACAATATAAAGGAATTTTACAACAAAATGCTCCGAATAACAAAACAAAATTAGTCAGAATTTCCGAAAACTGGACTGAAATTTTAAACAAATTTTACATCGGACTCTAGTCGAATTCTAACTGTTCACATATTGCTGAAATCAAAGACTGTGTGTGTTATTAGAGTATCATTTCAAAATAATTCTGTTTTAGTTAAAGTGGTTGTAAGCCCACTAACTTAAAAAAAACCTGCAAGACAAAGGCATAATGAGCTAGAATAAGAATTCTGAATACGAATCCCGAATACAAATTAAACAAATCAACCGAATTTAAGGAAATTAAATAACTAGCTTAACGAAACTAAACCAACAAATTTTATTGTCTTGCACAAAATTGCACTAATTATTTTTTCATTTACTGTAATTTGTTACTGTAGCAAGAAACATCTTTGTATGTGTAGCGGGGTATTCCCCTTTAATACTGAGAGACTACATCTCCCAGTACATCTTGCAGCACCCAGGGTGCATTTCCCCAGAGCAGAGACTGCTGGGGCAGACTTTATAAAGGGGAGGTCGAGTTTTGTTCTGTCTCTTTGGACACCCCCTCTCCTAGCAAGAGGATCTCTGTGCTGAACTGCTGTGTGCACAAGGCCTGAAGCCTGGGCCTTGTGCATTTCTCCAAAGAGCCCTTTGCCAGCCTAGCTGAACCTGAGAGACATCTTCTCCTCCTTGCTGCAGTACACCAGAAGGACTTAAGGCCTGGATGTCGGTGGATTCCTGTTGCTAGACGAATCGTGGAGGAAACAGACTTGGACTGTCGGGTGGTGAGAGAGAGCACTTGCTCATAGACAGATACTTTATCTTCACTATTCATTTGGATTACAAAGTTGTTCTTCAAGTGCACCTCCGAAAGATTGCTAGCGAAGATTGTTTACCCTGAACTTCCATTTAGATCAGTCAGGCCTGACTGCATAGGTAGGCATTGCTGGGTGTTAGTCTGCCCACGAGGGGAAATAGCTGTAAAAGGGCAGCGTTAGAGTCGCATAGCAATACATTATTGTTCTGGTTATTCTGTTCATTTTAAATACTGTTTATTGCAGGGACCTGCAACTTGTTATACTGTTATTTTATTACTTGCCCATTAGCATCAGTAAAATATCTGGGTCAAGTACATTTGGTGTCAGCTTCAGTTACTTTAATAGGAGTTTTAAAGTATATTGCTGCGCATGCTTGCTATAAGACTGCGTCACCAAGAGCTGCGGTCATGCGGTCTTATCCCACTATTACTAGCTGTGCCACGGGAGGTTAGAGCCGATTGCCAGGGGTTGACAGTGGTGCACTACAGGGCCCAAATCAATACCAGCAGCCCTCTTAACTGGGGGTATCGCTACATATGTTTTTATTTCATCAATTAGGAGTAGTGTCTAAATATGTACGCATGTTTCTTAGAACTGTATCTTCCAAGAGCCCTTTACCTGCACGCAGTGAATAGGCAGGCTCATATGAGTCAAGGCAGGAACATTGTTTTGCTTGGAAAAAAATCAATATATACACAGGGAGTAGGGTTGGGGAATAGGCAGAGTTGAGCAGGCAGGGCTTACAATGCTGGTTAGGATTTGAATGGAGAAAAGCAACAGTGTTGTTAGACTGAACTAGGGATGAGCTTCGAGTTCGAGTCGAACTCATGTTCGACTCGAACATTGCCTGTTCGCCCGTTCGCCGAACAGCGAACAAATTGGGGTGTTCGCGCCAAATTCCAAAAATCTATGGGAGAAATCTAAAGTGCTAATTATAAAGGCTTATATGCAAGTTATTGTCCTAAAAAGTGTTTGGGGACCCGGTTCCTGCCCCAGGGGACATGTATCAATGCAAAAAGAAGTTTTAAAAACGGCCGTTTTTTCAGGAGCAGTGATTTTATTAATGATTAAAATGAAAAAATAAAAGTGAAATATTCCTTTAAATTTCGTACCTGGGGGGTGTGTATGATATGCATGTAAAGTGGCGCTTGTTTCCCGTGCTTAGAACTGTCCCTGCAAAAAATTTCATTTTTGAAAGAAAAAAAGTCATTTAAAACTCACTCGCGGTTATTAATGAATTGTCGGCTCCCGGCAATACATACAAAAGTCATTGACAAAAAAAAAAAAAAAGCGTGGGGGTTCCCCAGAATTCAATTACCAGGCCCTTCAGGTCTGGAATGGATATTAAGGGGAACCCCGCCGCAAATTTAAAAAAAATTGACGTGGGGTTCCCCCAAATATCCATTCCAGGCCCTTCAGATCTGGCATGGATTTTAAGGGGAACTCCACCCAAATTTTAAAAAAAATGGCGTGGAGTCCCCCTAAAAATCCATAAAAGGGGTCTTCCAGATTCCGATAAGCCCCCCGCCCGCAGACCCCCACAACCACCGGACATCCTCCCCATGTTGAGGGCATGTGGCCTGGTACGGTTCAGGAGGGAGGGGGGGCCGCTATCTCGTCCCCCCTTTTCCCCTGCGGCCGGCCAGATTGTGTGCTCGGATAAGGGGTCTGGTATGGATTTTTAGGGGGACTCCACGCCATTTTTTTTTAATTTGGGGTGGAGTTCCCCTTAAAATCCATGCCAGATCTGAAGGGCCTGGAATGGATATTTGGGGGAACCCCACGTCAATTTTTTTAAAATTTGCGGCGGGGTTCCCCTTAATATCCATTCCAGACCTGAAGGGCCTGGTAATTGAATTCTGGGGGACCCCCATGCTTTTTTTTTTTTTTTATCAATGACTTTTGTATGTATTGCCGGGAGCCGACAATTCATTAAAAGCCGCGAGTGAGTTTTAAATGACTTTTTTTCTTTCAAAAATGACATTTTTTGCAGGGACAGTTCTAAGCACGGGAAACAAGCGCCACTTCACATGCATATCATACACACCCCCCAGGTACGAAATTTAAAGGAATATTTCACTTTTATTTTTTCATTTTAAGCATTATTATGCTCCCGAAAAAACTGCAGTTTTTAAAACTTTTTTTTGCATTGATACATGTACCCTGGGGCAGGACCCAGGTCCCCAAACACTTTTTAGGACAATAACTTGCATATTAGCCTTCATAATTAACACTTTAGATTTCGAACGTTCGAGTCCATTGTATTTAATAGGGTTCTAAAGTTCACACGAACATTTTGTCTGTTCGCAGGTTCTGGTGCGAACCGAACAGGGGGGTGTTCGGCTCATCCCTGGTCTGAACAGTAAATCGGAGCACACTGGATTTCTGGCAGGTCAACATTAGGGATGGGCCGAACACCCCCCGGTTCAGTTTGCACCAGAACATCTTGAATAGGCAAAAAGTTCTAACGAACATGCAAACTCTATTAAAGTCTATGGGACACGAACATGAAAAATCAGTAGTCCTAATTTTAAAGGCTTATATGCAAGTTTATTACCATAAATAGTGTAGGGGGACCCGGGTACTGCCCTAGGGGACATGTATCAATGCAATTTTTTTTTTAAAAACAATTGTTTTTAAAGGAGCAGTGATGTTTAAAGTGAAACAATAAAAATAAAATATTCCTTTAAATATCGCGTCTGGGGGGTCCCCTTAATCTTCCTGTAAAGTGGCGCATCTGTGCGATGAATCAATGTAATAGGGATGGCGCAGCTACCTATATATATATATATATATATATATATTTTTTTTTTTTTTTTCTGATGGATAGAACATGCCCCAGCAATAATGACATCTCTAAAGGAAAAAATGTAATCTAAACTTGCCTGCGGCTGTAATGTATTGTAATGTAATGAAAAAATTGGTGTGGGGTCCCCCTAGGCCATGCTAGGCCCTTTGGGTCTGGTATGGATTTTAAGGGGAACACCACGCCAATTTTTTTTTTATAAATGGCGTGGGTCCCGCCCAAAATCCATGACAGACCCATAACTGAGCATGCAGTCTGGAAGATCAGGAAAAGGGGGGACGAACATGGGGGGACGAACATCTGCACCCCCCCACCCCAAAGCACCTTGTCCCCATATTGATGGAGACAAGGGCCTCTTCCCGGCTACCCAGGGCTGTGGTCGGGGTCTGCGGTTGGGGGGCTTATCAGGATCTGAAAGCCTCCTTTAACAGGGGGCCCCCAGATCCCGCCCCCCTATGTGAATGGGTATCGGATACATTGTACCCCTATTAATTCACTAAAAAAGTGTCACCATCAATCATGTCAATGTAATGATGTAACGGGGCCACCTGGTTACATCACCCCAGTGGCACCGCCCATTCTGACGCCACTTAATGTAACGTGATGTCAGAAGGGGGCGGTGCCACTGGGTGACGTAGCCAGATGGCCCGCCCCTTGCCTATATAAGAGTTGTCAAAGCAGAGAGATGGCAGAGGGCCGGAGGCCTCCCAAGAGATGACCGGGTTTTTTTTTTCTATTTTTGTGAATGGCATGATTAACGGTGGAATTACATTGAGGGACACCATTTCATTTTATTTTTTAATAAAACATTTGTTAAAAACTGTTTCCTGTGATTATTACTTTTTTGACCCATTCACATGGGGGTAGGATCTGGGGGCCCCCTTGGTAAAGGGAGCTTGCAGATTTTTACAAGCCCCCGCCCACAGATCCCGACAATCACAGTCCAGGGTTGAAGGGAAGAGGCCTTTGTCCCCATCAACATGGGGACAAGGTGCTTTGGGGGCACCCCAAAGCACCCTCCCCACGTTGAGGGCATGTAGCCTGGTATGGTTCAGGACGGGGGGCGCTCGCTTGTCACCCCCCTGTCCTGACCTCCAGGCTGCATGCTTGGATAAGGGCCTGGTATGGATTTTGGGGAAGACCCCTACGCCATTTAAAAAAAAATTGGTGTGGAGTTCTCCTTAAAATCTATACCAGACCCAAAGGGCCTGGTATGGATTTTGGGGGAACCCAACCCTTAACCACTTAAATACAGGGCCCTTTCACCCTCTTCCTGCCCAGACCAATTTTCATCTTTCAGTGCTCTCACATTTTGAATGACAATTATTCAGTCATGCAACACTGTACCCAAACAAAATTTGTATCATGTTTTTCACAGAAATAGAGTATTCTTTTAGTGGTATTTAATCACCATTGGGTTTTTGTTTTTTTGCAATATAATTTAAAAAGTGTGAGAATTAAAAAAAAAAAAAAAAATTTTTTTGTTTATATTATAACATTTTGTAAATAAGTACTTTTTGTTCATAAATTTGGGCCAAAATTTATACTGCTACATATCTTTGTTAAAATAACCCAAATTAGTGGATATTTTTTAGTCTGTGTGAAAGTTATAGAGTCTACAAGCTCTGGTGCAAATCATAAAAAATGTGATCACACCTGATGTACTGACAGCCTATCTCATTCCTTAAGGCCCCGAAATGTCAGGACAGTACAAATACCCCCCAAATTACCCTTTTACAGTCCAAGGTATTTAGTAGACATGTGCAATTTGTTTAGTTACGAATTCGTTATTTGTCAAAATTCGTTATATTCGTTAATTTGTAAACATATGAATGAACGAACGGTTTACTAAAATTATCAACGAAAAACAAATTATCGAAAAGTACGAATATGGACAACAACAAAAATACAAAATTATTAAATTAGAAACAGTGAAAATACGAAAGAGTGAAAAAATGAAAACATAGAAACAACAAAAATACCGAACAAAGATTCAAAATAATTAAAATCAAAATGAACGAAAACTCGAAATTACGAATATTCGGAAAACAGAAATCAAAACAACGAAAATACCGAACAAAGATTCAAAATAACAAAAATCAAAATGAACGAAAACTCGAAATTACGAATATTTGGAAAACAGAAATCAAAACAACGAAAATACCGAACAAAGATTCAAAATAACGAAAATCAAAATGAACGAAAAAAAAAAAAAGAAATTACGAATATTCGGAAAACGGAAATAAAAACAACGAATTTGTTAGTTGTGAAATATTTCTGGACGTTGGCCAATAAGCTTGTCCCTTCCCCTGAAGAGCTTGTCCCTTCCCCCAATGAGCTTGTTTCTTATTCCCTTGTGTGTTTTTCTGTGTTAGACTGCAGTGCATTCCATCCAGAGTCCAGATAGGGTAGGTGGCACTGTTTTGGTGGATTTGTGAGTTAAGTTGTGACTTGTGAGAGAGAAATTCTATGTTTCTTAAGCATACTCTGTCTAGAATCTAGTTTCTATATTACGAATTATGCCCCGATTACGAATCTACGAAAACAATGATACGAAAGTACCAATAAATGAGCCGGTCAATCTCACGAAAGTACGAATTACAAAATTACGACAAGTAGTGTTTTGAATAAACGGAAAATGTATTCTAACGAAAGTACGAATGTAATTAAATCTACAAAAGTACAATTTTCCAATCAACAGTAATTAGACACAGAAATACGAATCTTTTGGGATATTATTATATCCCAATTACTTTGCACTTTAGTAATCCCTTTGGGGATTTCGTTTCAGTGTTTGAGTGATTGAGAGAAATAGAAGTGCTGCGACTGGGGTTAAGTTTTTGCCCATCACAGAGAATTGACAAATTTACCCTTGCAAAGGATCTCCATCTCTTCTCAAGAAATTTAACCTATAAATACATTTTTGATAACGATAGGGGACGAGTGGCAGGAAGAGAGGAAGATCTATATAAGGGTTTTAAGGTCCAGGACTTTAGAGCCCTGAAAATTTTTGATCCAATTATTGGACGAAAATGAAGAATCCACAGACCCTAATGACATCTCCGCAGATGAAGAACCAGACATTGATGCAACCCCAGAGCCATGTAAATTTAAGGCCAAATCCCCAAAATTTCCTAATCTGCAGACATGCCCAGCAGTCTGGCCATTTCTTAAACAGACTAAAAAACTTTACGTTCCCGAAGCATATTGAGGAGAATTTATCCCAAGTACAGCAGGAGGCATTGGCTAATATTTCCCGGAATGACCAGATTATAGTTAAGCCATCTGACAAGGGGGGGAATGTGATCGTTATGGATAAGACTCAATATATAGCAATGTGTAACAAAATTTTAAATAACCAGGAGTGGTATAAACTGGTACCATATGATAATCTTGTAGAGGCCAGATCCCAATACATATCTATTATTACGCAGGCATACCATCAAACCCTCATTGACAAAGACTTACATGAATATCTCAAGATAAAATGGCCAGTGACCCCGACTTTCTATTCCATACCGAAAGTCCACAAAAGCATTGAAAACCCCCCTGGATGCCCCATAGTGTCAGGGATAGGCTGCCATACTGAGACTGCTAGTAAATATGTTGACACTCAGCTACATCCCCATGTTATGGGTCTACCTTCCTATCTAAAAGATACACTGGAATTACTCAAAGTAATTAAAGGATTAACGGTACCATCAGGAGCAATTTTAGCAGCCATTGACATTGAGGTGCTATATTCTAGCATTCCTCATAAAAAAGGTATTGAGGTAGTCTCGGGATTTCTTAGGGAACAAGACCGTAATAATTGGAAACTTTGTCAATTTGTTACTACACTGCTTAAGCATATCCTGACCACTAACATCTTTTTGTTCAATGGCTCCACCTACTGTACCTCCAGGTACAGGGGTTGCGATGGGGACATCATGTGCCCCATCGTATGCCAACCTGTACCTGGGGGGGTGGGAGAGAGCCTTGTTTTCGGATGACAGCGCCTCGATATACCTCCGCCACATTTTACTTTGGCGGAGATATATCGATGATGTTCTGGACGGGTACAGCCAATGAGCTCTCTGAATTCATGACATTCATATCTACTAATGAATTCAATCTAAAATTCACCATTCAATCTGACACCAGAAGCATTCCGTTTCTAGATTTACATTTATTTCTCCATGATAATGGGACAATATATAGTCTCTGTAGAAAAGAAACGGCTGGGAATACCATTCTGCATTACTCAAGTTAAACCCAGATGATGCTATTTTTTTGCGAAACGCGTCAGGAGATTCCACTGCTGCCACTATTTTACAAGCGTTTGTTTAACCATCTTGATGTAAGTGTATCTACCTACATTAAAGTTTGATTTTTTAGACGATATTATGCCATGTGCCCTTCTCTTTTCCTCCATATATTTATCTGATCGGTATCCTGGTTCACCACCATTTGAGCCACTGTTTTCCATTCACCTCTATCACCATTGCTGAGAGCATTGTCCTGTGGATTTACCTGCATAGGATCAGCTTGGGAGGAGACATACATCTAATAGCCTGATGTGACCCTTCAGACGTATGTTTGTTTGGGTTCACTTGTTCCGGTAAGCCTTCCATATATTGGTGGTGGTTATCTACACTTCTTTTTCAAGATTTCAGATTCTACACACAACTGTTCAAGAATTGTTTCATTTATTAGAGACTTTTTCATTATTTACATGAACTTTTGTCACCTAATTGGATATTACCCTTCATTACACTGGGTGTTTTTTACTTTTCACCCTTGTTTAGCGCTGCATTTTTGTTTTTTGTCTTGTTTTGCACCTTTGTCTATTGGTTGTGTAGCTGCTTGTGTGCTTTTTTTAGTAGCGCAGAAATCCTTTGTATATTTTTGCATTACTCAAGTTCTCACCCTCACTCCCTGGTACGTAGCATTCCGTTCAGTCAATACCTAAGGCTACGCTGCAACTGCGCCAGGGTGGAGGATTTTTAACTTGAGGTCAAGGCCCTCTATTCACGTCTCATCATTAGAGGATTTAGTAAAAAGGTCCTTAAAAAAAGCTTATGGAAGAGCTAAATTGAATACACGTGAGGCATTGATTTTCAGATCAAAGATCCATGAATCCAATTCCACTACCAAATTTATCACCACATTTAGTGCACATCAAGATGCCTTTCGCCAACTCATTGGAAACAATTGGCATTTTCTCTCTGAGGATCCCATAATCTGAAAATATGTGGCAGACAGACCTGAGATCGTCTATAGAAGATCACGATCTATCAGGGACGGCCTCATACACAGTCACTTCTCCCCTGATGCTCCGCTTGTAGGAGAAACAGGTGGAAAAGGGACATATAGATGTGGCAACTGTGATCAATGCCCATGGATCAAAGAAAGTACGGGATGCCCCTTACCATGAGGTGGTTTCCTTAAATCCAAGATGTGTGCAGACTGCAGTACAGTTGGGATTGTATATTTAGCCACATGCCTCTGTGGCGCATTTTACACTGGAAAGATGAAGCGCCCATTTGCTAAAAGAATACAAGATCACTTGTATTATTTAGATGCAGGGCTATTATACACCCCAATTTGTAAGCACGTCGGACTAAACCATAGCTGTGATCCATCTTATATCTCATTTTTTGCACTGGAAGTCATCCCTGAACCTGAGAGGGGAGGAGACTTTGACAAAAAGATCCTCCAGCAAGAGACCAGGTGGATATTTAATCAACGAGCTACCTATCCGCCAGGCCTCAACACAGCATTATCATTCAAACCTTTTTTGTAACCCCCTTTTTCCTGTAACCAATCATGACGTCTTTTGCATTCAAATGGTGACTGACAACTGGATTAGACATAATGAGGTATAACTACGAGTCACATACACATTATCCACCTTAGTTTGTAACTCATTACAAATTAGTTACGCATAACATATGTGTATGTTAGACATATAACAATCTACGGTATATATCTCTTGCTAATTGCCTAATTCCATTCCATAGCTACTTTGATATGCATATTTTTCTGACCTAATGAACTATCATCTAGTTTCACCTATGAATTTCTTCATATTGATTAGTCGGATCTATTTGTCATTTGTATTGACTGTATGTATACATGTACTTCGGTAAAAAAATGTTTTATCAATTATTCCTTTGTGTAGGTATATGTTCCTATTATATTTTTGCTGCATGACCGATGACCCACTTTAATCATCTAAGGGTGTATACCATACACAAATGGATGTCTATATTTGAAGTGTTATTCCTGATATCAACTTAAACACAAATGAATTGTTTTGCTTTTATGGTAATGAACATTGTATTTGTGTTTTTAACTTATATTGAAACTGTTATTCAAATATCTGCTTGGATAGCCTTCACGCCGCCGCACGGTGCCAGTTGCCGGTGGACACACCCCCTGTGACGTTGGTTATTGTGAGGATGTTCGTGTGTCCCTGGTGAGGGGAGGGAGCTTAATTTCCCTTCTCACTTCATGTCCGCGCTAAATCAGCGTGTGATGGATCGCGCCTGCGCCCTGTGTCTGTCCATCCGACGCATGTCTCCAGGGACACCCGGACCGGAAGTGATGTCAGGGGTCATGAACGACCCTTCACTTCCGGTGAGATCGTATGCATATAAGATGGCGGTGTCGGCTATCATGCCGATACACGCTTCTTGCATGCTATCAGCATAGGCACAATCCATCTCACTACCGGATAGTGATGAGCCGAACACCCCCCTGTTCGGTTCGCACCAGAACCCGCGAACGGACCGAAAGTTCGAACGAACATTAGAACCCTATTAAATAGAATGGATGCGAACGTTCGAATTCTAAAGTGCTAATTATAACAACTATTCTGCATGTTATTGTCCTAAAAAGGGTTTGGGAACCCGGGTTCTGCACCAGGGGACATGTATCAATGCAAAAAGAAGTTTTAAAAACGGTCGTTTTTCGGGAGCAGTCATTTTAATGATGCATAAAGTGAAAAAAAAAAAGTCAAATATTCCTTTAAATATCGTACCTGGGGGGTGTCTAAAGTATGCCTGTGAAGTGCCACGTGTTTCCCGTGTTTAGAACTGTCCCTGCACAAAATGACACTTCTAAAGGAAAAAAAAGCCATTTAAAACTGCTTGCGGCTTTAATGTAATGTCTGGTCCCGGTAATATGGATGAAATTCTTTAAGAAAAATGGCATAGCTACCCCATGACCCCCCCCCCCTACCCCAGCCCATTACCAGCCCCTTTGGGTCTTGTATGGATATTAAGGGGAACCCCGCACATAAAATAAAAAAGGCCCTATATACTCTGAACAGCCCTATACAGGCGGTGCATACAAGACAGGGACTGTAGGTTTGTTCTTATGTAGAATCTGTTTGTAATTTTGAACAGGTACATTGTTGAAGTGTAGCTCCAGACCAAAAATCTATTTTTAAACTTTTTGGAAAACATAGGTAAGGGTTATCACCCCTGTAACATTTGTTTTGCTGTCTGTGCCCCTGTTCAGAACATTTCACCTCACTTTCCGTCCCAATGACAACTGTTTTTGAAATGTGGTGTTTTTCTTGAAACAAGGATTGCTGATAAAGCATCAGTACAGAGGAGACACCTTTCTCCCATATTTATTCTTACAGGAGAGAATTTTCCTTCCTAGTGGTAGATTTCCTCTCACTTCCTGTTGTCTTCTTGCGTTTGCAAGTAGGAGTCGTTTGTAAGTTGGATGTTTGAAAGTAGGGACCTGCCGTATATACTCTGCAGAAATAGGCCCCTTAGTTGTTGGTGTTGGCACAACACTGTAAGCACTCACAGTTACTCTTGGTTGGTGCTGGAACGCCCTGCTGTCAACTATTATATCAGGAATTTTAATTACATATAATTGTTGAACAGTGGTAGTAAAAATTGGGCCTTTGATGGTGGTGCTGGTGCCACAACACTGTAAGCCCTGACAGTTACTCTTGGTGGGTGCAGCAATGGGCCCTGCTGTGAATTATTAGATCAAGAATTGTAATTACATGCCCCTGTTGAACAGGGGCTGAAAAATTGGGCCTTAGGCACTGGTGGCACAACACTGCAACCCCTCACAGATACTGTACTTGGAGCACAGCAATGAGCCCTGTTGCAAAGTATTGCTTCAAAAATTGTAATGACACGCCCCTGTTAAACAGGGGCTGAAAAATTGGGCCTTAGGCACTGGTGGCACAACACTGCAACTCCTCACAGATACTGTACTTGGAGTACAGCAATGAGCCCTGTTGCAAAGTATTGCTTCAAAAATTGTAATTACACGCCCCTGTTAAACAGGGGCTGAAAAATTGGGCGTTAGGCACTGGTGGCGGCACCCATAAACAAAAATGATCTTCCAAGCTATCATCATCAATCGTATCATTGAGGACTCGGAGGAGGAGGATAGCCAGTCAACATAACAGCACAGGCACTCAGCATCAGCATCAGTCTTGAAGGGATGTGACATGTTAAAATCAATTAGTCTGTTATATCAGCATCAGGTGTGTGGTAGCTGGTGGTGATCCAAGACTGGTTCATCTTGATGAAAGTCAGTCGATCAACCGAGTCGGTGGACAGGCGCACCCTGTGATCCGTGACAAATCCTCCAGCAGCACTGAATGTGCGTTCCGAAAGAACGCTGGATGCAGGACAGGCCAGTAGCTCAATTGCATACTGTGCAAGCTCTGGCCAGTGATCCATCCTCAAGACCCAGTAAGCCAGAGGATTTTCGGTGGGGAAGGTGTCCAAGTCTGACCTTGCCCCTAGATATTCCTGCACCATGTTTATCAGACGCTGGCGATGGTTGCTGGAACCGATCATACTTTGGGGCTGCGGACTAAAGAATTGTCTGAACGCATCGGTCAGACGGCCACCTTCCCCACCGCTCCTTCTTTGACTGGCCGAAGCCTCAGCAACTCGTTGTCCAGGACCAGGAGTTTGCAACCTCCCAGTCTCTGGGAACGCGTTGCACAGACCTTTCTGCAAGGCCTCCCGGAGTTGTCTCATCCTCTGCTCCCTCTGCGACGGTAACATAAGGTCCGCAACCTTACCCTTGTACCGTGGATCAAGGAGAGTGGCCAGCCAGTAATGGTCCCTTTCCTTGATCCGAAGAATACGAGGATCCTTCCGCAGACTTTGCAGGATCAGGGAGGCCATGCAGCGTAGGTTTGCTGAGGCATTCGCTCCGGAGTCCTCTGGGTCACTAAGGACGACATGATCCGCAGCCACCTCCTCCCAGCCACGTACAAGTCCACTGGTTTCTTGGGACTGTAAATCATCCCTAAAAGACTGCTGCTGATGATGCTGAGTGCCAGCCTCCACCTCCATGCTGACACAATCCTCCTCCTCCTCCTCCTCCTCCTCCTCCTCTTCCTGTGCGATGGGTGGGACAGAAGTAACACTGTCTGGGTAAAGGGGGCCTTGAGAGGCAAGGAAGTCCTCCTCTTCCTGCCTCTGTTCTGCCTCAAGTGCCCTGTCCATTATTCCACGCAGCGTGTGCTCCAACAGGTGGACAAGAGGTACAGTGTCACTGATGCATGCACTGTCACTGCTCACCATCCTCGTGGCCTCCTCAAATGGTGCCAGGACAGTGCATGCATCCCTGATCATGCCCCACTGGCGTGGAGAAAAAAAACCAAGCTCCCCTGACCCTGTCCTGGTGCCGTAGTCGCACAGGTACTCATTGATGGCCCTCTGCTGCGTGTGCAGCCGCTGCAGCATGGCCAACGTTGAGTTCCACCTGGTGGGCATGTCACATATAAGGCGGTTCTTGGGCAGGTTCAACTCCTTTTGCAGCTCAGCCAGGCGAGCACTGGCATTATAAGATCTGCGGAAATGCACACAGACTTTCCTGGCCTGCCTCAGGACATCCTGTAAGCCCGGGTACCTGCCCAAGAACCGCTGCACCACCAGGTTAAGGACGTGAGCCACACAGGGCACATGGGTCAGTTGTCCCTGTCGGAGGGCGGAGAGGAGGTTGGTGCCATTGTCGCAAACCACCATTCCTGGCTTAAGCTGGCGTGGCGTCAACCACCTCTCGGCCTGGCCCTGCAGAGCAGACAGGACCTCTGCCCCAGTGTGGCTTCTGTCCCCCAAACACACCAGCGCAAGCACGGCATGGCATCTTTTTGCCTGCGTACTTGCGTAGCCCCGTGAACGGCTACGGAGCACCGCTGGTTCATAGGACAAACCACAGGAAGAGGCCATGGAGGAAGAAGAAGAGGAGGGGGTGGAGGAGAGAGGTGTGTCACAACCAGTAGTAGCATTTTGGAGGCGTGGCGGTGGGACAACCTCCAACACTACTGCACCTTGTCCTGAATCCTTCCCAGCTGCCAAAAGAGTGACCCAATGGGCCGTGAAAGAAAGGTAACGTCCCTGTCCATGCCTGCTGGACCATGAGTCAGCGGTAATATGCACCTTACCACTGACCGCCCTGTCCAGCGAGGCCAAGACATTGCCTTCCACATGCCGGTAGAGAGCCGGAATAGCCTTCCGTGAGAAAAAGTGGCGTTTGGGAACCTGCCACTGAGGAACCGCACATTGCACAAACTCACGGAAGGGGGCCGAGTCTACCAACTGAAAAGGCAGCAGTTGAAGCGCTAGCAATTTAGCCAAGCTAGCATTCAACCGCTGGGCATGTGGATGGCTGGGAGTGAACTTCTTTCGACGGTCCAGCAGCTGGGGCAGGGAAATTTGCCTGCTAGAATCGGACGTCGGTGTACTGCTAGCAGAGTGGGCGCAAGTACTTGGCTGTGACACACCTAATTCTACACCTTCATTCCTCTCAGTGCATGTTTCAGAGAGGACTGAAGTTATAGTGGGGTTGGAGATCCCAGCTGATGTGGTGCAAGGAGAGGTCCGCTTTGTTCTTTGGTGTGGGTCTTTGAGGTAGGCTTGCCAACGAGCTGCATGGCAGGTCAACATATGTCTGGTCAGGCATGTGGTACCCAAGCGGCTGATGTTTTGGCCACGCGATATACGCTTGAGACATATGTTGCAAACAGCAGCTGTGCGATCTGATGCACTAGCCTCAAAAAAGGCCCACACCAAAGAACTTTTTGAATGATGGGCAGAGGCAGCGCCCTGCACAGGCGGAGCTCTGCGGTGTGATTCCGTCGGTGTACTGCCCTTACGCTGGCCACCAAAGGGCATCCTGCCTCGTTGGAGATGTGCCTCCTCCTCATCCTCCTCCTCCTCCTCTCTCCTATTAGGCACCCACGTGGAGTCAGTGACCTCATCATCCCCTCCCTCCTCATCACTGGAGCCAATCTGGCAGTATGCTGCAGCTGCTGGAACATGACTGCCAGATTGGTGTCCTTCTTGAGCATCCCCTCTGTCTGCTCTCACGCTACTGCCTTCCTCTAGCTGGGTTTCATCATCAGACCCTTCGAAACGCTGGGCATCCTCCTGGAGCATGTACCCAACACTGTGCTGAAACAGTTCGGGGGACTCCTCAGGAGGAGGACATGGTGGGTCTAGGGAAGGAGTGACTGATGATTTGTCTGACATTGATACCAGGGAAGACGACGCTTTGGCAGCTGCTTTTCCAGTACCCTGAGCCTGGGTGAGAGAGGATGAGGAGGAGGAGGAGGGCTTGGTCATCCACTCTACCAAGTCTTCGGCATGATGTGGCTCAACATGTCCAGCTGCCGAAAAGAAGGACAAGCGTGTCCCATGGCCATGTGCTGATGACAATGCACCGCGTCCACGACCAGCACTGTTGCCCCCAGACACAGAGCCTGCTTGCCCTCTTTTATTGCCTCCTGACTGTCTGCCTCTCCTTGTTTGCCTTCCAGACATTCTAATAGATGGCCTGCACGGAGATGGGAAAAAAGCAATAAGGGCTACCTTCAGGTGTCCTTCTCTGTCCCTTGAAACAAGGACTTTCACAGTGAAAGAAACTGACACTCTCCCTACCTACAGTTTTCTGTCCCTAGAATAAATGTTTTTTTTAAGCACAATATAGCACAAGGACAATTCACTCACTGTCCTTACAGGTCCCTGGAAACAAGGACTTGCAGAGTGAAAGAAAAAAAACACTCTCCCTACCTACAGTTTTCTGTCCCTAGAAAAAATGTTTTTTTTAATCACAATATAGCACAAGAACAATTCACTCACTGTCCTTACAGGTCCCTGGAAACAAGGACTTGCAGAGTGAAAGAAAAAAAACACTCTCCCTACCTACAGTTTTCTGTCCCTAGAAAAAATGTTTTTTTTAATCACAATATAGCACAAGAAAAATTCACTCACTGTCCTTACAGGTCCCTGGAAACAAGGACTTGCAGAGTGAAAGAAAAAAAACACTCTCCCTACCTACAGTTTTCTGTCCCTAGAAAAAATGTTTTTTTTAATCACAATATAGCACAAGAAAAATTCACTCACTGTCCTTACAGGTCCCTGGAAACAAGGACTTGCAGAGTGAAAGAAAAAAAACACTCTCCCTACCTACAGTTTTCTGTCCCTAGAAAAAATGTTTTTTTTAATCACAATATAGCACAAGAAAAATTCACTCACTGTCCTTACAGGTCCCTGGAAACAAGGACTTGCAGAGTGAAAGAAAAAAAACACTCTCCCTACCTACAGTTTTCTGTCCCTAGAAAAAATGTTTTTTTTAATCACAATATAGCACAAGAACAATTCACTCACTGTCCTTACAGGTCCCTGGAAACAAGGACTTGCAGAGTGAAAGAAAAAAAACACTCTCCCTACCTACAGTTTTCTGTCCCTAGAAAAAATGTTTTTTTTAATCACAATATAGCACAAGAAAAATTCACTCACTGTCCTTACAGGTCCCTGGAAACAAGGACTTGCAGAGTGAAAGAAAAAAAAACACTCTCCCTACCTACAGTTTTCTGTCCCTAGAAAAAATGTTTTTTTTAATCACAATATAGCACAAGAAAAATTCACTCACTGTCCTTACAGGTCCCTGGAAACAAGGACTTGCAGAGTGAAAGAAAAAAAACACTCTCCCTACCTACAGTTTTCTGTCCCTAGAAAAATGTTTTTTTTAATCACAATATAGCACAAGAACAATTCACTCACTGTCCTTACAGGTCCCTGGAAACAAGGACTTGCAGAGTGAAAGAAAAAAAACACTCTCCCTACCTACAGTTTTCTGTCCCTAGAAAAAATGTTTTTTTAAATCACAATATAGCACAAGAACAATTCACTCACTGTCCTTACAGGTCCCTGGAAACAAGGACTTGCAGAGTGAAAGAAAAAAAACACTCTCCCTACCTACAGTTTTCTGTCCCTAGAAAAAATGTTTTTTTTAATCACAATATAGCACAAGAAAAATTCACTCACTGTCCTTACAGGTCCCTGGAAACAAGGACTTGCAGAGTGAAAGAAAAAAAACACTCTCCCTACCTACAGTTTTCTGTCCCTAGAAAAAATGTTTTTTTTAATCACAATATAGCACAAGAAAAATTCACTCACTGTCCTTACAGGTCCCTGGAAACAAGGACTTGCAGAGTGAAAGAAAAAAAACACTCTCCCTACCTACAGTTTTCTGTCCCTAGAATAAATGTTTTTTTTAAGCACAATATAGCACAAGGACAATTCACTCACTGTCCTTACAGGTCCCTGGAAACAAGGACTTGCAGAGTGAAAGAAAAAAAACACTCTCCCTACCTACAGTTTTCTGTCCCTAGAAAAAATGTTTTTTTTAATCACAATATAGCACAAGGACAATTCACTCACTGTCCTTACAGGTCCCTGGAAACAAGGACTTGCAGAGTGAAATAAACTGACACTCTCCCTACCTACAGTTTTCTGTCCCTAGAATAAATGTTTTTTTAAGCACAATATAGCACAAGGACAATTCACTCACTGTCCTTCCAGGTCCCTGGAAACAAGGACTTGCAGAGTGAAAGAAAAAAAACACTCTCCCTACCTACAGTTTTCTGTCCCTAGAAAAAATGTTTTTTTTTAATCACAATATAGCACAAGAACAATTCACTCACTGTCCTTACAGGTCCCTGGAAACAAGGACTTGCAGAGTGAAAGAAAAAAAACACTCTCCCTACCTACAGTTTTCTGTCCCTAGAAAAAATGTTTTTTTTAATCACAATATAGCACAAGGACAATTCACTCACTGTCCTTCCAGGTCCCTGGAAACAAGGACTTGCAGAGTGAAAGAAACTGACACTCTCCCTACCTACAGTTTTCTGTCCCTAGAATAAATGTTTTTTTAAGCACAATATAGCACAAGGACAATTCACTCACTGTCCTTCCAGGTCCCTGGAAACAAGGACTTGCAGAGTGAAAGAAACTGACACTGTCCCTACCTACAGTTTTCTGTCCCTAGAATAAATGTTTTTTTTAAGCACACTATAGCACAAGCACAAAACACACTGACACTCTCCCTACCTATCCTTCTCTTTCCCTAAACTAAAGGAATCCAGGTTAAGCAAGAAAGAAATAACAGTCACTGTCCCTGCCTATGCTGCTCTATCCCTGCTCCGGAACACACTACACTAGGCCGCCGTGCTGGCGGCCTTTTATAGTGTGGGGCGTGTACTAAACACCCTCAGCAATAATTGGCCACAGGCATCCTGCCTGTGGCCAATCATTGCTCTCCTCGCTGCCGGCGCTGTGATTGGCCAAGCATGCGGGGTCACAGTGCATGCTTGGCCAATCACAGCGCCTGGATGACACTGCGATGGCGTAGTGCATTGTGGGCCGTTCGCGTCACTCGAATTTGGCGCGAACGGCCCAAATCGTTCGATCTTCGTCGAACGATCGAACAGCCGATGTTCGAGTCGAACGTATGTTCGACTCGAACACGAAGCTCATCCCTGCTACCGGAGAACTTCTCTGTTGGGGACTTTCCACATCTTCATATATTAATCGTTACACTACAAGGTAAGAATCTCCAATTAGGAGTGTTAATATTTTATGAGACTTGGCAACACTGGATGCATGATGGCTCAGAGTAGCCTCCTCCAGTTCGAGCATCATACTTATTTAATACTAATTCTTTATTGCAGCTCACTCTCCTCTTTGAGTTGCTGACCTTGGCCCTAATATAATATATTTTTTGTATATCAGTTACCCCAATAGACGTTAACCTCCAAATACCTCTTTATATGGGTCTGGCTATAGATATGTGCACTGTGAGGAAGCCTTCCCTCCCCTGTCCCTCCCTCTCCCCCGGTAATAATCACATTGCACACATATCTATATATCTATGTCTGGCCTCATGTATTTTGTAGCACATGCCTCAAAATTTTAAGTCCTGAGCTACTAGTTCTGCAGTAACGAGGTCAACATGTGTGGCAATTTGGGAGGAGCTACACAACAAAAGCCTAGTACACACGACCGAGAATCTCGTCAAGAAAAAACACGTCGTTTTTCTTGACGAGATTCATGGACAAGAAACTTGTCCCGGCCGAGTGTACAGACGCTCCATTCAAAGAACCCGCGGTTCTTTGAATGGAGCGAACGTGGTGACGTCATCGACTACGACGAGCTTGCGCTCGTCACATTCGATGCCATCGCCGCCATCTTGCTACACCCTACCTATGCCTAGGAAGCTAATACGCATGCGTCAAAGTCATTTCGAGCATATGCGGGCTTCCTGGAGGACAGGTAAGTGTACACACACACACTTTTCTCGTCGAGAAACATGCTGACAAGAATCTCGACGAGAAAATAGAGAGCAGGTTCTCTATTTTTCTCGTCGAGATTCTTGTCGGTTTTCTTGATGAGAAACATGATAGCCGCATACACACGACCGATTTACTCGGCAAGAAAGCTCTGCCAGCAAGTTTCTTGCTGGTTCTTGCCGAGAAACTCGGTCGTGTGTACAAGGCTTCAGTCATGCCGGAGCCGGCCGAAGAAATCTGGGAATCTGTTGTGGATGGATTTTGGGTAAAAACACAATTTCCTAATTGCATCGGTGCCCTGGATGGGAAATACATCAGGGTGAAGAAGCCTCCCCACTCCGGATCATCTTATTTTAATTATAAGAAATATTTTTCCGTGGTACTTCTGGCACTGACTGATGCCCATCTAAAATTCCTTGCTGTGGATGTGGGAGCCTACGGCAGCCAAGGTGACTCCCGCATATTCAGAGAGTCTGCATGAGGGACGCCTCAACATACCAGCCAGTAGGCCTCTACCCTGCACTGATGAACCAAGTTTGCCGTTGGTGATGGTTGCAGATGAGGCTTTTGGATTGGCCGAAAACCTTATGAGGCCATATAGTGGATATGGACTGAGTCATGAACAAAGAATTTATAATTATAGGCTCAGCCGTACACGCCATGTGGTTGAGTGCGTGTTTGGTGTCTTGACGGCCAAATGGAGGGTTTTGCTGTCCTCCATGCAACTGGATGTGGAGAATGCAATCAAGGTGGTCCTGTCATGCTGCATCCTTCATGATTTTATGAGGAACAATGATAAGGGCAATGTGGAACCGGAGCCCAGCAACCCAACACATCATGTTCAGTTTATGGACTTGCGGTCCACGGCACGGGTCATGACAATCCGCAACCAATTTGCCCAATATTTTGTATCGCCTGATGGAGTGGTGTCATGGCAAGGTGACCATATTTAAAAAATTATGTTGACATTGATTAAATCAGCTTGGATTTTGGTCTTTTCTCATTTAATAAAACACGTAATATTCATGATACTTCTTTTTGTGTTCATGTTTCTTCACAGGGTTAATTATATAAAAAGAACAAAAAAACTTACTCTCTGGTGCTGTTAATCATGGCTTGCCTTATGAAGGCCAGGTTCTGGTGGTACACGTGCGGCTTCCTTTTGGGGGCTGGCGCTCCGGATCGGACTGCCTTTTCCTCTTCCGTGAGGTCCCTCCTCACACGATCACGGAGGGATTTCCACCGCCGCTGAGGGACTTTGCCTAAGAATAGTGGACAAGAATAGAAAAGTGGAAAGGAAGAGGTTAATTATGCATTCTACATTTATGACATTACAGAACAAGAAGATCATGCATTCCATGAACATAGACTTACTTGTTTGTTTTTGGGTACCAGGTGACATATCTTCCCACCCCGGGGTGATCGATGCACTGATCTCCATCCCTACTTTATTCTTCAGAATGTGGTCCCCATGCTGTGGTTGAGCAAGGTCCCAAAGCTCGGGATGGGCCTCCACAGCTGCAATTAGAGCTGGCTGTGACACTGAGCTGGCCATGTCTTCTTCCTCCACTTTCTCTTTCCCACAATCCCCCAGGTGTGCAAGGGACTTTTGGGTAATTTCACACGGGAATTTCCTGTTTTTCCTTACATACAGTGACCAATCACATAATAAACATTTTACAGCTTAAAAACGCTGACACTAAAGAACTTTGGTATAGCGTCAATTCACGTTTTTTAAGCTTTTTCCGGCGTCAGCGTCAAAACAGCTTTAGCACTGGAGCCTCAGAACGCACTGGTCCTTGTTTTTTTTTTTTTTGCAGCTTTAAAATGACCATGCCTGTTACAGCTAAAAAACGTTATGGTGTGTATGAGCCCATTGAATAACATGGAGTGGCGTTCTTAAGCAGCAAAAAAAGTTCAAAAAAAACGCTGAGAAAAGGGAGCCGCTCAGGTGTAAAAATCCTCAAAATTACCTCCTCCCAGCAACCAAGGGTGCAGGCAATGCCAATATCAGCAAACAGGAACAAACAAGTCTTCTGGATAGCAGCACTTCAAAAATAAAAGCCTTTATTTTAAAATTCATAGCTATGAATAAGCACTAGTACAGTGTGAAACGCGTTAGCCAGTTTTTTGACCAGTGTGACGTGATGTATTTGTGTATTTGGATCCCTGAATCTTTAAATAAAGGCTTTTATTTTTGGAGTGCTGCTATCCAGAAGACTTGTTTGTTCCTGTTTGCAAAAATGCCACTGTTAAAACGTCCGTGTGTATGAGGCCTTACTATCATTATTATCATTTACTTTAAAATATAGATTCGTATGATGTGTTTATTGGCCTGTTGAAACGATCTAACACCCTTACTTACCTCCCGGGTGGATCTGACATCCACCAGGACAGTCGCAGATTGTGTTCTACCGGTACTGGCGTATGTGCTAAGCTGTGTATAAGTTATCCAACCTCTTTAGACCAGATGAGCACTGAGCAGTCTTTACTGTTAATATATAGTAATTATCATGATAAAACCTTTATGTACTATTGTTATTGTTAAAATTATTGTTTGATACTAACGACATATTCTTGTGTCTTGTATGAACCAGATGAAACCAAAGATGAGTGCAAGGCCCTGATGAAGCACAACTGTGTGAAACATGTTGGCTGTCTGCACAATGAAGTATCTTGTTTCATATTTCAAGCATATCTTATGGTCTATGTAAACCAATTATAATATTTTAATGTTATTAATAAATGTATATTTTTTCTAAAAATCTTGTCAAGTGTGCTCACCTTACAAACAGACCTGGTGTCTCCCATAAAAATCCCATTACCTCTGTGAGAGCCCTTTCTCTCTCCTCTTCTTCTTTTAGTGTTTGAGTGATTATATATCAATGCACGAGATCACTTTATATCATTATATGTTTATTTTGTGTATTGTGAACACTTTTAGGTTTTGCTGCTGGTTTTATTCATTATTATCATTCTTTTCTGTTACTTGGTTACATTTTATTATTCACTTTTAGTAGCGGAAAGGACACTTTTATACAAGGACAGTGGAATTACCCACAAAATTACCCCATTTTGGAAAGAAAACACCCCAACGTATATTCTATGAGACATGGGCTGCAGATAGGTACTCAGGTACTCTGATGGGCTGCAGATAAGTATTTGGGTAGTCTAATGGGCTGAAAACAGGTACTCAGGTACTCTGATGGGCTGCAGGAGGAAGGAAGTGTTCCTGCTGGTGTCATTTTACAATGTGCCGGTAGGGAAGTGGTTAAGATGTGGTTAAAATCCATACCAGACCCAAATGGTCTCCCCATGCCATTTTCTTCCCAATTTTTTATTTATTTACATACAGGTGCAGAAAAATTGGGCCTTGGATGTTGGTGGTGCCTGAACCCTGTAACCCCTCACAGTTACTCTTGCTGGGTGCAGGAACGGGCCCTGCTGTTAAAAATTAGAAAAACAAATTGAAATTATATGCACCTGGTGCAGAAAAATTGGGCCTCTTTTGCATGTTGTGGCTCAAAAACACAGCCAGCACCGGAAAAAAATGAGAAGCGTATCACCAAATCCGCGACCATCACTTTTCACTGAAAACACAGAGGCTGCTTGTCCTCTTTTAGTGGCCTGTGAGCGTCTGCCTCTCCTTGTTGGCCTTTCGGACATGATGAGGATTTTTTGGGGGGATTTTTATAACTTTTTATTATAGAGTGTAGGATAGAAATATAGTACTTGGGTGCAATACTTTTGTGCTTGGTGCACTATAAACCATTTTTTTTATTGTTTTTTATTTTTTGAGGAGGATTTTTATAACTTTTTATTATAGAGTGTGGGATGGAAATATGGTCCAATACGTTTGTGCTTGGTGCACTATAAACTGTTTTATTTATAGTTTTTTTTTTTTAATAAAAGAAAATAAGGGTGCAGAAATTGTGCAGATTTTTTTTTTACTGCTGCTGCGGAAAAAAAAAAAAAAGAAAAGTAAAAAAAATTAGAAAAGGCCAAAAATAACTGTGGTGACGCAGAAGGAAGACCACCTGTGACTCAGAAGAAGGAAAAGCAATTATGGAGATTTTTTTTATGCTGCTGCTGAAAAAAAAAGGAACCACTGCTAATGTAGAAGGGGGGCAGCAATTATGCCCTAAATATTCGTAGTGCTGCTGCGCCCAAAAAAAATAATAACACTGCTGTGCTGACGCAGAAGGAATAAGACCTGTGACACAGAAGGGGGAGTAATAGAACCTGATACTGAAAAAAAAAAATCAGTGGTGACACAGACGTACACACCAACAGTTCGAAAGCACCACAACACTGTGTTTTTCACACTACACTACACTGTATTATCTACTCTGTACTACACTGTATTATATACACTACAATGACTGTACTGTATTATATATGCTACACTGACTGCACGCTCTATCCACTAACTAACCTGCCTAATCTCTCTCCACCATAACACACTACATATATTGATAGCAGCCTTATATAGTGTGGGGCTTGGACTTAGCCCCTGAGCCATGATTGGCCAAAGGCACCTTGCTTTTGGCGAATCATGGCTCTGACAGTACGTCGTGCTGTGATTGGCCAAAAGTGTACAGGTCAGGTGCATGCTTTGGCCAATCAGCAGCCATCAATGCACTGCGATCTCGCACTGCATCATGGGGCGCTCCATGGCAGACAATAGTCCTGCACGCCCCATTTGTTTATTTGTTTTAAAAACAAACACCAGATGTTCAAGTCTAACTTACGTTCGACTCGAACATCAGGCCCAACTCTAGTCAACATGTATCTTCTGTACATTTTAAAGGGATAAAACATGGAGAAGTGTGCACGTATTGCAAAGATGTACCATATGTTGTTTTTGTCCTGACATCACATTAACTTGGCGGCTGGTCCATAAGGCCCCTTTTTTTGCATAGGGCAGGGCCGTTTTGACGGCCTACTCTTGATCCCCACTGAGCAGGCGGATGACAGGTCAGTCTCCGCTCACTGTGCGGAGATGGACCTGTCAGAGCTCCGCTGTCCTCTATGGGAGGTTGGATGAAAATGGGTCCGCCTGTCCATTTTCATCCAATTCCATCCGATCTGATCCGTCAGACGGATGAAAAATAGGGTCTCTATCTGTCTGGATTTGGCAGACAGGATCGGATAGCGGCGGAACACAGCTGACATCCATTTCTCCATAGAGGTGAACGAAGTGTCCGATCAGGTTCGCCTGAAAAACGGACAGGTGGACCTGATCGGACAGCATTTGTGAAAGGGGCCTAAGTGGCGCAGGGGCGCTGCCCCCCCCCAAAAAAAATTCCCAAAGTTAGTTTGCCAAAGAAGAAAGCTACTTTGACATGTTAAAAATGTAAGGCCCCTTTCACACATGCGGACCGTTTATTTAATCAGTTCAGTCACGTCAAAACGGATGAAGTATTCATCAGTGCTCATCAGTTTTTCATCCGTTTTTCATCCATTTTTCATCTGTATTTTATCAGTGATCATAAGTTTTTCATCAGCTTTTTTTACATCCAAAAACGGACCATTTGTCAGTTTACATCTGTTTTTGGTCTGATGGATGATGACGGATGCAGATGTAAACTGATGTACTGTAAATGGATGATCATCCATTTACATACGTTTTTCCATAGAGATTAATTGGTGTCCGTTTTTCATCCATCAACAGATGGATGAAAACGGACAAACAGACAGCATGTGTGAAAGGGGCCTTAGTCATATGATCATTTATTAAAAGCAAAAAAAAAAAAAACTGTATTTCGTTCAAATGTGTGTGCACTGTCCAGAACGATGGACTAATGGCTGATTATTAGGTTCGTAAACTTTTGAAAAGCATGTGATTTGAGGCTGAGGCTCTAATTGGCTTGTCTCAGATTGTCCCCGGGGCGCAGTGATTTTAGCGAATCAAAATTTGTCGTGGCGTCACTTTCGATTTCCGGCTTATCGTCCCATGGAACGCAAGATGTCCTCTAGTGAGTGCGGACCTGGAGGGGGGAGTAATTTCACCATTTAAATTTTTCAGTTTTGTTTGTCCCCCCCAATTTTTTTTTTAGCACCAGCTGCCACTGTACCTTAACCTAATCCCTGACCCAAACTCAAACACCATACCATGACTATAAGGACATGCAACAAAAGCATTTATTTACTGTATTATTTAAGAAAATCTTCTGCAATTGTGCAACAGTTAAACATCTAAGTACCAGAAGGTAAACAAAGTAAATCACATAATAAACATTTTACAGCTTAAAAACGCTGACACTAAAGAACTTTGGTATAGCGTCAATTCACGTTTTTTAAGCTTTTTCCGGCGTCAGCGTCAAAACAGCTTTAGCACTGGAGCCTCAGAACGCACTGGTCCTTGTTTTTGTTTTTTTTGCAGCTTTAAAATGACCATGCCTGTTACAGCTAAAAAACGTTATGGTGTGTATGAGCCCATTGAATAACATGGAGTGGCGTTCTTAAGCAGCAAAAAAAGTTCAAAAAAAACGCTGAGAAAAGGGAGCCGCTCAGGTGTAAAAATCCTCAAAATTACCTCCTCCCAGCAACCAAGGGTGCAGGCAATGCCAATATCAGCAAACAGGAACAAACAAGTCTTCTGGATAGCAGCACTTCAAAAATAAAAGCCTTTATTTTAAAATTCATAGCTATGAATAAGCACTAGTACAGTGTGAAACGCGTTAGCCAGTTTTTTGACCAGTGTGACGTGATGTATTTGTGTATTTGGATCCCTGAATCTTTAAATAAAGGCTTTTATTTTTGGAGTGCTGCTATCCAGAAGACTTGTTTGTTCCTGTTTGCAAAAATGCCACTGTTAAAACGTCCGTGTGTATGAGGCCTTACTATCATTATTATCATTTACTTTAAAATATAGATTCGTATGATGTGTTTATTGGCCTGTTGAAACGATCTAACACCCTTACTTACCTCCCGGGTGGATCTGACATCCACCAGGACAGTCGCAGATTGTGTTCTACCGGTACTGGCGTATGTGCTAAGCTGTGTATAAGTTATCCAACCTCTTTAGACCAGATGAGCACTGAGCAGTCTTTACTGTTAATATATAGTAATTATCATGATAAAACCTTTATGTACTATTGTTATTGTTAAAATTATTGTTTGATACTAACGACATATTCTTGTGTCTTGTATGAACCAGATGAAACCAAAGATGAGTGCAAGGCCCTGATGAAGCACAACTGTGTGAAACATGTTGGCTGTCTGCACAATGAAGTATCTTGTTTCATATTTCAAGCATATCTTATGGTCTATGTAAACCAATTATAATATTTTAATGTTATTAATAAATGTATATTTTTTCTAAAAATCTTGTCAAGTGTGCTCACCTTACAAACAGACCTGGTGTCTCCCATAAAAATCCCATTACCTCTGTGAGAGCCCTTTCTCTCTCCTCTTCTTCTTTTAGTGTTTGAGTGATTATATATCAATGCACGAGATCACTTTATATCATTATATGTTTATTTTGTGTATTGTGAACACTTTTAGGTTTTGCTGCTGGTTTTATTCATTATTATCATTCTTTTCTGTTACTTGGTTACATTTTATTATTCACTTTTAGTAGCGGAAAGGACACTTTTATACAAGGACAGTGGAATTACCCACAAAATTACCCCATTTTGGAAAGAAAACACCCCAACGTATATTCTATGAGACATGGGCTGCAGATAGGTACTCAGGTACTCTGATGGGCTGCAGATAAGTATTTGGGTAGTCTAATGGGCTGAAAACAGGTACTCAGGTACTCTGATGGGCTGCAGGAGGAAGGAAGTGTTCCTGCTGGTGTCATTTTACAATGTGCCGGTAGGGAAGTGGTTAAGATGTGGTTAAAATCCATACCAGACCCAAATGGTCTCCCCATGCCATTTTCTTCCCAATTTTTTATTTATTTACATACAGGTGCAGAAAAATTGGGCCTTGGATGTTGGTGGTGCCTGAACCCTGTAACCCCTCACAGTTACTCTTGCTGGGTGCAGGAACGGGCCCTGCTGTTAAAAATTAGAAAAACAAATTGAAATTATATGCACCTGGTGCAGAAAAATTGGGCCTCTTTTGCATGTTGTGGCTCAAAAACACAGCCAGCACCGGAAAAAAATGAGAAGCGTATCACCAAATCCGCGACCATCACTTTTCACTGAAAACACAGAGGCTGCTTGTCCTCTTTTAGTGGCCTGTGAGCGTCTGCCTCTCCTTGTTGGCCTTTCGGACATGATGAGGATTTTTTGGGGGGATTTTTATAACTTTTTATTATAGAGTGTAGGATAGAAATATAGTACTTGGGTGCAATACTTTTGTGCTTGGTGCACTATAAACCATTTTTTTTATTGTTTTTTATTTTTTGAGGAGGATTTTTATAACTTTTTATTATAGAGTGTGGGATGGAAATATGGTCCAATACGTTTGTGCTTGGTGCACTATAAACTGTTTTATTTATAGTTTTTTTTTTTTTAATAAAAGAAAATAAGGGTGCAGAAATTGTGCAGATTTTTTTTTTACTGCTGCTGCGGAAAAAAAAAAAAAAGAAAAGTAAAAAAAATTAGAAAAGGCCAAAAATAACTGTGGTGACGCAGAAGGAAGACCACCTGTGACTCAGAAGAAGGAAAAGCAATTATGGAGATTTTTTTTATGCTGCTGCTGAAAAAAAAGGAACCACTGCTAATGTAGAAGGGGGGGCAGCAATTATGCCCTAAATATTCGTAGTGCTGCTGCGCCCAAAAAAAATAATAACACTGCTGTGCTGACGCAGAAGGAATAAGACCTGTGACACAGAAGGGGGAGTAATAGAACCTGATACTGAAAAAAAAAAATCAGTGGTGACACAGACGTACACACCAACAGTTCGAAAGCACCACAACACTGTGTTTTTCACACTACACTACACTGTATTATCTACTCTGTACTACACTGTATTATATACACTACAATGACTGTACTGTATTATATATGCTACACTGACTGCACGCTCTATCCACTAACTAACCTGCCTAATCTCTCTCCACCATAACACACTACATATATTGATAGCAGCCTTATATAGTGTGGGGCTTGGACTTAGCCCCTGAGCCATGATTGGCCAAAGGCACCTTGCTTTTGGCGAATCATGGCTCTGACAGTACGTCGTGCTGTGATTGGCCAAAAGTGTACAGGTCAGGTGCATGCTTTGGCCAATCAGCAGCCATCAATGCACTGCGATCTCGCACTGCATCATGGGGCGCTCCATGGCAGACAATAGTCCTGCACGCCCCATTTGTTTATTTGTTTTAAAAACAAACACCAGATGTTCAAGTCTAACTTACGTTCGACTCGAACATCAGGCCCAACTCTAGTCAACATGTATCTTCTGTACATTTTAAAGGGATAAAACATGGAGAAGTGTGCACGTATTGCAAAGATGTACCATATGTTGTTTTTGTCCTGACATCACATTAACTTGGCGGCTGGTCCATAAGGCCCCTTTTTTTGCATAGGGCAGGGCCGTTTTGACGGCCTACTCTTGATCCCCACTGAGCAGGCGGATGACAGGTCAGTCTCCGCTCACTGTGCGGAGATGGACCTGTCAGAGCTCCGCTGTCCTCTATGGGAGGTTGGATGAAAATGGGTCCGCCTGTCCATTTTCATCCAATTCCATCCGATCTGATCCGTCAGACGGATGAAAAATAGGGTCTCTATCTGTCTGGATTTGGCAGACAGGATCGGATAGCGGCGGAACACAGCTGACATCCATTTCTCCATAGAGGTGAACGAAGTGTCCGATCAGGTTCGCCTGAAAAACGGACAGGTGGACCTGATCGGACAGCATTTGTGAAAGGGGCCTAAGTGGCGCAGGGGCGCTGCCCCCCCCCAAAAAAAATTCCCAAAGTTAGTTTGCCAAAGAAGAAAGCTACTTTGACATGTTAAAAATGTAAGGCCCCTTTCACACATGCGGACCGTTTATTTAATCAGTTCAGTCACGTCAAAACGGATGAAGTATTCATCAGTGCTCATCAGTTTTTCATCCGTTTTTCATCCATTTTTCATCTGTATTTTATCAGTGATCATAAGTTTTTCATCAGTTTTTTTTACATCCAAAAACGGACCATTTGTCAGTTTACATCTGTTTTTGGTCTGATGGATGATGACGGATGCAGATGTAAACTGATGTACTGTAAATGGATGATCATCCATTTACATACGTTTTTCCATAGAGATTAATTGGTGTCCGTTTTTCATCCATCAACAGATGGATGAAAACGGACAAACAGACAGCATGTGTGAAAGGGGCCTTAGTCATATGATCATTTATTAAAAGCAAAAAAAAAAAAACTGTATTTCGTTCAAATGTGTGTGCACTGTCCAGAACGATGGACTAATGGCTGATTATTAGGTTCGTAAACTTTTGAAAAGCATGTGATTTGAGGCTGAGGCTCTAATTGGCTTGTCTCAGATTGTCCCCGGGGCGCAGTGATTTTAGCGAATCAAAATTTGTCGTGGCGTCACTTTCGATTTCCGGCTTATCGTCCCATGGAACGCAAGATGTCCTCTAGTGAGTGCGGACCTGGAGGGGGGAGTAATTTCACCATTTAAATTTTTCAGTTTTGTTTGTGCCCCCCAATTTTTTTTTAGCACCAGCTGCCACTGTACCTTAACCTAATCCCTGACCCAAACTCAAACACCATACCATGACTATAAGGACATGCAACAAAAGCATTTATTTACTGTATTATTTAAGAAAATCTTCTGCAATTGTGCAACAGTTAAACATCTAAGTACCAGAAGGTAAACAAAGTAAACCGAAGGTCTAAATATCCAGGGCTTAATTTTAGGCCTTGTTGTCTACCAAACAAAGCAGATCAATGGAACATGGGTGGAATATGAAAACACCAACACAGCCTTTAAAAACAAACTCTTCCTCTGCATCCCAACCCAAACTACAGTGGGCCAGTGTGAGGTGTGTGTAAGGTGTTTTTTTTGTCTACAGTTTTAAAAGGTGCCTATGCACTGAGAATTTAATATTGGGGATGTCTACTCACTATAGCCCTGTCAATTGGCTGCTTCAGACAAGCTTTATTTAGTCTAGAGGCATGTCAAGGATCAATGGAAGGTCCACCAAAGTCACAGCAAAACACACATGGCAGAAAAATGGCACCAGTCAGCTAAAATCTTCAAATACTGGTGTTGATGGGAAAAAAGTAGTAAAGTAGAATATGTTCACATGAAAGTTTACTTTGCATAGAATACCCATACAGCTCTTCAGTCTTACATGTTTCAATATATAAACTATAAGTTTCAGTATGTTAAAATAGTTTCTGATTCACTTGTCAAGGTCAAAGAGTGAGGTGCAATTGTTGGTATAATTGTATGGAATCTCGCTATGCTGCATTGTGTGTTTCTGATTGTGCTATCATAGTATTTAAAACGAAGGAAGTGTACTGAAGATCAGAATGACTGAGTTGAAAAAAAAAAAGAGGATCGAAGTAAGGCACAGGGAGTAGCATGAGAGTGCTGCTGACACGCTGTGTGGAGCTACTCACTCATGATGAGGGACAGAGGTCTGTGATAAATATTTCAGCAGCTGGGTGAGGAGGTGACAAGCCGGCTTTCCACTGCCGCTTTGTCAACCTTTGATCAAACCAAGACTGCTCAGATCAATTCCACTAGATGAAGCAAAGTTAAAAGCAAGGCAGCCAGTATAGAGAATGATATGATAATAACAACGGCTTCTTTTCTTAGGCATTATTAAAGTGAAGGCCATCCCGAAAGCAGACACGAATGTGGTTGCCATGGGATTAGCATATATTAGATAAATCCCATTCAGCTCACAGGCCCCACTCTTTCGTCTGTCATTTTTAGGGGCAGGACAACAATAGATTAACAGTTTTGCTTCTGGAGTAAATTGCACGTGTTCTCAAAGACCTGGAGAATGACAATTTGAAATTAATAAGAAAGGAGGATGTTGCATAAGTCAACCAACCAATTTAAAGCTTTCATTCTTGAAGCGCCACTGCTAAATGCAATTGGATTTTAACAGTGTTTGGTAATGTTATGTGGAATACCTCCACCTTTTTTCCCCCCCTAGTTTCAGGAAGAGTCAGGCTATACAATACTGATTGATCAGTTATGAGTGGTGGTTTGTGGGGTGGTTTATCCAGTAGTTTCTCATACCACTCAGGGTCCCCAGCCAGTCCACAGCTCTGCCCCACACCACAGTAGACTCCCATTTCTGTTGCAGCAAAGTTTTCTGAATGTTCCTGCTACAATCTCCAAAAGGTTCAATAAATAAAAGTTCCAACAGGGATAGGGAGACCTTCCTATTATGCACATATCTAATTTCTGATGATCTCAGCATTTTTAAAGATCAGAATTCCAACCCACCTTCACCAATCAATCCAGCGGGTTTTACACCTAGAAGGCCCTGAAGGAGAAGTGCAATCAGTGTTTAGAATCATCAGCAATGCCAAGAGAATAAGCTTCAACCTCTAGCACCTGCTGCAAAAGCCTGTCAACCAGGACTTTTTTTCTCAGAGAATAGGTACAGGAACTCCCCTCTTCCAAGTCACCCATTTGTCTTCACCCCCCACCCACCTCCAAGCACTGGCCATTGTTTCCACCCCATACCCAGTACTACCACTTTTAGAGAAAACATAACCAAGTATCATTTTGTGGTGCTAAGTACTGTATTTATTGGCGTATAACACGCACTTTTTCACCATGAAAATTTGGGTGCAAATAGTGTGTGCGTGTTATACGCCGATACTACAATTTGGACTGCCTCGGAGGGAACAGGGAGGGGGGTGGGACGAGCACCATCAGATTACATACAGCGAGAATCTGCTATTTACTCAGCGGCCTCTGTAATAGGAAGTCTTGTCTCCTGGGCCGGCATTGGACCAGTGTTCTGTCTATAATAGAAGCTGGTCCAGGAGGCGGGACTTTGTATTAATGAGGCCGCCGAGTAAACAGGAGATTCTCGCTGTATGTTATCTGACGGCGCTCATCCCGCCCCCCTCTCTGTCCCCTCCAAGGCAGTTGTAATCTGAGGTGAGGCTGCAGATGGGAATTGGTCAGGCTGTATTCATGGCAATGGTGAGGCTGCATATGGGCATTGATCAAGCTGCATTGATGGGCAATTGTGAGGCTGCAGATGGCATTGATCAGGCTGCAGATGGGCAATGGTGAGGCTGCAGATGGGCAATGGTGAGGCTGCATTGATGGGCACTGACCCTTATTTTTGCTTCAAAGTTCTCTATTTAATTATTTTTTCCTGAAACGTCCCTCCTAAAATGAAGGTGCGTGTTATATGCCTCTACGTGTTATATGCCGATAAATACGGTAATCTCTATGGAATTTGGTAATTATAATAAGAAAAGCAGTAAAATTGATTCCATGCAACCAGCAACAATAGCCCGTCAATCAAAAATAGATCCCTCCCACAATAATCAACACCGCCAACAATAATAGATCCCACTCAGGAACAATAGACCCCGCCAGCAACAATAGATCTCCCTGAACACAGCATTAATATACCCTCCAGCAGCCAGAAACAATAGATCCTCCAGAAGTAAACAGTAGATCACTCCTAGCAACAATTGACCACCAGCAACATAAGACCGCCCCAGCAACAATAGACCTCTCCCTCAACAATAGATCCCCCAGCAGCAAGCATTATTAGACTCTCCATCAGCCAGCAACAATAGACCCCACCCTTAAAAGTAGCTGCCTCCCAGCAACGATTGACCCACTAGCAACATAATATCCCCCCAACAATAATACACTTCCCCAGCAACAATTTTCCTCAGCAGCTGGCACCATTGGACCCTTCAGCACACCCCACTACCCCTTGCCATTGCATATGTGGCAATACCCCCAGTTAAGAGAGCTGCAGTTATAGTTTTGGGCCTGTAACACACTGCTGTCAACCCCCAGGAACCGGCTCTAACCTCCCTTGGCACAGCTAGCACAAATGGAAGTGTGAAACCCACTAGGCTATAGGAATCACCACTCCGCAATAAAGCATACACAATAGTTAATATCAAATTACCTGAGCTGACTGCTTCAGCTGGGATAAACAGTACGCCACACACTTGTTTGCTTAACCACAAATACTTTTACTGAATAGGAATATAAGGTTAGATAATGGTACATTTATCTATGCAGGGCCCTGCAATATCAAAAGTCAAGCAAATAACAAGTATTATGTTCTAACAGTCTTATGCGCACTCAATGTCTCTTAATAAACTACGCTCGCGAGCCTTCCCCTCGTGGCCAATATGGCTGCCAAACAATGTCTCCCTGCTGAACAGTCAGGCCTGACTAATTCACACACAGTTAGTTCATTGAGAAGGTTCTTTGCTAGCAATGGTGGTGCACTTTGTAGGTTATTTGTAATCCAATGGTATTAAACTGTTGGTTACTCAGCAAGCAATAAGACAACTTAACTCCGGCTGCACAACACACTGTTTCTCTGGGGTGCAGTATAACACTCCGGTAACGATGGGCCCTGACCAAAGGATACTGGGCCTAAAGGGTAGTCAAATTATACTGAGCAAGTGCTCTCTCACCCGACCGGACCAGTCTGTACAACCAACTTCAGTAGCTGGTGTCCCAGAACACAATCTCACGATACCCATAGTCTCCGATCCTCTCGACCATCCGAGGAAGACTGATGGATGAGACGACTCTGGGTTCTCCAATGACGATCGACAAGCTCTCCGGATCCCCTAGGCCCAGGCTCTCCGGCCTAGTCCAAAACAACAAGCCCCAATGTAGGCTCCACTTGCTAGGAGGGCGGTGTCCGAAGAGACCCGCGTGTTGCTCCTCCCTCCTTAAATAATCTTTCCCCAGCAGACCTTGCGCCGGGCAATGCACTGTGGGTGCCCCGCTGCACACTGGGTATAGTAGTCTTTGTACTCATTTAAAGCGATACCCCGCTACACACTCCCCCCACTTAAAATCTTTGGTCCCCAAAGATAAGCAGTAAAGATCATTGTTAGCATATGTACATGAAATACAGTTCACAGCTACAAAGGAGCCTGGCAGAGGAACCTCCCACCAAGCTTTGGGAGACAGGTTGTCCTGGCCACAGGTCACATTAGTGGAAGTGGCCTGTCTAACTGTGCCAGGGAGTGAGCTAGGGTTGCCCTCTACTAAATTCACAGTAGAGGGACCAGGCTTATCTACTGTCCTTCTTGCTGTAACAACAGTCTCTTCCGAGCACTCCCCCATTTGAGTGTAGGTTAGTCTTCTTGGGGGGTGGATGGTCCTTCTCTCTCTTTGCTCCCTAGGAACCGAGGTCTCAACTGCAATGGGTCCTTCCAATTCTTCCTCTATAAAGTCAGGTGTATTGGGCTCCACTGGTCCAGGGGCATCCAATTCAGGTGCAGAGAGATCAAGTGGTATGAACTCAGCAGCCTCAGCATTTAAAGGGTCCCCAGTGATAACTTCAGATGATGAAGAGGCCATGGTCATGGGTTCAGGTACTTGGGAGGACCATAGCCAATCGAGTTCCAATTCCTCATCTTCACTCAGATCTTGGGCATCCATTTCCCCTGAAAGAGTTGAGTGTTAGAGGCTGAAAGAGACTCAGAAGGATCCGAGGTGGGAGGCAAACAAACTGCTTCGGAGAGGTGCAGCAAGTGATTACTGTGCCATGTCTTCAATGGCCCCACACTCCCTTCTGGTTTGAGTTGATACACTGGCAAACCTGGCAATTGTTTACAGATTACATAGAGCTGTGGTCTCCACCGGTCGGCCAGCTTATGCTTCCCTGGAATGCCTAAGTTCCGCAGCAGCACCCAGTCTCCTGGCTGTAAGTCGTGAATTCGGACCTTGAGGTCATAACTCCGCTTATTCCTGGCTCCTCTTTGATTGGAAGTCACCTGGGCCTTCTCATACGCCAGTCTTAAGCTCTGTCGCAACCGATCCACATACCCCTTCTGGGAAGCTGCTGAGGTATGATCTATTGAAGTGTCAAAAGCTAAATCTACCGGTAGTCTTGCTTCCCTGCCAAACATCAGTCTGTATGGAGAATACCCAGTAGCATCACTAGTCGTACTATTGCATGCATGCACAATGGCGGCCACATGCTTGCCCCAGTGTTGCTTCTTCTCACTACTCAATGTCCCCAGCATATTCAATAGTGTCCGATTGAATCGTTCAGGTTGTGCATCCCCTTGTGGGTGGTATGGGGTGGTTCGGGTCTTCTTTATACCCAGTGAATTTAGCAGTTTCCGAATCAGTCTGCTTTCGAAATCCCTTCCCTGGTCTAAGTGGAGGCGTTGAGGTAGTCCGTAGTGTACAAAGAACTTTTCCACAAGAACCTTAGCCACTGTGGAGGCCTTATGGTCTTTGGTTGGGAATGCCTGAGCGTATCTAGTGAAATGATCGGTTATCACCAGAACATTCCCATGTCCACTCAAATCAGGTTCCAGACAAAGAAAATCAATGCATACCAGATCCAAGGGCCCTTGACTTTGTAGGTGGCCCATTGGGGCAGCTTGATGAGGCAGAGTCTTTCTTTGTATGCATCTTGTACATGAGTGACAATATTCCTCCACTTCAACCCGCATACAGGGCCAGTAGAATCTGTTCCTTACAAGTTGAAAGGTTCTTTCCGACCCCAGGTGGCCATGATCCTCATGCAAAGCAGTCAGAACAGTCTTCCGGTGTTTCTCTGGCAGAAACAGTTGCCACTTATCCTCCAAATAATCAGAGGGGCCCCTTCGGTAGACCACCCCTTGATGCATTTGTAGCCGGTCTCAATCTCTTCTTAATAGACGAGCCTCCTTTGAGGGGTCCTTTAGAAGCAAGTCTGGGTTTTGGCTTTCCAATGCTTCCAGAGCCAATCTCCCCAGTGGGTCTTCCATTTGATCTCTTCTCCAATCTGGGTCACATTGCAGTAAAACTTGGGTACTCCAACAGCCGAGACTCCTATTTCTTCAGCTCTGGGCCCTCCACTTGTTTGGAACTCTGCTCCCTGGCACAAGGCTCGCACCCCCTCTGGGGCCAGCCGAGTCCAGTCTTCCGTCAGATTAGTGGGAGCATGGGACCTTCTGGATAAGGCATCAGCGTCTCTGTTTCCAGTTCCAGTTCTGTACTTTAGACTGAAAGTGAATCCTGAGAGAGCTGCTAGCCAACGGTGGCCGGTGGCATCCAGTTTGGCCGTAGTTAAGAGGTAGGTGAGCGGGTTATTGTCTGTCTTTACCACAAACTCAGCTCCGTCCAGGTAGTCCTTTAGCTTATCCACCACAGCCCATTTCAAGGCCAAAAATTCCAGCTTGTGGGTGCAGTAATTCTTTTCGGCTGGAGTTAAACTTCTCTGCTCACATAAGCAACGGGCCTCAGTTGGTCATCATGCTCTTGATACAGCACTCCCCCAGACCATCATGACTGGCATCCACATGTAGTTCATACGGCTTTCTGGTGTCCGCATAAGCCAAGACGGGGGCAGTGGTCAGGCTCTCCTTCAATCTGGTGAAAGCCTCCTCACAGCTCACAGTCCACTGGTCTTCTATAGACTCCCCTGGTTTCCTGGGCCCTGACTCATCTTCTTCTCCTTCAGTCTTCAGGAGTTCATTCAATGGCTTGGCGATTTTTGCAAATTTCCCCACAAACCTTCTGTAGTAGGAGCAAAACCCCAGAAATGACCTGAGCTCAGTAACTGTGGTGGGCCGTGGCCAGGAGGTAACTGCCTCCAATTCCCTGGGTCTGTGGACACCCCTTCGGCAGACACAATGTGCCCCAGGTAGTGGACTGAAGATTGGTAAAACTGGCAATTCTCCAAAGAAAGTTTGAGTCCCTCATCACTGAGTCTCTTCAAGACCTTTTCCAGCCTTGCCTCATGTTCTTCTAGAGTTTTCCCGAACACAATGATGTCATCCAGGTAAACCAGCACTTCAATAAGGTTCATATCTCCCACCGTCTTTTCCATGAGTCACTGGAAAGTGGCTGGAGCTCCTGAGAAGCCTTGAGGCATGACATCGAATTCATAGAACCCCACAGGGGTGATGAATGCTGTCTTTTCTCGATCTTTAGGGTGCATTGGAATCTGGTAATACCCGCTCTTCAAATCCATCACACTGAACCACTTTGCTCCAGATAAACTCTGTAAGGCATCCTTTATTCATGGAGTGGTGTATTGGTCGGGTATCGTTCTCCTATTGAGGGTCCGATAATCAATACATAGCCTCAATGACCCATTTTTTTTCTGATCACCACTATTGAAGAGGCGTATGGGCTCCAAGACTCTCGGATGTCCATGGTTCTCTTGAGCTCTGATAGTTTCTCTCGCAGATCTTCCAAATCAGCCAAGGGGACCCGCCAAACTCTTTCCCTGAACGGTCTGTCCTCCTGCAGGCGGATGCTGTGGGTAGCACTTTTTGCACACCCCACATCGAACTCATCCTTGGAGAAGATCTTTCGCCACCTAGTCAACTGGGCTTTGGCCCTCTCCTTCCAAGCCGGTGGTAAAGCCGTATCTTCCAAACAGAGTCTCTCCACAATAGCTCTCTCTCCCTGCTCCTTCTTTAAGTCTGACAAGGCAACCGGGGTGGCAGGGTTCACTTGGCCCAACAGCATCCGGGCTTGGATCTTCACAGGTGCGTCGGTGGTGTTCCTGATGCTCACCGACACCCTGCCATTAGCCTTCTTCAGAGCTCTCAATGGGACCACCTCAGGAATCACTTCCAGCCCTTGATGGGTATCCAAAGGATCTGGTTCCAGGACTACGAAGGGACCAGGTTGCTCCCAGGTGAGTTTTACGGTGGCCCTCAGGCAAGTTACTTCCCCTGGCTGTAAGATCCTTTCCTTCTTGTCTAACTTCCAAACTTTTCCCACTCCTTCTTCTGGAGCCTTCTGTTCCAACACCAGCTGTTGGTAGGCCCGTTGCAACATAGGGTGAATTCTGGGTGTTGAGGCGTCTTGCTCCTGGGCTATAGGGGCCAGTAATCTCCTGACCAGGTCAGTATTAGTCCCTATTATGAGGGAACTTTTATTGGCTCCTGGCGGGCGAGGACAAACTACCGCCAATGTGTCGAAGATCTCTGCGTCCGGGAAGTTTTGGGTTCCAAGTCCCCATATTTCCAAGTCTTCTAGCTTCTCCAAGGGCAAATGCCTCAGATGTTTCTGGTAGAAGTCCCGGTACAGAAGGGTCACTTGAGCTCCCGTGTCGAGAATGGCCTTCGTGTAGATCCCTTCCACTTGAATGGGGACCACTGGAGAGGGTCCCACCAGTTTAACAGGAAATTTTCTCGTGGAGGTCTCCTTCCTTGGTTCCATAGGTTTGGCCTTCTGTGATTTCTTTGGAGCTTGCTGGAACTGATGGGCACCCGGTTGACTCCTTCACCGGGGCCCTCTGGAGTTTTCCGCCGGCTTGCGATATGTGCTTTGGGATCTCTCCGGGCTGGGACACACCCGTCCGTAATGTCCAACCCCTCCACAGTTAAAGCAAACTTCCTCTTCTCTGTCCTGCTGTAAGACTGGTGTTGGGGCATTCTGAAACACCTCCTTCTTTTGGTCTTCTTTTTTTGTAGCTCCTGAACATTTAGCCATTAAAGAAATCAGCATTTCCAACACTTGGACCATCTGTGACTTTAAGACAGCTACCTCAGAGTCCCGTTCTGTGGCCATAACAGATCCAACCCCTTCTGAGGGAGGAGGAGTGGGTTTCTCAGTTGCCTGTTGGTCATTGAGTAAAGCCTTTTCATCTCTCACTACACACACGAGGTCTGGATAGCTTAAGGACATAACTCCTCCGGTAGTCTTTAGATGGAGCCAAACTGGATCAGAGCGCAGTGCTCCCCTCATGACCTGCCGCATCCTGGCTGCATCTATGGCCTGTGGTACCATCCCTTTCTTCAGGACTATCTGGCAGAGCATCTTATTCAACCTTCGGACATATTCAGAAAAGCGGCTGTTGAAGAGTATGCTCAAACTTGTAGATTAAGTCAGTAACTTTCTCCAACTGGCCAAACTCCTCCTGCAGCATAGTTAAGTAGTCATAGGCAGTGCAAGAGGTATTGCTGAATCTGAGATTCTTCACAGCTTCTGCAGTGGCCCCCTTTAAGCTTTCGTTTATGCGCTGTTTCTTTTGGGCTTCCGTCACTTCCCATCCTTCCACAGCCTGCAATGCTTGTTCCATCCACGTATCGAAGTCCTCTTCCCCGAGTGGTACAGGCTAGGCTTGTGCACAACGGAAAAATTCGGTTAGTTTCGGTTCGTTTCTTTTCGGTCCTGTTGATTCGTAATCATTCGTAATTTTGCTAGACGGGATTTTTCGTGTTCGGACTAATTCGTATTTTCGCAAGCGACATTTTTCGTTGAATTTTTAGTTGATTTATAATTCGTACTTTCGGTAGAGTACATTGTTTTTCGTTGATTCTGGACACAACTCCTACTTTCGTAACTTTTTTTGGGTTCGTTGATTCGTAATTTTCTGTGTCTCTCTCACGACGACGCTGCCTATTATGCCTAATGTGCTTCGAATGGATTTGTACTTTTCTAAATACATAGCGGTTATTTGTAACGATTCGAAATCTCGTATTTTACTTTCGTTTTTTACATGCGGCTATAGCCTCCGCCCCTGTACACCATTTTGAGAGGGTTCAGCACGGTGAGGGAGAAGCAGAGAGCAGAGCAGAGTGTTATTGTGCTTCGAATGGATTCGAAATCTCGTATTTTACTTTCGTTTTTTACATGCGGCTATAGCCTCCGCCCCTGTACACCATTTTGAGAGGGAGTTCAGCACGGTGTGGGAGAAGCAGAGAGCAGAGCAGAGTGAGTGTTATTGTGCTTCGTATGGATTCGTACATTCGTAACTTTTTCATAACGAATTATGCCGAAGACATTCGGGCATTCGCTATTTGCGGTATAATTTATTTCGGATTCGGTCTTATTCGTAATTGCTTTGTTCGGAAATTTGAATGCTTCCGAATGTCCGAAAGTTGCTAAATTCGGACGAATTTCAATTCGTTACGAAACGAATTGCACAAGCCTAGTACAGGCTGTTTACCCGAAAAAAATCTCAGCTTCCTGTACCCAGTCTCCACACACACCGTGTTACTCTTCTGGCACTTTGTGACAAGGTCCCCTAAAGCGTTGAGGAGTTCGGGGCCTATAGTGTTCAGAGGTGCCGCGGAGATCGTTGTCTCTTTTGGCTGCTTTTCCCTAGGGCCCGGTTTGGGGGGTTCTTTCTTAATAGACTTTGCATGTGCTAGGCGGTATGTCTTCTGGTCTATGGACTGTACATTCTGGCCTCTGAAACTCTCAGGTATCTCATGCTTCCATTCTACCAATGCGTAGGTATGGGAGGCCACCTCGTCTGGCCTGAGGTCAATTAACCATGCCTTCTGGTACGGGGACAGTAATTCCATGAGCCTGTCTACTTCGCTCCCCTACCAGTCTTCTCCGGGGAGCTCAAAGACTTCAGCCATGTCTGGAAAAGCGCCAACTGATGCGCACCACTGAGTCACTGTTAGAGGATCCATGCCGGTACTTCTGGCAGGCTTGATTGCAGCGTACAGGATTCCGGACTCGAGCCCCCAAGTGTAGCAATAACCCCAGTTAAGAGGGCTGCAGATATAGTTTTGGGCCTGTAACACACTGCTGTCAACCCCCAGGAACTGGCTCTAACCTCCCTTGGCACAGCTAGCACAAATGGAAGTGTGAAACCCACTAGGCTATAGGAATCACCACTCCGCAATAAAGCATACACAATAGTTAATATCAAATTACCTGAGCTGACTGCTTCAGCTGGGATAAACAGTACGCCACACACTTGTTTGCTTAACCACAAATACTTTTACTGAATAGGAATATAAGGTTAGACAATGGTACATTTATCTATGCAGGGCCCTGCAATATCAAAAGTCAAGCAAATAACAAGTATTATGTTCTAACAGTCTTATGCGCACTCAATGTCTCTTAATAAACTACGCTCGCGAGCCTTCCCCGCGTGGCCAATATGTCTGCCAAACAATGTCTCCCTGCTGAACAGTCAGGCCTGACTAATTCACACACAGTTAGTTCGTTGAGAAGGTTCTTCGCTAGCAATGGTGGTGCACTTTGTAGGTTATTTGTAATCCAATGGTATTAAACTGCGGAAGTTGAGGAAAGTTTGGACAGCCGCACTCCAAAAAATAGTTCCTTTATTTTAAAATCAAGTAACAAAAATACATGCCACAGCAAAAAAGCAGGTGTAAGCTGACGCGTTTCACACTGTAGTTCAGTGCTTATTCATGAATAAGCACTGAACTACAGTGTAAAACGCATTTGTTTACACCTACTTTTTTGCTGTGGCATGTATTTTTGTGACTTGATTTTAAAATAAAGGAACTCTTTTTTGGAGTGCGGCTGTCCAAACTTTCCTCAACTTCTGCATTTTCATATGCATTGTCTGCACCCGCGGCTTTGGATCTAGTGAAAGGCTCATTAGTCACATCTGAGCGGTAATCTTCTCTCTTCAATGGTATTAAACTGTTGGTTACTCAGCAAGTTTCTCTGGGGTGCAGTGTAACACTCCGGTAATGGTGGGCCCTGACCAAAGGATACTGGGCCTAAAAGGTAGTCAAATTATACTGAGCAAGTGCTCTCTCACCCGACTGGACCAGTCTGTACAACCGACTTCAGTAGCTGGTGTCCTGGAACACAATCTCACGATACCCGTAGTCTCCGATCCTCTCGACCATCCGATGGATGAGACGACTCTGGGTTCTCCAGTGACGATCAGCAAGCTCTCTCTCCGGATCCCCTAGGCCCAGGCTCTCCAGGCCTAGTCCAAAACAACAAGCCCCAACGTAGGCTCCACTTGCTAGGAGGGCGGTGTCCGAAGAGACCCGCGTGTTGCTCCTCCCTCCTTAAATAGTCCTTCCTCAGCAGACCTATCGCCGGGCAATGCACTGTGGGTGCTCCGCTGCACACTGGGTATAGTAGTCTTTGTACTCATTTAAAGCGATACCCCGCTACACATACATTCAGTGCTAGAGGTGCCGGAACTACGTTCCCCCGTGTTTCCCCTGAAAAAAGCCCTGCTGCCTACAGAGTCTGTACTGGCCTTTCAAAGGATAGGCGGTCGAACACGGTATGACCTCTCCAAATATCACAGTGAGTTAAAGTAGATAAAAACCCAATTACTAAATTCTCACACTTTATAAGCTTTATTCGTCCTGCACAGTGCACACACATATGAATGCAATTTGAAAAGTTGTTTTTAACTATGCATTTTTCATTAAAAGAAAAACTGGTTATCCTGCCATGAAGGTCCTTGTTCAGGCACTTCTTTTATGAGGTGACAACATGCTCCTGGGTACCACTAGCAAAATCTACATGTGGCCATGCCAATACACATTGCACATAATTTTTTATCCGGGGGGGTGGGGGTTCAGCCCTGGGCACTCAGAGAAGAATAGTTAGGCGGTGCGTATGCCACATTGTGACAAATTGTGGGTATGACAAAATTGCGCTAACAGTGGAAGGGGCTTAAAACTTGAACCTACTCACTGTGTACACAGTAACATATGCTACAGTCCCTGTACCCTGAAAATATGTTTTACCTGATCAAAGCCCCCTGGAAGCTGGTAATCACTGGAATAGACAATGCTACTCCCCTGAACTCTACTTGCTACCAAGTACTGCACTGAGTTGCTGGCCTGCTGCATTCTCAACGCCGGAGGCTGGCCACACAGCACAGGTGCCATTCAGAAATACTTTGCATATGAAAAGCATTCTCTTATTGGAAAAGGTGGATAGGTGAAACAACAATGCAGCATTGTCACTGGTGTTATTGGGCACCGTAATAACCCCCTGCATTGGTGTCAGTGGATGCAAAAATAACCCCCTGCATTGGTGTCAGTGAATGCAATAAAAAAAAAAAAAACAGTATATGGATGCAAAAAATAACCCTTAATATTGGTGCCAGTGGACACAATATTAGCCCCCAGCATTAGTGTCAATGTATGCAATAATAACCCTCAACATTTGTGCAAGTGAACGCATTATTAACCCTCAAAATTGATGTCAATTGACGCAGTAATAACTTCCAGTACAGTATTGGTGTCAGTGGATGCAATAATAACCCCCAACACTAGTGTCAGTACTAACTCCACCTGACCCACATTGGTGGTCAGTGGCATTGAAATCTAACCCCCCATGACCACCAATGCAGGGATGGATGCTCTGGGGGGTTTCGACCCCCCTAACCCCCTTATCTACACCCCTGTGCACAGGCAAAATCTTCTGTTGTCACTATCTGAACGACGGTCATAAACAATGATGTGCTGTTGACTATGGTGTGAGTGCACGTAGAAAGGAGAAACTTGAGGGGATCATCAATGCTGAGATGAAATGAAGAATGAAAAAGAGGAGAAAACAGTATTTATTTTAAAGCCGTTTAAATGTGCTTATATTTGCTTTCCCTGGTTCCTCTTTCCTTACCTTCTCAACATGTTTACAAAGTGTTTAACCACCTTGTGCTACAGCTGAATGACGGCTACAGCACGGGCCTTAATTGCTGGGAGGCCGTCAATAGACCTTTTCCCGAGCATGCGCTGTCTGCGCGTCCCTGCGGGGGGCACATGGCGCGCTCTGTGATCACCAAGTCTATGAGACTCGGCTAATCATAGATCGGAGTAAGGGGCTGATCCCGACCCCTTACCACATGATCAGCTGTCAGCCAATGACAGCTGATCACATGATTTAAACAGAAGATTGATAATCTTTTTTTTTCCCTCACGCTGTCAGCATGAGGGGGAAAAAAAAACATCACCGGCTTCTGTCAGAGGGACATCGGTCCCTCACACAGAGAGCCGCTGCTGCCCTATCTGTGCCCACCAGTGCCCCCTGCCAGTGCCCACCAGTGCCACCTATCAGTACCCACCAGTGCCACCTACCAGTGCCCACCGTGCCACCTACCTTTGCCCACCTGTGCCACCTATGAATGCCCACCAGTGCTGCCAATCAATGCCCATCAATGCCTCATCATCAGTGCCACCGATCAGTGCTGCCTATCAGTGTCACCTACCAGTGCCTACCAGTGCCCATCAGTGCCACCCATCAGTGTAGTCTAATAGTGCCACCTATCAGTGCCCTTCAGTGCCACCTATCAGTGCCTCCCATCAGTGCCACCCGTCAGTGCCCATCAGTGCTGCCTCATTAGTACCCATCAGTGCTACATATCAGTGCCCATCGGTGCCACCTTATCAATGCCCATCAGTGCAGCCTATCAGTGCCCATCAGTGGAGCCTAATAGTAACCCGTCAGTGCAGTCTCATCAGTGCACATCAGTGAAAGAGAAAAATTATCTGTTTTCAAATTTTTATAGCAAAAAAAACAAAAAACAACAGTGATTAACCACTTGCCGTCCGCCGCACGCCAATGTACGTCGGCAGAATGGCGCGGGCAGGCAGATTGGCGTACAGGTACGTCCCTTTATATTTGCCACCCTGCGGGCCCGCGCCCAACGCGTGCCTCGCAAGTGCGGCCGCGGGTCCCGGAAACTCAATGTTCCCGGGAGTCCCGCGATTGCGGTCAGCAAGAGCAGAACAGGGGAATGCCTTTGTAAACAAGGCATTCCCCTATTCTGCCTAGTGACACTGTCACTGATGACCGTTCCCCGTGATCGGGAACGGTCATCAGTGACATGTCACGTGTAGCCATGCCCCCTCACAGTAACAATCACTCCCTAGGAAACACTTAACCCCTGCAGCGCCACCTAGTGGTTAACCCCTTCACTGCCAGTGTAATTTTTGCAGTATTCAGTGCATTTTGATAGCACTGATCGCTGTAAAAAATGACAATGGTCCCAAAATGGTGTCAAAAGTGTCCGATGTGGCCGCCATAATGTCTCAGTCATGATAAAAATCCCTGATTGCTGCCATAACTAGTAAAAAAAAAAATATTAATAAAAATGACATAAAACAGTCCCTATATGTAGAAGCTATAACTTTTGCGCATACCAATCAATAAACGCTTATTGCGATTTTTTTACCAAAAATATGTAGAAGAATACGTATTGGCCTAAACTGTGGGAAAAAATTTTTTTTATATATTTTTTGGGGATATTTATTATAGCAAAAAGTAAAAAATATAGAATTTTTTTCAAAATTTTCGCTCTATTTTTGTTTATAGCGCAAAAAATAAAAACCGCAGAGGTAATCAAATACCACCAAAAGACAGCTCTATTTGTGGGAAAAAAAGGACGCCAATTTTGTTTGGGAGCCACGTCGCACGACCGCGCAATTGTCAGTTAAAGCGACGCAGTGCCGAATCGCAAAAAGGGTCCTTTAGCTACAAAATGGTCTGGGGCTTAAGTGGTTAAAGCGGAGATTCACACAAAAAGTGAACCTCCGCTTTTTGGAACCCTCCCCCCCTCCGGTGTCACATTTGGCACCCTCCAGGGGGGGAGGGGGGTGCAGATACCTGTCTAATACAGGTATTTGCACCACTTCCGGGTTCTGACTCCCGCGGGAGTCCCGCCCCTTTGCATCACCCCCCGCTGTCTTCTGGGAAACACACTGTTCCCAGGAGAGAGCGGAGACCAGTGACAACATGCGCAGTAGGGAACCAGGCAGTGAAGCCGCAAGGCTTCACTTCCTGATTCCCTCACCGAGGATGGCGGCGGAAGCATCCGAGGACCGAGCGATTGCTCAGCCTCGTCTGCTGACATCGCGGGCGCGCTGGGCAGGTAAGTGTCCATTTTTTTAAAGTCAGCAGCTGCAGTATTTGTAGCTGCTGGCTTTTAAAAAAAAAAATCGGGTGGACCTCCGCTTTAAATACCACCAAAACAAAGTTCTATTTGTGTGAAAAAAATTATAAGGTCTGATCCGTTCAAGCAACCATTGCCAGTGTCTGCATTACATGGTGCAGGAATATCTAGGGGCAAGAACAGACGTGGAGACCTTTCCAACAGAGCATCCACTGGGTTACTGGGTCTTAAGAATGGACCATTGGCCAGAACTTGCTCAATATGCAATTGAGCTACTGGCCTGTCCTAAATCCAGCTTTCTTTCAGTGCTGGAGGGTTTGTAACAGATCATAGAGTGCACATGTCCACAGACTCTGTTTATAGGCTCACATTCATAAAAAGAAATCAGTCTTGGATCAGCAGCTATCAAGCACCTAATGCTGATGTAACTGATTGAATTTTCTATGGATGTGGGATCCCTTGAAGACTGCCTATGCTGAGTGACTATCCTATTCCTCCTCAATCTTGATGATGCTAGCTTCCAACAATATTTTTGGTTTAGGGCACCACCACCAATGCCTAAGGCCCAATTTTTCTGCCCCTGTTCAACAGGGGCATGTAATTACAATTCTTGATCTAATATTTCACAGTAGGGCCCATTCATGCGCCCACCAAGAGTAACTGTGAGGGCTTACAGTGTTATGGCACCACCACCAAAGGCCCAATTTTTCTGCCCCTGTTTAACAGGGGCCTGTAATTACAATTCTTGATTTAATATTTCACAGCGGGGCCCGCTCCTGCGCCCACCAAGTGTAACTGTGAGGGCTTACAGTGTTGTGGTACCACCACCACCACCAAAGGTCCAATTTTTCTGCCCCTGTTTAACAGGAGCATGTAATTACAATTTTTGATATAATATTTCACAGCAGGGCCCATTCCTGCGCTCACCAAGATGAACTGTGATACAAAGAAAAAGAGCTGCTGCTCCAGGTGTATGATGATAACCTGAGGTGGAATGTCTCGTAGAGTGCCAGCCCCGGCCCGCCTCCGTGGGAAACTTGTAAGAAAAGAAATGGCTGCACATCCAGGAATTCCGATATCACTTTGAACAATAAAATGCAAACACCAAAGACACCAACACGAGGTCACGTGACCTCGTGTTGGTGTCTTTGGTGTTATCACTTTGAACAAGAAAAGGCAATCGGAATTCCTGGATGTGCAGACATTTCTTTTCTTACAAGATTAACTGTGAGGGCTTTCAGTGTTCTGGTACCACCAACACCTAAGGCCCATTTTTCTGCAGAGTATATAGGGCAGGCCGTATAGTATATATACTGCTGTTCAGAGTATATAGTGCCTGGGAGCCTGGGGGGCCCCCAAGTCATTTAAAAAAAAAATTGGAGCGGGGTTCCCCTTAATATCCATATAAGACCCAAAGGGTCTGGTAATGGACTGGGGGGGGCATTTCTCAATGATTTTCATCTATATTGCCGGGGCCCAACAATACATTACAGCCGCAAGCAGTTTTAAATTACTTTTTTTCCTTTTTTTCCTTTTTTTTTCACTGCCCGTTTCCCTTAGTTGGAATGGCGGCGCCTGCATCCAAGCCAGTGCATAAATTGGCTTTTGGGGACCGACATTGCGGGCTCCTTGGACAGGTAAGTGTCAGTACTTGTAAAAAAAATGTTGCGGCTGGGACTTTGCTTTAAATCTCAGTCACTACATGCTGCTTGACATTAAAATTTGTCATCTGGTAGTTGTTTGTCTTTGATAGCAAGAATACATATTAAAAGTACAGCTGAAACCTAATAGCCTATCTTTCTCCCCCACTATTGCCGCAACAGTGGAAGCCTTCAATTACTTCATTTTAAATGCGTCCAAAGGGGAAACGCCTCGTAAAATTCCAGCACCTATGTCCATTCTCTCTCTACTTATTCCCAACTTCTCCATACATTCATGGGAAAATATGGGTATAAGGCAGATCTCAGATCTATACTCAGGCAACCTTTTGAAACCATTTACATCTCTACATCTCTACAGTTGAAGAATACCATATGCCTTGCTCACTAGCTCCACGTAAGTTTTATAGGACTGGATATTTCCTGTCCCAGTTACTGTATTACAACCTTGAGGTTCCTTACTGTACTTATTGGTCTTTTTTAGACATACTGAAGCATTCGCCCCTGATGAGTGTTTTTTATCATGAAACACGTCGGGCCTATCCAGGATGCAGTCATGACTTCAAACCATTATGTTTTTTACCTATCCTCATGGTTCTTTATTATACTGTCTTTTATCTACTTCGTGGAGCTTTTCACACTGGCTATCATTATGTGCTTTGACACCAATGTAACATACATGTGTATATAACCATGTATTCATGTTATGTATATATATTGACTGTGCATGTATGCATTATTTTTCTAATATACTTTTTATCAATAAATACTTTTATACTCAAATTGTATATTTCATGTTCCACCATATGCCTCATCTAAAGTCCCGAACTGTCCCCCATGTAACCAATTTAGGGATGGAGACACGTTCTTTGTGCCTTGTATAAAGTCCCGCCCACTTCGCCTTATTTCTCTACAAGAAGTATTTATATTCCTGCCACAGACTACTTCATATACATGCAGATAACTCACTGCATAATGCACAACCCCCTTCATCTCTATTACACAAAAAAGCATAGAAATAACTATCCTCAGATAATCCCTGCCTCAAGGGTATCACACTCTTCCACAATCTCCTACAAGATAAAACCACCTTTGTCAAACATTCCACCATTGATAAAATGGGAAAAAGACATAGGTCATTCTTTCAGCCCCTCTCAATGGATAACCGCAATATCTTCTAGTTACCAAGCGACCTGCTCCTCCAGCTTATGGGAACTTACCCTCAAATTCAATCTCCGTTGGTACATCACCCCACCCCAGCTTCACACATTCACCCCATTAGCCTCACCTTTCTGCTGGAGGAACTGTGGTGAACTAGGCAGCTTAATCCATCTACTTTTAAGTTGCAATAAGCTTTCAAACTTTTGGTCAGAAATATTTGCACTTATCAGTACCATTACTAAAATCCATGTAGCCTCATCCCCAGAACTTGCCTTGTTAAGTATAGGTATTGACAATTTCCCTCCCCAATTATGTTACGTGACCATTCACATACTACTGGCTGCTAGATTGACCATTACTCGCCACTGGAAGTCCACTGACCCAATACTACTAACTGAGGTATAAGCCATGGTGTACAATCACGGTTCTTTGTTTTCAGCCTCTAAAGGCCGCCTTATCCCCCAGTAGCAAAAACTGGTCACAATGACTCGAATGGTATCAGTACAACTTTTGATGTATTTCACACATAGATTAGAGAGATGATCCCCTTTGTCCTTTATTACTAATGCAAGTGTGTTATATGTTATGTTTTTATTTGTATTACAATGTTCTTTCACTATAATAAGCTCTCGTGGCAACCATTTCCATCTTGTATGTTTCTTCTATTTAAAACTCAATAAAAATCTATTGAAAGTTAAAAGTAAAGCTGATGCAGTGTTTTCTTCCAGATCCTGGCTGTGGATTATATTTATAGCTCACAGTAGGATTGTTGTAGAATACTAAAAATATTTTTTTTTTCTTAAAACAACTTATTACGTTTTTGTTAAAACTTATTTTTTCATCAAGCACATAATATAAACCTTTAATGTTCGATTACCATCTCATTTTTCATCATCACTATGGTTGGCAGACTCATTGGTCAATAGTTAGGAAGATAGGGCCTGGTTCTAGATCCAGAAATCTAGATCGGCAATAGATTGGCTCCCAGGTTGTCTAGAACAGCAGAATGTTGTGAATTCAAAAGAGTGACACATGCACTCAGCGGGATGCACTTTTTTGCCATAAAAGTGAAATATCCTTTACAGTGTTGCCTCACTTACCTGTTCCTTCTATTAAACCCAAAGTAAGGTTTAAATTGTTCTCTTAAAGCAAACCATGAAGAGGAAAATACAAAGCTAGTCTTCCATTGGCAACACATAGCATACACTTTAATTTGCCCACATGTCCAGCTCATAATCCAGTTCAACGCCCATTGTATTGTAATTCCTTGGCACTCAAATATGCACATATTTTTCCAGCTTGCTGGATTGAGAGTCTGGCCCCAATACCTCCCATCTTACTTTTTATCCTTACTATGGTTGGCAGACTCATTGGTCAATAGTTAGGAAAATAGGGCCTTGCTCTAGATCCAGAAATCTGGATCTGTAGGCATATCAGGGTGCCAGGAGATTCAAAGAACTAGTGCTAATTCATTAGGTAACAGGCCCAATGTCCAAGCACCAAAGGCCGGGTGATTGCTACTTACTTTCAATAGTGGACTAGGTAGTTTTTTTATTACTTTAGGTGCACTTTAAATAATTTTGAATCCTTCCCCACCATCAGCACAGGTTCCCACTTGCTCACGGTCTCCCTGTAATAGCATGACCCATTCATTCTATTTTTACTTATTTTACTGGGTGGACTGGGATCCCATCTATGAAATATGTTAATTAGTAGCCATAAAAACTGGCACCTAATGCTATGTATACAAGTAAAGTATTAAGGTGTAAGTAAAGCAAAAAATAACTAATAGTAAAAACCCCTGCTTTTTTTTATAACCGGTGATCGATTAAGGGGATTTCCCTTCACTTCCTGTTGTGTAGACACAACAGGAAGTGAGAAAAAATCTTTCCAATGTGAGGAAATTCACCTCTTAGACAAGTGTCACTGGAACAAGTATCCTCATTAGAATATTTACTCACTATTCCTGTTCTGGTGGCAGCAAAATATTTTAGTTTCTTACTAAATTTCGGTCCCTGTGATAGTGGTCACCAGGACAGATTGAGAGAGTGTTTCTCTTTAACCGCTCACACGGATATACGTCGGCAGAATGGCACGGCTGCGCAAAGTGACATATACAGTCAGGTTCATAAATATTGGGACATCGATACAATTCTAAACTTTTTGGCTCTATACACCACGAACAAGATGTGCGTCAACTGCAGACTTTCAGCTTTAATTTTAGGGTATGTACATCCAAATCAGGTGAACGGTGTAGGAATTACAACAGTTTGTATATGTGCCTCCCACTTTTTAAGGGACCAAAAGTAATGGGACAGATTAACAATCATCAATCAAACTTTCACTTTTTAATACTTGGTTGCAAATCCTTTGCAGTCAATTACAGCCTGAAGTGTGGAACGCATAGACATCACCAGATTCTGGGTTTCATCCCTGGTGATGCTCTGCCAGGTCTCTACTGCAACTGTCTTCAGTTCCTGCTTGTTCTTGGGGCATTTTCCCTTCAGTTTTGTCTTCAGCAAGTGAAATGCATGCTCAATCGGATTCAGGTCAGGTGATTGACTTGGAAACAAAAAGTGTAGCGCTAATCAAAAAAATGAACAAGAATGCATGACGCACTCAAATGAGTATCTAAAAAAGGTGCAATATAAAAAAAGACACTCAAATATTAAGTAAAAACAGTAAGAAGTCCTCATATATACAAAATGTCTATATGTGAAATACAAGTGAAAACTTGTGCGACTGAGTGTCCTAAAGTAATTCAAAAATGAAGGCAATGGTGAAATTCAAAAGTGGGTGAAGACTTTGAAGGGAAAGGTGACGGTGAGAAGATGAAGAGAACCACCACCAATAGGTAAGGAGCTTACCAGATAGTTTGAACCCAGAGGAACATATGTTCAGTGGGTCAAACGGGCTTGGTGTGGTGGAACCACGATGGAACCTGGACAATCTGTATGCTGCAAATTGCTGTGCTGGAAATGGCCAAACATCAACATAGAGAGAGAAACCGCAGAAGAAAGATGACCTCTTAGCAGATAACCTCATATGCAGTAGTAGTCCGGGAAAATCCCAATCAATATGAGCAGGTAAGTATCATGTAATAGAGAAAAGAAACAGCCACATAGCGTAACTCTGTATATAAATCAAAATTTAATGTAGTGGAAACACTTACATTTAAGTTGATATAAAAGAGCTTTGCAAAGAATGTGGCAACAATGGAGTCCTACCGACGCGTTTCGTCTCCTAGGACATAAACTGTTGTAATTCCTACACCGTTCACCTGATTTGGATGTAAATACCCTCAAATTAAAGCTGAAAGTCTGCAGTTAAAGCACATCTTGTCCGTTTCATTTCAAATCCAATGTGGTGGTGTAAAGAGCCAAAAAGATTAGAATTGTGTCGATGTCCCAATATTTATGGACCTGACTTACGTCACTTTGAATTTCACGGCGTGCAGGCGAGCACGCGCGCCGCTGCCGCGAGCTCTGTGACCGTGCCCGCAGGACCTGTGGACTCGATGTCTGCCGGTGTCCCGCGATCGTGACATGGAGCTGCAGAACGGGGGGATGCCATTGTAAGCAAGGCATCTCCCTGTTCTGCCTAGTGACAGGACACTGATCGTCTGCTCCCTGTGATCGGGAGCAGCGATCAGAGTCATGTCACAGTAAGCCCAGCCCCCATACAGTTAGAATCACTCCCTAGGACACACTTAATCCCTTCCCTGCCCCCTAGTGGTTAACCCCTTCCCTACCAGTGTCAATTACACAGTAATCAGTGCATTTTTATAGCACTGATCGCTTTATAAATGACAATGGTCCCAAAATAGCGTCAAAAGTGTCCAATGTGTCCGCCATAATGTCGCAGTCACGATAAAAATTGCTGATCGCCATAAAACTATCCCCTATTTTGTAGACGCTATAACTTTTGCGCAAACCAATCAATAAACGCTTATTGCAATTTTTTTTAACAAAAATATGTAGAAGAATACATATCGGCCTAAACTGAGTAAAAAAGTAGTTTTTTTAATATATTTTTTGGGGATATTTATTATAGCAAAAAGTAAAAAAATACAGATTTTTTTTCAAAATTGTCGCTCTATTTTTGTTTATAGCGTAAAAAAAAAAAACCGCAGAGGTGATCAAATACCACCAAAAGAAAGCTCTATTTGTGGGAAAAAAGGACATAAATTTTGTTTGGGAGCCACGTCGCACGACAATTGTCAGTTAAAGCGACGCAGTGCGGAATCGCAAAAAGTGATTTGCCAGCCAAATCCTCCGGGGCTGAAGTGGTTAATGAGGACACAGATAGAGGTAAAAACCTGGCAGGGGTTCTAACCACTTACTACTCCACCCAAAACCAAATTAAAAGTTTTGGATCAAAATACACTTTAAGTAAAATATTACCCAAACAAACCACATTTGGTACAGTGCCTTGCAAAAGTATTCACCCCCCCTTTTGACCTATTTTGCTACATTACAGCCATTAGTTCGATGTTTTTTTAATCTGAATTATATGTGATGGATCAGAACACAATAGTCTAAGTTGGTGAAGTAAAATTAGAAAAATATATACATAAAACTATTTTTTAGAAACAAAAAAATTATAATTGGCATGTGCGTATGAATTCACCACCTTTGTTATGAAGCCCATAAAAAGCTCTGGTGCAACTAATTACCTTCAGAAGTCACATAATTAGTGAAATGATGTCCACCCGTGTGCAATCTAAGTGTCATATGATCTGTCATTACATATACAAACATTTTTGAAAAGCCCCAGAGGCTGCAACACCTAAGCAAGAGGCACCACTAACCAAACACTGCCATGAAGACCAATGAACTCTCCAGACAAGTAAGGGACAATGTTGTTGAGAAGTCAGGGTTAGGTTATAAAAAAAATATCCAAATCTTTCATGATCCCTAGAAGCACCATCAAATCTATCATACCCAAATGGAAAGAACATGGCACAACAGCCGCACACCAAAACTCACGGACCGGGCAAGGAGGGCATTAATCAGAGAGGCAGCACAGAGACCTAAGGTAACCCTGGAGGAGCTGCAGAGTTCCACAGTAGAGACTGGAGTATCTGTACATAGGATGACAATAAGCCGTACGCTCCAGTTGGGCTTTATGGCAGAGTGGCCAGAAGAAAGCCATTACTTTCAGCAAAAAACAAAATGGCACGTTTTGAGTTTGTGAAAAGGCATGTGGGAGACTCCCAAAATGTATGGAGGAAGGTGCTCTGGTCTGAAGAGACTAAAATTTTACTTTTTGGCCATCAAAGAAAACGCTATGTCTGACGCAAACCCAACACATCACATCACCCAAAGAACACCATCCCCTTTGACTTTAGGGGAGTGAATAGTTATGCATTGACTTTTTCTGTTATTTTGTCCTATTTGTTATTTGCTTCACATTAAAAAAAAAAACCTTCAAAGTTGTGGGCATGTTTTGTAAATTAAATGATGCAAATCCTCAAACAATCTATGTTAATTCCAGGTTGTGGGACAACACAACACACGAAAAATGCGAATGGGGGTTGAATACTTTTGCAAGGCACTGTAGGTAGCATTGACTGTTTACAGGCTCTTTGTATCACCCTGCAGTTTACCATGCTTTGTGCACTTGCACTTTCCCAACAAAAAAACCTTTTGAGAAACTGCATTTGTGAGAAATGGCCCCAGAGCTGGGAGTTAGCATTCCCCCCTTGCACACGTATAAGAGTTCATAAAGTAGACACATATTTGGACTCTGTATATGTTTTCAATGGTATGGTATGAGTGAATTGCAAAACTCCTATGTCAAATGTAGAAGTCCTTTACAGGGATAGAGCAGTAACATTTTGTAGTTCATAAGAACAATAAATTATCTGACTAATCCAAAATCAATTGGGTGACTTTACAAGTAAAATTTGTAATAGTAGCTCTGTGGCCTGGGAACCACTTGGGGTGGGGGGCACTTTCCATTTTATACACGGAGGGGTATATAACATCAGGGGATTTGCAATTTCCCTGGTAATCCTCTTTAATTAATAGCTACCCAGAGGCACACATACTGTATGCTAAGTTACCTTTAATGTATTCAGATCTGAGGTAACACATCTTTCAAAAAAGAAGCTATATAAAAACTGTATATCCACCATAACCTTATCAATGGCGCTCTGATCACTTCATTGTCTAAAAATCACAGATTAGACTCTGTGACCATTTATTTGATATTCTGCATTATCAGGTGACATATATAATTCTCTCACAATGATGCACAGTTATAAAAGGGCAGGAAAGATTTATTGGTCATTATGTTCGAAGTGAAATTTAAGCCTACGGTCATAACTGCTGTTTTCCACTGTAAATCCAATTTCATATGTAAAGAAAATTTAAATGATTTAAAGCTGATCTGAGTTTTACTGGTAAGAGTTTATTAACCCATAACTGTATTTAAAATCATCTGTGCTCCATATTATGTGTTTAAATCATTGCGTGGCAAGTAATTTCAGTTACATGTCATATAATTTTTTTTTTAAAACACAACAGTCTATTAATTTGTAGTATTGAATTTAAAAAAATATGGTTCACAAAAATCCATATAGATGCTGGTGGCAAACACCCACAAATTCTTCGAACTCTAAGTGAGTCCATAAAAGCCCAGATCAGTTTACTAGTAAACTATAAACAGAGAAATATAGACTACTTTGGCAAAGACCAAATAGGTACGTTTATGGGAAAGAGAGGTATATTAAAACACTATTGTTCTTTCTAAAAGTGAAATAAAAGGACTCTATGAAATAAGAAAAAAGGGACACTACAAGTGTATGAAATACACAAATTGAGCAAATTGGGTAAAAAGACTATTTTCCGTTAAAATCTGTTTTGTTTCTTATTGTTGTTGAGGATACTTTTTTAAATTTATCAATTTATTTTATTTTATATGTAGTGAGGGGTTAGAGTCCTTGTTGGGTTTCCCTTGCATTGTCCTGATGGCCATTGTCACTATGCTAACAGTGAGGGAAAAGTAAAAATTTTGACTTGTAATCAGAACAGAAAGAGAGGTGAAATCTATCAATGTGGACACTAGTTTCAGTGACAACTGTCTAAGAGTTTTTTTCTAAGATTAAGTCACAGTCACGCAATGAAACATATCCGGAGGTGGAGCTTTGTGACATCAGGACACCTGGAAGCGTGATTCTAACCGTTTTGAACATCGCCTTATCGAGGTTCACTCTTAAAAGAGCCATGATTGTCTGCAAGCTGTGACTCTATGCAAATTATCTGGTGCACTGGATAGTACAAGTGCACTCTATTTGTAAGTATTTTTTATGTTTTAATAAATTAGAAAGTTATTTTTGATACTGCACCATGAGAGTTTTTTTCTATTTTTTATTATATTGGCGAGGTAAGCTTTCACCACTCGGACTACATCACCCAGTGTGCTAGGACATGCGTGCTTAGACCTCACCTTGTGTAGGTCTAAATCTGAGGTAAGGGGCCACTTTGAGAGATGGACCGTGGAGGAGCAAGACTTCACGCACAGTTGATTTTGGATTATATTGTGTATTGAAGCACAAGGACACGCATTAAGAGACTTTATTTTATTATGATTAGTCACCTATACAAGAAGAAATCATTTGTATAGGTATTTGTATTTAATTATCATTTCACACTAATGCAGACTAATTATAGTAGTCATATATTAATATATATGTGGTTGTGCTGCACTTTGTTTTTGAATTCGTTTTTGTTTGTCTAAGAGGGCATTTCTCTCACTTTAGAGAGAATTTATTTTGCTTTATGTTGTGTCCACAGGACAGGAAGTAAAGAAAAATCTCCCCTGCGGATATGGCAAAAATAAACCAGACAGGGATTTTAACCATCCCATACTCTATTCAAAGCGTGAACACTTCATCCTTCAACCTTTGCTACATTCTGGGTCAAAGCATGCTAGAGAAGCAGTTTGAATTTGCTAGATCAATGAAAAATTTAACTGTAGGCACATCAAATGTATAGATAGATCCGTGTTAACCTCCTCCGTAAATGTTAGTGCGTGGCTTCTCTTTGGATAAGAAACTTGAGAATTAGAGGCTTTTTGTGTAACATGATAGGTAAATTGGACCAATTGCAAAGATAAAGTAAAATAAAAACACAAGTGATGAAGAATATCCATATTATTCCCATGTATGTACACTTTTGCCTCAATGCTTAAGTAAAATTTATAGTTTTGTTAACCAATTCTTACATGTCCAGTTTTATGCAGCGGTTATGGAGTACTTTTCCACATCTACAAATGGGATTAGCAGTTTGCAAGAACAAAAGACATCCAAAGAAGAATTATACTTTAAAGCTTCTAGTTTTAGTGATTGCTTATCAAAGTCTTACACCAATCAAAATACAGAAGGAAAAATCTACACCAAATGAATTTATAAAATTCTTAAGAGGCGAAACTAGGAAGATTCAGTTGTTTGATGTTTCTTTGGATTTATTTTAAAACAGAAAATCTTTTGATAAATGACTATTTCATATCCCGATTGTCTACTGTTTGTTCTGTTCTTTAGGTAACTAAAAAAAAATATTGCTTGAGCTGATGGCACTTATTAGATATAAGCCAAGTGATTTTCATAAAGGAATATGACCCAGATGATGCCTGTTTACGTTTGGCAGATCATGTTAGAAAGTTTGATCCATTGTTTGTTATAAATTTAATTGTTGTCATCTCTTAGAAGATCCCCCCCCCCACCTCATGTTGATTTGCAAATGCCACCCCCTTGCTTTCCCTCCATTTTCTACAGCTAATCAGGAGAATTGACTTATCATCTGTGACAATGCTCCTAAAGTTGAAGGTGGTCAAAGACCCTAGTAGTCCTGGTTTCTTTTGCTGCAAACTGTCACCTGTTTGTGGGCCTTAGGATCACACAACCAAGGAAATAGCAGGAACAGGCAGTGAGCAGAAGAGTAGTCAGGTCAAGGCAGGGATCAAGGCAGGTGGCAAGCAAGTTAGTGTAGTCAGTACCAGGCAAGGGTCTTGGCAGGCAGCAAAAGAGAGAGTGCAGTCAGGTTCAGGCAGGGGTCAAAGTCTGGTGGCATTCAAGAGAGTAGTCAGATTAATCAAATTTGGCAATAATCAGGAAATCTCATAGGTGAGTGAGGTAGCTGACGATCAGGCACAGCACTAGCCACCTCAAAGCCTAAAGCTTGAATATCCCTTTGGTCATAGGAAAAGCCCAGCATTGTTTCAAGGAATTCTGAAGCCTTGGCAGTGATTATGCAAATACCACTGGAAGTCCTAGAAGGGATTCTACAAATACCATTGGAAGTCCAATAGTATTGGACAGTGCGCTCCCAGCACAGAGACCAGGGTCGCCCTGGGTCCAGTACTAATGATTGGGACCTGGAACTGCAAGGATCTGGAACTGCTAGTTCCACTAACACATGTCACAGTTGCAAAATTGTGCTTAGGCATTAATATGTGTTTACCTTAGACGCAAATGGGTTAACCAACAATCTAAAGCCGACCTGCAGCTAAGAGTTTTAAAGCAGTTACAGCAACAGTTTTTTCCCTATTGGAATAAAAGTTTTATATAAGTGGATAAAAGCTGATTTTGTAAGCACCACTGTCAGTGTTAAAAGTGGTTGTAAACCCTTACATATACTTAGATATACTTAGTGAAGTGACTAGCCTCAGGTGATACACATAGATTAAAAAAATCCTCCTACTTAAGTTGTACATGTTTATCTTAAATCTTCTCTTTTCTAAAGCCGGTCAAAGTGCAGAATTTATACAGCTTTTCTGAGCTTTCACAAAGCAGGGGGTGGGAAGCTGAAGTTACACTCAGTAAGGAAAGATGAGAGCTGATTAGAGGGAAGGGACATACCCCACTTCAAAACAGCACACAGGAACAGAGCTGGATTTGAGGGAAGGGACACACCCACCTTCTCACAGCACACAGGAACAGAGCTGAGGCTGTCAATCACAGGCTGTTATTCACAAGCTCCACCCCTTGCTACCTTTTTTCTCTTGGTGTCAAGAAATCCTGTTAGAAGTGACTCATGCAGATAGAGAAATGAGACAGCAGACAGAAATAAATAAACACTCAGGGGGTTATTTACGAAAGGCAAATCCACTTTGCACTACAAGGGCAAACTACAAGTGCAGAGTGCATTTGAAATTGCACTGAAAGTGCACTTGGAAGTGCAGTCACTGTAAATCTGAGGGGGACATGCAAGGAAAATAAAAAACAGCATTTTAGCTTGCACATGATTGGATAATAAAATCAGCAGAGCTTCCCCTAATTTCAGATCTACCCCTCAGATTTACAGCGACTGCACTTCCATGTGCACTTTCAGTGCAATTTCAAGTGCACTTTGCACTTGTAGTTTGCACTTGTAGTGCAAAGTGGATTTGCCTTTCGTAAATAACCCCCTTAGTGTAGTTTTATCCGTTTGTGAATGTCAAATGATCCCAAAATTTAATGTTAAACGCAAATAAAATTTAACTTTTACTTGTTTTATTGTACTTTTGAATGAACTTTGTCAAGTCATTTAATGTACTGAGAATTTTTGTACCAATGTTCAATCTACTAGCGTATGGCTGGGTTAGTTAGTTACAAGGTTAGAAACAGAATTAAGGTCCACTTTATTAATAAAAATACATTTGACAATAAACGTGTAATGACACATTCCTCCGCTGAACATTCGTCACAAGAAAACTATTTTAAACCTCATAAGAACACAAGGTTTAAAAATAAATTGAGGTTGAATTGTGTGAATCAGGGGAAAGAATACTTTTTTCTTAAATGTTTGCTCATCTCTACTCAGAAAATAAAGTAAAATGTTTACTAGTTCTCCTATTTTAGTGGATTGATTGAGAGTGCGAAATTGAAACATACTGTAAGATTGGGGGTTGTTAGCTCTTGTGGTTGATGCGTATTTCCAGTGATGCAAGCCAGTCAGCAACTCTGTTTAAGGGCATGGTAGCCCATTTTTATTTAAAAGCACGAAAGTTCATAAACACATCTGTAGTATACACAGGGGGGTTCCACCATTCCTGTATCTTTCATACTAACAGTAGCCTCGTAGCTTTACCTTCTAGCGATCCAGGCCTTTAGCCTAGGCCTGACGGTCTGTTCCTCAGACCCAAACAGTGTCCAAGAGTTTCAGCTTTCTCCTAGCTTCTCCTGGTCAGCACCTTTGTTGCTGTATCACTAATGGTGTCTGCCTCCTGCAGACATGCACTGCTTCTGACTCCACTTCAGAGGATGAGAGCCCACTCGACTCTCATGCACACAGACTTCCTCTCTCTTGGGTGGAGCCCTGTTCCATAATCACCTCTGACTCCACTTCAGAGGATGAGAGCCCACTCGACTCTTATGCACACAGACTTCCTCTCTGTTGGGTGGAGCCCTGATCCATAATCACCTCTGAACTAAATAGCCCAAGACACAGCTGTTCTATCAGCGTGTCTTTCTTTACCAAATCTGGCATAAACCAACCCTCTTGAAGGTCGCACAAAGTCGCACCCTCACATACCCTCCCCCCTTGTTTCGAACCGGAGGGAGGAACACATGATCCCGTCACCATAAACGGGACACCTCTGTGCCAGCCATTGGCTGCGTAGGCCCATTTCTTTTTCAGGGTATGTGTCCACCAGCACTTCACCTTGGCGCCTCTGTGCCAACTATCCGTAGCAGTAGTCTTAATCTGCCCAACCTTTTCTCTAAAGGGGCACTCCACCCACATCTCCTTCCGGGTGTACTTCCACCAGCCCTTCTTCCTGAACCATGGGCTCCCACTAATCTCTCTATCCTTTCTACCTTTTGGCCTCAGGACCCTTCTTATTCCTCCCACAGACCTACTCTCCCGAGACTGTTGGGGACCCACTTTCATGACATCTGTCAGGGACTGGCCACTCTCACTACCTGACGCAACATTAACCATCAACATTTGTTTCTCAGGTTCACCAACCCCTGTGTGGTCACTCTTGGCCACCAAACTATCTGTGATTAATACCATATCCTCAATAGCAATGTTCCACAAGGGGTTATTCAACACAATATGGTCATTCGGACCTCTTGTCCTGTTTGCTAGGACAGTGTCTATGGAGGGACCATCTACAGGCAAGCAGTTACTCCCTATGGGACAGTCCCGTAGTTTCACATCGCCCCCTGTTGTCCAACACTCCAATAACAATTTCCTACCAACGCACATGTTTCACCACATTTTCCCACACCAATCTCTTTAACCATTTCTGTGTCCACTGGTACCTCAACCAATAGCTCGGAGTTGTCGGACAGTGCTCCACAGTGCTTCTCATACATATTTCCGTTACAGTTACCATCACTGTTATTTCCTGTCAAAGTGTCTCCGGGTACCTCAAACTGCACCTCTCTGCGCATGATGGACTGAATTCCCACTAACGCCACGTCCGTTCCAGGCCCTTCCTTTACATGAGGTGTAGCGGGTGAGACAGTACGCGCGCCCTGTACCAACCACTGCTCAGCCGCACCTCGGACCGCACCAGCAGGAATACACCCCATCACACCCGCATACGGAGAGACTTCCACTATGTCTAATATTTCTAATTTCTCAAACAATTCCCCTGAGCGCCTTCCGCATATAACCGCCGCTGGAAGCACTCTCACGGAGAACTGCAAGACAACTTTCCACAAAAACAACCAACAGTGTAGCAACCAATTATCATCAACATTGCTTAACAACGCATGTATCACCTGCATCCACCGATTGGTATTATGCAGTACCATGTCGCCCTTCTGCTGTGGATACACGCAGGTGTATATTGGAAAGATTCTCACCAATTCCCACAACATCTCAAAAATTTCTAGACATGCCGTATCTAAACACAGAACTCTAGGAACTTTACCTTTACCAACGATGTGGAGGGACTCATTTGCTAAGGCGTGAGAGGCCGGGACACTTAAAAAGACCTCTACCTCAGAGGCAACTAACAAAATTTCCGGCTCCCGCTGAGCACTGCCAATCGCATGTGTCACACTCATCCTCTCACCTTCAGCAACACTGAGCCCTTCCAAATCGCTATCCACTACCTCATCAATCTGACATTCAACATTACTCATCTCTTTTGCTGTGGACAAAACCTCTGCTATGTATGCGCCCTTTTCAGATCCTGCCAACTGGAGAGGGTTAATTTCTGCAAAAGCCAATGCACCCGTGTCTACCGGCCCTGCAGCCTCTTTATTTAGCACAGCAGAAATTGTGTCCACTCCACTGTTACCCACTAAGCCTTCCTTGTTTAAATGCACTTGTGGCAAAACATTTTCAAACACAACAGGCTGCAATAACATAACTTCACCACTTTGCTCGGGTGGCGCTTCACTAAACCCATGAGGACTGTCAGCAGCGACAGACCGTAACAACTCATTATCAGTACAAGAAATTTTAAACATTTGAGTTTTACCATTTTTCTCATCACCAAGGTCAAGTACCCTCTTATCTATCAGAGCGGCACCACAGTTGTCCCAGGCAACCTCTGGCTCCAACACACAGAGCTCCCTGGAGGTTTCTAAGGACACCTCTGCAGCCTTAGATACTGTTGCCAAGGGGAATCGCATATCCTGCTTAACGACCACCCCTACCTCATTAAGCATCACATTACCATCAGCACATGAGTCATCAGCATTCATAAACATAGCAGTTTTATAAACTCTATCAAATTGTCCTTTGTCAAAACGCATGGCACCCTGCATACCACTCAGCACACCACCCTTCCTCTCCAAAGGAATTATTTTGCCCACTAGGGCATCTTCACAGTTGTCCTGGGAAACCACTTGCCTCACCACTGCAGGCTCCTTGGTGGTTTCCCTTGGCAACTGCACAGCACCTGTCACTAGGGAACATGGCATACCAACTGCTTTGGTCACCCCTAGCACATCCTTTCCAGCACTCCGCTGGATTACCTTAGCTGTACCCAGAGTCCATATGTCCCTTTCAATTTTTGACCTCGCTGCAAGCAGGGTTTTAACCTGTGTCTCCCCACTGATATGGGTAGCACACTGCAGCAAGTTAATTTTTTCACCTTCAGTGGATCTCCGCTCTGGGGTCACTTCCACTTCATTGTGAGCAACCACACAGTCAGCCTTTCCCATGATTTTAACAGGAACAGTCTTACCATTCTCTTTAGCATGGGTTGAAGGCTTCAATTGAGGGCGTTGTCCCTTCTGTGCCATGCTCTCACAAGATGACGCCCCCTCCTGGAAACAGGGTAACATTACATCCCTCTTGGATTTTCCATCATCGCCTGCAGGCAAAGCATTAAGCCCAACAACACGATCAGCAGCTGTATTCCAGAAGCTTGGACAAGAAAAGATCCCGTGACCCAGCTGACCACATTCCAGGCATGGCACTTGGCGACTTTCTCCTGTTGCTATGGGAGACCACCTTCTCCCCGCTGATCTCTTGCAGCGCTCTCTAGACTGAACTGCTCCTAGAAAATTATCGTTGTCATCTCGGTTACTATACATCCCACGGTACACCTCCTGATACTCCTCGATCAGAACAGGTTGCACCAACTCAACCCAGCGATTTCTGGGCCATCTTCTGTAGGAAGCAATCATCGCGAACTCATCCAAAAAGTCCTCAACACATTCAGAAGGCAACATAGGCCGGATTTCTGCTTTGTTGCCATGGGCAACCACACCCATCTGCTCACTCTTTACATTCAGAGCAGGCTTCTCATACCTTTGCTTTGGTGAAGCCTGGGACAAAGGGCATTTAGAAACTTCATGCCCCCACTCACTGCACCGCAAACAGCGCACTTGGTTCTTAACCCTTTGCACATTGATAGCTGGCCATCTTGCACCAGCGTTACCAGGGCAACAACATGTCCTTCCCTTTTAACTTAGTTCAGTGCAGCCAAGTGTCGCCTGCTAGTGATGAGCCGAACACCCCCGGGTTCGGTTCGCACCAGAACCCGCGAACGGACCGAAAGTTCGTACGAACATTAGAACCCTATTAAATACAATGGATGCGAACGTTCGAATTCTATAGTGCTAATTATAACGACTATTATGCATGTTATTGTCCTAAAAAGGGTTTGGGAACCCGGGTTCTGCACCAGGGGACATGTATCAATGCAAAAATAAGTTTTAAAAACGGTCGTTTTTCGGGAGCAGTCATTTTAATGATGCATAAAGTGAAAAAAAAAGTCAAATATTCCTTTAAATATCGTACCTGGGGGGTGTCTAAAGTATGCCTGTGAAGTGCCACGTGTTTCCCATGTTTAGAACTGTCCCTGCACAAAATGACACTTCTAAAGGAAAAAAAAGCCATTTAAAACTGCTTGCGGCTTTAATGTAATGTCTGGTCCCGGTAATATGGATGAAAATCTTTAAGAAAAATGGCATAGCTACCCCATGACCCCCCCCCCTACCCCAGCCCATTACCAGCCCCTTTGGGTCTTGTATGGATATTAAGGGGAACCCCGCACATAAAATAAAAAAGGCCCTATATACTCTGAACAGCCGTATACAGGCGGTGCATACAAGACAGGGACTGTAGGTTTGTTCTTATGTAGAATCTGTTTGTAATTTTGAACAGGTACATTGTTTAAGTGTAGCTCCAGCCCAAAAATCTATTTTTAAACTTTTTGGAAAACATAGGTAAGGGTTATCACCCCTGTAACATTTGTTTTGCTGTCTGTGCCCCTGTTCAGAACATTTCACCTCACTTTCCGTCCCAATGACAACTGTTTTTGAAATGTGGTGTTTTTCTTGAAACAAGGATTGGTGATAAAGCATCAGTACAGAGGAGACACCTTTCTCCCATATTAATTCTTACAGGAGAGAATTTTCCTTCCAAGGGGTAGATTTCCTCTCACTTCCTGTTGTCTTCTTGCGTTTGCAAGTAGGAGTCGTTTGTAAGTTGGATGTTTGAAAGTAGGGACCTGCCGTATATACTCTGCAGAAATAGGCCCCTTAGTTGTTGGTGTTGGCACAACACTGTAAGCACTCACAGTTACTCTTGGTTGGTGCTGGAACGCCCTGCTGTCAACTATTATATCAGGAATTTTAATTACATATAATTGTTGAACAGTGGTAGTAAAAATTGGGGCTTTGATGGTGGTGCTGGTGCCACAACACTGTAAGCCCTGACAGTTACTCTTGGTGGGTGCAGCAATGGGCCCTGCTGTGAATTATTAGATCAAGAATTGTAATTGCATGCCCCTGTTGAACAGGGGCTGAAAAATTAGGCCTTTCGTGGTGGTGGTGGTGGTGTTGCCACAACACTGTAAGCCCTCAGAGTTACTCTTGGTGGGTGCAGGAATGGGCCCTGCTGTGAATTATTAGATCAAGAATTGTAATTACATGCCCCTTTTGAACAGGGGCTGAAAAATTGGGCCTTTCGTGGTGGTGGTGGTGGTGGCGTTGCCACAACACTGTAAGCCCTCAGAGTTACTCTTGGTGGGTGTAGCAATGGGCCCTGCTGTGAATTATTAGATCAAGAATTGTAATTACATGCCCCTGTTGAACAGGGGCTGAAAAATTGGGCCTTAGGCACTGGTGGCACAACACTACAACCCCTCACAGATACTGTACTTGGAGCACAGCAATGAGCCCTGTTGCAAAGTATTGCTTCAAAAATTGTAATGACACGCCCCTTTTAAACAGGGGCTGAAAAATTGGGCCTTAGGCACTGGTGGCACAACACTCCAACCCCTCACAGATACTGTACTTGGAGCACAGCAATGAGCCCTGTTGCAAAGTATTGCTTCAAAAATTGTAATGACACGCCCCTGTTAAACAGGGGCTGAAAATTGGGCCTTAGGCACTGGTGGCACAACACTCCAACCCCTCACAGATACTGTACTTGAAGCACAGCAATGAGCCCTATGGCAAATTATTGCTTCAAAAATTGTAATTACACGCCCCTGTTAAACAGGGGCTGAAAAATTGGGCCTTAGCCACTGGTGGCGGCACCCATAAACAAAAATGATCTTCCAAGCTATCATCATCAATCGTATCATTGAGGACTCGGAGGAGGAGGATAGCCAGTCAACATAACAGCACAGGCACTCAGCATCAGCATCAGTCTTGAAGGGATGTGACATGTTAAAATCAATTAGTCTGTTATATCAGCATCAGGTGTGTGGTAGCTGGTGGTGATCCAAGACTGGTTCATCTTGATGAAAGTCAGTCGATCAACCGAGTCGGTGGACAGGCGCACCCTGTGATCCGTGACAAATCCTCCAGCAGCACTGAATGTGCGTTCCGAAAGAACGCTGGATACAGGACAGGCCAGTAGCTCAATTGCATACTGTGCAAGCTCTGGCCAGTGATCCATCCTCAAGACCCAGTAAGCCAGAGGATTTTCGGTGGGGAAGGTGTCCAAGTCTGACCTTGCCCCTAGATATTCCTGCACCATGTTTATCAGACGCTGGCGATGGTTGCTGGAACCGATCATACTTTGGGGCTGCGGACTAAAGAATTGTCTGAACGCATCGGTCAGACGGCCACCTTCCCCACCGCTCCTTCTTTGACTGGCCGAAGCCTCAGCAACTCGTTGTCCAGGACCAGGAGTTTGTAACCTCCCAGTCTCTGGGAACGCGTTGCACAGACCTTTCTGCAAGGCCTCCCGGAGTTGTCTCATCCTCTGCTCCCTCTGCGACGGTAACATAAGGTCCGCAACCTTACCCTTGTACCGTGGATCAAGGAGAGTGGCCAGCCAGTAATGGTCCCTCTCCTTGATCCGAAGAATACGAGGATCCTTCCGCAGACTTTGCAGGATCAGGGAGGCCATGCAGCGTAGGTTTGCTGAGGCATTCGGTCCGGAGTCCTCTGGGTCACTAAGGACGACATGATCCGCAGCCACCTCCTCCCAGCCACGTACAAGTCCACTGGTTTCTTGGGACTGTAAATCATCCCTAAAAGACTGCTGCTGATGATGCTGAGTGCCAGCCTCCACCTCCATGCTGACACAATCCTCCTCCTCCTCTTCCTGTGCGATGGGTGGGACAGAAGGAACACTGTCTGGGTAAAGGGGGCCTTGAGAGGCAAGGAAGTCCTCCTCTTCCTGCCTCTGTTCTGCCTCAAGTGCCCTGTCCATTATTCCACGCAGCGTGTGCTCCAACAGGTGGACAAGAGGTACAGTGTCACTGATGCATGCACTGTCACTGCTCACCATCCTCGTGGCCTCCTCAAATGGTGCCAGGACAGTGCATGCATCCCTGATCATGCCCCACTGGCGTGGAGAAAAAAAAACAAGCTCCCCTGACCCTGTCCTGGTGCCGTAGTCGCACAGGTACTCATTGATGGCCCTCTGCTGCGTGTGCAGCCGCTGCAGCATGGCCAACGTTGAGTTCCACCTGGTGGGCATGTCACATATAAGGCGGTTCTTGGGCAGGTTCAACTCCTTTTGCAGCTCAGCCAGGCGAGCACTGGCATTATAAGATCTGCGGAAATGCACACAGACTTTCCTGGCCTGCCTCAGGACATCCTGTAAGCCCGGGTACCTGCCCAAGAACCGCTGCACCACCAGGTTAAGGACGTGAGCCACACAGGGCACATGGGTCAGTTGTCCCTGTCGGAGGGCGGAGAGGAGGTTGGTGCCATTGTCGCAAACCACCATTCCTGGCTTAAGCTGGCGTGGTGTCAACCACCTCTCGGCCTGGCCCTGCAGAGCAGACAGGACCTCTGCCCCAGTGTGGCTTCTGTCCCCCAAACACACCAGCGCAAGCACGGCATGGCATCTTTTTGCCTGCGTACTTGCGTAGCCCCTTGAACGGCTACGGAGCACCGCTGGTTCAGAGGACAAAGCACAGGAAGAGGCCATGGAGGAAGAAGAAGAGGAGGGGGTGGAGGAGAGAGGTGTGTCACAACCAGTAGTAGCATTTTGGAGGCGTGGCGGTGGAACAACCTCCAACACTACTGCACCTTGTCCTGCATCCTTCCCAGCTGCCAAAAGAGTGACCCAATGGGCCGTGAAAGAAAGGTAACGTCCCTGTCCATGCCTGCTGGACCATGAGTCAGCGGTAATATGCACCTTACCGCTGACCGCCCTGTCCAGCGAGGCCAAGACATTGCCTTCCACATGCCGGTAGAGAGCCGGAATAGCCTTCCGTGAGAAAAAGTGGCGTTTGGGAACCTGCCACTGAGGAACCGCACATTGCACAAACTCACGGAAGGGGGCGAGTCTACCAACTGAAAAGGCAGCAGTTGAAGCGCTAGCAATTTAGCCAAGCTAGCATTCAACCGCTGGGCATGTGGATGGCTGGGAGTGAACTTCTTTCGACGGTCCAGCAGCTGGGGCAGGGAAATTTGCCTGCTAGAATCGGACGTCGGTGTACTGCTAGCAGAGTGGCCGCAAGTACTTGGCTGTGACACACCTAATTCTACACCTTCATTCCTCTCAGTGCATGTTTCAGAGAGGACTGAAGTTATAGTGGGGTTGGAGATCCCAGCTGATGCGGTGCAAGGAGAGGTCCGCTTTGTTCTTTGGTGTGGGTCTTTGAGGTAGGCTTGCCAACGAGCTGCATGGCAGGTCAACATATGTCTGGTCAGGCATGTGGTACCCAAGCGGCTGATGTTTTGGCCACGCGATATACGCTTGAGACATATGTTGCAAACAGCAGCTGTGCGATCTGATGCACTAGCCTCAAAAAAGGCCCACACCAAAGAACTTTTTGAATGACGGGCAGAGGCAGCGCCCTGCACAGGCGGAGCTCTGCGGTGTGATTCCGTCGGTGTACTGCCCTTACGCTGGCCACCAAAGGGCATCCTGCCTCGTTGGAGATGTGCCTCCTCCTCATCCTCCTCCTCCTCCTCTCTCCTATTAGGCACCCACGTGGAGTCAGTGACCTCATCATCCCCTCCCTCCTCATCACTGGAGCCAATCTGGCAGTATGCTGCAGCTGCTGGAACATGACTGCCAGATTGGTGTCCTTCTTGAGCATCCCCTCTGTCTGCTCTCACGCTACTGCCTTCCTGTAGCTGGGTTTCATCATCAGACCCTTCGAAACGCTGGGCATCCTCCTGGAGCATGTACCCAACACTGTGCTCAAACAGTTCGGGGGACTCCTCAGGAGGAGGACATGGTGGGTCTAGGGAAGGAGTGACTGATGATGAGTCTGACATTGATACCAGGGAAGAGGACGCTTTGGCAGCTGCTTTGCCAGTACCCTGAGCCTGGGTGAGAGAGGATGAGGAGGAGGAGGGCTTGGTCATCCACTCTACCAAGTCTTCGGCATGATGTGGCTCAACATGTCCAGCTGCCGAAAAGAAGGACAAGCGTGTCCCATGGCCATGTGCTGATGACAATGCACCGCGTCCACGACCAGCACTGTTGCCCCCAGACACAGAGCCTGCTTGCCCTCTTTTATTGCCTCCTTACTGTCTGCCTCTCCTTGTTTGCCTTCCAGACATTCTAATAGATGGCCTGCAGGGAGATGGGAAAAAAGCAATAAGGGCTACCTTCAGGTGTCCTTCTCTGTCCCTTTACTTAAGGATTTCTAAATATGGTTGAGGATGATTGCTTTCGCACAGAATAGCACAACGACAATTTCCCTGACTGTCCAAAAAACAAGGATTTCAAAGATGGTTGATGAGGAATGCTTTAGCACAGTATAGCACAAGGAGAATTTCCCTCACTGTCCTTCCCTGTCCCTAGAAACAAGGATTATCACAGTGAAAGAAACTGACACTCTCCCTACCTATAGTTTTCTGTCCCTAGAAAAAATGTTTTTTTAAAGATGGTTGATGATCAATGCTTTAGCACACTATAGCACAAGGAGAATTTCCCTCACTGTCCTTCCCTGTCCCTAGAAACAAGGATTATCACAGTGAAAGAAACTGACACTCTTCCTACCTATAGTTTTCTGTCCCTAGAAAAAATGTTTTTTTAAAGATGGTTGATGATCAATGCTTTAGCACAGTATAGTACAAGGAGAATTTCCCTCACTGTCCTTCCCTGTCCCTAGAAACAAGGATTATCACAGTGAAAGAAACTGACACTCTTCCTACCTATAGTTTTCTGTCCTTAGAAAAAATGTTTTTTTAAAGATGGTTGATGATCAATGCTTTAGCACAGTATAGCACAAGGAGAATTTCCCTCACTGTCCTTCCCTGTCCCTAGAAACAAGGATTATCACAGTGAAAGAAACTGACACTCTTCCTACCTATAGTTTTCTGTCCCTAGAAAAAATGTTTTTTTAAAGATGGTTGATGATCAATGCTTTAGCACACTATAGCACAAGGAGAATTTCCCTCACTATCCTTCCCTGTCCCTAGAAACAAGGATTATCACAGTGAAAGAAACTGACACTCTTCCTACCTATAGTTTTCTGTTCTTAGAAAAAATGTTTTTTTAAAGATGGTTGATGATCAATGCTTTAGCACAGTATAGCACAAGGAGAATTTCCTTCACTGTCCTTCCCTGTCCCTAGAAACAAGGATTATCACAGTGAAAGAAACTGACACTCTTCCTACCTATAGTTTTCTGTCCCTAGAAATTTTTTTTTTTAAAGATGGTTGATGATCAATGCTTTAGCACACTATAGCACAAGGAGAATTTCCCTCACTGTCCTTCCCTGTCCCTAGAAACAAGGATTATCACAGTGAAAGAAACTGACACTCTTCCTACCTATAGTTTTCTGTCCCTAGAAAAAATGTTTTTTTAAAGATGGTTGATGATCAATGCTTTACCACAGTATAGCACAAGGAGAATTTCCCTCACTGTCCTTCCCTGTCCCAAGAAACAAGGATTATCACAGTGAAAGAAACTGACACTCTTCCTACCTATAGTTTTCTGTCCTTAGAAAAAATGTTTTTTTAAAGATGGTTGATGATCAATGCTTTAGCACAGTATAGCACAAGGAGAATTTCCCTCACTGTCCTTCCCTGTCCCTAGAAACAAGGATTATCACAGTGAAAGAAACTGACACTCTTCCTACCTATAGTTTTCTGTCCCTAGAAAAAATGTTTTTTTAAAGATGGTTGATGATCAATGCTTTAGCACACTATAGCACAAGGAGAATTTCCCTCACTGTACTTCCCTGTCCCTAGAAACAAGGATTATCACAGTGAAAGAAACTGACACTCTTCCTACCTATAGTTTTCTGTCCCTAGAAAAAATGTTTTTTTAAAGATGGTTGATGATCAATGCTTTAGCACAGTATAGCACAAGGAGAATTTCCCTCACTGTCCTTCCCTGTCCCTAGAAACAAGGATTATCACAGTGAAAGAAACTGACACTCTTCCTACCTATAGTTTTCTGTCCTTAGAAAAAATGTTTTTTTAAAGATGGTTGATGATCAATGCTTTAGCACAGTATAGCACAAGGAGAATTTCCCTCACTGTCCTTCCCTGTCCCTAGAAACAAGGATTATCACAGTGAAAGAAACTGACACTCTCCCTACCTATAGTTTTCTGTCCCTAGAAAAAATGTTTTTTTAAAGATGGTTGATGATCAATGCTTTAGCACACTATAGCACAAGGAGAATTTCCCTCACTGTCCTTCCCTGTCCCTAGAAACAAGGATTAGCACAGTGAAAGAAACTGACACTCTCCCTACCTATAGTTTTCTGTCCCTAGAAAAAATGTTTTTTTAAAGATGGTTGATGATCAATGCTTTAGCACACTATAGCACAAGGAGAATTTCCCTCACTGTCCTTCCCTGTCCCTAGAAACAAGGATTATCACAGTGAAAGAAACTGATACTCTTCCTACCTATAGTTTTCTGTCCCTAGAAAAAATGTTTTTTTAAAGATGGTTGATGATCAATGCTTTAGCACACTATAGCACAAGGAGAATTTCCCTCACTGTCCTTCCCTGTCCCTAGAAACAAGGATTCGCACAGTAAAACACACTGACACTCTCCCTACCTATCCTTCTCTTTCCCTAAACTAAAGGAATCCAGGTTAAGCAAGAAAAAAAAAATGTCACTGTCCCTGCCTATGCTTCTCTTTCCCTGCTCCGGAACACACTACACTAGGCCGCCGTGCTGGCGGCCTTTTATAGTGTGGGGCGTGTACTAAACACCCTCAGCAATAATTGGCCACAGGCATCCTGCCTGTGGCCAATCATTGCTCTCCTCGCTGCCGGCGCTGTGATTGGCCAAGCATGCGGGGTCACAGTGCATGCTTGGCCAATCACAGCACCTGGATGACACTGCGATGGCGTAGTGCATTGTGGGCCATTCGCGTCACTCGAATTAGGCGCGAACGGCCCAAATCGTTCGATCTTCGTCGAACGATCGAACAGCCGATGTTCGAGTCGAACGTATGTTCGACTCGAACACCGAGCTCATCCCTATCGCCTGCACCAATCCACTGCAGACTCAGACTCTGGCGAACTCTCCATACTTGCAGTCACCTTTGCACTCCTTGAACCAGTGTTGCTAGGACCAACACCCACTCTGTCTCTCATTTCAGCAAACATTGCTTCCTTTTCACACAGGAAAATTTTAAAGTACTGTCTCCAAGACTTTGTAACAGCACGCTTTCACATGTAGACTTTACTCTCTGCTTGAGCTCACTTCCACAGGCACATCACCTGTATACAACACAGTCCATTAATTGAACTCCTGTGCAATGCAGTTCGCCTGTCTGCCACACACAGTTAGCAGCAGTTCACCGCAGAAAACTTTAACTTTTCCTTCAGATAGGCTGTTCATCACAGTATTGCTGTTAAACACACAGTTTCTTTTTACTCACTGTTTTTGGTATGCGAGGATCTGGAACTCTTCCAAAAACTGCCCAAAGCAATATCTCCACCACTTGTAAGATTGGGGGGTTGTTAGCTCTTGTGGTTGATGCGTATTTCCAGTGATGCAAGCCAGTCAGCAACTCTGTTTAAGGGCATGGTAGCCCATTTTTATTTAAAAGCACGAAAGTTCATAAACATATCTGTAGTATTCACAGGGGGGTTCCACCATTCCTGTATCTTTCATACTAACAGTAGAATCATAGCTTTACCTTCTAGTGATCCAGGCCTTTAGCCTAGGCCTGACGGTCTGTTCCTCAGGCCCAAACAGTGTCCAAGAGTTTCAGCTTTCTCCTAGCTTCTCCTGGTCAGCACCTTTGTTGCTGTATCACTAATGGTGTCTGCCTCCTGCAGACATGCACTGCTTCTGACTCCACTTCAGAGGATGAGAGCCCACTCGACTCTCATGCACACAGACTTCCTCTCTCTTGGGTGGAGCCCTGTTCCATAATCACCTCTGACTCCACTTCAGAGGATGAGAGCCCACTCGACTCTCATGCACACAGACTTCCTCTCTGTTGGGTGGAGCCCTGATCCATAATCACCTCTGAACTAAATAGCCCAAGACACAGCTGTTCCATCAGCGTGTCTTTCTTTACCAAATCTGGCATAAACCAACCCTCTTGAAGGTCGCACAAAGTCGCACCCTCACAATACATAATCACCTTTTGCACAAATTCATTGCACTTTGACATCTGGATTGAAAGATATATACACACGGATTTTATATTCTTATCTAAAGTTAATGTTTTGGGTGCTGGTATTAGTCTTAAGCCTTGTACACACGGTACGATTGTTGGCCAACCGAGCGTCTAATTTTTGTCAAAAGGGCGTGTGCCAGGATCTTGTCTTGCATACTAACGGTACACAATTGTTGTGCCACAAACATGAATGTAGTGACGTACTATGAGGAATTTTAGCTCTTGAGCGCCACCCTTTGGGCCCCTTCTGCTAACTTCTTGTTTGGTGAGCATTGATTCCGAGCATGCGTGTTTGTACTTTCGACTTTTGTGTGACGGATTTATGTACTGACCATCAGAAAATCTAATGACAAACCATTGCCCGCCGAACATTTACTAGCATGTCATCAAACATTTGTTGGCCGAAAGTTGGACAACAATTGTCAAAAGGAGCGTACGAACGGTAAGATTTTAGGACAACAGTCTGTCAACAGACAATCCCCTGCCAACAATCGTATCGTATCGAGGCTTTAGTCTAAGTTCACATCTATGCATTTGCGGTTGATGCATTTTTGCGGCCCATTTACTGATGCATTTTGTGTTTTTTCATGCATGTTTTTGATACGTTTAATGCGTTTAGTGTTTTTTGGGAAGTATTGATGTTGCTAAGAGGAAGAGTCTGTTGTCATGCAGGAAAACACACCAAAAATGCATGCATTTTTTCATAAATTTTTTATGCAATTCCATTGAAGTCTATGTAGCCAAAAATGCAAAAAAGTATGTGAATGGAACCCACAGGAAATAAGGTTAAGATGGTTCTAAAGGAAAAACGTTTTTTATCGGCTCCATGTCTGAATGGACACACAGAGCAGCAAGCTGCTTTCTGTGGGGGCTCTCGGCAGAAGGGAGTGGCCAGGAGCGCCGTCGAGGGACCCAAGAAGAGGAGGATCTGGGCTGCTCTGTGCAAAACCATTACACAGAGCAGGTAAGTATGATATGTTTATTGTTTTTAAACAAAAAACTTTAATATCACTTTAAATGGATTGTAGTTCATTTCTGCGGATCTGCAAATGCACTAAAAAAGTGTAGATGTGATCCTAGCCTTAAGGCCCCTTTCACACCGAGGCATATTTGAGGCGTTTTAGCGCTAAAAATAGCGCATAAATAACGCCTGAAATACTCCTGCCCCAGCATTCTCAATGTGAAAGCCCGAGGGCTTTCACAATGAGGCGATGCGCTGGCAGGAGAAAAACAATCTCCTGCAAGCCGCATCTTTGGAGCGGTGAAGGAGCGGTGTGTATACCGCTCCTTTACCGCTCCTTCCCATTGAAATCAATGGGACACCGCGGTAATACCGCCCGCAAACTGTGGCTGTAGCCGGGGTTTGCGGGCGGTATTAACCCTTTTTCGGCCGCTAGCGGGGGTTAAAGCCGCACTGCTAGCGGCCGAATATCGCGGTAAATACGACGGTATAGCAGCGCTAAAAATCGCGCCGCTATACCGCCACCGCACATGCCCGCCCCAGTGTGAAAGGGGCCTAAAAGAGAAGTAAAAGACTGAGAACTGAACAATCAAAGACCGGTGATTGCTCATTCCTCAGTCTTCACTGAGCAGAGAGTCGGTGACTGTCAGTTACCACTCTTCCTCTCCAGCAATCAATGGATTGCTGGGCTGTAGAGGGGGAGGGAACGACTTGTCAGTCTCCCAGCGATTCACTGAGAGGCTGATCCAACTGCCAGTCCAGGCAGTCGGGATCTTTCCTGGGCCTGGACCAGATGAGGGATGTTAGCCAACAGGGAGCTTTAGCCAGTTGTTGGCTAAAAACGGGTCACAGAATGAACCTACAGGAAAAGTGTAGCCAAAATAGCTTTGGCCATACTCCTCTTATAATGTTTCCAGAATTACCGTAGTCACATGAAAGTATTAACATAAAAATATGTTTTTTTTTTATATGGCTGTACTTGACTGTCTCATACTTCTATATAGATTCTCTACAGGCAATCACTCACAAGTTATCACAAGCCATAAACTAAAAGGAATATTTATACCTTTCTTGTTTAACTGTCACAAATGTCACACTAAGGTGACAGACAGCCAGAGACAACAGGCGCTACCTTGCTGGGTTTGTCAGCAGATAGGGATATGTCACACATTGTGTTTGGGAATAATTCCTTTTTACATAAAATTGCACAACCTGTACAGTACACATCCATCAGTGTTAATTTTTCACATCATCAGCCTCCCTATTTGGTCCATTGTTGGAATGTCATAACGCTTTACTGTAGTGGAATTCTTTGTCAGCTTCCCTGCCCAGAATAACTGGGGACAATTTATTTTTGCTGACAGCCCGCAGACTGCTGTGTACAAGACTACAAGTCTTTACTTTTTAAACCAACATTCCCAGACACTTCGATTGTGGTAAATGCAGGGCCGGACTGGGAATAAAATCCAGCCCTGGAAAAAATTTCATACCAGCCCCACAGTATTATTATACCAGCGTAACAGCATAACGTCATTATTTTCTTGTTCATGAAAGGGAAAACCATACATTTTAAAGCACATTTGAAGAGTTTAATATATATAGATAAGACAGATATGAAAGCACATAGGGCTTTATATATATATATATATATATATATATATATTGTGACAGCAGGAAGGTAAAGTCACCTGGTTGCATCCAGGGGGGTAGGTATATTTCTCCCAGATTCAGGCTTTATGCCGACTTATACAACTAGGGAGAGAGTTGATGAAGCCCAGCTGAGGCTAGTGGGCTCATGGATGATTCATACCTCTAGGGAGAGTGCTGGGCGTCGTGCAGGCAGGGAGTTGATGAGACCAGCTGAAGCTTGTCAGCTCGTTTAAGGCCTCTATAAAAACTCCCAGCTTCATTAGGTGTTTGCTCATGCCTGGACCCAGACCTGTGTGGACTGTCTAGGAAGAGTGAACCCCTGTGCGGTGAGACAAAGCCTGTGTGGCTATTTGTTTGGACATTTACTAAACCAGGGACTTAGGGACTAGGACAGCACCAGGCTGATCCCAGTTGTTAGTTAGGGAAACCTGCATGTTTAGTCAGAGGTCAAGCTGACCAGGATTTATTTTGTTTATGTTTCTTTTTGCTTTGCTGTGTTTTTGTCACTGTAAATAGAGAAATAAACCGCACCTTTTGATCTTGAAAACCACAACCTCCGTCTGCTGGGCCTGTTTTTGTGTGGGGAGCCCATCCAGGGGGTCACACACACCCGCTACCGAGCAAACCCCCTCACAGTTGGTGGAGAATGCGGGCAGTTTTTTTTTTAAGCCAGCATGGAGGAGATACTGAAACAGCTGGCTCTAGCAAATGCCAATCAACAGCAGACAAATGCAGGTTTGCAAAAGAGCCTTGCAGCTCAACAACAGAGCTTCGCAGCCCAGCAACAAGCCCAGCAGCAATCTGAGGCCCGCTTCATAGACCTGTTGCAGAAGCAAGAGCAGAGACTACAACAACAGATGGAAGCAGTAATGCAGCAACGTCCGCAGACCAGTGAGGAAAGCCGTCCCACTAATACCGCGTCCTTTGGGGTGAGTCGTTTATTGACAAAAATGACTGGAGAGGATGATCCAGAGGTATTTTTGACCACATTTGAAAGGACTGCTGAAAGAGAAAAGTGGCCTGAGGAGCAGTGGGCTGGACTGGTGGCTCCTCTGTTAACTGGTGAATCGCAGAAAGCTTACTATGACCTGGAGCCTGACCAAGCAAAAGACTATGTGATGCTAAAAGCTGAAATATTGGCAAGGCTGGGTGTCACCCTGGCTGTCCGGGCTCAGCGTGTGCATAACTGGACTTTCCAGCTTGGAAAACCCCCCAGGTCTCAAATGTATGATCTCATTCACCTGAGCAGGAAGTGGCTACAGCCAGAGACTTTGTCCGCACCGGAGATTGTGGAACATGTTGTGATGGATCGTTTCTTGAGAGCTCTTCCTACCGCCATTCAAAAGTGGGTAAGCCATGGAGACCCAGAAACGGCCGGTAAACTTGTGGATCGTGTAGAGAGATACTTGGCTGCAGAGAACCTGACGGCCTCTTCCAGAGACTCTCGGACTTTCCACCCTAAGACCAGACCATCCCCAGGGGCGGATAAGATGATTCCAAGGGGTGAGGGTGGAGAGAGTGAGAGGGTGGGAGCTCTGCCCAGGGTTTGGCGAGAACAGCCTGGGAAGTCGGGGGCTCAAGAGGCAGCCAAAAGGATTGTTTGCTACCGCTGCCGGCAAGCGGGACATATTGCAGCAAATTGCCCGGTTGTGGAGGAACCCATGCAATGTGACTTTCTGACGGACAGACGTCAGTCGCTGTGTGCGACAGTCGCATGCACTGCCATTCGGGGAACTGAGAAACATTTATGCAAAATGTGTATTAATGGTAGAAATGTTGTGGTATTACTGGATTCAGGTAGCCTTGTGACCCTGATAAAGGCTGAATTAGTTAAAACAGAGGTCTCTGGGAATAGCAAGGTAGCTGTTATTTGTGTGCATGGGGACACCCGAGAGTATCCAGTGACTACAGTGTGTTTCAAGACCCCCAAAGGTACCCTCTCTCATCCAGTGGGATTAGTATCTCAACTACCGCATGATGCCATTGTGGGAAGGGATTTTCCGAAGTTCTGGGAACTGTGGGATGATCCTGAGCCCCCCACTGGTGCCCCTATGTACCAGGAAGGTGATAGCCAGAACTCCTCTGAGAGTGGTGAGGACTCTCCAGAATTTCCCTTGTCAGTATTGGCAGGCGAGACTCAAGAAACTGGAGAGGAGCCCACCTCCTCAGACGAAAACCTACCGTCTGTGGAGTTTTCTGATCTTGAGGTTCACAGGGAAAATTTTGCCACAGAACAGTTAAAAGACCCCACCCTAATAAAGGCACGGGAAAACGTAGTGTAAATAGATGGCGAGTTAGTGAACCCAGATAATACCTGCACTTACCCATACTTCAGCGTAGAGAAGGACCTACTGTATCGGGTGGCAAAAAGGGCAGAAGAAACCGTTGAGCAGCTTGTGGTGCCCAAACCTTACAGGAAGTTGGTGTTGGAGTTGGCCCATGGGCACATTCTTGGAGGTCATCTGGGGACAGAGAAAACCCGAGAGAGGGTATTACAGAGATTCTATTGGCCTGGGGTGATGAAGGACATAGAAAATTATTGTTCCTCCTGCCCTGTGTGTCAGAGGTCGGCCCCGATGCCACATTTCCGTAGCCCGCTGGTCCCTCTACCCATCATTGAGGTCCCGTTTGAGAGGATCGCAATGGATTTGGTAGGTCCTATAATCAAGTCAGCTAGGGGGCACCAGTACATATTAGTTATAATGGACTATGCCACCCGTTATCCAGAAGCGATCCCTCTCCGAAATACCTCGGCCAAAACCATAGCCAAAGAGCTATCTCTTGTTTTTAGCCGGGTGGGTATTTGTAAAGAACTGCTTACGGACCAAGGTACACCCTTTATGTCCCGGGTTATGAAAGAGCTGTGTAAATTGTTCAAAGTGACGCAATTGCGTACGTCTGTGTATCACCCCCAAACCGATGGGCTGGTTGAAAGATTCAACAAAACCCTAAAACAAATGTTGAAGAAAGTGGTGGATAGAGATGGAAAGGATTGGGACTGTCTACTTCCTTATTTGATGTTTGCTATTAGGGAGGTGCCCCAATCCTCTATGGAATTCTCCCCCTTTGAGTTACTGTATGGGAGACACCCAAGAGGGCTGTTGGATATTGCCAAGGAAACTTGGGAAAGTGAGAGTTCTCCCCACAGGAGTGTGATTGAGCATGTCGCCCTGATGCAAGATCGAATTGCACAGGTAATGCCCATCGTGAAGGAACATTTGGCCCAAGCGCAGTTGGCACAGCAGAGAGTGTACAACCGTGGAGCCAAGACCCGTACCTTTTCCCTGGGGGATAGGATATTGGTACTTGTCCCTACGGTTGAAAGTAAATTCCTTGCCAAATGGCAAGGCCCCTACGAGATAATGGAAAAAGTGAGCGAAGTGAATTACAAGGTCAGACAACCAGGAAGGCGAAAGCCCGAACAGATCTATCACGTTAATCTGTTGAAAGCCTGGAGGGATAGAGAGTCCCTAGTCGCAGAAACTTGGTCACCAGCTCAAACTGGTTGCGTGATTCCGGAGGTTGGAATAGCAGCCACCTTGTCACAACCCCAACAACAGGAGGTTAAGGAGTTTGTGCTTCGCAACAAGGAGGTGTTCTCTGAGCTGCCGGGACAAACATCTGGGGTAGAGCATGATATTATTACCCCGCCCGGTGAAAGGGTGAAGTTAAAACCCTATCGGATCCCAGAGGCCCGACGGGAGGCAATACGGGAGGAAGTACAGAAAATGCTGAACTTAGGGGTGATAGAGGAGTCCCAAAGTAATTGGTCTAGTCCCATTGTGTTGGTGCCTAAACCGGATGGGAGCTGGCGATTTTGTAACGATTTTCGTCAGTTGAACAAAGTTACAAAATTTGACACCTACCCCATGCCACGTATAGATGAGTTGATCGACCGGCTGGGAACAGCCCGATACATGACGACTCTTGACCTCACAAAAGGGTATTGGCAAATTCCCCTGGCCAAGTCGGCCAAAGAGAAAAACGCATTTGTAACCCCAGACGGGGCGTTCCAATATAAGAGAATGCCGTTCGGGTTACAGAATGCGCCGGCCACATTCCAGCGGAAAATGGACCAGATACTGAGGCCCCATCGGAAGTATGCTGCGGCTTACCTGGATGACGTAATTGTCCATAGCACAGATTGGGCCTCACATCTGCCAAAAGTGCAAGCAGTCCTAGACTCTATCCGGGAAGCGGGGTTTACGGCTAACCCCAAGAAGTGTACCATTGGGCAGGAGGAGGCCAAATATCTTGGGTACACCATTGGCAGGGGAGTAATAAAACCCCAACTCAACAAAGTCGAGGCCATCCAGAGTTGGCCACGTCCCAACAGCAAGAAGCAGGTACGAGCCTTTCTGGGAATCGCGGGTTATTATCGGCGCTTCATTCCCCACTTTGCTTCTAAGGCTGTGCCCCTAACCAACCTGACGAAAGGGAAAGGGTCGGTCATGATTAAATGGACCCCCGAGGCTGAGGCAGCATTCCAATTCTTGAAACAAGCCTTATGTAGCCAGCCAGTGTTGTACTCACCCGACTTCTCTAAAGACTTTGTCGTACAAAGTGATGCGTCAGATGTGGGGTTAGGAGCAGTATTGTCCCAGGTCTGGAACGGGGAAGAGCACCCAGTCATTTACCTCAGCAGGAAGTTGAAGTCCCATGAGGTAAATTACGCCACGGTTGAAAAGGAGTGTTTAGCGGTGAAGTGGGCTCTAGATTCCCTTCGGTACTATCTGCTAGGTAGGCACTTTGACATGGTTACGGATCACGCTCCGTTAAAGTGGATGGCTCAAAACAAGGAGACAAATAGAAGAGTAAATAGGTGGTTCCTGGCCATACAGGAATTCAACTTCACAGTAAAGCATCGCCCTGGCGTTCAAATGGGGAATGTGGATGCTTTGTCTCGAGTACATGAATGCCTGATTGCTGGTGTTCCAACCCCAAGGTTAAAACAAGAGGGGGGGTATGTGACAGCAGGAAGGTAAAGTCACCTGGTTGCATCCAGGGGGGTAGGTATATTTCTCCCAGATTCAGGCTTTATGCCGACTTATACAACTAGGGAGAGAGTTGATGAAGCCCAGCTGAGGCTAGTGGGCTCATGGATGATTCATACCTCTAGGGAGAGTGCTGGGCGTCGTGCAGGCAGGGAGTTGATGAGACCAGCTGAAGCTTGTCAGCTCGTTTAAGGCCTCTATAAAAACTCCCAGCTTCATTAGGTGTTTGCTCATGCCTGGACCCAGACCTGTGTGGACTGTCTAGGGAGAGTGAACCCCTGTGCGGTGAGACAAAGCCTGTGTGGCTATTTGTTTGGACATTTACTAAACCAGGGACTTAGGGACTAGGACAGCACCAGGCTGATCCCAGTTGTTAGTTAGGGAAACCTGCATGTTTAGTCAGAGGTCAAGCTGACCAGGATTTATTTTGTTTATGTTTCTTTTTGCTTTGCTGTGTTTTTGTCACTGTAAATAGAGAAATAAACCGCACCTTTTGATCTTGAAAACCACAACCTCCGTCTGCTGGGCCTGTTTTTGTGTGGGGAGCCCATCCAGGGGGTCACACACACCCGCTACCGAGCAAACCCCCTCACAATATATATATAAAACGCAAATTCCAGTTAAAAGTGGTAAAAGTGGTTAATCATCAAGGGGGACCCCAGGAACTCAGAACGTGGGGGGGGACCACCTTCCGCAGAAAGAATACACTAAGGTAAGGGGGGGTGGGTTACTGATATAGGGGGGAAACCTTTATATCAATGCCTCCTTACATTATCGTATTCACTTCCCCCTTACATCAGTGACCCCCCCCTCAGATTGACCTAGCGGTGCTGTCACTGACCTCCTCTCAGGTACACCGTGCAGGGCTCAGTCAGTCGTCTCCCACTCGGTGGCTCTGGTTTTATCCTATATAGTCTCCTCTCCACAGTCCCCACATATCTGACTTCTCCCATGACCCCCATCCCAGCGGTGCTCCCACTCTTGACTCCTCTTCAGACTCCCTCAGAGACTGCAGACATGATACAGGAGATGGTCAGAGGCTGCAGACATGATACAAGAGCTCAATGCAGCCCCACCAGTACCCATAAAATGTAGCCTCATCAGTGCCCATCAAATGCAGCCTCACTGTGCCCATCAATGCAGCCTCACTGTGCCCATCAATGCAGCCTCCCTGTGCCCATCAATGCAGCCACACTGTGCCCACCATTGCAGCCACACTGTGCCCACCATTGCAGCCTCACTGTGCTCATCAAATGCAGCTTTACTGTGCCCGTGAATGCAGTCTCACTGTGCCCATGAATGCAGCCTCTCCTATGCCCCATGTCCCAGTCTGCAGTCCCTGTCTGTGGGAAGGTGTGTTGTTGATGCTCGGTACGGTACCTTCCATGCCAGCAGGATATCCATGATCACCATCAGCAGGCGGGGTCTGTTCTCGTTTTGGATGGGGACAGTGCTCCTTCCAGAGGTTTGTTTGCTGTGAGATGGAGTGGTCCCTGGCCACCTGCACCTTCAGCCGTCCTCATTTTCCGGGCCCAGTCAGCCTGTCCTCTGGTCCTGGGGAAGTGAGAGCACTGGAGGGGGGGAGCTGGAGAGAAGGGGGAGCGGAGAGCACTGGTGGGGTTGGAGAGCACATGGGTGGGGGCAAAGAGCAGGGGGGAGTGGAGATCACAGGGGTGGGGAGCGGAGAGTGCTGGGGGGGCTTGAGGGCACTGGGGGGGCAAAAAGAACAGGGGTGGAGAGCATGGGAGGCTGAGAGGGGGGGCTGAAGAGCACTGAGGGGGCCAAGAGTGTGGGAGGTAAAGAGTACTGGGGGGGATCTTGAGAGCACTGGGGGGGAGAAAGAACAGGTGTGGAGAGCACTGGGGGGTACAAAGAGCAGGGGGGAGTGGAGAGCACTGGGGGGTGGAGAGCAATGGGGGGAGCTTGAGAGCACCAGTGGGGGCCAGAAAAAACACGGGTGGAAAGTACGGGGGGCTGGAGAGCACTATGGGGGGCAGAGAGCACTGGCGGGGTTGGAGAGCACATGGGTGGGGGCAAAAAGAACAGGGGTGGGGAGCACGGGGGGCCGGAGAGTACTATGGGGGGCAGAGAGCACTGGCAGGGTTGGAGAGCACATGGGTGGGGGCAAAAAGAACAGGGCTGGGGAGCAGGGGGGGCTGGAGAGCACTATGGGGGGCGGAGAGCACAGGCGGGGTTGGAGAGCACATGGGTGGGGGCAAAAAGAACAGGGGTGGAGAGCACGGGGGGCTGGAGAGCACTGGGGAGAGCTGGAGAGCACTGGGGGGGAGAAAGAACAGGGGTGGGGAGCACTGGGGGGAGTGGAGAGTACTGGGGGGGGGAGAACAGGGGTGGAGAGCACTGGAATGGTGTCTGGAGAAGGATGGGGAGAGCTGGAGAGCAGGGGGGGCAGAAAGAACAGAGATGGAGAGAACTGTGGGGGGGCTGGAGAGTATGGTGGGGGAGGAGAGCACTGGGGGGGGAGCCACAAAAGAAGATGGATAGGAGGAGAAGCAAGGGGACCGCATGTAGAGGAAATGAGCTTTCTATATTCCTCCATACAGCCGCGGAATTAGGATTGCCACCTCATCCCTTTAAAACCAAATACATATCAATTACACAGGTTCTGTGGCTGATAAAGGTGGTAATTAAACTCAATTGGTGCCTTTCCTGAATTAAATTAGCCTCAGAACCTGTGTAATTCATATGTGTTCGGGTTTAAAGGGATGAGGTGGCAACTCTACGCGGAATGCTTGATTCTCCTCCCCCCCCCCTTTCTGCAAGCATTCCGCGGCTGTATGGAGGAATATAGAAAGCTCATTTCCTCTATGTGCGGTCCCCCTGCCCTGCCGATCCTCCTATCCAGGCACACAGGGCGGGCTGTACGGCGGGCATCTCCTGTAGTGCTCCTGGAGCTGACCTGGTTGGATCTGTGTTCGATGGTGACGCTGTAACACGGTCCCGCCCCCCTAGACCGGCTCCTGTGATAGGCTGCATGCTGACTCTATCTACTATCACACGAGCCGGTCTAGGGGGGCAGGACTGTGTTACAGCGCCGCTGCAGCCGAACACAGACCGAGACAGGCATCTCCGTGGTACACAGGAGCAGGAGAGAGGGGAGCACTGCAGCCGCAAATGAAACCGGCCCCAGGACAGGCAGCCTACCGGGAAATCTCCCGTTATCCCGGTTGGCCAGTCCGGCCCTGGGTAAATCTAAAGTATCTCTGTACATTAATATGGATTGTGGACAGAATTAAGATTTGTAGATGTCTGGGTATTACTATACTGTTAGATATGTTGGTTGTTCTGTTTGGTTACTTGGGGTACCTGTATCCAGGTTCAGAGCCCATTTTTTTCATTTTAGATACAGTAACGGAAGGTATAACGGCTGCAATTTTTTGTCAACTGTGTCATACTGAGGATATATTCCTTCACTTCTTCCCCCAAAGCCACAACAAGAAGTACGAGGAAATTCTTTTCAAGGTGGAAGGAATTCTGGGAAGATTTAAATTCTATTTTGATTCTGGTGACAACTTAAAAGTTTTTGTTCACTTTCACTCTTGGTTACCAAGACAAATGAAAAAGGTGAATCACCTTAATTGGGACACAGACAGCAAAAGAGACCTTAGAAGGGTTCTAGTCCATTTCTACTCTATCTCAGACCCCTTTCACACTGAAAGCGCCGGCCTTTAGCAGTAAAGCGCCGCCCGTTTTAGCGGAGCTTTACCGCTGTTTAAGCGGCGCTTAAAAACTCCTGTGTTGCGGCGCTTCCGAATCACTTTTCAGGCGCTTTGGAAGCGCTGCCCATTCATTTCAATGGGCAGGGCATTTTTGGAGCGCTCCCAAACTGCCCCACAGATGCTGCTTGCAGGACTTTTCGTAACGTCCCGCAAGGACACCACCCCAGTGTGAAAAGACACACTGAATAGAATGGGAGGTGGTTTTCAGGCGTTATTTAGAGGCTATTTCCAGTGCTAAAATGCCTGAAAACCGTCTCAGTGTGACCAGGAATAGGAAGCGGGGATAGTTATTCCCCATTCTCCTGTACATGGGCTGGTCAGGTACTGGCACCTAGCCCTGGGTCATGGGGTGGGCCTTTGGGATTTGTTTTAAATCCCAGGAAATACCCATAAAAATTGGGATGGTTGTTGGTGTGGACTAACTCAAATGGAGACTCCAGCCAAAAATACAGAGAAGAGAGAAAGGAAACACAGACTGGCAGGATAACTCTTGACAGGGAAAACACCACAGATTTCAGTTTTTGAAAGGAAACACACACCAGATATTATTTGATAGCTAATAGACGAATAATACATCTCTTCAGTCACTGCTGGGAATAATATTGCAATTAGAGCTTTTTTTCAGCTGGCACTTGGTGGAACTCGGTTCCACCAAGTCCGGCATCTATACTTACAAGTAACAGCTTATTCCCCAACAGCTCCCATAGATCAGATCTCCTGAGTTACTCTCACTGAGTGAAGGATGGGGACAAGGGAGATGCAGGTGCAGTGCAAATGCCAACATCACCACTGGATGATATCCCTGCAAGTGAGAGAGGTGGAGCCAGGGAGGTACTAGAGCTGTCTGGGTGCTTCAGCTTAGTACAGCAACAAAAAAAAAGACATGTGGAAGATGGTGGAGCTTTTAAGGAGATGGGGAGAAGATGGGGGTAGTAGAGGGGGGTTGCATGCAGAGGTCAGAGCTGAAGAGGGGTAAACGTGAGATGTGGATGGGGGATGCAGAGGTACAGCTGTGTGAAAAGGCTGAATTCTTCACACAGTGTGTAGCGCACACCTGAACTCTGCACTCTGTATGCAGCGCACCCCTGAACTCTTGGTATTTAATGACCCTGTTAAGACCGTCCCACTGTTAGTGAAATTTGACCACACCCACTATGTGATGTGGTTTGGAGGGTGTGTGTAAGGGACGGGGGGCATCATGATTGAGTTCCTGTACCTATTTTCTGAGAAAAGAAAGCCCCGATTGTAAGTAATAAACAGCAAAATTGAAGTGCCCTGCCTTAGACTGGATACATTTACAGAACAGAAGCATAGCTCCCAACTGTCCCTGATTTCGAGGGACTGTCCCTGATTTGGAACAAATTTCCTCTGCCCCTCTTTTAATTTATCTCTAATTTTGGACTGATTTATATAGTTGTATATCATACCTCCCAACCTTTCAACATTTGTTCTCATTTTTCCCCCTCTCATTAAAGTTGTTGAGCGGGGGGGGGGGGTGCTGCCGTGGGACGGAGGTTCATTCTACATTATATTCTGATTGTTGCTGCCGCGGGACGGAGGTTCGTTCTATACCTAACCTAACTTCGGATCTGAGTTGTTGAGCGGGGGGGGAGGGAGGGGTTCTGCCGAGGAACATAGGAACATAGGTTTTTTAAGGAAGGCTTTATTCTTAGTTGCGGGGGGGGGGTTTCTGCTTTCAGGATAGCAGAGGGGGCTGACTTACCACTGCTGCCTCTGCGTGTCTTCCGAGATCCTCCTTCTCCTCCTCCTTGCGGGAAATAAGATCCTCTCGCGGGTCTGCGGGAACTGAGTGTCAGTGCGTGAAGTTCCCGCAGAATCCGTGCGTGTTGGGAGGTATGGTATATACAATGCACTTTTTATCTTACATTAAAGTGTTTCCCAGAGCTAAAAAGTGCTGCTAAAAGTTCTAGATTGCTGCATTTTTTTACATTTCAAGAGCCAATATAAAGAAGTAGTAGTGGTAAAAAAAAAACACTTGTGGGTTAACTAAACGTCTTTTTTGTATAATTCTCCTTTAACCAATTGACGACCACCGCACAACGATATACGTCGACAGAATGGCACAGCTGGGCACAAGGGCGTACAGGTACGTCCCCTTCAAGATCCCAGTCGTGGGTCGCACGCTCCGTGACAGCGCAAGCAGTACCCGCGGACCCGATGCCGCCGGTGTCCCGCGATCGGGTCACAGAGCTGAAGAACGGGAAGAGGTATGTGTAAACAAACCTTTCCCCGTTCTTTCTAGTGGTATGTCAGTGATCTCCTGTTCCCTGTCATCGGGAACAGCGATCAGTGATGTGTCACGCCAAGCCACGCCCCCCTACAGTAAGAATCACTCACTAGGGCACACTTAACCACTACAGTGCCACCTAGTGGTTAACCCCTTCACTGCCAGTGTCATTTTCACCATAATCAGTCCATTTTTTTAGCACTGATCGCTGTAAAAATTACAATGGTCCCAAAAATGTGTCAACAGTGTCCGATGTGTCCGCCATAATGTCGTAGTCACGATAAAAATCGCTGATTGCCGCCATAACTAGTAAAAAAAAAAAAATGCCATAAAACTATCCCCTATTTTGTAGACGCTATAACTTTTGCGCAAACCAATCACTAAACGCTTATTGCAATTTTTTTTACCAAAAATATGTAGAAGAATATGTATCGGCCTAAACTGAGGAAAAAAAATTCATATATTTTTTGGGGATATTTATTATAGCAAAAAGTAAAAAATATTGCATTGTTTTCAAAAAAAGGATCTAGCAGCCTGAATAGAGATGTCAGCAGAAGCTAGAAGAGGAAAACGTCAGTGTACTAAACATTGCATACACTGCACATTTGCTATGAGCATATAAGCACTTATAAAAAAGGGCTATTAGACTGCTTTCACACTGATCCACAGCTGCAGTGCAGTGCACCTGAGGCTTTCCTGTGGGTTAGCTGCAGAGAGCCATAGACGTCTATTATACCCAGTGAGTTTGGTGTTTTTAAATCATATTTAGTGCTGGAATCTTATGAAGGATTTTCTTCATTATTATTAGCAGCTGGCAGCAGTTCTCAGAATACCTAAACAGCAGTTTTATCTAAATGTGTGAATTCACTGTTTGGGCAACAATTTTCCACACAACTCCTTAGATTTTTAGTCAAAGGATGTCAGTTGGCAGGGGGCCGACAAGGCCACCCTCTAAGATCATTTTGACGAGTTCATCAGGAACTGACCGAAATTTGAACAGCGTATGGCTTAGGCAAACACAGTTACAGTAATTGCCCCTTTGATGGTGGGCACAGGTTCCTGTGGACTAAAAGTATGCTATGTAAAATGTTAGACAGTTTTTGGCCATGATCAAATGCGAGTCTTTAAGAACATTATATTATAACAAAACTTTTCAGTTTTATATGTAAAAAAAAGGTGTGATGTAAAGGATTGTAAGTGGTATATGGTAAACAAGGAAGTACTTTATGAAGTTATCCAGGTGACTCTGAAAATAAGATGGACTCACCTAAAAAACAAATCGCAAAAAATCATCATTAATCAAAATTGTCATCATCATCATCATATGTATCATCAAAGTATTATTTAGCTTTCTTTAACTAATGAAGGTTTTGCATTCTTCTATCACTGACCTCCTTTGCAGCAGCTCTCTGTTTTCAGTACCATAACATCTCAAAGCTGCAAAGGAAATTGCTGCGGGAAGATTGCAGGTGTGAACAGGGAGCAGATAGTTATGTATTACCCAACAGCTGTCACTGACTTTGGATCCCTCTCTGATTGAAGTCCAATTAGAAGGGTATATCCAATAAGGGCCACCAGTCCAATATCTTTTGTATTGGCCCGGGGGAGGTGGAATGCTCAATACATTTTATTATGCTGGTAAAGAGCTTCAGCACTATGGCAGAGGAGTGGAACTGGAAGTCTCATCTGTACTGTTTGACGTCTAAAGCCCCGTACACACGGTCGGACTTTTGGCCAACAAACTTCATTTTGAGCAAGTTGGACCAACAATCCGACCGTGTGTACGCTCCATCGGACAAACTTTTTTTGCTTTTTTCTTGTTTTCATCGGACAAAAGTTGGGTCTGCAAACAGACAAACTTTTGCCCAACAAAAGTCCGATGGAGCAAAGTCCGACCGTGTGTACAGAAAACCATTGGACTTTTGTCCGATGGACAAAACAACTAATGTTAAAATCAACCAACAATAGCAGAAGTTGACCAAAGGGTGGTGGTAAAGAGCAGAAAAGAGCAGAAAAACCACGTGATGTTGCAAAAAGTTTTGGGAAAGTTTGCAGAAAAGTCTGAGCGTGTGTTCCCGACCAACTCCGTTCGGACAAAAAACGACGGAAAAGTCCGATGGAAGTCCGACCGTGTCTACGGGGCTTAAGTGAAAAATTAGGTAACAAGAGAAACTCGGTAGGAAAAATTACCACCGCTTTACCATCCATCTCACTTCTCCTATGAAGCATAACACTAATGTCCCTATAGTAAACATTTTTTGGCCAGATTACTAAATGCGTAGAGGTAGGTGATTGCTGATTGTGATGATCTTAAAATCTTAGCAGATTGCCCATAATTGGGCTAAAAAGAGGCCTTTTGAAGATTACTGGAGAGTCTAGAGCCGTGCTGCAGTGTATTATGTGCTAGAAGTAGGAGGATATTTGTATGCTTTTTTTTTTTCTTAATACTATTAGATCATAATAACAGCCTTTTCTATATAAGATTATGTTTTGAGGTAAGTCCCCGAAGAAGCATAACATCCACTGATACATATACCTTACTTACAACAAAAAACACAATTATTATTTACTGGTTGTATATCAAATCATGATTCTTTTCAGAATTCTCGATTGTATTTTATATAAAATATGTCACTCAGTTGATGATTTTTCAGTGTTTTTTATTTTTTGTTTGTAGAAAAATGAAAAATTGGTTTACCATTCCTGATTCATTTTTGTCAAACTGCCATAAATACTAAAGTTTTCTGACTGATCCATCTTGTTGCAGCTATACCTTCCTACTACTGATGCCTTAATCATTGCCCATTACCTTTATACATTTTGAGAAAATAAAAATAAAATATTCAACATCAGCAGTTTCATTGTCTGGTCCAAAATGCTGATGGTAGTGATGCTGGTGCTGACACTGCTCTGCATGTATGGTAATGCACAAATGTTTTTCATCATCATCCTCCCTGCCTGGTCCAAGATGCTCATGGTGCTGATGATGTAATTTGTGCTAATATTGCTGTGTGTGATGCTGCACAATATATTTTCCTCACCAGCCTCTCTGGTCCAAGATGCCTATAATGCTAATGCTGATGTCATTGGTGTTAATATTACTGTATGTGGTACTACACAACTTTTTCAGTATTTGTTCAGCCTTAATGCATGGACCAAAACCCAAGATCTTGCGAGATCTCAGGGGACTGCTTTTTACATTACGAATGTAATGTCATGCATACAAATGTAATGTCATACAGTGTGTGTGCGGGATGAGTCACATGACTTCATGCACTCTATCTTGCACTCCATCTTGTGCATGCAAACTAAGACTATTTTTTAAACTAAGCGTGGAAAGAAAGGATAAAAGATGAAGTAGAAGCAGCATGTAGGTAGGTAAGTGTATTTATGTTTTAGGTTGTCTTTGTGTTTTTGTTTTTTTTTCCATAAAAGGGGGCTGATGGTGCTGAAGGCACTGATGGTGCTTCTTGTCCTTAATAAAGCTAGCTCATGAAAATGTGCTATGATGATACCATATATAATAAGTTAAGGTACAGCGCTAAATTATGATCAAAATTCCAAAGTGAAGGAAAAATTAATGAATCAATTAAGATAAAAATTAATTAAATATAAAAGTGTATATAAATCAGTGAATCAGAATAATGGAAACTTTGAATCAAACCATGATAATAAAAAAATATATATCATCAAACATCTGAAATGATGTGTATGGTTAACACGTATATGTGTGCACACCAGAGTGAACCAGTGCCAAATACAAGAAAAAATAATAAATAAATGAATAAGTGTAAAAGTCCCAAAAAAAGTTGAAAATTTATAATTGAAGAATATTGTTAATTTAAAGTAGATATCAGGCAGATGGTTTGGGGTGCCAGGGAGCCACCTCTGTGTGCGTTCCTCCAACTTGCCGCTACAAAGTCCCCAAAGTGCCCTTTAAGCTGAACACATTGTGAGGGGGTTAGCTCGGCAGCGGGTGTGTGTGACCCCCGGGATGGGCTCCCCACACAAAAACAGGCCCAGCAAACGGAGGTTGTGGTTTTCAAAATCAAAAAAGGTGCGGTTTATTTTCTATTTACAGTGACAAAACACAGCAAAGCCAAAAGAAACATAAACAAAATAAATCCTGGTCAACTTGACCTCTGACTAAACATACAGGTTTCCTAACTAACAACTGGGATCAGCCTAGTGCTGTCCTAGTCCCTAAGTCCCTGGTTTTTAATGTCCAAGCAAATAGCCACACAGGCTTTGTCTCACCGCACAGGGGTTCACTCTCCCTAGACAGTCCACACAGGTCTGGGTCCAGGCATGAGCTAACATCTAATGAAGCTGGGAGTTCTTATAGAGGCCTAAATGAGCTGACAAGCTTCAGCTGGTCTCATCAACTCCCTGTCTGCACGACGCCCCACACTCTCCCTAGAGGTATGAGTCATCCATGAGCCCACTAGCCTCAGCTGGGCTTATACAACTCTCCACCTAGTTGTATAAGTTGGCGTAAAGCCTGAATCTGGGCGAAATATATCTACCCCCCTGGATGCAACCAGGTGACTTTACCTTCCTGCTGTCACATACCCCCCCCTCTTGTTTTAACCTCGGGGTTGGAACACCAGCAATCAGGCATTCATGTACTCGAGACAAAGCATCCACATTCCCCATTTGAACGCCAGGGCGATGCTTTACTGTGAAGTTGAATCCCTGGAGGGCCAGGAACCACCTATTCACTCTTCTATTTGTTTCCTTGTTTTGAGCCATCCACTTTAACGGAGCGTGATCCGTAACCATGTCAAAGTGCCTACCTAGCAGGTAGTACCGAAGGGAATCTAGAGCCCACTTCACCGCTAAACACTCCTTTTCAACGGTGGCGTAATTTACCTCATGGGACTTCAACTTCCTGCTGAGGTAAATGACTGGGTGCTCTTCCCCGTTCCAGACCTGGGACAATACTGCTCCTAACCCCACATCTGACGCATCACTTTGTACGACAAAGTCTTTAGAGAAGTCGGGTGAGTACAACACTGGCTGGCTACATAAGGCTTGTTTCAAGAATTGGAATGCTGCCTCAGCCTCGGGGGTCCATTTAATCATGACCGACCCTTTCCCCTTCGTTAGGTTGGTTAGGGGCACAGCCTTAGAAGCAAAGTGGGGAATGAATCGCCGATAATACCCAGCGATTCCCAGAAAGGCTCTTACCTGCTTCTTGCTGTTGGGACGTGGCCAACTCTGGATGGCCTCTACTTTGTTGAGTTGGGGTTTTATTACTCCCCTCCCAATGGTGTACCCAAGATATTTGGCCTCCTCCTGCCCAATGGTACACTTCTTGGGGTTAGCCGTAAACCCCGCTTCCCGAACAGAGTCCAGGACTGCTTGCACTTTTGGCAGATGTGAGGCCCAATCTGTGCTATGGACAATTACGTCATCCAGGTAAGCCGCAGCATACTTCCGATGGGGCCTCAGCATCTGGTCCATTTTCCGCTGGAATGTGGCCGGCGCATTCTGTAACCCGAACGGCATTCTTTTATATTGGAACGCCCCGTCTGGGGTTACAAATGCGGTTTTCTCTTTGGCCAATTTGGCCAGGGGGATTTGCCAATACCCTTTTGTGAGGTCAAGAGTCGTCATGTATCGGGCTGTTCCCAGCCGGTCGATCAACTCATCTATACGTGGCATGGGGTAGGTGTCAAATTTTGTAACTTTGTTCAACTGACGAAAATCGTTACAAAATCGCCAGCTCCCATCCGGTTTAGGCACCAACACAATGGGACTAGACCAATCACTTTGGGACTCCTCTATCACCCCTAAGTTCAGCATTTTCTGTACTTCCTCCCGTATTGCCTCCCGTCGGGCCTCTGGGATCCGATAGGGTTTTAACTTCACCCTTTCACCGGGCGGGGTAATGATGTCATGCTCTACCCCAGATGTTTGTCCCGGCAGCTCAGAGAATACCTCCTTGTTGCGAAGCACAAACTCCTTAACCTCCTGTTGTTGGGGTTGTGACAAGGTGGCTGCTATTCCAACCTCAGGAACCACGCAACCAGTTTGAGCTGGTGACCAAGTGTCTGCGACTAGGGACTCTCTATCCCTCCAGGCTTTCAACAGATTAACGTGATAGATCTGTTCGGGCTTTCGCCTTCCTGGTTGTCTGACCTTGTAATTCACTTCGCTCACTTTTTCCATTATCTCGTAGGGGCCTTGCCATTTGGCAAGGAATTTACTTTCAACCGTAGGGACAAGTACCAGTATCCTATCCCCCGGGGAAAAGGTACGGGTCTTGGCTCCACGGTTGTACACTCTCTGCTGTGCTAACTGCGCTTGGGCCAAATGTTCCTTCACGATGGGCATTACCTGTGCAATTCGGTCTTGCATCAGGGCGACATGCTCAATCACACTCCTGTGGGGAGAACTCTCACTTTCCCAAGTTTCCTTGGCAATATCCAACAGCCCTCTTGGGTGTCTCCCATACAGTAACTCAAAGGGGGAGAATCCCGTAGAGGATTGGGGCACCTCCCTAATAGCAAACATCAGATAAGGAAGTAGACAGTCCCAATCCTTTCCATCTCTATCCACCACTTTCTTCAACATTTGTTTTAGGGTTTTGTTGAATCTTTCAACCAGCCCATCGGTTTGGGGGTGATACACAGATGTACGTAATTGCGTCACTTTGAACAATTTACACAGCTCCTTCATAACCCGGGACATAAAGGGTGTACCTTGGTCCGTAAGCAGTTCTTTACAAATACCCACCCGGCTAAACACAAGAGATAGCTCTTTGGCTATGGTTTTGGCCGAGGTATTTTGGAGAGGGATCGCTTCTGGATAACGGGTGGCATAGTCCATTATAACTAATATGTACTGGTGCCCCCTAGCGGACTTGATTATAGGACCTACCAAATCCATGGCGATCCTCTCAAACGGGACCTCAATGATGGGTAGAGGGACCAGCGGGCTACGGAAATGTGGCATCGGGGCCGACCTCTGACACACAGGGCAGGAGGAACAACAATTTTCTATGTCCTTCATCACCCCCGGCCAATAGAATCTCTGTAATACCCTCTCTCGGGTTTTCTCTGTCCCCAGATGACCTCCAAGAATGTGCCCATGGGCCAACTCCAACACCAACTTCCTGTAAGGTTTGGGCACCACAAGCTGCTCAACGGTTTCTTCTGCCCTTTTTGCCACCCGATACAGTAGGTCCTTCTCTACGCTGAAGTATGGGTAAGTGCAGGTATTATCTGGGTTCACTAACTCGCCATCTATTTTCACTACGTTTTCCCGTGCCTTTATTAGGGCGGGGTCTTTCAACTGTTCTGTGGCAAAGTTTTCCCTGTGAACCTCAAGATCAGAAAACTCCACAGACGGTAGGTTTCCGTCTGAGGAGGTGGGCTCCTCTCCAGTTTCTTGAGTCTCCCCTGCCAATACTGATAAGGGAAATTCCGGAGAGTCCTCACCACTCTCAGGGGAGTTCTGGCTATCACATTCCTGGTACATAGGGGCACCAGTGGGGGGCTCAGGATCATCCCACAGTTCCCAGAACTTCGGAAAATCCCTTCCCACAATGGCGTCATGCGGTAACTGAGATACTAAGCCCACTGGATGAGAGAGGGTACCTTTGGGGGTCTCGAAACACACTGTAGTCACTGGATACTCTCGGGTGTCCCCATGCACACAAATAACAGCTACCTTGCTATTCCCAGAGACCTCTGTTTTAACTAACTCAGCCTTTATCAGGGTCACAAGGCTACCTGAATCCAGCAATACCACAACATTTCTACCATTAACACACATTTTGCATAAATGTTTCTCAGTTCCTCGAATGGCAGTGCATGCGACTGTCGCACACAGCGACTGACGTCTGCCCGTCAGAAAGTCACACTGCATGGGTTCCTCCACAACCGGGCAATTGGCTGCAATATGTCCCGCTTGCCGGCAGCGGTAGCAAACGATCCTTCTTGCCGCCTCTTGAGCCGCTGATTTCCTAGGCTGTTCTCGCCAAACTTGGGGTAGAGCTCCCACCCTCTCACTCTCTCCACCCTCACCCCTTGGAATCCTCTTATCCGCCCCTGGGGATGGTCTGGTCTTAGGGTGGAAAGTCCGAGTGTCTCTGGAAGAGGCCGTCAGGTTCTCTGTAGCCAAGTATTTCTCCACACGATCCACAAGACCATCGGCCGTCTCTGGGTCTCCATGGCTTACCCACTTTTGGATGGCAGTAGGAAGAGCTCTCAAAAACCGATCCATTACAACACGTTCCACAATCTTTGGTGCGGACAAAGTCTCTGGCTGTAGCCACTTTCTGCTCAGGTGAATGAGATCATACATTTGAGACCTGGGGGGTTTTCCAAGCTGGAAAGTCCAGTTATGCACACGCTGAGCCCGGACAGCCTGGGTGACACCCAGCCTTGCCAATATTTCAGCTTTTAGCATCACATAGTCTTTTGCTTGGTCAGGCTCTAGGTCATAGTAAGCCTTCTGCGATTCACCAGTTAACAGAGGAGCCACCAGTCCAGCCCACTGCTCCTCAGGCCACTTTTCTCTTTCAGCAGTCCTTTCAAATGTGGTCAAAAATACCTCTGGATCATCCTCTCCAGTCATTTTTGTCAATAAACGACTCACCCCAAAGGACGCGGTATTAGTGGGACGGCTTTCCTCACTGGTCTGCGGACGTTGCTGCATTACTGCTTCCATTTGTTGTAGTCTCTGCTCTTGCTTCTGTAACAGGTCTATGAAGCAGGCCTCAGATTGCTGCTGGGCTTGTTGCTGAGCTTCCAGACTCTGTTGGTGAGCTTGCTGCTGGGCTGCAAGGCTCTGTTGATGAGCTTGCTGCTGGGCTGCGAAGTTCTGTTGTTGAGCTGCAAGGCTCTGTTGATGAGCTGCAAGGCTCTTTTGCAAACCTGCATTTGTCTGCTGTTGATTGGCATTTGCTAGAGCCAGCTGCTTCAGTATCTCCTCCATGCTGGCTTAAAAAAAAACTGCCACTGGTTCTCCACCAACTGTGAGGGGGTTAGCTCGGCAGCGGGTGTGTGTGACCCCCGGGATGGGCTCCCCACACAAAAACAGGCCCAGCAAACGGAGGTTGTGGTTTTCAAAATCAAAAAAGGTGCGGTTTATTTTCTATTTACAGTGACAAAACACAGCAAAGCCAAAAGAAACATAAACAAAATAAATCCTGGTCAACTTGACCTCTGACTAAACATACAGGTTTCCTAACTAACAACTGGGATCAGCCTAGTGCTGTCCTAGTCCCTAAGTCCCTGGTTTTAAATGTCCAAGCAAATAGCCACACAGGCTTTGTCTCACCGCACAGGGGTTCACTCTCCCTAGACAGTCCACACAGGTCTGGGTCCAGGCATGAGCTAACATCTAATGAAGCTGGGAGTTCTTATAGAGGCCTAAATGAGCTGACAAGCTTCAGCTGGTCTCATCAACTCCCTGTCTGCACGACGCCCCACACTCTCCCTAGAGGTATGAGTCATCCATGAGCCCACTAGCCTCAGCTGGGCTTATACAACTCTCCACCTAGTTGTATAAGTCGGCGTAAAGCCTGAATCTGGGCGAAATATATCTACCCCCCTGGATGCAACCAGGTGACTTTACCTTCCTGCTGTCACAACATCTACAGAAGAGGCCAGGGCTGCCTACTCCTTCCACAGATAGTGATTAATGGCAGCCGGAGCCTGTACTATACATTGTGAACATTGCTTGTGATATATTCAGGGTGCCGGCTCTACCTGGGAAGTTTGCGGGAACGGTGTTGTGTGACCTGGAGCCAGTGGCAGTTAGTAAATATTACACTATGGAGTTTCCTCTGTTTATATTTTTCTGGGATGCAAGAACCCCATCTAGTCTCTGTTGCCCAGTTACCAGCATAGGTCTATTGGGAGACCATAAAATCCCTGTGCCTGAAGGGACCGCCGTGATAGCGGTCATATTTCTGTGGTAAGGAGACTACATTATCACTCTTGGGTGTCCAATTGGTGGATGAAGGTTTTTCCTGTAACAAGTCCTCCTCTTCTTCTACATTATTATGGAATCACTTTTTTCAAATATAGACTGGCTCTATGATTAACCATTTCAGCATTTGGGATCTATCCATCTATATACAATATTCTTCAATTATTAATTTTCAACTTTTTTGGGGACTTTTACACTTATTCATTTATTTATTATTTTTTCTTGTATTTAGCCCTGGTTCACTCTGGTGTGCACTCATATACCGGTATGTGTTAACCATACACATAATTTCAGATGTTTGATGATATATATTTTTTTATTATCATGGTTTGATTCAAAGTTTCCATTATTCTGATTCACTGATTTATATACACTTTTTTATTTAATAAATTTTTATCTTAATTGATTCATTCATTTTTCCTTCACTTTGTAATTTTGATCATAATTTAGCACTGTACCTTATTATATTATTAGTTTTTTGAGTTTTGTATCAAATCTTTGGTACTGGCAGCTCTTTTCATATTTAATTATTACACCTCATTCAAACATATTATTATCTAGCGCAGTTTCCTTTTTTGGTTTTTTAGTTATGGTGATACCATACCATTTAAAAAAAATATTGTTTGACTTCTTGTTCAGAATGTGATAAAAATATATGATACATTCATTAGAATAAAAAAAAATGAATAAAAAGAATTGTCATCATCAGCCTCCCCTGCTTGGTCCAGTTCAGGAATCCATTCTGCTATGTTGCAACATTTTTATTAAATAATTCTCTATTTGTGTAAATATCTTTTTCATAATCCTCATCACCAGTCTCTTTGCGCCATCCAAGGAACCACTGTAGCAGATAATTGACAAAAATGTAGTTTACCCCAATTCCCCTAATAAAATGTGTTGTCACTATAACGTTTGAATCATTTTAAAGATTGTGTTATATGGATGAGATCTCAACAAGGAGCATTGTCTTTTCTGCTTTTCCATTAATAAATTAACTCCATAAAAGCCCATGGTGAAACAATTTAGGAATGAAAGCAGTAGTAAAAGTATCATGTCTATTTTCCGTCATCTCAAGACTTACCAAGCATTGAGCTGATTGTTTAGAATCTTTCCTACCTGCATAGTTTGCATGTAATCTGTCTGTCTAATTACGTCATTGGCACATGTGCATTTGTTCCACTTTTTCCAGCACACTCTTTGTACCGTAAGTCCTGTATTTAAATGCCGGGCCTATGTTATTTCCCTTGCAGGCGGCTGCTCCGAGATCCCACGAGACTCAGCACAGGTCGGCTCTGATTTGCGGTTGTCACAGTGATTGCACAACGAAAACGAGGCTTGGCTGGACAATCATTGTGCATGCATGAGATTACAACCTGGGAGAAGAAGAAAGGGCGAAAGTCAGGCTATTCGGACATGGAAGACAACAGTTAGGATGGCGGTGGCTGCACCCAGAAAGGAGATTAGGAACAAAGAAAATATTAGTAAGAAACATGCAGTGTGGCTTCAAATTACGGCACAATAGTTTAAAATGATTTAATACTATTCCTGCTTTGAAATTTAGGTGGGGAGGTTTGGTGTTTACTACCGCTTAAAGCATAACTAAATGCAAAGCTTTTTTTTTTGTGTGTTTTTTTTTTTTTTTAGATAAAATGGAGAGGGATTAGAACGCCTGTCAGGTTTTTATTGCAGTCTGCACCCCCTTTAGGGAGATTTATCCTTTCTATTTGTCCTGTTTACTGTTATCATTGAAAGTGAAAGTAAAATGGCGCTCTCTCGGGGTACAAAATGAATGCATCCAAATAGGAGGCACTCCCAATTAACACTCCCACGAGGGAGGTGGCCCACCTGCGGGCATGTTTCCCCTACACCTGGAAAACTACAGCCCTGAAGTATTTGGGGATTCACATTACCCCAAAATTTGGCACTCTCTATCAGGAAAATCCCCCCCCCCTCTTTCGCTCTATTAGAACCCTTCTACTACAGTGGAAAAAGCACCATATATCTCTCCTGGGGAGGGTGGCGTCGGTAAAAATGACAATCCTCCTGAAGGTATTATACCTATTCCAAACACTGCCCATCCCGGTACCTTTACGCCCATTTGAGAAAGCTCAAGATGGACCTGCTCCAGTACACCTGGAACTACAAACGCCATAGAATACCACGTTCGGTACTAACGGCGGCGCGGTCGGATGGAGGTCTGGCTTATCCTGACCTTCTTAAGTATTACCAGGCGGCCCAACTGCGGGCCATAGCCTCCTGGTTTACTTCATATAATAAATGGACGGAAATTGAGAAGTTATGGCTTTCCCCGGTCCATCCTAATAACCTACTGTGGAGTGCAAACGCAGAGGTAGACCCTGAACGTATGCTCGGCCCATTGTCTGTGCTCCAGTGGCTGTGGCGCAAGTTGCTACCCCAGCATAAGCTGACCTCTGACAGCTCGCTCCTAACCTCCTTTGCCTGTAACCCCAAGGTGCCAGACCCACCCACCGAATATCCTTTCCGTGGACTTCACGGAATCTTTTTCATTTTGGGAACCTGGTGGACCCCCTGACCCATAGATTACGTCCCTTTGCTGAGCTACAGGCCAAGTATGATCTTCCAAGACGGGAATTCTATGGGTACCTCCAAATATGCCATTATGCCTTAACTATTGCACCAAAAATGCAGTTTTCTCCCCAGACTCCTTTTGAACGCCTGATTTTAGCAGGTTCTGCCCAGAAGAGATTGATCTCAGAAATATATAAAATTCTGAACGCATGGATGTAAAGGGCAAGCATGCGTACATGGCTAAATGGGAAAAGGCTCTTGGCAAGGAGATCCCCATGAAACAATGGCGTGTAATCTGGGCACAGGCAGCGAAAAGTTCAATTTGCACACTATATAAAGAGAATACATACAAAATACTTTATTTTTGGTATATGACCCCGGATGTCCTCCATGCCATATATCCCACTAGCTCCGATCGCTGCTGGTGCTGCCTGGGGGCTAGGGGTACCCTCCTCCACATTTACTGGAGCTGCCCACTGATAGCCTCCTTCTGGGACTTGGTCCAGCAGCTGCTGGCCCGACTTCTGGACAGACAGATCCCTTCCACCCCAAAATTCTTCCTCCTGGGTCTCTCACCACTAAAACTCCCGCCCCCCTTTAAGAAGCTGACCCAATACATCCTCACGGCGGCATGTTGCCCCCCCCCCCCCCGAAGCCCTGTATGCCAGGATCAAGGATGTGGAGGTAATGGAGAAAATGACTGCCAGACTGCAGGACAGGTTGGGAGCCCATGACAAGGTCTGGGAGCTATGGCACCGCCGGGAGGACCCACCCTGACACGGTACGTGAGCCACTCTGATGACATTCTCCTTCTACTCTGCTCTTTCTCTTCTCTTTCCCCTTTTTCTATATTTCTGGAGTCCCCTTGTAACTCCGGCTGTTAAGATATTCAGATGTTAGGTTTGGTGTACGTCCTAGCTACAACATATGTGAAGTCCTCGCAGACTAGGCCTAGAATGTGTTCTTGCTCTTTGGTTCTACCATGTATATTAGGTAGGCTGATATAACATAATATGGTACATGAGGGTATTGCGCTCTCATTGTCTCTGTGTTTGTGTACCTTTCTGTATGGATGTACGTTATGAAAAACAAACCACTGATCAATAAAAACTGTTATTGAAAAAAAAGAAAGTGAAAGTAAAACTAAAACCCAAATTTCGGGTTGTCCACAGAAAATTAATACATGGAAAATCTTCTAATGGAGACATTAGCATCAGTGACCCTTGTGACAACCATGGATTCCCTTACTTTGGAGGGATTTCTTCTCACTTCCTGTTTTGTCTATGGGACAGGGAGAGAAGGGAAATCTCCCCAGGATGACAGATGACCTATAAAAAAAAAAAAAAACAGACGGGAGTATAACTCTCCCTTACTCCATCCAAAATGGAAACAAAAAAGTTTTGCCTTTAGTTCAAACTGTAAATTAAATCATGACATTGATGTATATTAATCAATGATTTAACCTGATATTTGCTTGATATGTCCTTAGTATTCTTGCCTAAAAATTCACTGTGTATATCAAGCCAAATTAGTGGAAATTTGACTAAGATTCTCCAGGGAAAATTGAACTTCCTCCAAAATCAGCCTTTAATAGCAAAAGTACTTTTAAACTCTCCAGAGTGCTGGGAACTCAGGGCATGTGTCTGGAGAGGTGCAAAATGTGGAGGAGGAGCTGAAAGGGAGGCAGAGGTGAGGCAAGAGTTGGGGGGATTGAGACGCTAGGTTTGGAAGTGAAAGTGTGAAGGCGGGCTGGATGCAAAGGTCAGGATGTGGATAAAGGTGGGGGTGCAGAGGTGAGAGTTGTGGATAGAGGGAGTGTGCAGAAATGAGATCTGTGGATGCAAGGTGAGGGGTACGTGCAGAGGTGAGTGCTGTGGAGGGGGGCTGTGTACAAAGGTGAGAGCTGTGGAGGGGGGCTGGGTTTAGAGTTGACAGCTGTGCAGGGGGGGCTGGAGAGCTCTGGAGGGGAGGGAGGGAGCTGGATGCAGAGGTAAGAGCTGTGGAAGAGGGTCTGGGTACAGAGTTGACAGCTGTGGAGGGTGGCTGGGTTTAGAGATGAAAGCTGTGGAGGGGAGGGAGAAAGCTGAATGCAGAGGTGAGAGCTGTAGAAGAGGGACTGGGTACAGAGGTGAGAGCTGTGGAAGGGGACTGGGTGCAGAGGTGACAGCTTTGTAGGGGGGTTAGGTCTAGAGATAAAAGCTGTGGAGGGGAGGGAGGGAGCTGGATGAAGAGGTGAGAGCTGGCTGTGGAAGAGGGACTGGGTGCAGAGGTGAGAGCTGTGGAGGGAGTGGGGGGGGGGGGGGGTTGTGCACACTGCACAGAGGTGAAAGGTATATCTACAAGTTACATAACTTATCATAATACATTCATCACATAAAACATTATTAGTATAAGGTATGGAAATATTGCTACCAATTGTTGGAATAAAATTGTGTATACTGCTCTACAAAGAGCCCACAAGAAAAACAGCAGATGAGGGGACCACAGGGAGCAAAGGAAAAAACTTTTAATCAAGTCCTTTATTCTGACTCCAACTGTTGTAATAGTGATATATCCCTTGCTGAGACCTATGCCTGGCCTGTATAAGGAGATATAATCACCGGGGATAGTCTTTATCAGATAGCTGAACTCACCAAACATGTCCTTTCCACCCATGAGATCTTTATTAACTACAGCAGTTACAGCAGACAACAGGATGGAGTAGATTATTCAGGCCGGGTTCACACTTGTGCGACACGACAGCCGTCCTTTGGATCCGACTTTGCCCTGCGACATGAAGCCGACATATGTCCGACTTTCAATGAACGGGGATCCGACTTGGATCCCCGCGAATAGCAGGCACTGTGTTTGATATGAATCTTGAGGGGGAACTCCACACCAAATTTTAAATAAAAAACCGGCATGGGTTCCCCTCCAAGAGCATACCAGGCCCTTGGGTCTAGTATGGATTTTAAGGGAAACCCTACGCCAAAAAACGGCGTGGGGCTCCCCCGAAAAACCAAACCAGACCCTTATCCGAGCACGCAACCTGGAGAAAGAAAGAACCGGAGAGCGGGAGAAGAAGAAGGCGACGGAGAAGACCGGGCCCCGCTAGCAAAAGAGCTGGAAGAAGATAGCGGAGGCCCGGCGGAAGGAAGAAAGAACCGGAGAGCGCGGAGACGACACCGGAGACCCCCGGAGCTGTGCAATAAATTACTTTAAAAAGCTGTGTTGTGTTTTTTTCTTGACATTTTTTTCCACCAGGTGAATGGGTAGGGGTACAATGTACCCCATACTCATTCACATAGGGTGGGGGGGACCGGGATCTGGGGGCCCCCTTATTAAAGGGGGCTCCCGGATTCCAATAAGCCCCCCGCCCACAGACCCCGACAACCAACGGCCAGGGTTGTCGGGAAGGGGCCCTGTCCTCATCAACATGGGGACAGGGTGCTTTGGGGTGGGGGGCCGCAGGTCGCCCCCCTGCCCCACAGCACCAAACCCCCCATGTTGAGGGCATGCGGCCTGGTACGGTTTAGGAGGGAGGGGGGCCGCTCTCTCGGCCCCCCTCTTCCCCTGCGGCCTGCCAGGTTGCGTGCTCGGATAAGGGTCTGGTTTGGATTTTGGGGGGACCCCCACGCCGTTTTTTCGGCGTAGGGGTTCCCCTTAAAATCCAGACCAGACCCAAGGGCCTGGTATGCTCCTGAAGGGGGAACCCACGCCGGTTTTTTATTTAAAATTTGGCGTGGAGTTCCCCCTCAAGATCAGCAGAGTAGAAGTCGCATGCCAAAGTCGGATCATGCAAGACTGCGGTCCGACTTTGATCCGACTTCAATGATAGTCAATGGGCTGAATTCGGATCAAAGTCGGACCAAAGTAGTACAGGGAGCATTTTCAAAGTCGGACCGACATGTGTCGGACCAGTTAAGACAGCTCCCATAGGGAAACATTGATTTTCACACGTCATGCGACATGAGCTCCCAATGTCGGAGCGTTTGTCGCCCCAGTGTGAACCCGGCCTAAAAGACAGTATATTCAGGTCAAGACATGGTAATGTGTTTCTGGATGCGAGCAGATTGCAAAAGGCCTAGACAGAAGTGGTCATACTTTCTCCCATTGCTTGTTCGAGGAACTTAAGCAAGTTAACTTAAGCTAGAGCATATGCTTCCTTCCTTTCCATTTGCAGAGACTTTATTTGGGATTCTGCCTTTGCTTGGTGAGCTGCGGCTTCCTTTCTGGCAAAGGAGCTTTGCACTTTGTTTGCTTCCAGACTTGTGTGGGCCTCTGTCAGCTTGTTGCTTAATGTTGAGCTTCTAGAGCGAGAAGATCTAGAAGAACATGCTGTGAGCTTAGTAGATGTGGATTTATGAGATCTGGTCTCCTGCAGTTGAGCAATGCAGAGTTCCGCCTTATCCTTGGCATCTTGCACTAAGAGATCTATTTGTTGGTTTAGTTCATCAGTTTTAGTCAGTTCTGCGAAAAAGCCCTCTTTTGCAGACAGCTGCTGATAGCGTTCATACGCTGTAGGTAGGTAATCTATAGAGTCTCTTAATTCGGCCGGTTGATCATTAAAGCATGGCAAAACTGACATGCGGTATGTAGTTCTGTCCCATGATCTAGATCTGACAGATTGCTGCAGAACTCATCTCTAGTGGTTTACCGTTTTCTCTAAGTTTCTTTGTTGGTATTATTGTGCGTTTGGATGTTACACTTTGCTCTGTGATATCTGCAGAATCTGCTACCTGTATGTGGCAAGGTGTCACTTTTGCACGTAGCTTACGGACTACAGTTTGTGCCTATCAGGAATCTAGCTCCCTCCGGGGTACGTCCTATGCTAGGTTACTAACGTTGTTTGGTTCAGTTATGGGATAAAGCATTGTGGGTATTGCGGGTGTTGCGCTGCGCTCCGATTTATATAGGCTTCTCATGACGTCACAGTCACAAGCTCCGGGTGGCCCCAGAGCATGTGACTGTGACATCATGGGAGCATGTGACTGTGACGTCATGAGAAGCCTATATAAATCAGCGCGCACCGCAACACCCAGCATTACAGTGGGAGGAAGCGACGAGTCAACATCGAGGAGGAGAAGAGGGAAGAAGATGCCGACGGCGACGACGGGAAGACCGGCCCCTCCACTAGCAAAAAGATCTGGAAGAAGATAGTGGAGGGGCCGGCAGAAGGAAGAAAGAAAGAACCGGAGAGCGGGAGAAGAAGAAGGCGACGGAGAAGACCGGGCCCCGCTAGCAAAAGAGCTGGAAGAAGATAGCGGAGGCCCGGCGGAAGGAAGAAAGAACCGGAGAGCGTGCAGACAACACCGGAGACCCCCGGAGCTGTGCAATAAATTACTTTAAAAAGCTGTGTTGTGGTTTTTTTCTTGACATTTTTTTCCACCAGGTGAATGGGTAGGGGTACAATGTACCCCATACTCATTCACTTAGGGTGGGGGGGCGGGGATCTGGGGGCCCCCTTATTAAAGGGGGCTCCCAGATTCCGATAAGCCCCCCGCCCACAGACCCCGACAACCAACGGCCAGGGTTGTCGGGAAGAGGCCCTGTCCTCATCAACATGGGGACAGGGTGCTTTGGGGTGGGGGGGCCGCAGGTCGCCCCCCTGCCCCACAGCACCAAACCCCCCATGTTGAGGGCATGCGGCCTGGTACGGTTCAGAAGGGAGGGGGGCCGCTCTTTCGGCCCCCCCTCTTCCCCTGCGGCCTGCCAGGTTGCGTGCTCGGATAAGGGTCTGGTTTGGATTTTGGGGGGACCCCCACGCCGTTTTTTCAGCGTAGGGGTTCCCCTTAAAATCTAGACCAGACCCAAGGGCCTGGTATGCTCCTGAAGGGGGAACCCACGCCGTTTTTTTATTTAAAATTTGGCGTGGAGTTCCCCCTCAAGATCAGCAGAGTAGAAGTCGCATGCCAAAGTCGGATCATGCAAGACTGCGGTCCGACTTTGATCCGACTTCAATAATAGTCAATGGGCTGAATTCGGATCAAAGTCGGACCAAAGTAGTACAGGGAGCATTTTCAAAGTCGGACCGACATGTGTCGGACCAGTTAAGACAGCTCCCATAGGGAAACATTGATTTTCACACGTCATGCGACATGAGCTCCCAATGTCGGAGCGTTTGTCGCCCCAGTGTGAACCCGGCCTAAAAGACAGTATTTTCAGGTCAAAACATGGTAATGTGTTCCTGGATGCGAGCAGATTGCAAAAGGCCTAGACAGAAGTGGTCACACTTTCTCCCATTGCTTGTTCGAGGAACTTAAGCCTTGCTAGAGCAGCTGCTTCCTTCCTTTCCCTTTGCAGAATCTTTATTTGGGATTCTGCCTTTGCTTGGTGAGCTGCGGCTTCCTTTCTGGCAAAGGAGCTTTGCACTTTGTTTGCTTCCAGACTTGCGTGGGCCTCTGTCAGCTTGTTGCTTAATATTGAGCTTCTAGAGCGAGAAGATCTAGAAGAACATGCTGTGAGCTTAGTAGATGTGGATTTATGAGATCTGGTCTCCTGCAGTTGAGCAATGCAGAGTTCCGCCTTATCCTTGGCATCTTACACTAAGAGATCTATTTGTTGGTTTGGTTCATCAGTCTTAATCAGTTCTGCGAAAAAGCCCTCTTTTGCAGACAGCTGCTGATAGCGTTCATACGCTGCAGGTAGGTAATCTATAGAGTCTCTTAATTCGACCGGTTGATCATTAAAGCATGGCAAAACTGACATGCGGTATGTAGTTCTGTCCCATGATCTAGATCTGACAGATTGCTGCAGAACTCATCTCTAGTGGTTTCGTCATTTTCTCTAAGTTTCTTTGTTGGTATTATTGTGCGTTTGGATGTTACACTTTGCTCTGTGATATCTGCAGAATCTGCTACCTGTATGTGGCAAGGTGTCACTTTTGCTTACAGACTGCAGTTTGTGCCTATCAGGAATCTAGCTCCCTCCGGGGTACGTCCTATGGTAGGTTACTAATGTTGTTTGGTTCAGTTATGGGATAAAGCATTGTGGGTATTGTGGCATCAAAGACAAAGACTCTATTGGCGTGGATAGAACTGAGACTACATTACCCAAAAGACCACTGCCCTACCAAAAGTACATGGCGCCGCGCACGGCCTGCTGGGAGAACTTATTTAAGGCAAGGCGGGGCTTTTGTTCTTTCTCTCGGGACACCATCTTCAAGCCGGCAGGAGGCCTGTGTTGAGGCCTGGAGTGAGCATGCTTAGGCCAGAGAAGCCTGGGCCTAAAATACGGAGACCGGATCGCCTGACGGAGGGATATCTGTCGCAGCCCTGCTGATCAGACCCTGAAAAGGGATTGCTCTACACTCCACAGCATCCAGAGTCACCCATCCATCGACATCTCGTGGGTGACTGTACAGAGGACCAGGGACCATGACCTGCTGGGAGGCTGAGAACCAAGAAGGGTCCAGACGGAGCATGCCGGCGAGGCGAGGCCTCATTTGGAGAGAGGGCACCTGCCCACCAACATAACTAACTGGGTTGCAGGTAGGGGACTTCCGTAGTTTCACTTGTACTCGTGGGCAACTGCAGTGCCGTAAGTGGAGACACGTTACGCCCGGGAGTGATAAAGCGCTTTGGGAGAATCAGCGTTTCTCTTGACTTTATACTGCATACTTCAAGCGTTCATTCTCTCTTCACCTTGTTTGTTGGATTACAAATACTTAAGTGCACCAACAAAGCTAGCCAAAGATTACTGGAAATTGTTAGGAACACTCATCAGTTCAGATCATTGCTTAGGTTGGTACAACGGGACACGCACCAGTTGAGCTGCCCACTAGGGGGAGCCAAATCATTTATTGAACTCATATGTGTAAGCTAACTGTTTGCATTCAATTTTATTATTCTCATTATCATTGTGCTATTTCAGTGAGCTGGGTGGGACTTGGTGGAGAGGTGCCCCATTGCTATCGTCATTGCGTTGGGAGATCCCTCCACCGTGTGCTTCCTCAGGTCTGACCCTAAAATTGTTATGCATATGTATGTCATTTGATTCTCTGAAGGGACCTGTTTGAGTCAAATGTTACTTGTGTAATCTCTATTCTATTTTCTATACCAAGTAAACATATTACCTTTTGGTTGAACTGCATCTTGTGTGGGACTCTGTCTTTTGCAGCTGTGTGGAGGATAAACCACACTAAGGTAACAATACTTAACAACATTTATTGTTGTGTGGTATCATTGTGGCCCTCTATTGCCTTTTAGGGGCCCACAATCACATTGTTGTCCAGTTGTGACAAGGGGGAACCAAGCCAAATTACAGGGGTTGATAGGCAGAGCACAGGCCCAAACTTAAACCAGTAGCTCCTACGGGGGTAGTGCTACAAGTGGGGGCTCATCTGGGATTTCTGTGACTCTGCAATCAAACCCCCCCCCCCAGACAGAACCTCTACCGGCACTAAAATGGATTCTGTTGCTGCTATAGCGTGGTGCAAGGAGGAAAACGCCCGCTCAGACTGCAGTGTGGTACTTGAAATTCCAGGAGAGTCCTGGGGTGAAGAACAGTTAAGTCAAGCCATGAAGACACTGTCCCCAGACAAGAAAGCATGGGTGATTGCTGTGAAGACAGACACAGGGACCCCACATACTTATGCATTGATTGCGTGGAAACAAGAAATCCCAGAACACTTCAAGGGTGCAAGTGTGAAGTTTTCCAACAAGGGAGAACTTAATGTGATACACCCAGAGACACGAAAGAAGGCTCTGCCTCATCCAGTCAATCTGACTCTAGCAAACCAGAAGTTCCTGCCAAATCACCTCTGGCCACCATTGGACCCGAACTCTGTGCTGTCCTTGGGGAATTTGTTGCAAAGTGCCAAAAGGATCCCCACGCATACTCGGCTGCTAATTACAGGAAGCTCAGGATTTTTTCTGGAAGGCAACCAGTACCTTCAGCAGAAGACAGTTTTGAAGAGTGGCTGGACCAGGCTACCCAAGCGTGGGATAAATGGGACATACCAGAGCCGCATAAGAAGCAGAGTATCACAGAGAGTCTGAAGGGACCTGCCCTGGAGTCTATTCGCAACCTGAAGCTCAGTAAAAAAGACTGTAATACCCAAGACTACCTGAGCATTTTACAGGATGTATTCGGTCGCACTGAGAAAGTCACTGACCTCATCTACCAAATGGACAGAGGCGGCTCTCTAATTAGGCAAATGAGGCGGCCGCCTAAGGCCTCGCACTCACAGGGGCCTCGCGGCCGCCTAATTTGCCTCTGCTCGATCACTGGACAGACCAACAGGCAGGCTCCAGGTGCCATCTGTAAAAGCCGTGCGGGCAGTCATAGGGCACACAAAGCAGCCGAGCTGCTCCTTCAGCCCGCGCCGCTCACCTGGCATCTCCCTCCGCGTCTGGCCGGCTATTCGGGTCAGGAGTCGGGCGGAAACTATCCCTGCCCTTTTGACTTTCTGTGAAGGGGAAGGAGGAGCTCCGGTGTATGGATCCCATCCCAGCGCCTGCTTCAATCTGGCCGACCGCCCAGAGAGAACGTGAGTACCCGGCCGCGCCGCCCTCCTGTGTGCCTGGATAGGAGGAGCGGCGGGCTGGGACAGCTGCACATGGAGGAATTGATCTTTCCATATTCCTCCTGCAGCCTCTGAATGACCACTTCTTCTACTGGCGTTCATTGGCTGCAGAAAGAATATGGAAAGATCAATTCCTCCATGTGCAGCTGTCCCCGGCCCGCCACTCCTCCTATCCAGGCACACGGGGGCGGCGCGGGCGGCCAGGTACTCACGTTCTCTCTGGGCGGTCAGCCAGGCTGCAGCAGGCGCTGGGATGGGATCAATCCACCGGAGCTCCTCCTATCCAACTTCTTTTACTGTCGCCATGCTCCCTGGTTCCTCCCTGCATACCCCCTCTGTTTCCTGGTTCCCCCCAGTGCTCTCTGGTCCCGTGCTCCCTGGCTCCCCTACTGTGCTGTCCAGTACCCCCCACTGCTCCCCAGCTCCCCCCATGCTCCCTCCCCACTGTGCTGTCCAGTCCCCCCACTGCTCCCCAGCTCCCCCCCACTGTGCTGTCCAGTCCCCCCACTGCTCCCCCCATGCTCTTCTCCCCCACTGTGCTGTCCAGTCCCCCCACTGCTCCCCAGCTCCCCCATGCTCTCCCCCCCACTGTGCTGTCAAGTCCCCCCACTGATCCCCAGCTCCCCCCCACTGTGCTGTCCAGTCCCCCCCACTACTCCCCAGCTCCCCCCATGCTCTCCCCCCCACTGTGCTGTCCAGCCCCCCCACTGCTCCCAGCTCCCCCATGCTCTCCACCCCCCACTTTTCTGTTCAGTCGACGTCCCCCCACTGCTCTCCCCCTCCCCCCAGTGCTCTGTGCTCCCTGGCTCCCCAACAATGATATAGCCCCACAGTGCTCTCTGGTCCTCCCTGTCTCCCCCCATACTCCCCCCCAGTGCTGTCCAGTCCCCCCCCACTACTCCCCAGCTCCCCCCATGCTCTCCCCCCCACTGTGCTGTCCAGACCCCCCCACTGCTCCCAGCTCCCCCATGCTCTCCACCCCCCACTTTTCTGTCCAGTCGTCGTCCCCCCACTGCTCTCCCCCTCCCCCCCAGTGCTCTGTGCTCCCTGGCTCCCCCACAATGATATACCCCCACAGTGCTCTCTGGTCCTCCCTGTCTCCCCCCATACTCTCCCCCCAGTGCTCTCCGACCCCCATGCTCCCTGGCTCCCCCCAACAGTGCTCTCTAGCCCCCCAGAGCTCTCTTCTCCCCCTGTGCTCCATTAACACCCCAGTTCTACCTGCACCCCCAGTGCTCTCTGCCCCCTGTGTTGCCCAGTTCCCCCAGTGCTCTCTGCCCCCCTGTGCTCCCTGGCTCCCCCTGTGCTTTCAACTTCCCTGTGCTCTCTAGCTCCTCCCCACAGTGCTCTCCAGCCTCCACAGTGCTCTCCAGCTCCCCCTTGTGCTTTCCAGCCCCCACTTTTATCCCCGGCTCCCCCCATGCTCTCCACCCCACTATGCTAACCAGCTCCCCCCCAGTGTTTTCCAACTCTCCCACCCCCTCCTGTGCTCCCTGGCTCCCCCCCATGCTCTCCACCACACGGTGCTATCCAGCTCCCCCTGTGCTCTCCACCCCCCACCCTCCCTATGCTCTTCTGCCCCTCCCCCAGTACTCTCTGGCCCCTATGCTCTCCATCACCCTCCCCATGCTCTCTGTCCCCCGCCAGGCTCTCCACTTCCACCAGTGCACCCCCCTAGTGCTCTCCAGCTCCCCCAGTGCTCTCCGCCCCCCTGCTCTTCACTCCCACAGTGCTCTTGCCCCCCACACTCTCACCCCCTCTGCTGCTCTCAGCCTCACTCCCGTGTCTCCATCACCCCTGTTCTCTTTTCTGGCCCCCTCACCCCCAGGCAACTTTGCTAGGTTCCCCCCTCTTTTCCCTCCGGCTGCTGCGGGGGTCTCTCAGGCTGGGGAGAGGGGAAGGGACCGCTATCATGGGCTGCTCAGTCTATATTTTGTCCCAGTCCGGGCCTGGTGGGCAAATTGAGCAGTGGGGCTTGCAAGGATCGATAGTCCTTGAGGGAGAAGAGCTCTAAAGACCTCCCAGGACTGGAGGACAGGCTGACTGGGGCCGGAAAACGAGGACGGGTGCAAGGTAAAGGTGACCAGGGACCACTCCATCTCACAGCAAACAGATCCTCTGGAAGGAGCAGGACACTGTCCCCACCCAGAATGAGAATGGACCCTGCCTGCTGCTGGCCGTCATGAACATCCTGCTGGCAAGGAAGGTACCGTACTAAGCATCACATATACAGCTTCCCACAGACAGGCACTGCAGACTGGGACATGGTACACAGGAGGGGCTGCAGACAGGGATGGGGCTAGAGATCTCTCTCCCCCTTCCCTCTCCCCCTTCCCTCTCTCCCCCTCCCTCTCTCTCTCTCTCTCTCCCCGTCTCCCTCCCTCCCTCTCTCTCTCCCTCACTCTCTCTCCCTCACTCTCTTTCTCCCTCACTCTCCCTCTCCCTCCCTCACCCTCTCTCTCTCCCCCTCTCTCTCTCTACCTCCCTCATCCTCTCTCTCTCCCCCTCCCCCTCTCATGCTCCCCCCTCTCTCCCTTTCTCTCTCTCTCTCTCTCTCTCTCTCTGCACTGGGATCCCCCACTCTCCCTCCTCTGTGGATGTGGAATGATTCAGTGACACCCCCTTCCCATTCTCCCATGGCACAGGGGAAAATCCTAGAGGGGGTGTCACCTTGCTGGGTCCCAGATGTTGTATTGGCTGCATATGTCTGATGGGTGAGGAGAGTGCCCTGGAAGCGGTGCTGATCACCTGTGTGCTAGATCCACGCATCTTTCTGCAGCCATTTTTACTTGCTTGAATTTTTTTTATCTATTATGGGCGTGAGTGGGGCCTCGTGTCAAAATTTTGCCTAAGGCCTCACAAAGCCTAGAGCCGCCTTTGCAAATGGAACACTCTTATCAGAAAGAAGGAGAGAAGTTGTCAGAGTACATGAGGCGCCTGGACAAGATCATACACCAGATCCTGTTGAAAAAGGGGTTAGACCCTCAGAAGGTGGATGAGATCAGAGCAAAGCAAGTTTTGAAAGGGGCCCAACATTTAGACCCCATTACGCTTTTGTTGAGAACCCGGCAGGATGGTGGTATCTTGAAGTATCCAGACTTGATCCGGATTGTCAGGGAGGAAGAAGTCATGTTGGACAACAAGAAGAACAGTCAGAAACCTGAATCCGCTGCCGGAGTCAGAGTGGTGAATGCTGATGATGGTGACCCTCAGGTTGAGCTTCTAAAGACTCAAGTGTCCCAATTAATAGAAATGATGTCCATACTGACCAACCAGCCAACTGTTTTGCCCAGTGGAAGCACCCCAGAGGAGGCCAAGAAGTCTCTCCGCTCTAATGTTGCCTAAGTGCAGAAACCAAGGAAACTGATAATCTGCTTCAACTGTGGGGGAGTCGGACATTATCAGGAAGTATGTCCAAGCCCGGAGAAAGCTGCAGCACAGTACCGCAAGCCGGCGGAAAACTCCAGAGGGCCCCAGTCAAGGAGTCGACCGGGTGCCCACCAGTTTCAGCTAACTCCACAAAATCCAACGACGCGAGGAGACAGCATCGGTAGTCCCGACCCTCGCCTAGGGCCCCCGTTGTTGCCTCTGAGCGATCTAATGTCTCCCGCTCCATAGAGAAACCTGCTCGGCGGTGGGGAGTCAGTGCACACCAGACCCAACAGGGGTTGAAATTCAGTCAAAGTTCCAGGAAGAAAGGAGTAAGGGTACAAACTACTGAACCTGGTAAACAGGCTCCCCTCCGGAAGTTTCCTGCCATGTTAGTGGGGCCCTCCCCAGTAGTCTTAAACCAGGTAGAAGGGATTTACACCAAGGCCCTCCTGGATACAGGGGCTCAAGTGACTCTCCTGTACAGAGACTTCTATGACAAGCATCTTAAGCACTTGCCACTACAGAAGTTGGAAGAACTGGAGATATGGGGCATTGGGACTCAAAACTTTCCCTATGATAGTTGCTTACCAATCAAACTAACTTTTGACCCCTCAGTGGCAGGAGGAACAGAGACTTTTGACACCTTGGCAGTGGTCTGCCCTCGCCCACCAGGGGCTAGTAAAAGTTCCTTCATTATAGGGACCAACACTGACCTAATTAGGAGACTACTAACTCCCCTGGCCCAGGAGCGGAGTGCTTCAACTGCAGGAGTGCACCCCATGCTGAAACAGGCGTACCAGCGCCTAATACTAGAACAGAAGACTCCAGCAGAAGGAGTAGGCAAGATCTGGCGTTTGGGAGGTAACTTGTCTGAGAGTGTCTGTCAAGCTTACTTGGAAGCAACCAGGCCCCTTTATTGTTCTTGAAACGGACCAACGGAAGGAAGGAAAGGGGATAGAAATAATCCATGAAGTGTTTCCATTGAAGGCACTGCGGAGGAATCATGGGAGGGTCTCAGTGAGCGTTCGCAACACGACCACCTCACCTGTGAAGGTACCAGCCAGAATGCTGTTGGGCCAAGTGAACACAGCCACCCCAGTCGCGCCATCTGACTTTAAGAAGGGTGAGAGCCCAGTAGAGAAGTTCTACCCGGAAGACACCACCCTCCCACCAGAATGGAGAGAAAGAGTTAAAGCCCAGCTCGCCCGATGTCAAAATGCATTTTCCAAGAACGAATTCGATGTAGGGTGTGCAAAGTGTGCCACCCACAAGATCCGTCTACAAGAAGACAAACCGTTCAGAGAAAGTGACCGACGGGTTCCTCTGGGGGACTTGGAAGACCTACGTGAACAACTGGCTGAACTCAAAAGAGCGGGGATCATCAGAAAATCCAGGAGCCCCTACGCTTCTCCAATAGTGGTGGTGCGAAAAAAAAATGGTTCACTAAGGCTGTGCATAGACTACCGAACATTGAATAGAAGGACAATTCCTGACCAGTACACCACCCCCGGATAGAAGACACCCTGCAGAGCCTGTCAGGGGCCAAGTGGTTTAGTGTGATGGACCTAAAGAGTGGGTATTACCAAATCCCCATGCATCCTGAGGATAAAGAGAAATCTGCCTTCATTACCCCAGTGGGGTTCTTTGACTTTAATCGCATGCCTCAAGGGTTGTCAGGAGCCCCGGCCACCTTCCAAAGGCTGATGGAGAAGACAGTGGGCGGCATAAACCTGATCGAGGTGCTGGTGTACCTGGACGACATCATACTGTTCGGCAGGACTCTAGAAGAGCATGAAGAATGGTTGGAGAAGGTCCTGAAGAGACTTCATGAAGAAGGCCTGAAGCTCTCCATCGAGAAGTGCCAGTTCTATCAGTCCTCGGTCCACTACCTTTGCCACATTGTGTCTGCCAAGGGGATAGCCACAGACCCTGAGAAGCTGGATGCCGTCACCTCTTGGCCAAGACCCACTAACGTGTCCGAGCTTCGGTCATTTCTGGGGTTCTGTTCCTACTACCGAAGATTTGTAGAAGGATTTGCCAAGATAACCCGCCCGCTCAATTAACTACTGTGGAGTGAAGGAGAGGATGATGTCCCAGAACCAGTTAAACCTGTGAAGCCCGCAGTAGGGCCTAGAAAACGTAAAGAGTCCATCCAGGATCAGTGGACTTCCAAGTGTGAGGAGGCTTTCAGTCAGTTGAAAAGGAGCCCACCACTGCCCTAGGTATTGGCCTATGCCGACACCACCAAGCCCTACGAACTACGCGTCGATGCCAGTCAAGATGGGTTGGGCGGGGTACTATATCAAGAACATGACGGTCACCTACGGCCTGTTGCCTATGTGAGTCAGAGTTTGGTCCCCGCTGAAAGGAACTACCCCACGCATAAGCTTGAGTTCCTTGCCTTGAAGTGGGCTGTAGTGGATAAATTGAGAGACTACCTCTACGGGGCAGAGTTTGTGATCAAGACTGACAACAATCCACTCACCTATCTTCTCACTACAGCCAAACTGGATGCCGCCGGACATAGGTGGTTGGCTGCCCTCTCGGGTTTCACCTTTAGTCTGAAATATCGACCGGGAGTTGGGAACAGGGATGCGGATGCCCTCTCAAGAAGGCCTCATGGCCCCAGTGACTCCCCAGAAGAGTGGACTCAGCTCACACCAGAAGGAGTGCGGGCCTTATATCAGGGAGCTGAACGTCAGGCTGGAGGAGGATCTAGGGCCGAAGAGATTGGAGTTTTTGCTGCTGGAGTACCCAAATGTTACTGCAATGTGACCCAAGTGGGGGATGAAGGCCTGCCGAAGCTGTCGAAGAAGAACCTAAGAAGGGACCAGTTGGAAGACCCTCTGGGAAACTTGGCATTGAAGGCTTTGGATAATCAATGTTCTGATATGCTCCTCACTGATTCCCCAAAGGAGGCTCATCTGCTACACCGAGAGTGGGATCGGCTGCAGTTGCATCAAGGGGTGGTCTACTGAAGGGGCCCCTCTGATGGTCTTGAAGAAAAATGGCAGCTGTTCTTACCCAGAAAACACAGAGAGACAGTGCTCACGGCCCTCCACGATAACCATGGCCATCTAGGGCCTGAGAGGACTTTTCATTTGGTGAGGGACCGATTCTACTGGCCCTGCATGCGGGCTGAAGTTGAAGATTACTGCCACTCCGGTATTCGATGTATCCAAAGGAAGACTTTGCCTCCCCGAGCCACCCAATGGGCCATCTTCAGAGTCAGGGACCCATGGAGCTGGTGTGCATTGACTTTCTCTGCCTGGAGCCTGATCTGAGTGGGCAGGGAAACATTCTGGTGGTGACTGATCATTTCACCAGATATGCCCAGGCATTCCCCACAAAGGATCAGCAAGCATCAACAGTGGCCAAGGTTTTAGTGATAAGTTCTTTGTACACTATGGCTTGCCCCAACGTATCCACTCGGATCAAGGGAGAGACATTAAAAGTAGCCTTATTAAAAGACTTTTAGACCTGTTAGGCATCAAAAAATCCAGAACCACTCCTTATCACCCCCAAGGGGATGCTCAACCTGAGAGGTTTAACCGAACTCTTCTTGACATGCTTGGAATTTTAAGTTCAGAGAAGCAACACTGGAGCAAATATGTAGCTGCCATTGTACATGCCTAAAACAATACTGCAAATGACGCTACAGGATACTCTCCTTATCGCTTAATGTTTGGACGAGAGGTTCGATTACCAGTAGACCTGGCCTTTGGCATATCTCTGGACCACACCTCAGCAACCTCCCACAGAGGGTATGTCGATCGTCTGCGGAAAAGCCTGAAGACCGCCTACGACAAGGCCCAAGCTACCTCAGACAGGAGGGGACTGAGAAATAAAAAGAAATTTGATCTCAAGGTCCGAGTACAGGACTTTCAACCAGGTGACAGGGTACTGTTGAGAAATCTGGGTGTCCCTGGCAAGCACAAGTTGGCTGACCGCTGGAAGTCACAGCCCTATGTCATCTGCAAGCAACTACCAGGACTCCCAGTGTACCAGATCAGGCCAGAAGGGAGTGTGGGCCCACTAAAGACTTGGCATCGAAATCAGCTGCTGCCCCTCTCAGAAGCAGTTCGCCTGTCATCAATGTCAGACTTACAGGCGAGTCCCTTAACCTCTCAAGGATCTCGACCAGTCACAAGGTCTCAGTCAGTACCTCAAGATGTGGACGATGAAGACACTGAGGATGAAGAGGTGGAATCAGACTGACTGTGGTCATCTCAACTACCAGGGCCCACAACCCCTCCTTTGTCCGCACCTGAAGTGACTGATATTGGGACTCTCAGACCAGAGGCCCCCAAGTTTGTGCCTCAAAGTATGCTTTCTGAAGATCTGGAGGATGATCAGGTTTCCCTGACAATGGAAGACCCTGAAGAAGTTCCATCCCTTCCAGAAGGAGAACTGGAGGTTGTGGAAGAGACAGTGTCCAGTGTGCCTGAGCAGGGAGAAGAAGTTGTGGAGGAAACAGAGTCCAGTATACCTGAGACCTAAGCACCTAATGAGCAGAGAGAGAGAAGAGTCATTCACCCACCCAAGAGACTGACTTACGATCAATTGGGTGAATGCTCTGAGGAGGCAGTGTTTACCTCAAAAAGAACAACTGAGCTGCCTGGTCCTTCCACTGTACATTTGGTGGAGGACAACCCCAGCTCAACCCCTGGCACATCTGGTTGGGCCATTCCCGTTTGGGTGGCCTGTAGGCAGAACAACCCCCTTTCCAAAGCATAGTGGGGGGTTCCTCTGCCTAGTTCTTATGAAAATGTGAACTGCCTTATCTCTTGTATTCATTAACTGGTCCCTTTTTCCTCCTCGTGTATCTGAACAAAGCATGTAACTGGTCACAAACTACTGCTGTCTTTGGGGACCAAAGATTTCAAGTGGGGGGAGTGTGTAGCATGGTGTCACTTTTGAACGTAGCTTACGGACTACAGTTTGTGCCTATCAGGAATCTAGCTACCCCTGGGGTACGTCTTATGCTAGGTTACTAACGTTGTTTGGTTCAGTTATGGGATAAAGCATTGTGGGTATTGTGGCATCAGAGACAAAGACTCTATTGGTGTGGATAGAACTGAGACTACATTACCCAAAAGACCACTGCCCTACCAAAAGTGCATGGCGCCACGCACGGCATGCTGGGAGAACTTATTTAAGGCAAGGCGGGGCTTTTGTTCTCTCTCTTGGGACGCCATCTTCAAGCCAAAATGAGGCCTGTGTTGAGGCCTGGAGTGAGCGTGCTTAGGCCGGAGAAGCCTGGGCCTAAAATACGGGGAACGGATCGCCTGACGGAGGGATATCTGTTGCAGCCCTGCTGATCGGACCCAGAAGAGGGATTGCTCTACACTCCACAGCATCCAGAGTCACCCATCCATCGACACCTCGTGGCTGACTGTACAAAGGACAAGGGACCATGACCTGCAGGGAGGCTGAGAACCAAGAAGGGTCCAGACGGAGCATGCCGGCGAGGCGAGGCCTCATTTGGTGAGAGGGCACCTGCCCACCAACATAACTAACTGGGTTGCAAGAAGGGGACTTCCATAGTTTCACTTGTACTCGTGGGCAACTTCAGTGCCGTAAGTGGAGACACGTTACGCCCGGGAGTGATATAGCGCTTTGGGAGAATCAGCGTTTCTCTTGCCTTTATAATGCATACTTCAAGTGTTCATTCTCTCTTCAACTTGTTTGTTGGATTACAAATACTTAAGTGCACCAACAAAGCTAGCCGAAGATTACTAGAAACTGTTAGGAACACTCATCAGTTCAGATCATTGCTTAGGTTGGTACAACGGAACACGCATCAGTTGAGCTGCCCACTAGGGGGAGCCAAATCGTTTATTGAACTCATATGTGTAAGCTAACTGTTTGCATTCAACTTTATTATTATCATTATCATTGTGCTATTTCAGTGAGCTGGGTGGGACTTGGTAGAGAGGTACCCCATTGCTATCGTCATTGCGTTGGGAGATCCCTCCACCGTGTGCTTCCTCAGGTCTGACCCTAAAATTGTTATGCATATGTATGTCATTTGATTCTCTGAAGGGACCTGTTTGAGCCAAATGTTACTTGTGTAATCTTTATTCTATTTTCTCTACCAAGTAAACATATTACCTTTTGGTTGAACTGCATCTTGTGTGGGACTCTGTCTTTTGCAGCTGTGTGGAGGATAAACCACACTAAGGTAACAATACTTAACTACATTTATTGTTGTGTGGTATCATTGTGGCCCTCTATAGCCTTTTAGGGGCCCACAATCACATTGTTGTCCAGTTGTGCCAAGGGGGAACCAAGCCAAATTACAGGGGTTGATAGGCAGAGTACATGCCCAAACTTAAACCAGCAGCTCCTACGGGGGTAGTGCTACATGTACAAAATTGGGTGTATTCCTGCACTACTATGGAGAGGGCTAGCTAGTGATATAAAACTGCTGCAAGCACCAGGGGGGGTCAGATCATACCCACGGAAATTAAGTGTATAAAGAGGGGGTGGTGCTGCGCTGTTTAGTGAAATAAATTAAGTGAAATTCTTCTAAAACTTTATGTAAGATAATAAAACAAATGCAAATAAACAATTATTGCAAAACGCACATAAAATAGCAATTTTTTGTGCGATCGCTTTGCAATTTTCTGTGCGATCGCCCTGCAACATTTATAATTTAAAGACGCATGTTACAATTCACCTGGTTATCCTAGCTCGTGAGGATATTCAGAGACCTGTCGCACCGTGCACTTTTTAAAGTGCAACATCCCCTCGGATTGATTTATGCGTTTATGCATCTTTTGCACTGGTTGCATGTATGCTTTGCATTTCAAATTTTTTATTTCATTGTCTATGATTTACTGTCACAGTTCATTATTTATTTCGCAATTTGCACAATCTTGATTTCTTGACACAATGTTTAGACCTGTTGCACATTGTTTACTATTTTAGAAGATAGTATTTTATGGTCACCACTTGAAGATTATTTATTGTGCGTTTTTCACATCTTGGAAGATCTTGCTATTTTATGTGTGTTTTGCAATAATTGTTTATTTGCATTTGTTTTATTATCTTACACAAAGTTTTAGAAGAATTTCACTTAGAAAATTGGCAAAAATACAGTATTCAGAGAGTAGTGATTAATGATTCATACTCTGAATGGTCTAAGGTTATTATTGGTTCACCCTGAGGTTCAGTGTTGGGACCCTTACTTTTTTAACCTATTTAACCAGTTAAGCCCCGGACCACACAAGTCCCCAGCTTCTTGTATACCTCCCGGATTGAAAGTACCAGATCTTTGCCTCCCGGATATGGAAGTACCAGATCTTTGTCGAGGCTTGCCCGATCACAGAGATTGCTAAACAAACGGGTAGCCAGGGAGTATGGATTAGAGTTTCCCTACGTTCCCAGGGAAACCATGCAGGAGATTGAGGCCAGTAGAGAGGAATGGTACAGTGAAGCTGTGTGGGACTACCTTGAAGTACCTAAACCGTTCCGGAAATTAGGCCATTCTTTTACCATGGATGAACGCTACAAAGGTAGGGTGACCAGATGTCCCCAGTTTCAGGGGACAGTCCCCGGATTGAGGACACTGTCCCCGGACCAAGTCTGTCCCCGGTTTTGTCCCCGGATTTGATTTCAACAGGAGCTGGGGCAATTTTCAAAGACAGTCAGTGCAGAATAAAAAAAAAAATCTGAATTACACACCCCCGCTCCTACTAGTTTAGGGGGGGTGTATTGTTTCCATTATCTGTTTCCCTTTCTGATGATCATGTGCTGGTCGAATATTTCTTAAGTTTCGGACGCATGCCCATTCAGCTCCGCTCTGAGGTTCTTTTGCCTTGGCTCAAATCCCAGCCAGCCGCCTGCCTGCTTATCTCCTTGCCTTCCCCGGCAGAGTGATTTTCCTGCGCTCCCCACCCAGTAGTAGCCGGGGCCCGGAGAGTGAGACTTGAGAGGCTGTGATGCGGGCGGCGGTGGCGATGGGCAGAGAGGCAGCTGAGCTCAGCTGACGGTGTCCAGCAGCAGGAACAGAGGGGAAGAGGATCCGATCGTGGGGCTGCCAGTGCCATCAAGGCTTCAACACAGGTGTGCTTTGGGGGTGTCTGAGAATAGACTACATTGCACTTTGTCTGTCTCCCTGACATAATGGACGGTATCATAACTCACAGGCAGCGGGCACTTATTGGTCACAAGTTAACAAAATCAGCATCCAACGGCCATGTTATGTGACACACTGTGACAGAGCCAGCCAGAGTCATGATAGAGTGCCTGCTGCCTGTGAGTTATCATAATGCTGATGATCTTAACCAGTTGCCGACTGCCCCATAGCAGATTTACAGCTACAGGGTGGTCGCGCTGCGCAGGATCATGTATAGACTTGATCCTGCATTTCTGGGTATTGGAGCCAATCAGCGGGTCCGGTGAACTCGATGAGCACCGGTACCCACTGATCGTTATGTACACAGGCAGTTTTCCGTTCTGTCAGTATGGAAGACATTGATCCTGTGTTCCTGCAAAGCAGGTACAGGGATCTATGCCTTACCTTAGTAAAAGCACCTCCCCCACAGTAAGAAAACACTTAGGCACACATTTAACCCTTTGATTGCCCTAGATGTTATCCCCTTCCCAGCCAGTGTCATTAGTACAGTGATAGTGCATATTTTTAGCACTGATCACTGTATTGGTGTCACTGGTTCCCACAAAGTGTCACTTAGTGTCCGATTTGTCCACCGCAATATCGCAGTCCCGCTATGAGTCTCTGATTGCTGCCATTACTAGTAAAAAAAAAAAAATATGTCCCCGGATTTCATTTTAAAAATCTGGTCACCCTATACAAAGGGTGCTTGTTGCATTGGAGCTATGGTCGGCAGATCTATGCAGACAAGGTGGTCATCTGCTGGCCTGGAAAGGAAGACTATGTCTATTTCATTACCACCTTGGACGGACAGGGGAAATCACTAACCCTGCCTGACCCCTGCTTTTACTGGTGATCATATATAGTGACTATTCCAGTTTTTGCCACTTTGCCAAAGAAGAAGATTTCCTTTTCTTTTCTTCTTTGAAGGACTTGGGGTAAATAGCTAGTTAGTGCTAGGGCATTGGAAACTTTGAGTCAAGATTTCTCCGCCCGGTCCAGTACTTGTATCAGAAAGGGACTTTTTTATGTTGTTCTTCGACCACTAGGTGGCGGAGATTTGCTCAGCAGAAATTGGACTCTTCTGCACTTAGCTACTCACACAAAGAAATGTATATATATAAATATATATATATATATATATATATATAGCGTGGTCCTTAATTTAGGGGAAGTGTTTGAGTGGTAGTTATGCTCAAACACCTAAATTGTTAGGACATTATCAACCATTTTGTCTGCAGGAAGAGTATTGGTGTATTGTTCCCTGGCCTGCAAGTGGCGCTGCCATAGTGGACCAGGGTTGAACTGCTGATACAGTGCTGTGCCTTGTGTGTCCCCTCTCTGCAACCATACAGTGGGAGTGGTTGGCCTGCTGTGTATGCTGGGGGAGGATATAAAAGAGGCAGACACTGCCTGTGGTCGTTCGTTCGTCGTCGGGAGTCCTACTCCCAGGGAGTGTGTGTTCCTGTCCGCCCTGGGCACCTTTGGCCCAGGGGTGGAGGTCGGTGAATCAGTCCCTGGCACCTTTAGCCCTGGGGCTGCAATTAAAGGCCTTGGGCCCAGCACCTTCGGCTGGGGCCCATTAAGGATCGAGGAATCCCAGTGTGCTGCCTTGCGAGGGGACCCGCATCTTAGACGAGGAGGCCGGGGGAGGACTGTTCCGAGGGACTGGTGAGAAGTCACAGTGAAGGAAGGGGCCCGGTAACTCTCTGGAGGGATGTCTTCTCCTTACAAAGAGGCCAAGCTTTGAAGACCAAGTTCACCGGGTCTGTGGCAGAGATCAAGTTCACCGGGTCTGTGGCAGAGACCAAGTTCACCGGGTCTGTGGCAGAGACCAAGTTCACCTTGTCTGTGGCAGAAACCAAGTTCACCGGGTCTGTGGCAGAGACCAAGTTCAATAGGTCTGTGGCAGAGACCGTACGGTTAGTTCGAGTACCAATTTGGCTGCTAGTCCCTATCTGGGGAGACTATCCAAATGGGCTAAGTCTGCTTGAGAAGCCAAGCAGTGAAGTGTATTACGTTTGTGCCTGGACCTCTCCCACACCTTATGCTGTCCTGTTCTCTCTCCAACCTTTTTCTATCAGAGACTGTCGTATAAGAGAAATAAACTCTACGTTGGAGTTACAGCTGGTGTGGACATTGAAGTCATTGGGGGTAATAGAGACTTGTCTTATTTTGACAATAGAGATATGAACCATCTGGAGGGAATATCTAGCTGCGGAGACCCATCACAACCCCGCTCAACCTCCTCACACAGGAGGGTACGGGCATGTAGAGCTGGGTGTGCCCTTTCCTCAGAAATACAAGGAGGAGAGGGTGGTAAGCGCTACATATATATATATATATATATATATATATATATATATATAGGAAAGAGAGTTTTATTTCTCAGGAAGTAAGGCTTTGCTTCCTGCTGTACAGTAATGTTTTACATTGTTGCCTGTGTGTGCTGTTTCTTTGTTTTTCAGGTACTCTGGATTACCTGCCAGACTACGGCAGAGCTGGATGGGTTAGATAGAGAGATAGAGACATTTTAATGTATAGTGATGTGATTACTGTGTGTTTATGCTAACTTTTGTGTTTCCTTGCTGCCCCACTCTTCCTTTCCCCATCCAAGTTTTTGGACTCAGGTAACTGACCCTCTGAGGGTCATATTTTTTTCCTTGACGGTGGGGGCATCGTCTTTTTTCAGCGAGGGGAGTATGTAGCACCCTGCTCCCAATGAATGGGCGCTATGTATTAAAATTATAGTTGTCTGAGCAATAGTTTGGCTCAGAAGGATTGTGTTCAAATTACACCTCTGTTTCAGTTCAGCTGGTTGCATAATTTTTCCCCCTGACGGTGGGTGTCACTGTCGCCACTGGTCAGGGTTGGAAAGGCAACAGGCTGGATGCATTGTGTATCTCTTTCCCAGAAGCAGCCCAGGGGGCATGGTCAACCCGCTGTGCATTCTGGGAGAGGGTACTTAAGGGACAGACACCATTTTGTGGGGTTCATTCGTGGGTGGTGGGCGCCACCCGTATCCCAACCTGAGGGCCCTTCTGGCCTTAGGGATGTGTTGGCAGTTCCTGCCTCAGGGCCACATTGGCCGGAGGCTCCGTTACTGAGATGTAGGCCCAGGAGTCGCTGGGGCCTACTGATCCAGGGATGATCCTGTGTCGCCTTGCCTGTGGGAAGGGACCGAGCAATTGAGGACTTAATTGGAGGATGTATCCGGATCAAAATCTACCTCAAAGTGCTGCCGGAATGGCTGAAAAATCCTGGCACTGAGAGCTGTGTTCTTTTTCATCAGAAGGTAACCCAGTGAGTGGTTGCACAAGTCTGTGGCAGAGACTATTGGACAAATTCTACTTTCACAAGTCTGTGGCAGAGACTATCTGTGATCGAGCTACGCACCGGTTGCTAGGCCCAAGAGGGTGGGCCTATCCTGTAGTTGCTTAGTCCAGCGTGGAGACAGTTGTTCCTCTGGACCTAAAAAAATACCTGTGATCCGCAATTAAGGTACCTGAGTCCTCCCCATCCCTTCACCCCCCTCTGTTGGAAACTTTAATCAATAAAACCCCTTGAAAGAGACTTTGTGTTGGTGCGAATTTTATTCAGGACAACTCTTCAAGGAGAACCCCTGAGACGAGCGTATGGAACAGTAAGGTAACGGCAGGCCCAAAATTAAACCAGCAGCTCCTACGGGGGTATCGCTACATAGATAAAGATGAATGGCGGCAAAATGGAGATGAGAAAGGGGGAAGAAGAGGGGAAAAAGGGAGGAAGAACGGATAGAAAAAAAGGGGGGATATATAAAGAGAAAGAGAGAAAAAAGGAAAAAAGAGACAAAGGAGAGGAAAATGTTTGTTAATATGATCCAGAACTACAGCTCTCCCCGCCCCCTACTCTGCTGATAGGATGACATCATTGGAAGGGTGGGAGAGATTGTAGAGGACACACAGGCTGAATCCTGCTTCTGCCCTGCCAAAGGTAGGACTGTGCAGGGGAGGCAGAGAGTAAAAGGGCCCACTGTGATTACAGAGAAAAAGTAGGGGGCATGACTGCAAGGGGCACTGTAATGGGGGGCTGTGATTGGTAGGGGCACTGTGATGGGGGGCTGTGATTGGTAGGGGCACTGTAATGGGGGGCTGTGATTGGTAGGGGCACTGTGATGAAAAGGGAACTGCACTGTAAAGGGGGACTGTAATCATTAGAGTTTCCTTTACAGTGCAGTCCCCTTTATATCACAGTGCCCCATCACATTACAGTGCGGAGGACCGACTCCGTGATTATCCCATCACCAACCGCTCGGGAACTGGCGGTTGCTGGAAAATTGGCTGCTCAACCTAAATTGCCCGGGCCTATTTTTTGTCCCAGTCCGGGCCTGAAAGAGATATATGATCAACATGTATAAATACATAAGTGGTCCATATTGTGAAATTGTTGTAGAGTTGTTCATTTTAAGGCCATTACAAATGAGGCACTCTTTATGTCTGCAGGAAAATAAGTTTACCTCCAAAAAAAGCTTCTTCACAGTAACAGCTGTGAAAATGTGTAATAGACTCCTTCAGGAATTAGTTCTGGCTAGCTCAATTGAATTGTTTTTAAAAACAGCTGAATGCATTCCTAAATGCACAGAATATAAGTGGATAGTAAAGGTAATAGGCAATAACACCAGAGATTGATGACTCTCAGAAAATCTGATTGCCTTGGGGGGTCAGGAAGGATTTTTCTACTGCCGAAGCAAATTAGACCATGTATTATATGGATTTTTTGTCTTACTCTGGATCAACTGTGGGTATAGGGTTCTGTATATGAGTGTTTTCTACTTCTATTTATTTATACTTCTTTTTTATTGGTTGAACTAAATGGTCTTGTGTCTTTTTTTCAAATTAACTTTGTATTACTTTGTCAAAGATGTGAAGGAATGTTAAGGTGATAAATGGAGAATCACATGTTCCAGGTGCTGAATATGTATTTGTAATCTTGCTGTGAATCCTACATCAGCTTCATACGATCCATAATGAGTATGTGAAGCAACTTATAGTGCCAGAATTCTATAGGAGGGTGATGTTGGACTTAGTTCACAAACATACTCTGAAGGAAAGTCAACTCTAGGGATAAGGTTTGGATTCGCTGAAACTATGGATTCCTGTTAATTCAGGGGCCCCAGCAAATTTTTGTCCCAATTCACCCAGCCAACTTAGCTTTTGAACCCTGGTCCTGCTGCTCAGAGTGGCCAATAATGGGGCTTTTGAATAAGCCAGCTCCCTCAAAATAAAAAAGGAACTGACGCGTTTCACACTACACTTATGCCCCGTACACACGATCGTTTTTAATGTCATTTTTTAAACCGACGTTTTTCTCCTCGTTTTTTTCATGTTTCCTCTCAAGCCTGCCTTGCGTACACACCATCATTAAAAAAAACGATCAAGCAAAGCGCAGTGACGTTCAACACGTACGATGGCACTATAAAGGGGAAGTTCCGTTCGAATGACGCCACCCTTTGGGACGCTTTTGCTAATTCCGTGTTACCGCGTGTTAGTAAAAGTTTGGTGAGAGACGATTCGCGCTTTTCAGTCTTCGTGCTTTGAAGATCGTTTTCGGGAGTTCAGTTTGCGCCTGTGGGTTCGTATCTGTTTAGCACTGCTTGTAGTCAGTTCGTATCTGTTTATTCAGTGCGGCCTGCTCTGCACGTTCGTGTTTTTCAGCTTGTTCTTCATAGGCCTTGCTGTTCTTCCGTGCGTTCTTCTAGTTCGTTCTGTACAGCCGACCGTTATCTAGCCATGTTGCGGCTACGTACTCGTCGTAGAGTTCGTGCTGTAGTTGGTGCAGGGGTTTATGCTGTATCCCGACTCCATGCCATGAGCAGGGTCAGGAGGAGTTCATGGACCAAGAATTGGTTGCTCCAGCGGCACCAATTCTGTCACATGCCTTTGTTGCAGGAGATCAGGGAGAATAATCCTGATGATTTCAGGAATTTTCTCAGGATGTCTGACCCCGTATTTCAGCAGCTGTTGGCTTTGGTGTCCCCCTATATTACCAGGCAGGACACCGTTATGCGGGAAGCCATCAGTGCTGAGCAGAGGCTCATCGCCACGTTGCGATACCTGGCTACTGGGAGAAGACTGCAGGACCTTAAGTTCTCCACAGGCATATCCCCCCAGGCTCTGGGGATCATTATACCAGAGACTTGTTCTGCCATCCTTCAAGTTTTGCAGGAGGACTATATTAAGGTAAGTGTTCTTCTTCAAAAATTCACATTGTATGGTTTTTATTTTTGGATATTTTTAATTTGCTTTATTTGCAGTCCCTAATTCACATGATTCTTAGCTGCAGGGAATGTCCCCTTTCTCCCCATGTTTTATTATTTAAAGTTTGGGGTTTGAGGCCTACCTGTAAATTTGGCTTACCTAACCTCTCTAGCATGCTATCCTGGGGCCATACCTACCTTGCCTAGTCATTTCCATGTTTTTTATTCTATGTTCCATCGTAGTGCTTTACCCAAAACGCACCCTAAATTTTGCCTAGGAATGTTTCATTTTTGTTAACTTCAATACAGAGTGCTACAGCCTTCACGTGTGATATTCCCAACTCATCTTCAACCCCCCCCCCCATAATTTTTTGGTTTGTTTGTTTTTTGTTGCTTCCAATTTTTTATGTTTTGAACAGTTTCTACCAATGTTGGCCATGAATGTGTGTATGAAATCAGCTTTCAATGTTTCTGGCTCCAAGTATTAATTTATTATTTCTTTAATTCCACAGTTCCCTTCTTCGCCACATGAATGGCAGAATGTGGCTTCCGAGTTTGCCCAGCGATGGAACTTTCCGAACTGTGGAGGAGCCATCGACGGCAAACATGTTCGGGTCGTCCCACCACCCCATTCGGGATCCTTTTATTATAATTATAAGGGGTTCCACAGCGTCGTGATGATGGCAGTGGTGTCGGCCACCTACGAGTTCCTCTATGTGGACGTTGGCAAGAATGGCAGGATGTCTGATGGAGGAGTTTTTGCTCAGACGGAGTTTGGAGAACGGCTCCTTTTGGATCTGCTGGCCTTGCCACCAGCGGAGCAGAATGTGGAGGGACTACCTTTTGTCTTTGTGGCGGATGAGGCGTTTGGCCTGGGACCCCATTTGATGAGGCCATTCCCGCAACGCACCCTCACCCCTGAGAGGAGGGTGTTCAATTATCGGCTGGCCAGAGCCAGAAGGGTGGTGGAAAATGCGTTTGGGATCATGGCCAGCCGATTTCGCCTCTTCCTTACCTCCATCCACCTTGCCCCATACAAATGGAACCATGTGGTTATGACGTGCTGTGTGCTGCATAATTTCCTAAGGGTGCATTCAACAAGTTATATATCTTTGAGTGGGCCTGAGGCCTCTTTAATCAATGCAGAAACTTTGGTGGCCCTGGAACCTGGCCGTCCTGGCTTGGCCCCCCCAACCGGACGTGAGGTCCGTAACCAATATGTGGACTATTTTATGGGTAGGGGGGCCATTGAAATGCCAGACAATCTTTAATAATTTTATACCAAAAAAATAAAACTTTTTCTTGAGTAAAGATTGGTTTGGATTTTTTATTGTATAATGTTTGATGTTTCTGGTAGGTTTACCTAGTGCACTTGTTTTGCCATGTGGATTAAACAATCTTAATTAGCCTTCATTGTCAGTGTAAACACCAAACATTGATTAGTTCACTCAGCACCACATTTACATAATGAAGCCACAATTATTTGTTATGTAAAAATACCTTTATTTCTTTTTTTAGGTGGGAAACTTCCTTAGAAATGTGGATGTTCCCTTAATTTCGGGTGTATTAAAACGCATGACCAGCCATGCATAAACAAACTATATTCGTCAAAATTTTGAAAAAGCTAAACATGTGCTAGTCATTAAAGGGTAAAATAACAAAAATACTTATAAAACTCTGCAAGTAAAACGTTATTTGGTGTAAAAACATTAGACACACCCAAGCACAGCCATGATATTTTGGAGCCTTTCCTCCACCCGCTTTGTATTTGCCCTGATCTCTAGCAAGTCTCCCTTAATTTTTTCGAGGTCACGACAGCAGACCATCAGGTATTGGATCAGGATCTGGGCACTGTGATGTGTCAACTTATTGGGGTCTTTGGCCAGAACTGCACCTAAATGTAAAAAGAAATATGTAGGATAGAATATGTAGGCCTACATCTATTTAACATGCATGTGTCTGGTTTCTCTCTGACCTGTGGTGGTGCCACTTTCCACTTTCACAACATCACATTCCTCTCCATCCTGGGGTTCTGGGGCTATTGTTGTAGGTGTTGCAATTATCGTCTCATCTGAGGTAGCTTTTCGAATCCCTAGGGAGATTGAAATAAAAGGAATAGTTTCATTAGTAGCGACTCAATTTTGCTAAAATAAGAAACATGAAAAAATACTTTGTAATCATTCTTTTGAAGCATGCTCCATTTTAAATTTTACCCCCTGTGCCAACCGGGACAAATGATTGGATACATAGCCAAAACCAGAGCATATACATTTTGAACACAAATTTGACACATTGTAACACCCCAAAGTATCTACACAGGATCACCTGTGTGTGACACCCTCAAGCTTTTTGGCTTTAGGCCCACACTTGTACTACTGCGTTCAGATGTTTCATCAGCTGCTGAGCATTCACTCCCTTAACATTACCATGCATATCGTTTTTTCAAACGAACAAATGTCCTTTGGATTAGCACCCAAAAAATAAGTGAGGCCCAAATTTACTCCCCCAAATAAACCAAAATACATGGGTGTTCACACTGGATGATCCTAAAACATCGTTTGAGGAACTGTATGGAGAAAGAGGTTTAATACGTCCGTTTACTGTGCGGACGAACCTGAAAGATGGTATCTTTCAGTGTACTATATGAAAGTTAAAAATACACGACAGAATACAAGAAAATAATATGTACCCTGGAAACTAAAAAAAAATTACTTACTTTTTAATATAACTTTCTTGATTCTTTTATATTGGTCGGCCTCCCGCAACTTCAGATCTGACCATTGTTTTCTGAGCTGTTCCTTCGTTCTGCACACCCCGAATTTTTTGTGAAGACTTTTGACCACTTTGCCCATAATTCTGGACTTGACCAGATTAGGCCTTTTATACGGACCATGCTTGGCATCATAATCCTCCTTCTTTAAAATGGCGACCATCTCCACCATTTCCTCGAATGACATGTTGGATGCCTTATATCTCCAGGGTCTTGATTTGGGCTCCTCTGGAATTTCATCCTCTGTAGAGGTAATCTCAGCCACCTGTGTCTCCGCCATGTTTTGTTCAGCACTACGAGCGAGAAGGGGCGGGGAAAGTACAATATCGAACGTCAGGGGCGGGGAAAGCGTGCAGAGTTTCACGCATGCGCTGTGTATATCAAGTGAAGATCCATGTCTGGGAAATACGTTCATTTGTCGGGAGAGGGAGTTAGCAATGAACGTCGTGACGAAGGTACCTAACAATTTTACTTTTTGAGGTTCATCAGACGAGGAGATTTGTGTGCTCAAAATATGTAGACAATGCACAGTTGAGGAATGTTGCCTGAAATATATATTTTTTTTGGTTTCTCGCTTTTACAGATATCATGAATACTTTTAAAAACCCAGACTTCAGGGGGGAGTTCATCGACAAATGGCAAGAGCTCCCTATATTACGGCAAACAAAAAGTGGCGCTAATAAAAATAAAGACGCCAGGAAAGCAGCACTGGAGAGCCTGCTTGCATTTGTGCAAACAAAGATACCCACAACAACTCTCCAAGATGTCAAAAACAAAATTGCGACCATCAGAGGGACATACAGGACCCAGAGGACTATGGTCCTGAGGTCCCAGAGGTCAGGTGCACCAGCAGATAAGGTTTATAAACCCAGTCTGTGGTACTACAGTAAGCTTGCTTTTCTGGATGACCAGCTGGAAGTGCGGGAATCTCTCTCCACCCTTCCCCCCAGAGGTCAATCCAGCCTTCCTTGTACCCAACCCTCCAGCCTTCCCTGCAACCAGTCCTCCAGCCTTCCTGTCAACCCTGCTCTGGCTTCCTCTGAGGATCAAGATCAGGGCCTTGAGGAGGCAGATTTGGAGATATGGAGCCAGGTAAAGTATTGATATCTATATTTATATCTTACAAAATTGTAGAATTTAAATAGATGTTAGTATTGTTAAAGGTATGTACACTTCTACCAATAAAGTTTGTGAAGAGCAAGATACAGTAGTGGCCTAATTTTATGTGCACAAGACAACAAAACCAGGATGCGGAATCAATGAAAATGACATAACTTTTGGCATTGATTTCAACAATGTCTAGAGGTGAAAAATGTCTGTGAATGATGATGTGGCAAAATAAATAATGTCCCTTTCTTTTTTTACAGCCAGAGCAGAGCCAGGAAGAGGGTGATGTTGGGGATCAGGAGGAGGCAGGGCCCAGTGGCACCCAGGAGGAGGCTGGGCCCAGTGGCACCCAGGAGGAGGCTTGGCCCAGCACAAGAGCCCAGATGCCTCCCCTGGTAGTTAAACCACGAGGGCCAAAGAGAGGTAGGCAGGTGGAGGAGGAAACCAGGGCCTTCCTCAGAGAGGCAACAGCGGCCCTCAGAGAGGCACCCTCTGTTGATGAGGGATTTGCCGCAGTCCTCGCCCACAAACTAGGGCAAATGGAGTTGTAGCAAAAAATTTACAGTGAGACCCTGCTATTGAAAGTCATCAATAAGGGCGTGCTGGGTGAACTCACTAAGTACACGGACATAACGGAGGTTGTCCCTCCACCTCCTCCTCCTCCTCCTACTACTCCTCCTGCCACAACCTCTCCTCCTGATCCCCAGCCTCCAAGGAAGAAACCAACCAAGGCTGCAGAGAAGGCTGGAGAGAAGGCTACAAGGAAGAGGAGAAAATAATGCCTGCTGTAGTACCACAGACTGGGGACATATAGGACTTATCTGCTGTGGCTCCTGACCTCTGGGAGCTCAAGACAAGATTGGGCTCCTTTTTTTGGGGGATCTAATCTCTATTTTGGTTTGGACATCTTGGATGGTTGTTGTGGGGTCAAAGGGATGCACAAATGCAAGCAGGCTCTCCAGTGCTGCCTTCCACTTTAATTTGTTAATGTTCTGAAATAAAAAAATTTTTAGTGCCCTTAAAAAACTTGACTATGTGATTTGTATTTCAAAAGAGAGCTTGGCAGGGACATCTCAAATTATATTATTGTTATTATCAGGGGACACAAACCTCCCTGAGGCCAAATGAGACACATTTGGAAGGTTGTTGTGGTAACTTTACACAAGAATAATTTAAGCCAAAATAATAAAAAAAAGGCCACAAAAAAAAACACAATAGTAAAATATAATTTAAAGAAAAAAGGAGAATTACATTATTTTATTATTATTAGTATTATTTAGGAGGGAGGTGCGGCTTATAAATAATATTTTACAATCATTAGAGCAATTTGGAATTACTTTAGAAACAAGTTTGGCATAACTCTCAATGTCATTATCAAAAGAGGGTAATTTTAAAGCATTATCAAAAGAAGAACGGAATGCGCAGCATTAAAACGATGCTATTAATTCCACCGTGACGAATGTGCCATCTCCATTTCCAACATTAGCTTTACCAAAACGAGCGCTCCCGTCTCATAGTTGCTTCTGAGCATGCACGTTTTTTTCACGTCGTGAAAGCATACACACTATCGTTTTTCACGTCGTTAAAAAAAACGACATGAAAAACGACGTGAAAAAAGAGAGCATGTCCGGAATTTTTAATGGCCGTTTTTCACGTCGTTAAAAATGCTCTGGAGCATACACACGATCATTTTTCAGGGCCATTTTTTAAAATGGAAGTTTTAACTGCATGAAAAACGATCGTGTGTATGGGGCATTAGTGTTTACTCAATTGTAGTGTGAAAAGCGTCAACTATCCTACGTTCGTTGCTGTGACTTGTAGTGCATGTTCCATTTTTACAATAAAGCTACGTTGGATTGGAGTGCGGCTGTCCTAATCATCTATTGTTCTTTATTCCCTATGGGAGCCATCTTAACTGGTCCGACACAAGTCGGTGCGACTTTGAAAATGCTCCCTGCACTACTTTGGTCCGACTTTGATCCTACTTCAGCCTATTGAATATCACTGAAGTCGGATCAAAGTCTGATCCGACTTTGGCATGCGACTTGTGCTCTGATGATCTTGAGGGGGAACTCCAAACCAAATGAAAAAAAAAACGGCATGGGTTCCCCCTCTAAGAGCATACCAGGCCCTTTGGTCTGATATAGGTTTTAAGGGGAACCCCCTACGACGAAAAAACTGCATGGGGGTCCCCCCAAAGTCCATACCAGACCCTTATCCGAGCACGCAGCCCGGCCGGTCAGGAAAGCGGATGGGGACGATCGAGCGGCCCCCCTCCTGAACTGTACCAGACCGCATGTCCTCAACATGGGGTGGTGGGTGCTTTGGGGCAGGGGGGCCCTGCTCTCCCACCACCCCAAAGCACCTTGTCCCCATGTTGATGAGGACACGGGCCTCTTCCCGACAACCCTGACCATTGGTTGTCGGGGTCTGCAGGCGGGGGCTTATCGGAATCTGGGAGCCCCCTTTAATAAGGGGGCCCCCAGATCCCGGCCCCCCACCCTATGTGAATGAGTATGGGGTACATTGTACCCCTACCCATTCACCTGGAAAAAAGTGTCAAAAATTAAACACACTACACAGGTTTTTAAAGTAATTTATTAGGCAGCTCCGGGGGTCTCTTCCGACTTCTTCTCCCCTCTCCGGCTCTTCTCCACTCTCTCTCTGGTTCTTCTCCCTCTGTCTTCTGCTGGGTCTCCTCCGCTACCTTCTGCTTCTTTGCCCGCTCTTTTGCTCACTCTTGCCCGGTTTTCTCTGTTGTCTTCTTCTCTGCTTCTCTTCCCGCACTAATGACTGGTGCGCGGTGTGCCATTACTTATATTGGCATGGGGCTGGGTCACCGGAGGCCCGCCTCTTATGACGTCACCACCAATCATGCCCCGGCGGTGATGTCAAAAGGGGTGGGGCCTCCGGATGATGTCACACAGTGACCCCTCCCAGCATTGGGGGTTCCCCCTAAATATCCATACCAGACCGAAGGGCCTGGTATGCTCTTAGAGGGGGAACCTCATGCCGTTTTTTTATTTTTTTTATTTGGTGTGGAGTTATTTCTAAAGATTCATAACAGATACAGTGCCTGGTATTGTTGGGGATCGAAGTCGGATCCCTGTTCATTGAAGTCGGGCGTATGTCAGACTTCAAGTCGCAGGGCAAAGTCGGATCCAAAGTAGTACGACTGTCGTGTCGAACCAGTGTGAACCCGGCCTTAGTTTGTGGTTGATTTGAACGCCGCAGTCACTTTTAGCTGCTATCTCCTAACTAAAAGCAAACTTTTTTCTTTTATTTAGGAGGGTGGATTTTGCTTGTTGTGTTGTTTTAGGGGGTATATGAGGGGTTTTTTTTTATGCTGATAGGGCTTTTGTTAGGGGAGCTCAAAATGCAGCATTCACTTGTTTCTGATCACTTGTTCTTGGAACTGCCTTTTGTTTGCAGCATGCTGCAGCATCATTTCAAAGAAAAAAAAAAAACTTAAAACCCATATCAGACCGAAGGGCCTGGTATGCTCTTAGAGGGGGAACCCATGCCATTTTTTTTTATTTGGTTTGGAGTTCCCTCTCAAGATCATCAGAGCACATGTCGCATGCCAAAGTCGGATCAGGCAAGACGGCGATCCAACTTTGATCCGACTTCAGTGATATTCAATGGGCTGAAGTAGGATTAAAGTCGGACCAAAGTAGTGCAGGGAGCATTTTCCTTGTCAAAGTATTTTATTGTACATATATATTAGTCACATACAGATCATATGTAATACATGTTGTTGATATTTGTCGCAGGGAGCATTTTCAAAGTCGGACCGACTTGTGTTGGACCAGTTGAGACGGCTTCCATAGGGAAACATTGATTTTCACACATCTTGCCACATGAGCTCCCAATGTCGGAGCGTTTGTCGTACCAGTGTGAACCCGGCCTAAAAGAAAAAAATAAAATAATCTCCAATTATAAGAAGACACGCACACACGTACAAAAGCCAGCTAAAGTGGTTGTAAACCCTCCCCCGGAAGTTTCACCTACAGGTAAGCCTAGATTAAGGCTTACCTTTATGTTATTACTTATTTATGGTTATATGTATATATGTGATTAATTATATATTTATCTTTATCACATTCACATACACAGATACACCAGCACTAATTTCACCATGCTTGTCAGCTGATCCCAATTAAGTCAACATCCTGTCTTTATATAGACCTGCCTACATGTTATACTCTCCCCAAGGCATTCAGGGACACTTCCATCTGTGGTCAGATTCTAAATAGACTTACCAAATAGACCCAAACTAATATATAGCGTAGTGTTATTTAATAACATCTTTGCTATTTATTCCACAGCCCTCTCTGTACCCAGAAGGGTTAATTATCTTCATTATCCTCTGCTACATGCGCTTGATGCCTCTGGGATGAATTGGATGTGTCGCCTCAGGAGGTATGGCTATACCTACATATGGAAATTAATACTCAGGGTATACCATCCACTATTTGGCCTGCTTAGTGCAGCCAATAACGGAATGATACACTGATATGTTTATTTATTACTTTTATCTTAGATATATACCTCTGGAATCTGTGTTCTTTGGTGAGGGTCCAGTTTATCCTCCAGGGCGGACCCATTTGACTGACCCGCATCTCGGCCACTGCGTGGCCCAGCTCCCATGGTGAGACTTTGGGGCTCTGTCTGGCTTTATGGTTCATGTGGTGGATTCAATTTTTATTGTAAAATATAATTTCATACATCCACATTTTTCCATTTTATATTAACCATGTTGTTTCTTTGTTTGTAGCCATGTGACAAAAACTCATATTTATCTACTGAAAAATATTGATAGTATCTAGCTCCTGAAGAAGCGGATTCTACGGAATCATAAAACGCGAAACATGTCAAGTCTTGTATACTATGCTACTGTATATGTATGATATTCCATTGGCAACAATGGTATGCCTATATGAGTGGTCTTATGTTTGTCACAACGATTTTTAATCTATAAACATGTACATGGTAAATTTGTTTTATATCTGTGTAATAAAAACCTCTTTTATATTTATACTTTTGACTGTACATTGGTCTCACATACGGTGCCCACATAGTCCAATTAAGCCTCTTCCTCCTGTAGCGGGGTCCTCAAATTGATGGGATACACCTGGGGAATAGTGTGACCCAGGTGTATAATTGTGTTAGGATTCAGACCCCTTTTTGTTTCGTGGAGGACTGGAGGATGTAATATTCTCCTTTGCCTGTGGGTGGCGGGGTACCCACGGGCTTCAGGTAGAATCATCTCCTGCAGTGCTCCCTGTTTTGTCCCTTCCCGGAGATGGTATGGCTGGGGCGGGGAACCCGCCGGGCCGTTGATGGGAGGAGATAAAAGGGGGAGACGCCCTTACCACGAGGTCTTGCGGAGAAGGAGGTCCTCGGAGGAGGAGGGTTGCGGTCCGCACCCAGGCCCTTCAGGCCTGGGTGCTGGAGATCCAGGAGTCTGGTCCAGGTGCCCATGGCCTGGTCCGGAGTCATGTTGGTGTCCATCCCAGGCACCTTTAGCCTGGGGTGAGGTACTATTGAGGAGGCCTGGGGCCCAGTACCTTCGACTGGGTCCCGCTAGGGTGGACTGTCCGAGGGTCCCTGAGCGGAGGGACTCGTACCTGAGGTGAGGAGGCCGGGGAGGTTACCCACTGAAGACCCGGAGCAGCACCAACCCGGTGACAGTGGGCCTCTGGGAACTCTCTTGGGAGGACACATCCCCCTGATAGGGGCCACAGCGTATCGAATAGAGGGCTCCACTGCTGTTCATAGGGGTTGCTGGAAGAGACCCCATCTTCCTGTTCTGTAACAGCCGGATTGGTTTAGGCGCCGCTGGTCATAGTACAGTGGCATAGAACTTAAACTTTAGGAAGTGCCTCGATCTGCTCGCCCCACCGTTGGCAAGGTTATAGGTCCCAACCAGTTTGCTGCAAAAGAACTGTTTATTGTGCTTTGCGTATTGGAGTGTCAAATAAACAAGTGTTGGACCTTTCTCCGGTGTGCGAACTCCAGTTACTGGAAGCAAAGGGGAGGCTGGTGAGCTTGCAATTACAGACTCAGTGCATTCACAGAACACACCGGCCCGAGGAAACATCAGGAAGTGGCCTTCACCTCCCTACTACAATGGGGAGGACATGGGCCGTGGCGCATCTCACTCTCACAACCCAGGAACCCCTAGACATGAGTTGGTGTGTAACCGATAAGGATGGAGTGAGAGTGAGGCCGCTACACGTGGGGGCTCGTGAGTCCGGGATAGAGTGTGTTCTAAAGATGGACTTGAGAATGTCTACATTTGAACTTTGCTGCCCAGAGGAGTTCCGAGCAGATCGGCCATATTACTGGCCAAAGTGCGTCCCTGCTCGGAGTTGTGGAAATGACCCTAACACGGGAAAGGCCCATGCGGAGGAGCGGAAAAAGGGAGAGGTCCAGCCGTGTGACGTACTGCACGTGGGGACTGTTAACGCACTGCGCCACGAGGCACCCCATGGTGACATCGTTCGTGGGCGGAGTCAAGAGGAAGCCCGCGAAAATGTACAGCTCATGGGAGGAGTCTGGCCAAGTGTGGGGATACACGTGAAGACTCCGGCGCGGGGTCAGTGCATGATGGAGCAGCAGATAGTCGGGATGACCTCAAGTGCCCCGTGGATTATGGTTCCTCACCCCACGAAAATGACTTCCTTTGCTGCCCCCATCACAGACACGGGGATAAGACTTAGGCCCCGAGGGCGGTTGGCTCTGTACACTTGCAGAGACACGGAGGCCCTCGGTGTGATCTGTCCCGGCTGCTCGGGACTGGTGGTCACCCTGAAGCCATTCGGGCGATGTGAGGAGTGCAGAGAATTCCTTTTTGAGGTCGAGTCGTCCACAGCAAGACCCCGGGCCCTTCGCCTCAACCACCTCACGGGTACTGCTACTCCGGAAGGGGAGATCAAGGCCTCTGTCGAGGTTCCCGTGCGCGCTGACCAGGGCGATGGACTGCCCAACAGAGGAAAATCCGAGGATGCTGCCTCGGTCGCCACAAGTTCTCTGCTTCCACCACCGAAGAGGAAAGTTGGCCTAGTACAGGCATCCTATGGACGTGGTCGAGCTTCACCCCGCTGCTTGCCTGGCCTGGATGGCGCCGGTCGAGAAGGAAGTCCCGGACTTCCCAGTCCTCTACAAGGGTCAGGTGAGCCAGGGGCTGGGACTGTGGTGGTGGTTGGAGGTGTCGGGGGCCCATTGGAGGTGGAGCCCCCCAGGGAGGTTGATTCTGTGTCCACCGGAAGATATCTGCCTGCGGAGATGTATGACACCTCCGACCTAGAGTCGCTGTCTGATTGCGGAGATGATGGCGAGATAGACGAACTGTTCAGCCGCAAGGGCTGGGATAGAGTGCCACTTCTTGCTTCCCGTGCGGTACGGGATTCACCTATGTACACAGGAGACAGCACGCCTCGGGTGGAAGACCCGCAGCTTACGAGGGAACCTACCCCTCCACCTGTGTCCTCATCTACTGTTACCTCACCTACTTTGGTTGTGGGGACACCCCGCGCTTCTCTGAGAGCGCCGAAAGTCATTTCCAGGGAGCTGGTAAAGGCACCTCGGCATCCGGAAGCTATTGTGCTGCCTGGAATTGGAGAGAAAGCCACTATGCCACCTTTGGCCCGCTTGCAGAGACTGTTCTGCCATAAAGTAGCTCGGGAATATGGGTGGGAGTACCCGTATCTGCCCCGGGACTTGCTGTATGAGGTGGAAGTCTGGAGAACAAGATGGTATGACGAGTTTGTGTGGGACAAGTTGAAGGTGCCCCATGCTCGCAGGTACCTGGAATGTGTGCCGGCAGTGTCTAAGAGGTTTGAGGACTGCAAAGCTGAATGGAAATTGGGGCGCCATATCCATGCTGACAAGATAGTCATTTGCAGAAGAGAAGGAGAAGATGTCGAGTATTCGATAGAGGCATTTGACAAACACCTGAAGCCCCTGTACCTGCCGGATCCAAAGTTTTACTTATAGGAGAAAAGAACTCCTGGTTATTTCTTTTGTGCACTTGAACTTTCTGGAAGAGCCATTCCCAGACACCCAGGACTGTGCCCTGCTTTTGTTTTTGTTTGGGCTTTTCTTTTTTTTTTCTCGTTGGAGACTTGGGGACTGTTGTGTTTTCGTGTTTCCCCTTTTCTTCATGTGCCAAAGGCAAGGACATTTGGGAATAGTGGCAGAGTAGGGAAAAGCTGGAAGAACGAAGATTCGTTGAGTGTCATGATCGCGGCGTTGTCACCAGGTGGCAGTGTTGCGCAACAAATGTTTGAAAATATTTCACCCACACATCACCTTGCTTGTTGGAGTGAGTGGGTCTCTCGGCTGACGGGCCCACTCATCCCAAATGACACGAAATTATGTTAGGATGTTGTTTTTCTTTCCCCTGCAGGAGAATCGTCAGTCAAGATCATTGAGAGTGGGTGGCTCTTAGACAGTGTGGGAGAGGGGCTGTGACTATGCAGATGTTTAAAGTGTTTTATGACATAAGTTGTTTTATATGTTCCCCATTCCCTGAGCAGGTCTTGGCACTTGGGAAAAATTTAGAGGAACTGCCTCAGGGGTTTCACTCCATGTCACCACTTTATGGGAGGCATGGGTGTGCACCTGACGCTGGGGACCAGCGTCCAATCACAGGGGGGAGTGTGTAGCGGGGTCCTCAAATTGATGGGATACACCTGGGGAATAGTGTGACCCAGGTGTATAATTGTGTTAGGATTCAGACCCCTTTTTGTTTCGTGGAGGACTGGAGGATGTAATATTCTCCTTTGCCTGTGGGTGGCGGGGTACCCACGGGCTTCAGGTAGAATCATCTCCTGCAGTGCTCCCTGTTTTGTCCCTTCCCGGAGATGGTATGGCTGGGGCGGGGAACCCGCCGGGCCGTTGATGGGAGGAGATAAAAGGGGGAGACGCCCTTACCACGAGGTCTTGCGGAGAAGGAGGTCCTCGGAGGAGGAGGGTTGCGGTCCGCACCCAGGCCCTTCAGGCCTGGGTGCTGGAGATCCAGGAGTCTGGTCCAGGTGCCCATGGCCTGGTCCGGAGTCATGTTGGCGTCCATCCCAGGCACCTTTAGCCTGGGGTGAGGTACTATCGAGGAGGCCTGGGGCCCAGTACCTTCGACTGGGTCCCGCTAGGGTGGACTGTCCGAGGGTCCCTGAGCGGAGGGACTCGTACCTGAGGTGAGGAGGCCGGGGAGGTTACCCACTGAAGACCCGGAGCAGCACCAACCCGGTGACAGTGGGCCTCTGGGAACTCTCTTGGGAGGACACATCCCCCTGATAGGGGCCACAGCGTATCGAAGAGGGCTCCACTGCTGTTCATAGGGGTTGCTGGAAGAGACCCCATCTTCCTGTTCTGTAACAGCCGGATTGGCTTAGGCGCCGCTGGTCATAGTACAGTGGCATAGAACTTAAACTTTAGGAAGTGCCTCGATCTGCTCGCCCCACCGTTGGCAAGGTTATAGGTCCCAACCAGTTTGCTGCAAAAGAACTGTTTATTGTGCTTTGCGTATTGGAGTGTCAAATAAACAAGTGTTGGACCTTTCTCCGGTGTGCGAACTCCAGTTACTGGAAGCAAAGGGGAGGCTGGTGAGCTTGCAATTACAGACTCAGTGCATTCACAGAACACACCGGCCCGAGGAAACATCAGGAAGTGGCCTTCACCTCCCTACTACAATGGGGAGGACATGGGCCGTGGCGCATCTCACTCTCACAACCCAGGAACCCCTAGACATGAGTTGGTGTGTAACCGATAAAGATGGAGTGAGAGTGAGGCCGCTACACTCCTATATAGACAGAGAAATAGATGTCCTTTTCTCCCCCTTGCTGTGTTTGACAGGTGATTTACATATCTCATGCACGAGTGTGACAGAGGCACTCTGTGTACTTCCCATCCCCCCTCCCCATGAGTTTTGTAAGTCCACCCCTGCCCTAGAGTGATCATTAAGCCAAAAGAGTGTCTGTTACTGTGTGCCAGGCTGCCATTGTACTAGTTTGGGAAAAGAATCTGAGGCAAAACAGCGGGTGAGCGCTACATGTGAAATAAAGAAAGGGTGGAATGACAGTTCCCTGAAGTTTGCAAGCCTAAAGTGGTGTATGTTTTCCCAATTATTGACCAAGCAGCAATCATTTATTGCAAATGAGGCAAAATCCAAGAAAAAATGTAATCTCAATTTTACCTTTGTTAAAATATCACATGCAGTTAAGCTCCTAGTGGTAACTAACACTATTTTGGAGGAAAAAATGAATTATACCATATTCTTCTAAACAATAGGGTCACATTGTCTTTGTTCTGTGTTGATAAAGATCAGTTTTGCAAACTGAATATTTTGCTTCTATTAAAATGAATAATAGATGAGACAATACAGCATACACCTAAGAAATCTTATAAATGGCTTGTTGTGGAGAGCATTTCTTTGTGAAACTGTTAAGCATCTGACCAGGTTGCAAGATCTATGGCAGTTTGATTAAAAAGCTGACAAGGAAAGCAGCTGCTGCTCGTATTAATGTGTTCTGAGAGAGCAGATGGCCTGCCTATTTATCAATAACAGCCCCACTTTCATTTGGAGACAAAATGTAAGGTAAGTTTTCCCCAACACACAGAAAACGCCAGTGTCTTAACTTACTTTATTATGATGCTGCAGCACCTTCTAGTGGTGAACATACCTAACCCTCTAATGATCCAGATAATTAAATAACTTACAATATATTCAATATATCATATTGCACTATTTCATTACCTGACTATAGTCTGTGGTTGTGTACTCAGATTCCCATGTATTGCAGTAGCAAGGGTAAATACTGTACACATCAGTGGTAGTAAGAAAAATAGTACAAAAAATATGAAAAAAAAGTTCTCCAGTAGTAATTTTTCTAAAAGCAAAATATATTCAACAATGTCTGCTGTCTAAAATGATATCACATTAGTTTAACTTTTATGTGATGTAGTGGGATGCTAAAGCTCAAAGTGAACCTACTGTATGCATTTTCATTTAGGAGAGCTTGATTCTCAGTGTTGCTTTGCAAGGGGAAAATATCTGGTTTGCATAAATGATTAGAGTAACATTGAGTTAGATTGGCAAGGACACACATTAGCACACAGGCAACTTTTTCACAGGCTTGTGAAAGCTAAAAATTCAAATGACAATATATTCACTTACAAGAGCATTTGATGGTTTCTCAGTAAAAGCGAATATCATCTAGGTCATCCGACCAGTGTTGCCAACCTACCAGATTGAAATTTACTGATGTAGCGGGGTCCCCTTTAAGACTCCCGGGACTACCTTGCCCAGAATCCCTTTTGGCTTGTTTCCACCCCAGAGACTCATGGGAGGGGTTATAAAAGGAGGAGGCGAGGCTGGGCTCGGCCTCTTTGGGATACGAGACTTCAGTGACTGATCCTCCTGTGCGGATGTGCCGGAGTGCAAGGCCTGAAGCCTGAGGCCTTGCGCAGCACCAAAGAGCCTTCCACCCCTCTGCGAGCCTGGGTGGCATCGGACTTCGCTTGTCTACAGCCTTGGTTGGATCAGGGACCCGATCGCTGGAGACACTGTGTGTGTGAGGACACAGTCGGTGGAAGTTCCCGGACTGGGATCGCGTCCGGAGGGGTGAGCGAGCGTATTCTCAGACCATATACTGTTGTTGCTAATGTACCTATAGACTGCCGTGGCCCACAAGTTTATATCTGATACTCTCACTGGAGATCCATATCAGAGCTGAACTCAGAGTTCATGAAGTAAAGTGTTTATTTCATCACAATCTTCCCACTGGATTACAAATGGTATTCTGTTATGTGCACCACCTTTAAAGAATTGCCGGTGAAGAAACCATCATCCCCTATAGACTGAGTTTTAGATATCTGAGCCAGGCCTGGCCAGCTAGTTAGTTCATTTAGTTACTGCGCCACAGGGCGCCTAGGTAACGGTCGCCCACGCGGCGCACCTTTACTGTTCATTTAATGCATAGTATGTTTATTGCTGCAGGGCTCTGCAACCTATTACCTGTAAACTGTTACCATTGTTAACCTTTCTTCACCATAAGCTATAAGTAAATTTGATACCCCTTTCATTATTGCCTTGATGTCTGAATTTACTCATACAGTATAAGAATTATATTGCCGCCATAACTAACTGTGCCAGTAGGGGGTCGAGTACATTGTTGGGGGTTGGCGGAGCTGTTTTCAGGGCCCAAACTAAATCTGCGGCCTTCTTAGTTGAAGGTATCGCTACACTGATATAACACCGAAAATTTACTGGCATTTCCAAAAGTTACAAAATTAGTTTTAAGTTAAAATTTCAGTATTTAGGCTACAAACAAGTACAATATGCATTTAGCAATTGACAGTCTCTCTCCTTGCCAGGTGGTCCCTTCAGTCCACTCCAGTCCAAACAGCACTGACTGTCCCGCTCCTTGCTCCCGTCCCGCAGACCCACACACAAGGCTCTGGCTGCTCCTTTCGGCTCCTTTGCACCATTGACATTATACGACAGCCCTCCCCCCGGCGTTGCCCAAACACACTGTAGCAGGCACCGGGATGTTTTTGCCCTTCGAGCTGTTTTTTTTAATGGCAACCTTTTCCTGTCATGGCATTTACTGGTAGGAGAAAAGTGCCAGTTTTTTGGCAACACTGCATCCGACATCATAGTTGTGACCTGGGGATTCATTTGGGGAGGGAATAGGGTTGGGATCTGAACAGTAGAGATCTTATACAGACTGCTTATGTAGCTGTGCAGCAACAAATCACTTCTAATTAGAATCTTTTGCTGCTGCAATTAGCCAGCAATAGATCACTATTGCAATTACCTTTTGCTGCAGGAAGAGGCTGGACAAAGTTGCAGTAGCTCTGCCTGACCCTCCATACTGAGAGAAAGTGCCTTGGCATGACTTGTGATGCCACTATACTCCCGATGTACACACAACGTGTAAGCATTGCATTTACTCACTGGTCTACAGCAAGCTCCTATGGAGAGCTCCGTAAAAGGATAGGAAGCCCGGCAGCTGATTTTTCAGCTCCTCAGCTTAGCACTGGACCCTGGCTGTCTCCAGGACCCAAGAGAACCACTGAGTACTGGTGCCATTTAAAATGGAGCTTGGACAAACAGCTACTGAAATAGCACCCAAGACTCAAGTGGTTAATAAGGTGTGTATGTGTTAATATGATGCCTACAAAGTCAAGATAAAAATGGTGTGGGTGTTAATTTCTGGAACCACATCCTAAAGGTATGTCAATAATAGGGAGAGAAAAGGTGATAAAAATAAAAAAAACATACCCATATGAGGTATTAATATAATACATGAATGGGCCCTGATAGACATCCTAGCACCAAACATTTTTTAAACTTTTCCAAATAAGTTTTTGCCAATTTCTTTCAATTCCATCCACTTAAAGGGGTCGCAAAGGAAAACGTTTTTTCACCTTAATGCATCCTATGCATTAAGGTGAAAAAACATCTGACAATACCGCCACTCCCAGCCCCCCCCCCCGTTTTACTTACCTGACCCCTCGAAAGTCCTGTGCTTGCCCACGAAATCCTCTTCGCCGCTCAGCCTGGCCGTTGATTGGTTACAGTGGATGGGTGAAAGCAGCGCAGCCAATGGCTCACGCTGCTGTCAATCACATCCAATGACGCGGCGCACCGGGGGGCGGGGCCGAGTGATACAGTAAGCGGCAATAGCCACTGGCTGTATCACAGGAGCGTGCCCGCAATCACTCACCACCATGCGAGCTCGCTCGCATATAAGTGGTGAGTGATTGTAGGGAGGAGCCGAGACAGCTGCCGAGGGACCCCAGAAAGCATGGATCGGGGCCACTCTGTGCAAAACGAGCTGCACAGCGGAGGTAAGTATAACATGTTTGTTATTTAAAAAAAATATATTTTTTTTCTTTAGTGTTCCTTTAAAGGCTTGCCCACCTTCATTATTCATATATATTTTCGAATTGTTTTCTTTTCCGCCTTTTCCACACTTTTACTATTGTTTTGCCACCGGAACATCTCGCTGTAAGGCTTTATGTACACTAGCCTATATTTACAGCGGATGCAGGAAAGCGCAAAATGCGGCAAAATCGTGGCATGTTTTTGAAGAATTTTGATTTTTCCTGTGGCCAGCGGTCAAAACGTTCCTATCCTGAACGTGATTCTTTCAGCTTAGATCGACATCACTGCAAGTCAAATGCATCTGTCATTGCACTCTGAATGACCTTAGAATGACCTTAGAGGTGTCTCTAACTGATCTCAAACATCAGATAGACGCAAGGAAAGAAGCAATGAAGTTTGTTTGGATTTCAGCTAAAGAACCGTTTTAAGAATTTAGGGAAAAATGTTTTCCTCATTAGATTGTGTAAATACTGTGGTTTGAACAGTTGCTCTCTTTTGGGATATTAGTTCTGCTCCTGCACATTTGTCCTTTTCTTAACGTGTGTAGCGACCACCTAGATAGGTGCTAGGATTAGGTAAATTTAGTGGAGCTGCATTTCGTTGTTAGGGAAATTTAGTTCTGGCTCACTGTAGTCAGTCTGGCTGTGTTTGATTGTTCTAGCCTGTTCTGTGTTTTTTTTGGAAGTTAGTGGGCAGGAAGAGTCTAATCAGTAGCTGAATATTTATGCAGCCCTGACCAATCCCTGGGGAGAGGATCCCAGATGGTGACATACTCTGAGATTGAGAGCAATCTGGTCTTTTATCCTGAGTTGGAGATCAAAGCCTAGGGGGCCCTAGCCTAGAGCCCCTTAGGCCATTCTGCCATGTACTTGTGGGTTGTTGAGGCTTTGGTTTGGCTACCTAGAGGCCTTCTTTGCAGAAAGTTGCTGAAACTGACTGAGTGGCTGTCGTCTGATTATCTGGTCTGTTATCATAGGGTGAAAGTGTCTGGAGGATATTGGAAGGAGGCAACGAATTTTCCAGGGAAATTTGTGAGTACAGACTGGTGAAAAAGATCCTAGAGATGCAATTCCTATTGTGCTAGAGTCAGCGTGTTTAAAGAACATTGTGTCCTATGTCCTGAAGTTCTACAAGAGAAAGTTCAGTGTCCACAAATCATTGCTAAGGGTTACTGAAGTGTCCTACCATTACCCACTACCTATCCAGGTTCTTCAATAAAGCATTAGAAAAAGCATACCCCTAGACTGGTTAATGAGCCTGAAGAGTAACTGTAACTGTGTGTTTGCTGCGAGTCAACTACTGGGAAAAAGATCAGGGCAATTTACTTAGCGGCTTCTATGGGGGTAGTTCTACATGTGTTTGTTTGTCATCTTTTGGATTTTTCTCTTTCTTATAAACATCAGCCTGTTAATCATCAGTTAACAGAAACTGCATAACTGGACAAGAAATCATTGAATATGCTTTGTGTTTGCTGTACGTTCACACTCAAGATGATAAAATAATTGGCTAAATGACAGCTAAACCCTAAATTATGCTAAATAAATTGCCTAGAAATACTTGTGTTTCCTATATTGTAATCAGAAGTGTCATAATTTTGATCAGGTTTCTCATGTGGTCAATAAATGCATTTTTTTCCATGTAACATACTGTAAAAAAATACAGATGGCACCTTCCAAAGGGATTTGAAATAGTGAACCACATCAGGGGTGAACTGAGCTAAGTTTTACCTAGTCTAACTAAAAAACAACTTTTAGCTTCATTATGAAAAGTCCCCTCCATGTAAACCAGGGGTGTCCACAACCTGCAGTCCATGGGGCGCATGTGGCCCAAGGGCGACTATTAATGCGACCCAACACAAAATCGTAAACGTACTTAAAAAGGTTACATTTTTGGGATTTTTTTTTTAAAAAATGCATTTGCACTTAGCCAAAGAAATTTTTTGACAGTGTCTCTTTACTGGGCTTTTATACGTTTTATCTTCCCAAAGAAAAACATCCCACTCTTCACAATCACGCCTTATTCATGCCATCAGCTTTCGGCAGCACCTATATGTGTAAGCAACTATTTTTAAGGATAAAGCACACACAGGGCAAAAAAGAATCTGCTGATAAGCACCTTGAGAATTCATTGAGAATTGCTGCTACATCCATCAGACTAGATATTGGTGCATTTGTTTATCAAAAACAGTGTCAAATATCACACTAGTTTTATGTTGCCCTCTTTTACTTTTATAGTAAAAAACATTACAAAAAAAATAAGTTTTGTTACTTACCGTATATACTCGAGTATAAGCCGAGATTTTCAGCCCTTTTTTTGGGGCTGAAAGTCCCCCCCCTCGGCTTATACTCGAGTCAGCGACATTTAACATTGTAAATTGTACCTGAAAAAAAGTTGAGAGGCTGCGGCGTCCATCGTTTAAATCTCGCGGCCTCTTCCTGGTCCCTTCCGTGATAGGCGGAGAGTGTCTGCTGAGAATCGCCTATCACGAACGTTCTCTCATCCTCACCCATCCCAGCAGACACTGTGTTCAGTGTTCCGCCAATCACAGGCGTCTGCTGGGAAACTGAGGATGAGAGAACGTTCGTGATAGGCGGAACTGTGTGCTTAGAAAACGCCTATCACGGAAGGGAAGAGGAAGAGACCGCGAGTTTTAAACGATGGACGCCGCAGCCTCTCAACTTTTTTTCAGGTACAATTTACAATGTTACATTTAAACAGTGAGCTAGGGAACCGTGAGCTAGGGAACAGTGAGGATGGGAACAGTGAGGATAGGAACAGTGAGGATAGGAACAGTGAGGTGAGGAACAGTGAGGATGGGAACAGTGAGGATAGGAACAGTGAGGATGGGAACAGTGAGGAACAGTGAGGATGGGAACAGTGAGGAACAGTGAGGATGGGCACAGTAAGGATGGGAACAGTGAGGATGGGCACAGTAAGGTGGCAATGGGCAGTGACAATGGGCTTAGTGAAGTTGCAATGGGCACAGTGAGGCGTGCAAATGGGCATTGTTGACCCTCGGCTTATACTCGAGTCAGTAAGTTTTCCCAGTTTTTTGTGGTAACATTAGGTACCTCGGCTTATACTCGGGTCGGCTTATACTCAAGTATATACGGTAGTTTGTTTTTCTGCTCACCAGCTATCCTTATTATTAGTGCATTTTATGTGTGGCCCAAGACAATTCCTCTTCTTCCAATGTGGCCCAGAAAGGTCAAAAGTTTGGACACCCCTGATGTAAACTATATACAGTATCTCACAAAAGTGAGTAAACGCCTCACATTTTTGTAAATATTTTATTATATCTTTTCATGTGACAACACTGAATAAATGACACATTGCTACAATGTAAAGTAGTGAGTGTACAGCTTGTATAACTGTGTCAACCTGCTGTCCCTCAAAATACCTCAACACACAGCCATTAATGTCTAAACCACTGTTGTCACATGAAAATATATAATAAAATATTTACAAAAATGTGAGGGGTGTACTCACTTTTGTGAGCTACTGTATGTTGCAAGGATTAGACCTTACCTCTTTGCAACAATGTGCCTATTTCTGTGTCATAGAAGGCAATACTAGCGCACTTAAAAGGTAACTCCACTTTTGTGAAAACAAGTTTGATTTTAGGTACCCTCTGCAATATAAATTTTAGTTTGGGTAAGATACTCTACAAGGGTTAAATACTTTTAAGGGGATGTAGAAACTGCAGCTTTTCTCATCAGAACAGGAAAAGTGCACAAGCTGATTATAATGAACTAGTCACTCCCATTCAGAATCAGTACCCAAAGGTCATAGTGGAACAAACAACTTTTTCTTTAGAGCAGAAAATGGTAGAATTCTGCAAAAAAGTTTGTACAGATACCTAAAATTATATTGATCACACAGGAGGATTGTTTTTTTTTTTTAAATAAAAGTGGTGTTACTCTTTAATTAAATCTAGGATTGAGTGGAAGGGTCTGACTGTACTATAATCATATGATTAGAGCAAATTTTACATCCCTGGCATCCCTTTGAGCATCAACCATGAAAGAGTTAATGTCTAGTGCAAGATAGGTAAAGACATTGCATGGTAATTTTGAGTTCTATACAGAGCCCCGGAAAAAAACGTGACCCAATTACAGGAACAAACTGATCATATTGCCATGGTTGCAAGGAACAATAATGTGTTTTGATTTTTGGCAGTTATAGAAATTACTTGCTGGGTATAAATTTATTTTACTTGAGTCATTTTTCATAGCATTCACTACGCTCACTACATCTTTTCTATAGAGACATTTAAGGTGTAGTGTAATTGTCTTATGTATGTGGCCTTTGGTGATTGCAGTCATCATAATCAACAAGCTCAAGATTTAGTGACAGATCTCAACAGAAAATAAGGAAACAGTTGTGCAAGTTAATGACCAATATTTATGACGTAGTGGTTGTGGTGGCACTGGAACATGTTGGGAAAGATGGTCAATTTAGTTGATTAGCTAATTTAGGAGGTTTGTAGGCTTCAATCTAAGCTGATTCCAAAAATAGAATTACTTCAAAAAGGAGGAATTTATAACTGAGGTGTGGAAACACAAATCAAGAGGTCTGAAGTAAACATATCTAAATTTTGCCCATTTATTTGCCAATTCTACAAGAAAACAACATTTCAACGCACTTCAAATGTTTTAAAATCCCCTCTTTTTGGAGATTTGGAATTTTGACCGTATGGCTACAATTGCTACAATAAAAAAAAAAATGTTGTATATATGTCAACATAAAAAAAAACAGCATTGTACAGTAAAGACAATTGTGCAGTACAAAGGAGGAGTTGACTTAAAATAATTTTTTTAATGGTTTGATTGGAGTAAAGTAGAGTTCGATCCCCTGTTGGATCTTGATCCTTGTCTATGACACCGACAGGGAAGTTTCCCCCACCCCATCCAAAAGTGACTTTTCTGTGAGATGAACATTTCCTACTGGGAACATTCTGGAAAGCTTTCTATGGAGGTTCCACTGGGCTGCTGGTGGAACGATCTTAATGGTATCACCATCCTGCAAGTGCATTCTCCATAGCAATATATGGAGGACACCTTCTACAACAAAGGAGCGAAGCAGTCCTGCTCACATTTGGGACCTGATTGTCATGGCAATCCAACCATAAAAATTAGACAGCAGATGGATGAGCAGAAACAATCTAATCAGTCCTCAAATATATATCCTGTCTGACCTTCTCATTAACACAAACATGCAAATCAAGCATTTATGTTTATGCTATGCAAAAGGGAATGAAAGTGCTCTAATGCTACTACCCTAGGCTTACTGAGAGGAAGCTTTCTAGCTTTCTAGCTGATTAACTGTTTCCCAAAGAGGCAGTTGCCAACAGGTTTTTGACTACTTCGTGAAAATTAGATTGTCCCTCAATGTCACCAGATTGAGTATTTGGAGTCACAGATTGCCATGTCCAACAATAATAAAGTTTGGGTGCAATTTTCTGTAAGCCTTGCACAAGACCCTTTACAAATATTACCATATTTGGTCATTGCCACACCTTTTTTTTCACAAAGTTGGAAGCTCTAGGACAATTCCACCAATGGTGGAGGTAGATATTTACAAATTTTATATAGTAAATTCTGATAACCATTAATTGATCAGCAAAATAGCTGCTTCCTCCTTGTGGACCGTATGCCCTCTAATCCTATTGATATGTGTTCTTTCCCTCAATTTAGAGACTGTATCCCCTGTGATTTGATGATTGGGCTGCTTTAACACAGCTGTTGAACTGAAAATTACAGCTGCAGTTTGATAGATTATCCCCCTGATTGTAGATTCAATAGCGTGGTTTAGAGTTTTTCAATTGCAATCACAGCCTATTGTTTTAACACTAAAATAATGGATATCCTGTAATCAATGCTAATGTTGAAATAAATAACATCAAGCTGGAACACTGGAAATGTTTGTACACAAATGGCTATTGAGCTTGAAAGCACAACTGTTGTATTTTAAATACTAGTCTATGTTTGAGGACAGACTTGAAATCAGATTTCAATTAAAGTCGGGACATAAATATGATTATTTGTGCCTGTAGTGTTTGTGTATTGCCAGGAAAATGGCTCCTCTGTTCCTAGGACCACAATTACATGATCATGATTTTAATGTGATGATGCCTTTATGTCATTTATGCCCTTCTTATTTGTCATCTTACCTTCTTAAAATCATATGATAGTCTTATTTTTATCATAACCCTAGGTACATCTTGGAGGAAAGGGAGGGGGAGAGAGGTGCCAGTCGGCCACTTGGTGTAGCACAGTTTTATTAGGAAAACATAGAATACATTAAAATGCCCACTCACAAAGTTGTCTGGTGATTTCAGTGTAAAACTGGAGAGAGCTCCGTCCAACGTCCCACTCAAGCCTGGACTGTCAGTGCTACCTGCTGCAGCAGCCCCAGGGTCAGAAGATGCTGGAACGAGCTGTCAAAGGCAGGAATCACCTGTCAACCCTTTGTAGGAACAAACTCTTGTTTGCGCTTGATGGGGCTCTAGTTGGTGCACATCAGGGTTGAAATCCTTTTATGTAGGAGCCCCCCTGCCCCAAGGCACCCCCCCCATGTTGAGGGCATGTGGCCTGGTATGGTCCAGACTCACTCGCCCCCCCCACCCCACTTTCCTGGCCTGCTGGCGAGTTACATTGGAGGTCAAAAAGTCTGTCATGCTACCACTCACTGCTATCAAGGGAAGAAAAGCAAGCTACAGAGAGAAAATGAAAATGAAAGCATTTTTTCTATAGACATTGAGGATGAATTGCTTTGCAGTGCCTGCAGCTACAGTAAGATGACCAGATTTTTTAAATGAAATTCGGGGACATATTTTTTTAATTATTGTCAAATGGTAAACTATTTTATAAGCATATTCTCCTCAAATGATATATGCAGTGTATGTGCTATGTGTTTATGGAATGATTATATAATATATACGTTATTTCTCATATTTCGTCCATAAATAAAGATTAAAAAAAAGATACTTCTTAGAATTTTTGGAGATATGACTACCACATGTTATGAAGATAAGACAGAAAAAAGTGCAGAGTTCAGGAGTGGACTACATAAAAGGCAGGGCTCAGCTGTGCCCATCTATGCAGTCTCACCAGTGCCCAGCAATGTAGCCTCAACAGTGCCCATCTATGCAGCCTCACCAGTGCCCATCCAATGCAGCCGCACCTGTTCCCATTCAATGCAGCCTCACCTGTGCCCAGCAAATCAGCCTCACCAGTGCCCAGCAATGCCGCCACACCAGTGCCCAGCAATGCGGCCTCACCTGTGCCCAAGAATGCAGCCTCACCAGTGCCCAACAATGCAGCCTCACCTGTGCCCAGCAATACAGCCTGACCTGTGCCTAGGAATGCATCTTCACCTGTGCCCAGGAATGCAGCTTCACCTGTGCCCAGGAATGTAGCCTCACCTGTGCCCAGCAATGCAGCTTCACCTGTGCCCAGGAATGCAGCCTTATCTGTGCCCAGAAATGCAGCATCACCTGTGCCCAGAAATGCAGCATCACGTGGGCAGGGGATCAGAGAGGAGAGCCAATCATCACACAGATCCTGGGTGGGCGCTGAGGCAGAGGGGGGGGCGGTCTTCCGCCGGTGCCACACACCGGGGGTGGTGTCAGGCTGGTGTCTCCTGCTGTGTCAGATTTAATTTGAAATGCCGGGTGCCCACTGTTACACAAGTCCCGCTTCCCGGACCGGCTCCTACCTATGAGAGACAGCACATGTCCATTGGACAAGTGTGCTGTCTGTCGAAGGAGAAAACCAGGAGGCAGGACTTGTGTAACGGCAGCTGAAACAGCAGGAGACATCGGCCAGACACCCCCCCCCCAGCGTGTGGTACCCGGGGTGGATGCCTCCCCCCTCTGCCTCAGCACCCGCTCAGGATCGGCCTACATCTGGCTCCGCCCCTGCAATCCGGGGACAGATCCGGGGGCAGATAGACAGCATCCTAAATCTGGACTGTCTCCGGAAATCGGGGATGTCTGGTCACCCTAAGCTACAGAGGTTTGTTAAAGGCTAGTTTTAGGCTTGTGCCAGGAAATTGAAATCCATAGCCTCACCATAGTTGTAATGTAAAACATAATTTGCATATCTGAAACATGTTTTTAAAGTTTTGTACTTAATCCTGTTAACTGTATTCAAGTTCTATATGTTGCCATAAACATCCAAATGCCTCTAAGTTATAGTTAAAATGTAATACGAAACTAATCTTTAGCATTAACAGATTATTCCAGTTTATGCTGTAAATCAGTTTCTTCTGTACACAAATTATAACTGATGGTTAATGAGCTATTGATTATACACTCTATAATACAGAAAAATAGAGACAAAGCTTTTTAAATATTGTATCATTATTGTTGGCAACTAACCTGGTTTTTACGGTATTGAGCTTTAATGGGAAAAACATCTGCCTTTCTAATTAAACTGAGTAATGAACCATTATCAAAAAATGTGTACAGAGAGGATTGAGGGAAAGAATTGTCAGTGGAGAAAAGCGGGGCAGCCTCTGAGACCAAGAAAGAGTTACAGAGGCAAAGAAAAAAACACCAAATCCTCTAAGCTATAAAAGCATGGCTGTGTTGCATTCAGATATATATATATACTGTATATACTCGAGCATAAGCCGACTCGAGTATAAGCCGAGGCACCTAATTTTACCACAAAAAAATGGGAAAACTCATTGACTCGAGTATAAGCCTAGGGTGCCCATGTGCATGCCTCACTGTGCCTCACCGTGCCCGCCTCACTGTGTCCACTGTCAGTGTCCATATCAATGCAGCTCATCAGTGCAGCCTATCAGTGCCCATATCAGTGCAGCTCAGCAGTGCCCATATCAGTGCAGCTTATCAGTGCCCATATCAGTGCAGCTAATCAGTGCCCATATCAGTGCAGCTAATCAGTGCCCATATCAGTGCAGCTAATCAGTGCCCATATCAGTGCAGCTCAGCAGTGCCCATATCAGTGCAGCTAATTAGTGCAGATCATCAGTGCCCATATCAGTGTAGCTCATCAGTGTGTCCATATCAGTGCAGCCTAACAGTGCCCATATCAGTGCAGCTCAGCTGTGCCCATATCAGTGACCATCAGTATATTAATTTCCATATTGAGCACTTGGCACACGCACATTAGTAATAGTAACTAACCTGCTGTTAGGCCGCTGGCTGGGGTTCCCCCTCATGCTCCTCTCTCTCTCTCCTCCTCCTATAGCCCGGGCCGGGGAGAAGATACAGTGAAGGAGAAAGCCGTGCGGAGGAGGGTGGGCGGAGCATTCAACTCTGCCTCCGTCAGTCAGATTACGTGCAGCCGGTCTGGCCAATCACCGGCTGCTTATGGGGGTGCCAGTCATCGTCGCCGTCCTCCCCCCTCCCTGCTGACCACGCTTTGAATATACTGCCCACAATGACGTCACAGAGATCAGGCGCACCAAGCAGATTCGACACAGGACACAGATTCGACACAGACTCGAGTATAAGCCGAGGGGGGGCATTTTCAGCACAAAAAAATGTGCTGAAAAACTCGGCTTATACTCGAGTATATACGGTATATATAAATATATATGAAGCACCCACACCACCCTCCTACTCCACTCTTTGGCTCATTCACTGGAGAGGAAAGCACACGTGGCCTCCAACATGCCCGTACCCACTGGATTACAGAGGTTAAGCACACTTTGTTTCCTTACGGGTCTTTGCAGCAATCCCCTCGGTGTTGGTTTCTGTCCCTAGTATGTAAGGGCAAATGTCTCTATGCCCCAAGTAACTCCAAGGTCCACACCAGTATATCACTCCAACCTAGCGCCTTATTTTCTTATGCATAAAAGGAGAAAGGTGTTAGGAAGATAGATGGAATTCAGGCACTCCTGGCTTCGTCGCCACTCGATCCCGAGTGGGTATAGCTCACCCAGATAGTCACCCAATGGCACTAGCAGCCGGCGTGTAGCCCGAACAATCAATTTAGTTCCCTTAATGGATGCGTCTAGGAGATTCTCTGCCACAGAATCTATAGTGTCCCAAACCTCCTGATGGTCCAGATGTTAGGCCCCTGGTTTCCGGATGGATGACATCCCTCCAGAGAGTTACTGGGCCCCTTCCTTCACTGTGATTCTCTCACCAGTCCTTCGGAACGGTCCTCCCCCAGCCTCCTCTTACAGAAACAGGTCCCCTCGCAAGGCGGCACCCTGGGATTCTTCCTCCCAAAGTGGGCTCCAGCTAAAGGTGCTGGGCCCAGGGCTGAAGTTGCAGTCCCAGGACTAAAGGTGCCTGGGACTGAGGCACACGTGGCCCCATGGCCTGGAGGGCCATGCACTCGAAACTGGACTCCACATAACACCTTCCCCCGGGTACAGGTCCCAGGGTGGCAACTCAACTCCTCTCCCACCTCGCCTTTTTTCTCTATCCGGCGTCTGCCCCCTTTGTACCCCCTTCCGGCATGCACAGCAGGCAGATCCCGCCCACTACACGGCTGCTGAAAGGGGACACCAAATCGCTGCCCTAACACCTGTGGTTCAACCCTGAGTACCAGTGACAGCGCCACCCATACTTCTTAGGGAAACTGCACACCAGGTGAAACAGCAACAAGACAGAGTCCAGCAATTGAAAGATTTGAGTCAACTACCACTCAAATCACCCTTAAATTTGGTATTAGCAATCCCTAAATTTGGGACCCCGCTACATACTCCCCTCTCTTAAAGAGACACTGTCCCCAGTGCCTGGAGACAAATTTGCACACTCAATCCTGAGCAGGCGCAAACTTACCTTCAGAACTATGTACAAAAAAAACAACGACAAAAATTTACCAGAGTGCCTGAATTAAAGAAGTGAATTTCAGTAAAGAAAAGAGACAGGAACATTTTTCACAAATAACATTCCCTCCCTCCATCCTATCGCAACTAAATCCCACCTAATCTCCAGTGAGTTGCTTGATGGTCTCCTGCATGGGAAAGAAAACACACATCCCACAAATAAATAACAGTCTATCACTACTGTATGTGCATGAATCAAACCATCTCACCTCGAGAAGATAATTTGTTTCAGCTAACGGTACACACTAAGCCTAGTGTATATTTTTCTTATAGCAGTACCATGTAAGTGCCTTTTAAAAGTTTTGCAGAACACTACCACCTGGTGGCAGCACACACATGTGACTCTCTTTAGCCTAAGTGCGCTCTAACGCACTACCACACAAGAATCCCCTTGTTGATCTCGGCGGCTTTTAGGCTTGGCCCTGACTAGCTCTACTCAAAGTTCTTTTCACTTGATGAAAAAACAACAAGAAAAACAATCCTTCAAAAAGTAAAAGAATCTCCGGGAGTAGAGTCAGCACAGTAGTTCAAGGCATTGTCTTCAAAGCAGTAACAGAAAAACAAACACAAGTCCCACTTTAAAGGTAAAAACATGGGTCAGGTAGAGTCAGAGACTTCCAATCCTTGTCAAAAGTTTCAATGGAGTAGGTCGCATCATCTTTGTCTTTACTGCAGATCACTACTCGATCCACATGTATATGGCGACCAAGAGACCAGTCTTTTCGGCAGCCCTTATATCTTCCAGTCATCACTGCCGAGCAACTGAAGTATCTGTGGCCTTTCTTCACCTCTAAGCGATCCCATACAAAGTCACTATACCATCGCTCCCGAGAGGCCTCAATTTCAAACAATAAGTCCTTTGGAACATATGGGTATTCCCATCCATAGTCCGCAGCAACCTTCTGGCTCAACAGCCGCTGTAGTCGAGCCAAAGGCGGCATGGTCGCCCGATCTCCAGCTCCTGGTAGGACGATGGCGTCCGGAGATCTCCTAGGGCGTACAGGCTCCAGCTGTGGCATAGGAGGCCTCAGTGGTGAACGGGCCTCCGATGCAGCAAGCGCAGAAGACACCGGAGTGTGCAGAGCAGGCACGGGTACAAGTTTTCCAGCATTAACAGGGGTTTCCACCCGGGGTGTAGTATCCCCAGAGTCCATGGGCGATCCCTTTGCATTACGAGGAGAAGTTAAAGAAATTTTGTCCCATCCTTTGCTGACAAACAGTTTATCAATCTCTGCATTATCTCCCATATCAGAGGAAGAATCCACGTCCGAAGAGTCCCACATCTCCGCTGGCAGGCACACTCTAGTGGACACAGGATCATCTTTTAACAGTTCCTTTGGGTCAGGTACCCAGGCGTCCCCTATGGAACGAACACTGACCTTGGTTCCTTTCCCCGGCCGACCTCGAACTCTAACCGTCAGAGAAACTTCTCCGGCAGGACGATCCGAGTCAGGCGGGCGTTGGGGTGAGCCTCCACCGCGGCTGCGGTAAGCTTTTACGAGTCCTACCTTCCTTTTAGCAGGCGAAAGGAAGGGCTCAGTTAAGACTGATGCAGTCTAAGACCCAATTGGCCCAGAGGAGAAGCAATTGTATTGGCCGCCAAGGAGGAGGAGACGCAGGGGAAGCTGCCATAAAGCAGAGGAGGAGGAGACGCAGGGTGAAGCCACCAAGGAGGAAGCGCTCCCCGTGACCTAGGTGGGGTCAGTGCAGGGCTGACGATCGAGCGATGGGGGGGTGTGGCTACACGGCGAATTACTGAATCTACAAACGAGTGTGAAGTGTGAGGTGTATCTTATCAAGTCGCATCTGGAAGGGGCGGGTCCGAACACGGAGGGCAAGTAGCGAGTGTATACTTACTGTTTTCCCTGCTGATCTCGGGTCCGCCGCGACCATTGTTCACTGGCTGAAGCAATTTGAGTTTTCGTTGTTGGATCTTCGTTTGATGTGCAATTGGCTTGTTTTTATTGGTTTCCATGTGAGTGTAATGTTTGAGGGAGTGAGATATTTAACCACTTGAGATCCGCGCTATAGCCGAAAGACGGCTGCAGCGCGGCTCTCAAGTGCCGAGTGGACGTCCCCAGGACGTCCTGTTCTGTTTACATCCCAGCTGTATGCTCTGCATCACGTGATGCCGATGCGCGTGCCTGGCGACCGCGATGTCCGCCAGGTACATGCGATCGGCTGTGACAGAGGCAGGACGTGGATCTCTGTGTGTAAACACAGAGATCCACGTCCTGTCAGGGAGAGAGGAGACCGATGCTGTGTCCCTTGTACATAGGGACACAGATCGGTCACCTCCCCCAGTCAGTCCCCCCCCCCCCACAGTAAGAAACACTAATAGGGAACATATTTAACCCCTTGATCGCCCCCTAGTGTTAACCCCTTCCTTGCCAGTCACATTTATACAGTAATCAGTGCATTTTTATAGCACTGTTCGCTGTATAAATGTGAATGGTCCCAAAATAGTGTCAAAAGTGTCCGATGTGTCCGCCGCAATATCGTAGGCCTGACAAAAATCGCAGATCGCCGCCATTACTAGTAAAAAAATATATATAATAAAAATGTCATAATTCTATCCCCTATTTTGTAGGCGCTATAACTTTTGCGCAAACCAATCACTATACGCTTATTGCAATTTTTTTTACCAAAAATATATAGAAGAATACGTATCGGCCTAAACTGAGAAAAAAAATATAAAAAAAAAAAAATTGGGATATTATTATAACAAAAAGTAAAAAAATATTGTGTTTTTTTTTTTTAATTTTCTGTCTTTTTTTGTTTATAGCGCAAAAAATAAAAACCGCAGAGGTGATCAAATACCACCAAAAGAAAGCTCTATTTGTGGGGAAAAAATTATAAAAATATCATTTGGGTACAGCTTTGTATGACCGCGCAATTGTCATTCAAAGTGCATCAGCACTGAAAGCTGAAAATTGGTCTGGGTACGAAGGGGGTTTAAGTGCCCAGTAAGGAAGTGGTTAATAAACAGAATTTTGCAATATTACACTATTGTGCACTTTCTGTTTCTATATCTATATGGAGCTGATTTTAAGATCACTGAGCTGAATTGATTCACCTGCCTGAGAGGTTCTGTTTTGTTTACACGCCGAACACGAGAGTGTGAGGCATATTATTGCGGTGAGTGTTGCATCTGAAGGGGGAGGTTTCACTTGAACACTTTTGGTGCGGTGGAAGAGAAGAAGATCTCTTTTGGACACTTTTGCTATATTTATGAACTTTTTGGATCACTTAATCACTTTTACACACGGGATTCTTTTCTATTTGTTTCAATCATATATATGTTTCTTTCTCAGGATTCAATCACTTGGATTTTTTCATATATCAATTTATAGGACTGTGTTATAATATCACATTTATATATATGCGCCACTTTTAGTTTTCACTTAACTATTTTGTTGTGACCACTATATTATTTACATATTTCATTATTTAGGGTGGCTGCTGTTTAGTTAAACTTCTTTATTATTATTTTGGTTAATCACTTCCTCAGACAGCTCAGTGGTGGTGATCATTAGGGCAGCTTTTGTTGATCACTATTGTTTGCATTGATGGGGGAATGCCTCCCACAGCGCTATTGTATTCTGGCAGCAGGGGGGCTTGGGGAGCTTTCCCTGCTGGCAGAATGCAATGATTACTGCTAGCGACTATAGCCGCTGACAGCAATCGCATTAAGAACAATCTGACAGGCTGGTTGTACCCAAGTCGATCAATAGATCGACTTGGGTACAATCAGCCTGTCCATACATGGATTGAAATTCAGCCAGTCCCTGCTGAACCGGACAAATTTTGATCTGTTTTTCCCCATTCCGCTCTTTTTTCCAAGTGCGATTCCTACTCCTTCCACCCTGTGATATGCTATTTCTATTCTTCCTTCCCACTATAGTGTACTCTCTTCTCACATTCGTGTTCCTTAATCCCTGTTTTTTTATATACTGTGTATATATATATATATATGTAGCGCCCACCCCATTTAGGGGTGCTATATACCCAAATTTAGAGGGCTGGTCTGAGATAGTAGTTAGGCTCAGACCATTCTCAATTTATAGGTTGTGCTGTTTTATTTCCAGGATGGTATACTGGTGTGCAGTTCCCTGTGACCTATAGGTGGCACTGCCATAATGGGTCAGGGTTGAACCACTGGTATTAGTGCTGTGCCTTGGGTGTCTTCTCTCGGCAGCGGTACAGTGGGTGTGGTCAACCTGCTGTGCATGCCGGGAGAGGATACATAAGGGGCAGACGCCGCCTGGGAGTGGTTGGTTCTTCGTTCCAGAGTCGGAGTCCTGGTGCATGGCGCATGGCCCTCCAGGCCATGGGGCCACAAGTGCATCAGTCCCAGGCCCCTTTAGTCCTGGGGCTGCATCTTCAACACTGGGCCCAGCACCTTTAGCTGGAGCCTGCTTCGAGGAGGAGAAGTCCCAGGGTGTCCCTCGTGACTGAGCCCACTTCTAAGAAGAGGAGGCCGGGGGAGGACCTTTCTGACGGACCGGTGAGAGTTCACAGTGAAGGAAGGGGCCCGGTAACTCTCTGGAGGGATTATTCTATCCACCAAGGGCCCAGTAATGTGCTGTTGCTTGCACCTGTCCTTAAGTACCAGAAGCTAAGAGGTTCAGGGTCTGATAGATTCTGTGGCAGAGAGTCTCCCGATCGCATCTAGGAAAATAACCTGATCAAACGTCCGAGCATCACTTCGGCTGCTAGGATCCACTTTGTAGGAGACTATCCAGGTGAGCTAACCCTACTCTGGGATAGAGTATGGATTGTGATATCCATTTGTGCCTGGACTGACTTCCCAAACCTTGCTGTCCTGTCTCTCTTCCACCCTTTCCTATCTGCTGAACATTGAGAAAATAAACTCAACGTTGGAGTTTGAAGTGGTGTGGACATTGGAATTACTGGCGGGAAAACAGAGACTTGTCCCTATATCCTAGGAGACGAAAACCAATTGATGGAGGAACCTAGCTGTGGGACCCAAATACATAACACCGCTTAACCTCCTCATCCAGGAGGGTACGGGCATATAGTACGGTGTGCCTTTTTTTCCTGCAATTGAGCCAAAGCAAGGGAAAAGGGTCCATGTGCTACACGTGGGGGCTTGGGTCCGGGATTCTGCAGCTATACCCCCCCTGAAGTTGGACTTTGTTTCCCCCGTGTGGTTCCGAGGAGGTCGGCCATTTTGGTGAATTTGAACTGCGCCACTGATGTGAGTAATGGAGGTACAGGCCTAAACTGTATTTCTGGCTGCGTAGTTCGTGGGCGTGTCTCAACAAGAAAAACCCGCGAGTTGAGTGCCACAGGAAGAAGAAAGGGGAGGAGCCCGGACATATCGTGAGTTGCACGTGGTGACCTTGGCGTTAAGTGAACAGTGCGTGCTGGAAAAGTGAGTGTGCAACATGTCTGCTGTTCCATGGAGTTCGGTGTCTGCTTCCACCATGGACGTTGCCTAACTAGCTGCCCCCTTGACAGATACGGGGATTCGGATGAAGCCTCGGGGCCACTTCACGCTGTATACATGCCGAGATGCTGAGATCTTGGGGATGATCTGTCCCACGTGTCAGGGACTGGTGGTGCACCTTCGACCTTTCGGGAGATGTACCAGATGTGGAGAGTTTCTCTTCGAGGTGGAGCAGCTTACGGAAAAGCCCCGGGCCTATCGGGTGAATTGCTTAACGGGCGCCACCACTCTAGAGGAGGAAACCTGCGTTTCCACAACCACCCCCACGTGCACCACTGTGACCGAGAGGGAAGTCAAGCTTGAGGTTCCGGTTGCTGCAAGGCCGGAGACGGAGAAGCCGGGGGATGCTGCCTCTGTCGCTACCGAGACTTCCCTTCCACCTCCCAAGCAGAGAGTGGGCTACGTAAAAGCCTCCCGCGGCTGCTGGCGAGGTACACCCCAGCGCCTGCCTGAGCCGGAACTCCAACCCGGAGGGACCTCCAGGAGATCCACGACAGGCCACGGTAAGGAGGCTGGGGTCATGTCAGTAAACAGTTTGCCGGGGAAAGGGAAGAGGCTGAGTGTCCGTTCCATATGGGATGCTTGGGTGCCTGACCTGTGGGGACTTTTAAAAGAAAAGGAGTCAATGTTGACCAAAAACTATCTGCCGGCAGAGGAGTACGATACCTCTGATTTGGAGTCGTCTTCTGATGTGGGAGATGACTTTGAGGTAGATGAACTTTTCGCCAGGAAGGGATGGGACAAGACCCTGTTGTCCGCAGCCCGAAGCATAAAAGAGGGATCACCCATGGATTCTGGGGAGACTGCACCCCGGGTGGAAGACCCTGCATGTGAGGAAGGAGATGTCTTTGCACCTGTATTGTCTGCACCTGTATCTCCAGCGCCTGCTGCTGTGGCTGAGCGTGCGCCACTGCGGGCCCCTTTACCAAAACTTGAGGCATTGAAAGTGCCCAGGTGCCCGGATGCCATTGTTTTACCAGGTGCAGGAGACCGTGCCACCCTTCCTCCCTTTTCGAGACTGCAGCGGCTCTTTAACAAGAGAGTGGCTGTTGAGTATGGCTGGGAATACCCCTATGTTCCCAGGGACTTGTTGTTTGAGGTTGAGGCCTATAGAGAGAGGGGGTATGCGGACTTTGTGTGGAACCACCTAAAAGTGCCTAACGCCCGCAGATACTTTGAATGCTCCGCTAATATGACTGAACGGTTCAAGGGATGCAAACAAGAGTGGAGCTATGGGCGGCACATCCATGCGGATCGGATGGTCATTTGTAACAAGGAGCGAGAAGATTCCGTGTACTCTATAGAAACTTTCGATGCAAAGTGGAAGCTCCTTGTTTTGCCCAATCCTCACTTCTATCTCTGAAAGACAAGACTTTGGTTTTTGGTTTTTGTGTGTCCTCTGGAAGTTGTTCCGTTCGGAACTTAAGAACTTTGCCCTTCACTGTTTGGGGTAATCTGCTCTACCAAGAGTCAGGAGAGCTGCTGTTTCTCTCCGCTTGCAGCTCCACAAGAGAACTGAACTTTTGGGGTAGAGATAGTTAGGTTCATCGGTGAGATCATCGTGCTCAAGATGGAAAATGTATAGCAGTGTTACTTTACCATGTTAGGTAGTGTCAGTGCTATGACGGTTGCACTACCACCAGGTGGCGGTGATTTGCAGGACTTTTATTTATGCATCCCCCTTGAGGAGCGTTATTCCATATACTAGGCCTAGTGTATGCAATCTTATGCCGCGTACACACGATCGTTTTTAATGTCATTTTCAAAAACGATGTTTTTCTCGACGTGATTTTTCTTGTTTCCTCTCAAGCCTGTCTTGCATACACACGTTCATTAAAAAAAACGCTTGAGCAAAGCGCAGTGGCGTACAACACGTACGACGGCACTATAAAGGGGAAGTTCCGTTCGAATGGCGCCACCCTTCATGTTAGTAAAGTTTGTTGAGCGACGATTCGCGCTTTTCAGCCTCGTGCTTTTCAGTCCGTTACAGCGTGACGAATGTGCTATCTCCATTACGAACGCTAGTTTTACCAGAACAAGCACTCCCATATCATACTTGATTCTGAGCATGCGCTTTTTTTTCCCCTCGTAAAAGCATACACACTACCGTTTTTCACGTCGTTAAAAAAACGACGTGAAAAACGGCGTGAAAAAATAGAGCAGGTTCTCATTTTTTTTAGGCCATTTTTCACGTTGTTAAAAATGCTCTGGAGCCTACACACGATCGTTTTTAATGCCCAATTTAAAAAATGGCATTTTTAACGACGTGAAAAACGATCGTGTGTACGCGGCATCAGTTGAAGGGAGTCATCTTTCCTCGGGAAGATGATTCACTTCATGTACATGTAGATATTAGTAGGATGTTATTTGTTTCTGTGTGTTTTCTCTCCCTCTGCAGGTGGACTACTAGCAACTGCCGGAGATTGGGTGGAGTAGTTAGTCTAGAGGGGTGGGATTGAAAATGTATAATGCTATGTGAATGTGACATTGAGTATGGGATGTCCTGTTTGGATTCTTGTTAACTCTTCCTTCACCTCTTTATTTCATGCCCCTCCCCATTATGTTGGTTCCTTCACAATTATTTAAAATTGTACATAGTTGGAGATAAATTTGCGCTGGCTCAGGCTTGAGGAGCGTGAGTTTATCCCAGACACTGGGGACAGTGTCTCTTTTAGAGGGGGGTGTATGTAGCGCCCACCCCATTTAGGGGTACTATATACCCAAATTTAGGGGGCTGGTCTGAGATAGTAGTTAGGCTCAGACCATTCTCAATTTATAGGTTGTGCTGTTTTATTTCCAGGATGGTATACTGGTGTGCAGTTCCCTGTGGCCTATAGGTGGCACTGCCATAATGGGTCAGGGTTGAACCACTGGTATTAGTGCTGTGCCTTGGGTGCCCTCTCTCGGCAGCGGTACAAGGGGGTGTGGTTGACCTGCTGTGCATGCCGGGAGAGGATACATAAGAGGCAGACGCCGCCTGGGAGTGGTTGGTTCTTCGTTCCAGAGTCGGAGTCCTGGTGTGTGGCGCATGGCCCTCCAGGCCATGGGGCCACGTGTGCATCAGTCCCAGGCACCTTTAGTCCTGGGGCTGCATCTTCAACACTGGGCCCAGCACCTTTAGCTGGAGTCTGCTTCGAGGAGGAGAAGTCCCAGGGTGACCCTCGCGAGGGAGCCCGCTTCTAAGAAGAGGAGGCCGGGGAGGACCTTTCTGACGGACCGGTGAGAGTTCACGGTGAAGGAAGGGGCCCGGTAACTCTCTGGAGGGATTCTTCTATCCATCAAGGGCCTAGTAATGTGCTGTTGCTGGCACCTGTGCTTAAGTACCAGAAGCTAAGAGGTTCGGGGTCTGATAGATTCTGTGGCAGAGAGTCTCCCGATCGCATCTAGGAAAAGAACCTGATCAAACGTACGAGCATCACTTTGGCTGCTAGGATCCACTTTGTAAGAGACTATCCGGGTGAGCTAACCCTACTCTGGGATAGAGTAGGGATTGTGATATCCATTTGTGCCTGGACTGACCTCCCAAACCTTGCTGTCCTGTCTCTCTTCCACCCTTTCCTATCTGCTGAACATTGAGAAAATAAACTCAACGTTGGAGTTTGAAGTGGTGTGAACATTGGAATTACTGGCGGGAAAACAGAGACTTGTCCCTATATCCTAGGAAACGAGAATCAATTGATGGAGGAACCTAGCTGTGGGGCCCAAATACATAACACTGCTTAACCTCCTCATCCAGGAGGGTACGGGCATATAGTACGGTGTGCCTTTTTTTTCCTGCAATTGAGCCAAAGCAAGGGAAAAGGGTCAGTGTGCTACATATATATATATATATATATATATATTGTGACAGCAGGAAGGTAAAGTCACCTGGTTGCATCCAGGGGGGTAGATATATTTCGCCCAGATTCAGGCTTTACGCCGACTTATACAACTAGGTGGAGAGTTGTATAAGGCTAGTGGGCTCATGGATGACTCATACCTCTAGGGAGAGTGTGGGGCGTCGTGCAGACAGGGAGTTGATGAGACCAGCTGAAGCTTGTCAGCTCATTTAGGCCTCTATAAGAACTCCCAGCTTCATTAGATGTTAGCTCATGCCTGGAACCAGACCTGTGTGGACTGTCTAGGGAGAGTGAACCCCTGTGCGGTGAGACAAAGCCTGTGTGGCTATTTGCTTGGACATTTAAAACCAGGGACTTAGGGACTAGGACAGCACTAGGCTGATCCCAGTTGTTAGTTAGGAAACCTGTATGTTTAGTCAGAGGTCAAGTTGACCAGGATTTATTTTGTTTATGTTTCTTTTGCTTTGCTGTGTTTTGTCACTGTAAATAGAAAATAAACCGCACCTTTTTGATTTTGAAAAACCACAACCTCCGTTTGCTGGGCCTGTTTTGTGTGGGGAGCCCATCCCGGGGGTCACACACACCCGCTGCCGAGCTAACCCCCTCACAGTTGGTGGAGAACCAGTGGCAGTTTTTTTTAAGCCAGCATGGAGGAGATACTGAAGCAGCTGGCTCTAGCAAATGCCAATCAACAGCAGACAAATGCAGGTTTGCAAAAGAGCCTTGCAGCTCATCAACAGAGCCTTGCAGCTCAACAACAGAACTTCGCAGCCCAGCAGCAAGCTCATCAACAGAGCCTTGCAGCCCAGCAGCAGACAAACGCAACTTTGCAACAGAGTCTGGAGGCTCAGCAACGAGCCCAGCAGCAATCTGAGGCCCGCTTCATAGACCTGTTGCAGAAGCAAGAGCAGAGACTACAACAACAGATGGAAGCAGTAATGCAGCAACGTCCGCAGACCAGTGAGGAAAGCCGTCCCACTAATACCGCGTCCTTTGGGGTGAGTCGTTTATTGACAAAAATGACTGGAGAGGATGATCCAGAGGTATTTTTGACCACATTTGAAAGGACCGCTGAAAGAGAAAAGTGGCCTGAGGAGCAGTGGGCTGGACTGGTGGCTCCTCTGTTAACTGGTGAATCGCAGAAAGCTTACTATGACCTAGAGCCTAACCAAGCAAAAGACTATGTGATGCTAAAAGCTGAAATATTGGCAAGGCTGGGTGTCACCCAGGCTGTCCGGGCTCAGCGTGTGCATAACTGGACTTTCCAGCTTGGAAAACCCCCCAGGTCTCAAATGTATGATCTCATTCACCTGAGCAGAAAGTGGCTACAGCCAGAGACTTTGTCCGCACCAAAGATTGTGGAACGTGTTGTAATGGATCGGTTTTTGAGAGCTCTTCCTACTGCCATCCAAAAGTGGGTAAGCCATGGAGACCCAGAGACGGCCGATGGTCTTGTGGATCGTGTGGAGAAATACTTGGCTACAGAGAACCTGACGGCCTCTTCCAGAGACACTCGGACTTTCCACCCTAAGACCAGACCATCCCCAGGGGCGGATAAGAGGATTCCAAGGGGTGAGGGTGGAGAGAGTGAGAGGGTGGGAGCTCTACCCCAAGTTTGGCGAGAACAGCCTGGGAAATCAGCGGCTCAAGAGGCGGCAAGAAGGATCGTTTGCTACCGCTGCCGACAAGCGGGACATATTGCAGCCAATTGCCCGGTTGTGGAGGAACCCATGCAGTGTGACTTTCTGACGGGCAGACGTCAGTCGCTGTGTGCGACAGTCGCATGCACTGCCATTCGAGGAACTGAGAAACATTTATGCAAAATGTGTGTTAATGGTAGAAATGTTGTGGTATTGCTGGATTCAGGTAGCCTTGTGACCCTGATAAAGGCTGAGTTAGTTAAAACAGAGGTCTCTGGGAATAGCAAGGTAGCTGTTATTTGTGTGCATGGGGACACCCGAGAGTATCCAGTGACTACAGTGTGTTTCGAGACCCCCAAAGGTACCCTCTCTCATCCAGTGGGCTTAGTATCTCAGTTACCGCATGACGCCATTGTGGGAAGGGATTTTCCGAAGTTCTGGGAACTGTGGGATGATCCTGAGCCCCCCACTGGTGCCCCTATGTACCACGAATGTGATAGCCAGAACTCCCCTGAGAGTGGTGAGGACTCTCCGGAATTTCCCTTATCAGTATTGGCAGGGGAGACTCAAGAAACTGGAGAGGAGCCCACCTCCTCAGACGAAAACCTACCGTCTGTGGAGTTTTCTGATCTTGAGGTTCACAGGGAAAACTTTGCCACAGAACAGTTAAAAGACCCCACCCTAATAAAGGCACGGGAAAACGTAGTGAAAATAGATGGCGAGTTAGTGAACCCAGATAATACCTGCACTTACCCATACTTCAGCGTAGAGAAGGACCTACTGTATCGGGTGGCAAAAAGGGCAGAAGAAACCGTTGAGCAGCTTGTGGTGCCCAAACCTTACAGGAAGTTGGTGTTGGAGTTGGCCCATGGGCACATTCTTGGAGGTCATCTGGGGACAGAGAAAACCCGAGAGAGGGTATTACAGAGATTCTATTGGCCGGGGGTGATGAAGGACGTAGAGAATTATTGTTCCTCCTGCCCTGTGTGTCAGAGGTCGGCCCCGATGCCACATTTCCGTAGCCCGCTGGTCCCTCTACCCATCATTGAGGTCCCGTTTGAGAGGATCGCCATGGATTTGGTAGGTCCTATAATCAAGTCCGCTAGGGGGCACCAGTATATATTAGTTATAATGGACTATGCCACCCGTTATCCAGAAGCGATCCCTCTCCGAAATACCTCGGCCAAAACCATAGCCAAAGAGCTATCTCTTGTGTTTAGCCGGGTGGGTATTTGTAAAGAACTGCTTACGGACCAAGGTACACCCTTTATGTCCCGGGTTATGAAGGAGCTGTGTAAATTATTCAAAGTGACGCAATTACGTACATCTGTGTATCACCCCCAAACCGATGGGCTGGTTGAAAGATTCAACAAAACCCTAAAACAAATGTTGAAGAAAGTGGTGGATAGAGATGGAAAGGATTGGGACTGTCTACTTCCTTATCTGATGTTTGCTATTAGGGAGGTGCCCCAATCCTCTACGGGATTCTCCCCCTTTGAGTTACTGTATGGGAGACACCCAAGAGGGCTGTTGGATATTGCCAAGGAAACTTGGGAAAGTGAGAGTTCTCCCCACAGGAGTGTGATTGAGCATGTCGCCCTGATGCAAGACCGAATTGCACAGGTAATGCCCATCGTGAAGGAACATTTGGCCCAAGCGCAGTTAGCACAGCAGAGAGTGTACAACCGTGGAGCCAAGACCCGTACCTTTTCCCCGGGGGATAGGATACTGGTACTTGTCCCTACGGTTGAAAGTAAATTCCTTGCCAAATGGCAAGGCCCCTACGAGATAATGGAAAAAGTGAGCGAAGTGAATTACAAGGTCAGACAACCAGGAAGGCGAAAGCCCGAACAGATCTATCACGTTAATCTGTTGAAAGCCTGGAGGGATAGAGAGTCCCTAGTCGCAGACACTTGGTCACCAGCTCAAACTGGGTGCGTGATTCCTGAGGTTGGAATAGCGGCCACCTTGTCACAACCCCAACAACAGGAGGTTAAGGAGTTTGTGCTTCGCAACAAGGAGGTATTCTCTGAGCTGCCGGGACAAACATCTGGGGTAGAGCATGACATCATTACCCCGCCCGGTGAAAGGGTGAAGTTAAAACCCTATCGGATCCCAGAGGCCCGACGGGAGGCAATACGGGAGGAAGTACAGAAAATGCTGAACTTAGGGGTGATAGAGGAGTCCCAAAGTGATTGGTCTAGTCCCATCGTGTTGGTGCCTAAACCGGATGGGAGCTGGCGATTTTGTAACGATTTTCGTCAGTTGAACAAAGTTACAAAATTTGACACCTACCCCATGCCACGTATAGATGAGTTGATCGACCGGCTGGGAACAGCCCGATACATGACGACTCTTGACCTCACAAAAGGGTATTGGCAAATCCCCCTGGCCAAGTCGGCCAAAGAGAAAACCGCATTTGTAACCCCAGACGGGGCGTTCCAATATAAAAGAATGCCGTTCGGGTTACAGAATGCGCCGGCCACATTCCAGCGGAAAATGGACCAGATGCTGAGGCCCCATCGGAAGTATGCTGCGGCTTACCTGGATGACGTAATTGTCCATAGCACAGATTGGGCCTCACATCTGCCAAAAGTGCAAGCAGTCCTGGACTCTGTTCGGGAAGCGGGGTTTACGGCTAACCCCAAGAAGTGTACCATTGGGCAGGAGGAGGCCAAATATCTTGGGTACACCATTGGGAGGGGAGTAATAAAACCCCAACTCAACAAAGTCGAGGCCATCCAGAGTTGGCCACGTCCCAACAGCAAGAAGCAGGTACGAGCCTTTCTGGGAATCGCTGGGTATTATCGGCGATTCATTCCCCACTTTGCTTCTAAGGCTGTGCCCCTAACCAACCTGACGAAGGGGAAAGGGTCGGTCATGATTAAATGGACCCCCGAGGCTGAGGCAGCATTCCAATTCTTGAAACAAGCCTTATGTAGCCAGCCAGTGTTGTACTCACCCGACTTCTCTAAAGACTTTGTCGTACAAAGTGATGCGTCAGATGTGGGGTTAGGAGCAGTATTGTCCCAGGTCTGGAACGGGGAAGAGCACCCAGTCATTTACCTCAGCAGGAAGTTGAAGTCCCATGAGGTAAATTACGCCACCGTTGAAAAGGAGTGTTTAGCGGTGAAGTGGGCTCTAGATTCCCTTCGGTACTACCTGCTAGGTAGGCACTTTGACATGGTTACGGATCACGCTCCGTTAAAGTGGATGGCTCAAAACAAGGAAACAAATAGAAGAGTGAATAGGGGGTTCCTGGCCCTCCAGGAATTCAACTTCACAGTAAAGCATCGCCCTGGCGTTCAAATGGGGAATGTGGATGCTTTGTCTCGAGTACATGAATGCCTGATGGCTGGTGTTCCAACCCCGAGGTTAAAACAAGAGGGGGGGTATGTGACAGCAGGAAGGTAAAGTCACCTGGTTGCATCCAGGGGGGTAGATATATTTCGCCCAGATTCAGGCTTTACGCCGACTTATACAACTAGGTGGAGAGTTGTATAAGGCTAGTGGGCTCATGGATGACTCATACCTCTAGGGAGAGTGTGGGGCGTCGTGCAGACAGGGAGTTGATGAGACCAGCTGAAGCTTGTCAGCTCATTTAGGCCTCTATAAGAACTCCCAGCTTCATTAGATGTTAGCTCATGCCTGGAACCAGACCTGTGTGGACTGTCTAGGGAGAGTGAACCCCTGTGCGGTGAGACAAAGCCTGTGTGGCTATTTGCTTGGACATTTAAAACCAGGGACTTAGGGACTAGGACAGCACTAGGCTGATCCCAGTTGTTAGTTAGGAAACCTGTATGTTTAGTCAGAGGTCAAGTTGACCAGGATTTATTTTGTTTATGTTTCTTTTGCTTTGCTGTGTTTTGTCACTGTAAATAGAAAATAAACCGCACCTTTTTGATTTTGAAAAACCACAACCTCCGTTTGCTGGGCCTGTTTTGTGTGGGGAGCCCATCCCGGGGGTCACACACACCCGCTGCCGAGCTAACCCCCTCACAATATATATATATATATATATATATATATATATATATATATATATATACACACTATACTACCAAAATTATTGGGACGCCTGCCTTTACACACACATGAACTTTAATGGCATTCCAGTCTTAGTCCGTGGGGTTCAATATTGAGATGGCCCACCCTTTGCAGCTAGAACAGCTTCAACTCTTCTGTGAAGGCTATCCACAAGGTTTAGGAGTGAGTCTATGGGAATCTTTGACCATTCTTCCAGAAGCGCATTTCTGAGGTCAGGCACTGATGGGAACGAGAAGGCCTGACTTGCAGTCTCCGCTCTTATTCATCCCAAAGGTGTTATATCCGGTTGAGGTCAGGACTCTGTGCAGGTCAGTCAAGTTCCTCCACCCCAAACTCGCTCATCCATGTCTCAATGGACCTTGTTTGTGCACTGGTGTGCAGTTATGTTGGAACAGGAAGAGCCAATCCCCAAACTGTTCCCACAAAGTTGGGAGCGTGAAATTGTTCAAGATGTCTTGGTATGCTGACGCCTTAAAAGTTCCCTTCACTGGAACTAAGGGGCCAAGACCAACCCCTGAAAAACAACCCCATGCCATAATCCCCCCTCCACCAAATGATTTGGACCAGTGCACAAAGCAAGGTCCATAAAGGCATGGATAAGTGAGTTTGGGATGGAGGAACTTGACTGGCCTGCAGAGTCCTGACCTCAACCCGATAGAACACCTTTGGGATGAATTAGAGTGGAGAATGCGAGCCAGGCCTTCTTGTCCACATCAGTGCCTGACCTCACAAATGCGCTTCTGGAAGAATGTTCCAACATTCCCCCCAAAAAAACTTTTAAACCTTGTGGGCAGCCTTCTCAGAAGAGTTGAAGCTGTTATAGCTGCAAATGGTGGGCCAACTCAATATTGAACCCTTCGGACTAAGATTAAGATGACATTAAAGTTCATGTGCGTGTAAAGGCAGGCATCCAAAAAGTTTTGGTTATATAGTATAAACTGTATATATATATATATAAATATATATATATATATATATATATATATATGTAGCGTGGTCCTCAATTTAAGGGAAGTGTTTGGGAGGTAGTATGCCCAAACACCTTGATTTGTCAGGGTTTACAACCATTTTATCCACAGGGAGAGTATTGGTGTGCAGTACCCTGTGGCCTACAGGTGGCCCTGCCATGGTAGGCTGGGGTTGAACCACCAGTACAGGGCTGTGCTTTTTGTGTCCCCTCTCGGCAAACGTACGGTGGAGTGGGGCTAACCTGCTGTGCGTGCTGGGAGAGGAGATAAAAAGGGCAGACGCTGCCTGTTCGGGGTTAGTCGGTGGGGTCCTACCCCTGGTTCTTGTTCCAGTCCATCCTGGGCGCCCTAGGCCCAGGGGCGGGTGTTCTCTGTTCCGGTTCCATCCTGGGCACCTTTAGTCCCAGGGTGAGGTACTACTCTGCTGTTCCTGATCGTCCTGGATGCGAGGATTCAGGAGTTGCAGCAAAGGCCTAGGCCCAGCAGTTTTGGCTGGAGCCCGTCGGGGGTCGAGGAGTCTCAGGGTGCCGCCTTGCGAGGGGACCCGTATCTGAGTAGAGGAGGCCGGGTGAGGAACCGTTCCGAAAGACTGATGCGGTAGTCACGGTGAAGGAAAGGGTCCCGGTAACTCTCCGGAGGGATGTATTCTCTCTGGGCCAAGGTCAATTTCACCAGGTCTGTGGTAGCGGCCTTGAGTGTAACGTGAGTGTCATTTGGCTGCTAGTCTTGTTCTAAGTAGACTGTCCATTTGAAGCTGAGTCTGTTCAAGAAGCTGAACAGTGAAGGGACTGAGATTGTGCCTGGACCTTTCCCCACATCTTGTGCTATCCTTTTCTTGCTCCAACCTTTGTTTCTATCAAGAGACTGTTATTTGCTGAAAGAAGAAATAAACTCTCTGTTGGAGTTATAGCAAGTGTGGACATTCTATTCACTGGGGGAAACAAGTACTGTATATACTCGAGTATAAGCCGAGTTTTTCAGCACTTATTTCTGTGCTGAAAATGCCCCCCTCGGCTTATACTTGAGTCACCTTTTTGTGCCTGATCTCCCGGATTTTGGGGACCCGGTACCGGTCGGCCGTAGGTTCCCTGGACCCCAAACTTGGCACACATGTAGCTCCACTCCTCTTCTTCTATAAGTGTGCAAAGTTTGTTGTCCGGAAGACCTACGGCCGGGGAGCACTGATTTTTCAAAGCCGGGCACCCCTTCCATAGACTCCCATGTTAAACAGTAATTTCTACGGTGAATTTGGGGACCCGGTACTGGCCGGTCGTAGGTCCCCTGGACCCAAAACTTGGCACACATGTAGCTGCATTTCTCCTTTACAAGTGTGCAAAGTTTGTTGTCTAGAGGACCTACGGCCGGGGAGCACCGATTTTTCAAATCCAGGCACTCCTTCCATAGACTCCCATGTTAAACGTCAGTCTAGTCATGGGCGCAGTGAGGCATGGGCACAGTGAGGCATGGACACAGTGAGGCATGGACACAGTGAGGCACAGTGAGGCATGCACATGGACACAGTGAGGCAACGTGAGGCACAGTGAGGCATGCAGATGGACACCCTAGGCTTATACTCGAGTCAATAAGTTTTCCCAGTTTTTTGTGGTAAAATTAGGTGCCTCGGCTTATATTCGGTCGGCTTATACTCGAGTATATACGGTACTCAAATCTGTTATCCAGAGGTGAGGAAACCATTCTTTGGCTCAACTGTGAAACGACCCACCAACAACACCGCTCAACCTCTTAATACAGGAGGGTACGGGCTTGTGGCATGGTGTGTCCCTTCATCCTGCGAAGAGCCGAAGAACAAGGCTGGTAAAAGGGGGTCTGTGTGCTACATATATATATAAAAAATCACCTTTACTTCTGCCCTCTTGCTAATTTTCTGAACCCCTATGCTGACATAATCTCCAGGACATATGGGCGTATCCATTTATCAATTTCAATCCCATATTTCTTCCCTCACACTCCTGTTTCTGCAGCTGGGGATATTTTACCCTTACCCTGGCCCTCCACTATTTAACTTTCACCTACTCTGGCAGCAGCAGCTGCAATCCATATTGTGTGGGTTATATTCCCCTGCTTCCAAGAACCAGGCCGCTCTTCTTATATGCCTTCCGGGATGCCCACTCTGTGTGTAATAATCTCAGCTCTGTCCATTACCTTTTTACCTCCAACTCCTTTATCCTACTTTCCATTAATAAAACCTGGAATCAGGAATCTGACTTTGACTCTCCAGTCTCCCTATTTCATGATGGCCTCCACTGGACTTACCCAGACTCAGTGGATGAAAGAGAGGTGGAGTTGGAATCCTTCTATTCCTGCATTTTTTCAAGTTATTTCCATGCACCCATCTCTAATGCCGCGTACACACGATCGGAAATTCCGACAAGAAAAGTTTGATGTGAGCTTTTGGTCGGAAATTACGACTGTGTGTGGGCTCCATCGGACATTTTCTGTTGGAATTTCCGACAACAAAAATTTGAGAGCTGGTTCTCAATTTTTCGGACAAGAAAAGTTCTTGTCGGAAATTCCGATCGTCTGTATGCAATTCCGACGCACAAAAAAACACGCATGCTCTGAATCAATTCGACGCATGCTCGGAATCATTGAACTTAATTTTTCTTGGCTCGTTGTAGTGTTGAACATCACCGCGTTATTGGCGATCGGAATTTCCGACAACATTTGTGTGACAGTGTGTATGCAACACAAGTTTGAGCCAACATTCCGTCTGAAAAAAATACACAGTTTTCTTGTCGGAATTTCCGATCATGTGTACGCGGCATATCTCTCTCTTTTGAAGCTCACAATATTCATCTTTTTTTCTCTGTGGATTGCTGTGATTTATCAGCCTCCCTGACCAGTATCGTGCTTCCACACTACTTTTTCTCCTCTGAAATACCAACTATCATTCTTGGTAACTTTAAAATCTCTGTTAATGCTAACACTCCAGCTACCTCTCAATTTCCCAATCTGACCCATCTCTTGACCTAACACATTGGGGCTGATTTACGAAACGTTTGCGCCATGAGTATCGGCGCATCTGCGTGCGCAATGGCTGTTTTGGTATTTACAAAACATTAGCGCCTGTAGCGCAGCCCTATTTCCCATTTACTATAATGTTGTCGGCGGACGGGAGGAGGCGCTCAGTGCGCCACTATGGACCTGGCGCACGGCATGTTAAACTCTAAATATAAAGAAGCTGGAAGTGAGAATATAATGGGGGTGACCTGGGGTGATGTGAGGAAGTGTAGGGACACCGGCCCAAATAACTAATATGCCCAAAATAGAGTGAGAAAGTAACATTTTCAAAACCAGCCCGTTGCGCCGGCAAGTACGATTAGAGCTGCGGGAGGTTTTTTTGAGCTCAGCGCGGCAATTTTCCTTGTTTTCTTGCGCCAAGACACTGCGCCGGCAAAATCTTAGTAAATGTCAAGTCACATAAATCAATTTGCATAAGTTGAACAGGCGCAGCTCTGAACTTCCCAGTGCGCCAGCAAAATGTCATTTCTAAAGGAAAAAAAAGGCAATTAAAAGCACCCGCGGCTATTAATGAATTGTCGGCTCCCGGCAATATAGAGAAAAGTTATAGAAAGTCTTTGATAACCAAAAAAAAAAGCGTGGGGGTCCCCCCAAATTCCATTACCAGGCCCTTTAGGTCTGGAATGGATATTAAGGGGAACCCCGCTGCAAATTAAAAAAAAAATGACGTGAGGTTCCCCCCAAATATCCATACCAGGCCCTTCAGATCTGGCATGGATTTTAAGGGGAACTCCACCCCAAATTTAAAAAAAAAATGGCGTGGAGCCCCCTAAAAATCACCAGACCCTTATCCAAGCACGTAACCTGGTCGGCCGCAGGGGAAGAGGGGGGGACGAGAGAGTGGCCCCCCTCCCTCCTGAACCGTACCAGGCCACATGCCCTCAACATGGGGAGGATGTCCCCATGTTGATGGGGACAAGGGCCTCATCCCCACAACCCTTGCCCTGGGGTTGTGGGGGTCTGCGGGCGGGGGGCTTATCGGAATCTGGAAGACCCCTTTAACAAAGGGGACCCCCAGATCCCGGCCCCCCCCTATGTGAATTGGTAAGGGGTACATTGTACCCCTACCATTTCACAAAGAAAGTGTAAAAAATTTAAAAAATGACAAGAGCCGGTTTTTGACAATTCCTTTATTAATGTCTTTTATTTTCTTCCATCTTCTTCCTTCTTCTTCTTCTTCCATCTTCTTCTTTTCTCCATTCAGGTTTCTTCCTCTTCATCTTTATCTTCATCCTCATCTTCATCTTTATCTTCATCTTCCTTCTTCCTTCGGTGTTCTTGTCCGCATCTTGCCCCGGCGTCTTCCCTTCTTCTTTCTTCTCCGGCCGCTCCGTTTGAATTGGAGGTTCCCGCTGTACGACGCTTCAGTTCTCCACTTGGTCCGCTGCCACCCGGTGGCTCCGCCCCCCTCTGACACCACGGGGAAAGTCCCAGTGAAATCCATGTGCGTCAGAGGGGGGCGGCGTCACCAGGTGTAAGCGGACCCAGAGGAGAACTGAAGAACTGAAGCGTCGCACAGCGGGAACCTCCAATTCAAACGGAGCGGCCGGAGAAGAAAGAAGAAGGGAAGACGCAGGAGCAAGATGCGGACGAGAAGACCGAAGGAAGAAGGAAGATGAAGATAAAGATGAAGATGAGGATGAAGATAAAGATGAAGAGGAAGAAACCCGAATGGAGAAAAGAAGAAGATGGAAGAAGAAGATGGAAGAAGATGGAAGAAAGGAAAAGACATTAATAAAGGAATTGTCAAAAACCGGCTCTTGTCATTTTTTAAATTTTTTACACTTTCTTTGTGAAAGGGTAGGGGTACATTTGTACCCCATTACCATTTCACACAGGGGGGGGCCGGGATCTGGGGGTCCCCTTTGTTAAAGGGGTCTTCCAGATTCCGATAAGCCCGCTGCCCGCAGACCCCCACAACCACCGGGCAAGGGTTGTGGGGATAAGGCCCTTGTCCCCATCAACATGGGGACATCCTCCCCATGTTGAGGGCATGTGGCCTGGTACGGTTCAGGAGGGAGGGGGGCCGCTCTCTCGTCCCCCCTCTTTTCCTGCGGCCGGCCAGGTTATGTGCTCGGATAAGGGTCTGGTGTGGATTTTTGGGGGGACTCCACGCCATTTTTTTTTTAATTTGGGGTGGAGTTTCCCTTAAAATCCATGCCAGATCTGAAGAGCCTGGTATGGATATTTGGGGCGAACCGCACGTCATTTTTTTTAAAAAATTGCAGCGGGGTTCCCCTTAATATCCATTCCAGACCTGAAGGGCCTGGTAATGGAATTTGGGGGACCCCCACACTTTTTTTTTGTGTTATCAAAGACTTTCAATGACTTTTATCTGTATTGATGGGAACCAGCAATTCATTACAGCTGCAAGGACTTTTAAATGACTATTATTTTACTTTAGAAATGTCATTTTGCTCTCCAACTGTTATAAACATGGAAAACATGTGCTACTTTACAGGCATACTGTAGACACCCCCTGGGTATGATATTTAGGGCCAGTTCACACCGGATGCAGTGCAGTGCGTTTTTTTGATGCATGAAATACGCAAAGAAAGTTGATCACATTAATGCCAATGGCATAGTTCACACCACTGCAGTCCGTTCCAGTGCGTTTCAGAAAGCAAAAAAAAAATTGGTCATGCTGCATTTTTTAGGTACAAAACTGTACTGGACCGCAGTAAAACACATCAAAAACGCAACGGAACGTACCAAAAATGCACTGGAATGCACCGGAACGCATCTAAATGCACCAAAGACGCACTGCAACACACTTGTCCTAAGTGAAAAGAGGGGGAAAAAAACACTGGACTGCATCAAAAACGCATCAAAAATGCACTGGAATGTGTCAAAAATGCGCATGCAGAAAAGCACCTGGAACGCACTAGGGATGAGCTTCGTGTTCGAGTCGAACATACGTTCGACTCGAACATCGGCTGTTCGATCGTTCGACGAAGATCGAACGATTTGGGCCGTTCGCGCCAAATTCGAGTGACGCGAACGGCCCACAATGCACTACGCCATCGCAGTGTCATCCAGGCGCTGTGATTGGCCAAGCATACACTGTGACCCCGCATGCTTGGCCAATCACAGCGCCGGCAGCGAGGAGAGCAATGATTGGCCACAGGCAGGATGCCTGTGGCCAATTATTGCTGAGGGGGTTTAGTACACGCCCCACACTATAAAAGGCCGCCAGCGCGGCGGCCTTGTATAGTGTGTTCCGGAGTAGGGAAAGAGAAGCATAGGCAGGGACAGTGTCATTATTTTTCCTTTACATAATCCTGGATTCCTTGTGTTTAGGGACAGATAAGGATAGGTAGGGAGAGTGTCAGTGACAGTGTGCTATTCTGTGCTAATCCTTGTTTGTAGGGACAGAGAGGTACAGTGAGGGAAAGTGTCAGTGTGCTATTCTGTTCTAAACCAATCTTGCTGAACCATATTTTCAATCCTTGAGTTTAGGGACAGAGAGGTACAGTGAGGGAAAGTGTCAGTGTGCTATTTTGTGCTAAATCTTGTTTGTAGGGACAGAGAGGTACAGTGAGGGAAAGTGTCAGTGTGCTATTCTGTTCTAAACCAATTTTGCTGTTCCATATTTTCAATCCTTGAGTTTAGGGACAGAGAAGGACACTCGTAGAAATTATCAGTGTGCTATTCTGTGCTAAATCTTGTTTGTAGGGAGGGACAAAGTAGGACAGTGAGGGAAAGTGTCAGGGTGCTATTCTGTTCTAAAACTATTTTGCTGAACCATATTTTCAATCCTTGAGTTGAGGGACAGAGAGGTACAGTGAGTGAAACTGACAGTGTGCTATTCTGTTCTAAACCAATTTTGCTGTTCCATATTTTCAATCCTTGAGTTTAGGGACAGAGAAGGACACTCGTAGAAATTATCAGTGTGCTATTCTGTGCTAAATCTTGTTTGTAGGGAGGGACAGAGTAGGACAGTGAGGGAAAGTGTCAGGGTGCTATTCTGTTCTAAAACTATTTTGCTGAACCATATTTTCAATCCTTGAGTTGAGGGACAGAGAGGTACAGTGAGTGAAACTGACAGTGTGCTATTCTGTTCTAAACCAATTTTGCTGTTCCATATTTTCAATCCTTGAGTTGAGGGACAGAGAGGTACAGTGAGTGAAACTGACAGTGTGCTATTCTGTTCTAAACCAATTTTGCTGTTCCATATTTTCAATCCTTGAGTTGAGGGACAGAGAGGTACAGTGAGTGAAACTGACAGTGTGCTATTCTGTTCTAAACCAATTTTGCTGTTCCATATTTTCAATCCTTGAGTTGAGGGACAGAGAGGTACAGTGAGTGAAACTGACAGTGTGCTATTCTGTTCTAAACCAATTTTGCTGTTCCATATTTTCAATCCTTGAGTTGAGGGACAGAGAGGTACAGTGAGTGAAACTGACAGTGTGCTATTCTGTTCTAAACCAATTTTGCTGTTCCATATTTTCAATCCTTGAGTTGAGGGACAGAGAGGTACAGTGAGTGAAACTGACAGTGTGCTATTCTGTTCTAAACCAATTTTGCTGTTCCATATTTTCAATCCTTGAGTTGAGGGACAGAGAGGTACAGTGAGTGAAACTGACAGTGTGCTATTCTGTTCTAAACCAATTTTGCTGTTCCATATTTTCAATCCTTGAGTTGAGGGACAGAGAGGTACAGTGAGTGAAACTGACAGTGTGCTATTCTGTTCTAAACCAATTTTGCTGTTCCATATTTTCAATCCTTGAGTTGAGGGACAGAGAGGTACAGTGAGTGAAACTGACAGTGTGCTATTCTGTTCTAAACCAATTTTGCTGTTCCATATTTTCAATCCTTGAGTTGAGGGACAGAGAGGTACAGTGAGTGAAACTGACAGTGTGCTATTCTGTTCTAAACCAATTTTGATGTTCCATATTTTCAATCCTTGAGTTGAGGGACAGAGAGGTACAGTGAGTGAAACTGACAGTGTGCTATTCTGTTCTAAACCAATTTTGCTATTCCATATTTTCAATCCTTGAGTTGAGGGACAGAGAGGTACAGTGAGTGAAACTGACAGTGTGCTATTCTGTTCTAAACCAATTTTGCTGTTCCATATTTTCAATCCTTGAGTTGAGGGACAGAGAGGTACAGTGAGTGAAACTGACAGTGTGCTATTCTGTTCTAAACCAATTTTGCTGTTCCATATTTTCAATCCTTGAGTTGAGGGACAGAGAGGTACAGTGAGTGAAACTGACAGTGTGCTATTCTGTTCTAAACCAATTTTGCTGTTCCATATTTTCAATCCTTGAGTGGAGGGACAGAGAGGTACAGTGAGTGAAACTGACAGTGTGCTATTCTGTTCTAAACCAATTTTGCTGTTCCATATTTTCAATCCTTGAGTTGAGGGACAGAGAGGTACAGTGAGTGAAACTGACAGTGTGCTATTCTGTTCTAAACCAATTTTGCTGTTCCATATTTTCAATCCTTGAGTTGAGGGACAGAGAGGTACAGTGAGTGAAACTGACAGTGTGCTATTCTGTTCTAAACCAATTTTGCTGTTCCATATTTTCAATCCTTGAGTTGAGGGACAGAGAGGTACAGTGAGTGAAACTGACAGTGTGCTATTCTGTTCTAAACCAATTTTGCTGTTCCATATTTTCAATCCTTGAGTTGAGGGACAGAGAGGTACAGTGAGTGAAACTGACAGTGTGCTATTCTGTTCTAAACCAATTTTGCTGTTCCATATTTTCAATCCTTGAGTTGAGGGACAGAGAGGTACAGTGAGTGAAACTGACAGTGTGCTATTCTGTTCTAAACCAATTTTGCTGTTCCATATTTTCAATCCTTGAGTTGAGGGACAGAGAGGTACAGTGAGTGAAACTGACAGTGTGCTATTCTGTTCTAAACCAAATTTGCTGTTCCATATTTTCAATCCTTGAGTTGAGGGACAGAGAGGTACAGTGAGTGAAACTGACAGTGTGCTATTCTGTTCTAAACCAATTTTGCTGTTCCATATTTTCAATCCTTGAGTTGAGGGACAGAGAGGTACAGTGAGTGAAACTGACAGTGTGCTATTCTGTTCTAAACCAATTTTGCTGTTCCATATTTTCAATCCTTGAGTTGAGGGACAGAGAGGTACAGTGAGTGAAACTGACAGTGTGCTATTCTGTTCTAAACCAATTTTGCTGTTCCATATTTTCAATCCTTGAGTTGAGGGACAGAGAGGTACAGTGAGTGAAACTGACAGTGTGCTATTCTGTTCTAAACCAATTTTGCTGTTCCATATTTTCAATCCTTGAGTTGAGGGACAGAGAGGTACAGTGAGTGAAACTGACAGTGTGCTATTCTGTTCTAAACCAATTTTGCTGTTCCATATTTTCAATCCTTGAGTTGAGGGACAGAGAGGTACAGTGAGTGAAACTGACAGTGTGCTATTCTGTTCTAAACCAATTTTGCTGTTCCATATTTTCAATCCTTGAGTTGAGGGACAGAGAGGTACAGTGAGTGAAACTGACAGTGTGCTATTCTGTTCTAAACCAATTTTGCTGTTCCATATTTTCAATCCTTGAGTTGAGGGACAGAGAGGTACAGTGAGTGAAACTGACAGTGTGCTATTCTGTTCTAAACCAAATTTGCTGTTCCATATTTTCAATCCTTGAGTTGAGGGACAGAGAGGTACAGTGAGTGAAACTGACAGTGTGCTATTCTGTTCTAAACCAATTTTGCTGTTCCATATTTTCAATCCTTGAGTTGAGGGACAGAGAAGGACACTCGTAGAAATTATCAGTGTGCTATTCTGTGCTAAATCTTGTTTGTAGGGAGGGACAGAGTAGGACAGTGAGGGAAAGTGTCAGTGTGCTATTCTGTTCTAAAACTTTTTTGCTGAACCATATTTTCAATCCTTGTGTTTAGGGACAGAGAAGGATAGGCAGGGGACAGTGTCAGTGTCATTGTTGCTAAGCCTCCTGCACAATATACACCTGAAGGTAGCCCTTATTGCTGTTTTTCCCATCTCCTTGCAGGCCATCCATTAAAATGTCTGGAAGGCAACCAAGGAGAGGCAGACAGTCAGGAGGCAAAAAAAGAGGGCAAGCAGGCTCTGTGTCTGGGGGCAACGGTGCTGGTCATGTACGCGGTGCATTGTCATCAGCACATGGCCATGGGACACGCTTGTCCTTGTTTTCGGCAGCTGGACATGTTGAGCCACATCATGCCGAAGACTTGGTAGAGTGGATGACCAAGCCCACCTCATCCTCCTCATCCTCTCTCACCCAGGCTCAGGGTACTGGCAAAGCAGCTGCCAAAGCGTCCTCTTCTCTGGTATCATTATCTTCATTAGTCAATCCTTCCCTAGACCCACCATGCCCTCCTCCTGAGGAGTCCCCCGAACTGTTTGAGCACAGTGTTGGGTACATGCTCCAGGAGGATGCCCAGCGTTTGGAAGGATCTGATGATGATACCCAGCTAGAGGAAGGCAGCAGCGTGAGAGCAGAGAGAGGGGATGCTCAAGAAGGACACCAATCTGGCAGTCATGCTCCAGCAGCTGCAGCATACTGCCAGATTGGCTCCAGTGATGAGGAGGGAGGGGATGATGAGGTCACTGACTCCACGTGGGTGCCTAATAGGAGAGAGGAGAAGGAGGAGGAGGATGAGGAGGAGGCACATCTCCAACGAGGCAGGATGCCCTTGAGTGGCCAGCGTATGGGCAGCACACCGACGGAATCACACCGCAGAGCTCCGCCTGTGCAGGGCACTGCCTCTGCCCGTCATTCAAAAAGTTCTTTGGTGTGGGCCTTTTTTGAGGCGAGTGCATCAGATCGCACAGCTGCTGTTTGCAACATATGTCTCAAGCGTATATCGCGTGGCCAAAACATCAGCCGCTTGGGCACCACATGCTTGATCAGACATATGTTGACCTGCCATGCAGCTCGTTGGCAAGCCTACCTTAAAGACCCACACCAAAGAACAAAGCTGACCTCTTCTTGCACTGCATCAGCTGGGATCTCCAACCCCAGTATACCTTCAGTCCTCTCTGAAACCTGCTCTGAGAGGAATGAAGGTGTAGAATTAGGTGTGTCACAGCCAAGTACTTGCGGGCACTCTGCTAGCAGTACACCGACGTCCGATTCTAGCAGGCAAATTTCCCTGCCCCAGCTGCTGGACCGTTGAAAGAAGTTCACTCCCAGCCATCCACATGCCCAGCGGTTGAATGCTAGCTTGGCTAAATTGCTAGCGCTTCAACTGCTGCCTTTTCAGTTGGTAGACTCGGCCCCCTTCCGTGAGTTTGTGCAATGTGCGGTTCCTCAGTGGCAGGTTCCCAAACGCCACTTTTTCGCACGGAAGGCTATTCCGGCTCTCTACAGGCATGTGGAAGGCAATGTCTTGGCCTCGCTGGACAGGGCGGTCAGCGGTAAGGTGCATATTACCGCTGACTCATGGTCCAGCAGGCATGGACAGGGACGTTACCTTTCTTTCACGGCCCATTGGGTCACTCTTTTGGCAGCTGGGAAGGATGCAGGACAAGGTGCAGTAGTGTTGGAGGTTGTTCCACCGCCACGCCTCCAAAATGCTACTACTGGTTGTGACACACCTCTCTCCTCCACCCCCTCCTCTTCTTCTTCCTCCATGGCCTCTTCCTGTGGTTTGTCCTCGGAACCAGTGGTGCTCCGTAGGCGTTCAAGGGGCTACGCAAGTACGCAGGCAAAAAGATGCCATTCCGTGCTTGCGCTGGTGTGTTTGGGGGACAGGAGCCACACTGGGGCAGAGGTCCTGTCTGCTCTGCAGGGGCAGGCCGAGAGGTGGTTGACGCCACGCCAGATTAAGCCAGGAATGGTGGTTTGCGACAATGGCACCAACCTCCTCTCCGCCCTCCGACAGGGACAACTGACCCATGTGCCCTGTATGGCTCACGTCCTTAACCTGGTGGTGCAGCGGTTCTTGGGCAGGTACCCGGGCTTACAGGATGTCCTGAGGCAGGCCAGGAAAGTCTGTGTGCATTTCCGCAGATCTTATAATGCCAGTGCTCGCCTGGCTGAGCTTCAAAAGGAGTTGAACCTGCCCAAGAACCGCCTTATATGTGACATGCCCACCAGGTGGAACTCAACGTTGGCCATGCTGCAGCGGCTGGACACGCAGCAGAGGGCCATCAATGAGTACCTGTGCGACTACGGCACCAGGACAGGGTCAGGGGAGCTCGGGTTTTTTTCACCACGCCAGTGGGGCATGATCAGGGATGCATGCACTGTCCTGGCACCATTTGAGGAGGCCACGAGGATGGTGAGCAGTGACAGTGCATGCATCAGTGACACTGTACCTCTTGTCCACCTGTTGGAGCACACGCTGCGTGGAATAATGGACAGGGCACTTGAGGCAGAACAGAGGCAGGAAGAGGAGGACTTCCTTGCCTCTCAAGGCCCCCTTTACCCAGACAGTGTTCCTTCTGTCCCACCCATCGCACAGGAAGAGGAGGAGGAGGAGGAGGAGGAGGAGGAGGATTGTGTCAGCATGGAGGTGGAGGCTGGCACTCAGCATCATCAGCAGCAGTCTTTTAGGGATGATTTACAGTCCCAAGAAACCAGTGGACTTGTACGTGGCTGGAAGGAGGTGGCTGCGGATCATGTCGTCCTTAGTGACCCAGAGGACTCCGGACTGAATGCCTCAGCTAACCTACGCTGCATGGCCTCCCTGATCCTGCAAAGTCTGCGGAAGGATCCTCGTATTCTTCGGATCAAGGAGAGGGACCATTACTGGCTGGCCACTCTCCTTGATCCACGGTACAAGGGTAAGGTTGCGGACCTTATCGTACCGTCGCAGAGGGAGCAGAGGATGAGACAACTCCGGGAGGCCTTGCAGAAAGGTCTGTGCAACGCGTTCCCAGAGACTGTGAGGTTACAAACTCCTGGTCCTGGACAACGAGTTGCTGAGGCTTCGGGCAGTCAAAGAAGGAGCGGTGGGGAAGGTGGCCGTCTGACCGATGCGTTCAGACAATTCTTTAGTCCGCAGCCCCAAAGTATGATCGGTTCCAGCAACCATCGCCAGCGTCTGATATACATGGTCCAGGAATACCTAGGGGCAAGGTCAGACTTGGACACCTTCCCCACCGAAAATCCTCTGGCTTACTGGGTCTTGAGGATGGATCACTGGCCAGAGCTTGCACAGTATGCAATTGAGCTACTGGCCTGTCCTGCATCCAGCGTTCTTTCAGAACGCACATTCAGTGCTGCTGGAGGATTTGTCACGGATCACAGGGTGCGCCTGTCCACCGACTCGGTTGATCGACTGACTTTCATCAAGATGAACCAGTCTTGGATCACCACCAGCTACCACACACCAGATGCTGATATAACAGACTAATTGATTTTAAAATGTCACATCCCTTCAAGACTGATGCTGATGCTGAGTGCCTGTGCTGTTATGTTGACTGGCTATCCTCCTCCTCCTCCTCAATGATACGATTAACGATGATAGCTTGGAAGATCATTTTGGTTTATGGGTGACGCCACCAGTGGCTAAGGCCCAATTTTTCAGCCCCTGTTTAACAGGGGTGTGTAATTAAAATTTTTGATGCAATACTTTGCAACAGGCCTCATTGCTGTGCTCCAAGTACAGTATCTGTGAGGGGTTGCAGTGTTGTGCCACCAGTGCCTAAGGCCCAATTTTTCAGCCCCTGTTCAACAGGGGCATGCAATTATAATTATTGATCTAATAATTCACAGCAGGGACCATTGCTGCGCCCACCAAGAGTAACTGTCAGGCCTTACAGTGTTGTGTCAACACCCCCACCACCACCACCACCAAAGGCCCAATTTTTCAGCCCCTGTTTAACAGGGGCGTGTAATTACAATTTTTTATGCAATACTTTGCAACAGGGCTCATTGCTGTGCTCCAAGTACAGTGTCTGTGAGGGGTTGCAGTGTTGTGGCACCTGTGCCTAAGGCCCAATTTTTCTGCCCCTGTTTAACAGTGTTGTGGCACCAGCACCACCATCAAAGGCCCAATTTTTACTACCACTGATCAACAATTATATGTTATTACAATTCCTGATATTATACTTGACAGCAGGGCGTTCCAGCACCCACCAATAATAACTGTGAGTGCTTTCAGTGTTGTGCCAACACCAACACCTAAGGGGCCAATTTCTGCAGAGTATATATGGAAGGTCCCTACTTTCAAACATCCAACTTACAAACTACTACTACTTGCAAACGGAAGAAGACAACAGGAAGTGAGAGGAAATCTACCCCTTGGAAGGAAAATTCTCTCCTTTAAGAATTAATATGGGAGAAAGGTGTCTCCTCTCTACTGATGCTTTATCACCAATCCTTGTTTCAATAAAAACACCACATTTCAAAAACAGTTGTCATTGGGACGCAAAGTGAGGTGAAATGTTCTGAACAGGGGCACAGACAGCAAAAAAAATGGGACAGGGGTGATAACCGTTCCCTATGTTTTACAAAAAGCTAAAAAAAAGGAATTTTCCATGGAGCTCCACTTAAACAATGCAGCTGTTCAAAATTATAAACAGATTCTACATAAGAACAAACCTACAGTCCCTGTCTTGTATGCACCGCCTGTATACGGCTGTTCAGAGTATATAGGTCCTTTTTTATTTTGTGTGCAGGGTTCCCCTTAATATCCATACAAGACCCAAAGGGGCTGGTAATTGGCTGGGGTGGGGGGGGGGGGGGTTGATGGGGTAGCTATGCCATTTTTCCTAAAGATTTTCATCCATATTACCGGGACCAGACATTGCATTAAAGCCGCAAGCAGTTTTAAATGACTTTTTTCCCTTTAGAAATGTTATTTTGTGCAGGGACAGTTCTAAACACGGGAAACACGTGGCACTTCACAGGCATACTTTAGACACCCCCCAGGTACAATATTTAAAGGAATATTTGACTTTTTTTTTTTCACTTTATGCATCATTAAAATGACTGCTCCCGGAAAACGTCCGTTTTTAAAACTTCTTTTTGCATTGATACATGTCCCCTGGTGCAGAAGCCGGGTTCCCAAACTCTGTTTCGGACAATAACATGGATAATAGTCGTTATAATTAGCACTTTAGAATCCGAACGTTCGTATCCATTGTATTTAATAGGGTTCTAATGTTCGTGCGAACTTTAGGTCCGTTCGCGGGTTCTGGTGCGAACCGAACCCGGGGGTGTTCGGCTCATCACTAGAACGCACCCAGACTGCGTTTCTATAGTGTGAACTAGGGCCAGTTCACACCATAGAAACGCAATCCGGATGTGTTCCAGGTGCTTTTCTGTATGCACGTTTTTCATGCGTTCCAGTGCATTTTTGGTAAGTTTTTGATGCAGTCCAGTGCTTTTTTTTCACCCCTCTTTTGTATTAACCATAGATAAGGACAAGTGTGTTCCAGTGCGTTTTTGGTGCATTTAGGTGTGTTCCTGTGCATTCCAGTGCATTTATGATGCGTTTTGCTGCATTCCAGTACAGTCCAGTGCAGGTAAAATGCAGCATGTTCTACTTTTTTGGTGGAACTGGAACGCACTGGAACAAACACTGCCATTTAGAACCATATAACCAACTTTCCATGCATTTTGGATGCATAAAAAACGCAATGCACTGCATGTGGTGTGAAATGGCCCTTAAGCAATTTGGCATATTTAAAGGCACTTCTCCTTGTTTTGTTTTTGGTGTTTTCCAAATTGGTGACATTGATATATGTCCCTTAGGGTGGGACCTGGGCCCCCATTTTAAGGCCAATAACTAGAAGATAAGCCAGGCAAGTGGGGACTAGCAAAATTAACAAGTCAGTTCCCATAGACTGCAATGGTATTTGTTGGTGGGGGGGAGGGGTGATTGTCCCATCTCTAATTTTGTAGCATGCTGGATGATGTGCTTAATTTTGGATGGGGGGAGGGGGGGTTATTTTTGCTAGCTGCATTGGTGTTGTTCTGCACATGCCCAGCCAGTTAGTTTTTTTTGTGTGCTTTTTGTGTGTGAACAGCGCCTGGATATTTCTGGGCATGCTCACTCAGAGAGTGTTTTTATGGGTTAGTAATTGAAGGACATCCTTAACAGGTGTAGCCACTTTGAATTTCAGTCTCTACATTGGGAGAACTTGCATTTTGCGTGTTTCATGGACTGTGCATGTGTTTTCAATTGCCTCATTAGCACACAAACATATGTTATATAAAGCTCACAGGGAGCATTCGTTCGCCTGCCCTGAGAAGAGGCAAGTGTGTGTGTGTGTGTGTGTGTGTGTGTGTGTGTGTGTGTGTGTGTGTGTGTGGGGGGGGGGTAAAAGGTACATGTTGGTGTCCTTATCGAGTTTGTAACACATGCATTTTATTTGTTATGTCTTTGCAAAACAGGTGATTGGTTAACTTTTGTGGATTGTATTTTTTTGTGTGGGGAAATTGTTCCCCTGAAATAATTCTGATGTTGTTAATGTTTGTCGTTTGTTCACTTTGATTTAATTGTCTGTGCTGCATTTTTTTGGGCCAAATATTTCTCAAGATGTTGAGTCTGTAACTGTTTTAAATTGACCATGTTTTTTATTTTGCCTTCCCTTTTGTTTTGTTGACCAATAAAATTTGATGCAAAGTTTTGATGTTTGTTTTGTGTTTTCTTTGCAACAAATGTGACAGCTGATTGGCATGTCAAAACAAAACAGGTGTGATTTGTCTACCCTGGTGCCTTCATGCTAGCATATGCATGTATTGTGTGCTGCCATGGAGCGTCACCAGGAAATGAAAAATACAGAGCGGTAAGTATTCAATTTCGTTTTTACTGCAGTGGTTCTCAGCTTTAGTCCTCAAGTACCCCCAACAGGACATGTTTTGTGAATTTATCTCATGGAGAATTGCTGTCCAAAAATCAAAACCATTGACTGTGATTTAAAGCACATGTGCAAGATGAAGGAAAACCTGCAAACATGTCCTGTTGGGGGTACTTGAGAAGCACTGATTTAGAGCACTGCACTTAAAAATAGCTCAAGGCCATACAATTCTAATTTTGGGCATTTTGAGGGAAAAAAAGTAAGTGTTAGAACCGCTGTGTGTGTGTTTTTTTTTTTTTTTGTAGTTTGGCCTTTGTGTCTCCTTTTCTTAAAATTGGCTTCACTTCCTGTCACACAGCTAAACAGGAAGTGAAGGTAAAACCCTACCAATGTCTTTTCTTGGGGACACACAGATCAATCTAACTAGTGTCCCCATTAAGCAAATTGTACTCTAGCACTTTGTTGTGTACACCCCAAATCATTGTATAGTTTGGGGTTTAGTAAAGACAAATCCACTCTGCAGTAAAAGTGTAGCTGCTGAAAATCTGAGGGAAAGTACTGGTGATTGGATGTTACAATCATGTAAAAGCAAAGATGGTGTTTGTTTTTTTTTGCTTGCATGTCCCCCTCAGATATACAGCAAGTGCACTTGTAGTGCAAAGTAGATTTGCCTTTAGTAAATAAACCCCAAAGTCCAAACTACCTAATAATTTGTGGTGTACCCCGCAATATGCTGGAGTGCAATGTGCATAATGGGGAAAGTATTTAGACTGACCTGTGTGCCCCAAGGAAAGACATTGGGAGGGATTTTCCCTCACTTCCTGTGTGGTTATGTGACAGGAAGTGAATTATTTGGAAGGATAAAGTGGCCAAATTATTTAGTTTAACTTTTCAAAGACTCATTCCTAAGTTGAATTGTGATGCATGTCAATGGCCCATTTAGACCCTCTTTAATCACTTGAGATCAGCGCTATAACTGATCGACGGCCACAGCATGGTCCTCAATTGCCGGGAGTCCGTCAATAAACGTCCTCCCCTTTGCGCGCGCTGTGGTCACAGAGTCACTGAGACTCGGGTGATGACAGATCCGAGTAAGGGGCCGATCCCTGCCCTTTACCATGTGATCAGCTGTCAGCAAATGACAGCTGATCACGTGATGTAAACAAAAGCTGGGTAATGGTTTTTGTTTTCTCCTTGTGCTGACAGCGTGAGCATAAAAAAAAAGGCAATCACCGGCTTATGTGCAAGGGACATCGGGCCCGAAGAGGACGAGGCAATTCTGCATCATCTGTGACAATTAGTAGCCCCTGCCAGTGCCACCTATCAATGCCCACCACTGGTGCCAATCAGTGCCACCTAGCAGTGCTGCCTATCAGTGCCCATCACTGCCAACTATCATTGCCACCTAGCAGTGCCACTTCTCACTGCCCACCAGTGCCAACTAGCAATGCCACCTCTCAGTGCCCACCCTTGCCACCTTATCGGTGCCCATCAGTGCATTCTCATCAGTGTACATCAAGAAAAATTACCTTTTTTAAAAATATTAACCAGTTTCCTACCGCCCACCGTCAAATGACATCCTTGCAGGCATCATTCAGATATCATTCTTTTCAGCCGGCGATTCTGTGCACAATAAAAATGATCATAGTGGCAGTTCCGCCGCTTGATCGTTCTTATAGGCGGCGGGAGGGGACGTCCCCCCCCCCTCTTGCCGCCATCCGGGGCTTCTCTGGGCTCTCCCGTGCCATCTTGGGCTCGGAGAACGATTTGGAGATGACTGGTCACCAGTCATCTCTATGACCGTCGGAGGCCCGGGCGCGACGTTATGACATCACGCCGTGTTCCTGTATGTTAACCAAGCCGTGATCTCGGCTGTCAGCATGAGATTGGTGATTTTTTTTTACCAATATCATGCTTTCCAGCCTGGAGGAGAGATGTGGGGTCTTATTGACCCCGCATCTCTCCATAAAGAGGACCTGTCACACACATTCCTATTACAAGGGATGTTTACATTCCTTGTAATAGGAATAAAAGTGATCCAAAAAAAAAAAAAGTTAAAAAAAGAGTAAGAAATACAAAAAAGTAAAAAAACAAAATAAAAAAAATAAGCAAAAATAAGAAAAAACGCCCATGTCCCCGGTAGCTCGCGCTCAGAAGCGAACACACACGTAAGTCCCGCCCACATATGTAAACGCCGTTAAAACCACACATGTGAGTTATTGCTGCGTGCGTTAGAACGAGTGCAACAATTCTAGCACTAGACCTCCTCTGTAATGCCAAAATGGTAACGTGTAAAAAAATTTAAAGCATCGCCTAGGGAGATTTTTAATTACTGAAGTTTGGTGTCATTCCATGAGTGTGCGCAATTTTAAAGCGTGACGTGTTAGGTATCTATTTACTCAGCATAACAACATCTTTCACATCATACCAAAAAATTGGCCTAACTTTACTGTTTTGTAATATTTGTAGCAAAAAAAAGGCGCTTGAAAATTTATTGCGCAAATACCGAGCGAGATAAAAATTTGCAATGACCGCCATCTTATTCCCTAGGGTGTCTGCTCCAAAAACATATATAATGTTTGGTGTTTTGAAGTAATTTTATAGCCATAAATTTATGATTTTTACATGAAGGAGAGAAGTGCCAGAATAGGCCCAGTGCTGAAGTGGTTAAAATATCCATTTATTTATTTTTTAAACTCTGTCTTTTGTATTTATAGGGAAAAAAAAACACAAAGGTGATCAAATAGCACCAAAAGCAAGCTCTATTTGTGTGCCAACAAATAATAGGATTTTTTACTCACCGTAAAATCCTTTTCTCTGAGTCCATGGACCGACACAGCTTCTCTATTGACAAAGTGGGTATTATCCGTTAATTAGGAGTGACTAGGCAGAAAAACTTGTAAAAAGTGTTGCATCACACCTTCTACAGTACCGCCCAGGGGGCGGACCCTCTGGGTATACCCTCTCAGTCTGCATCTTCGCAGATCAGTTCGTCAAAAAGCAGTACAAACTTAAAAGGAGGGGTGGGTGCTGTGTCGGTCCATGGACTCAGAGAAAAGGATTTTACGGTGAGTAAAAAATCCTATTTACTCTTTCGTCCATGGACCGACACAGCTTCTCTATTGACAAAGTGGGACGTCCCAAAGCAGTGTCAGAGAAAAAACGAGGGGTGGTAACAGCATAAAAATAAACTTCACCCCAAACACAAAACAGCACTCCTCCAACGGAGGAGTTGCAACTCTAAACAGCCGCTTGCAAAACCTTGCGGCCAAAAGAGGCATCCGAAGATGCACCTACATCAATTTTGTAGAATTTTGTGAAAGTGTGTGCGGACGACCAAGTCGCCGCTTTACATAATTGGGAAACAGACGCTTGATGTCGGAAAGCCCAAGAGGCACCTATTGCCCTGGTCGAATGCGCCGTGACAGGAAAGGGGGGCGCCTGACCCTTTAAGGCGTAAGCCTGGATTACTATCTGTCGGATCCACCTAGAGATGGTGGCCGATGAGACTGCTTGGCCCTTCTTGGGACCAGCCACCGAAACAAACAGTGAGTCTGACTTCCGGAACAGGGAAGTAGCAGATAGGTATACTCTCAAAGCTCGGACAACGTCCAAGGAATGCAACGCCGACTCCTTAGGATTCGACGGCTGAGGACACAAGGATGGAAGTACAATGTCTTTGTTGAGATGAAAAGCCGAAACGACTTTCGGAAGAAAGGAAGGCTGCGGCCGCAGCACCACCTTATCCTTGTGGAAAATCAAATAGGGAGCCTTGCAGGACAAGGCTGCCAGCTCAGAGACTCGTCTAACTGACGTAACAGCCACCAAAAAGACCACTTTCTGAGAAAGTGTCAACAGGGGAATATCTCTAATATTCTCAAACGGTGCCTTCTGAAGCACCGAGAGGACCAGGTTCAAGTCCCACGGAGGTAACGGGGGACGGACCGGAGGGGCCACATGTCGGACCCCCTGCACAAATGTACTCACGAGAGAGTGAGTCGCCAGGGGTCGCTGAAAAAAGACAGCCAGGGCAGATATCTGTCCCTTAAATCGTACTTAGGGCAAGCCCTTGGTCCACCCCATGCTGTAAAAACAGCAGGATTCTGGAAACCAAATAGGTACGCGGATGCCATTTAATTTCCTCACACATGGAGATGTAGGCCCTCCAAGTGCGGTGATAGACCTTCCTAGAGGACGGTTTTCGAGCACTTCTCATAGTAGAGATTACTGAGTCTGACAGGCCCCGGTCTCTCAGTACCTGGTTCTCAACAGCCATGCCGTTAAAGCCAATGACTGTAAAGCAGGTTGGAATATGGGACCTTGCGATAGCAGGTCCTTCCGTAGTGGTAGGCGCCAGGGGACGTCTGCTACCAGACGTACTAGATCAGCGTACCAAGGACGCTGAGGCCAATCTGGAGCGATTAGGATCATTGGAATTCCCTCTGCTTCCACTCTGCGGAGCAGAAGAGGAAGAAGCCTTAAGGGAGGGAAGGCATAGATTAGCCGATACTGACCCCACGATGCTACCAACGCGTCCGTTGCGTCTGCCCATGGGTCTCTTGACCGGGCCACAAATCTCAATACCTTCCGATTGAGTCGGGAAGCCAGAAGATCTACGTCTGGTGTGCCCCATCTTTGGCAGAGGAGTTGGAACACCTCCGGGTGTAAGGACCCTTCTCCCTGGTCCAGCATCTGGCGGCTCAGGTAGTCCGCCTGCCAGTTTTCCACACCCGGAATGTACACGGCCGACAGTGCCGGTACGCTCCTCTCTGCCCACTTCAGGATGCGAGCGATCTCCGATGCTGCAGCTGAGCTTCTTGTTCCTCCTTGATGATTGACATATGCCACTGCTGTGGCGTTGTCTGACTGGATCTTGACTGGACGCCCTTGCAGCCTCTGAGACCATTTGAAGAGGCACAGCCTGATCGCCCGGATTTCCAGGACATTGATCGGCAGGAGGGCTTCCTCTGGGGTCCAGCGACCTTGCGCCGACTGAACACCCCAGACTCCCCCCCAACCTGTAAGGCTGGCGTCCGTCGTGATCACTATCCAGTAAACCGGAAGAAATGACTTCCCGGCCATTAGAGCCGGTGCTGTCAGCCACCATACCAGGGATCTCCTGACTATGTGGCTCACTCGGATTTGATAATCCAGAGATGATGGACATCTGTTCCATCTGGACAGAACTTCCTTCTGTAACACGCGAGTGTGGTATTGAGCATATGGAACCGCCTCGAAGGAGGCTACGCTGAGGCCCAACACTCGCATGCAAAAAACGGAGTGATGACCTATTCCTGGAAGTCAGCTGCCGTACTGCAGCCCGGAGGGTCTGCAACTTCTCCACAGGCAGGAATACCTTTGCCTCTGAAGAATCCAGAATCAACCCCAGGTACCCTAGGCGTTGAGTGGGCACCAATACTGACTTTTGTGTGTTTAGTATCCAACCACAGTCTCGAAGAGTCTGACAGGTAATGGACACGCTTACCTCTAATTCTGAGCTTGAAGGGGCCTTCAGCAGAAGGTCGTATAAGTAGCCTGTGATAGCGATACCCCGCTGTCTTAGAAGTGCCAGAATCGGAGCGAGCACCTTGGTGAACGTCCTGGGTGCTGAGGCAAGGCCCAACGGGAGGGCCACCAACTGGTAGTGGTCCTTCCCGATAGCAAATCGCAGAAACCTCTGGTGTCTGGAGTATATGGGGACATGCAGGTATGCGTCCTTGATGTCCAAGGAGGCCAGAAAGTCCCCCGGATGGAGAGCCGTGACTACAGATCGAACTGACTCCATCCGAAAACTTTGTACCTTCACAAAGCAATTGAGGGCTCTGAGATCCAAGCTTGGACGAACCCCCTCCTTCTTCGGCACAATGAACAGATTTGAGTAAAAACCCCGTTCCAGTTTTGGAACTGGAATAACTACCCCGCGTTCCAGTAGACCCTGGACCGCCCCATACAGGGCCTCCCGACGGGTCGGTAGTAGCTGGAGATTGGAGGTGTTGAATCTGTCCGGTGGACAAGAGAGAAACTCTATCTTGTAGCCTGAGGAGATTACTTCGCAAACCCACCTATCGGAGATTAGTGCTGTCCACTGAGTCGCGAATTTGCGAAGACGTCTCCCCACCCGAGAGCTGGGTGGGGGTGGACCTTCATGCGGACGCAAATTTGTCCGCAGGCTTATTGGGTATGCGGGACCAGGGACGCTTTTGTCCTTGGGCAGGCACTTTATCGGCCTGGGGTCTTTTCCCTGTCGCCCTAGGGGGACGAAAAACCACTTGTGTGCAGTAAAGGAGGGCCCTTGCCCTTGGCGTGGCCCCTTATCCTTGCTAATTTGGGGAAGCAAAGTGCTTTTACTTCCTGTGGCATCCTTGATGATGTCATCCAGAGAAGCCCCAAAAAGTCTGTCGCCCTCAAAAGGCAGATCCAACAGGGCTTTCTTGGAAGTCTGGTCCGCAGACCAGCCTTTTAGCCAGATCAGGCGGCGTATTGCTACTGCATAAACCAAAGTTTTAGACAGCAGGGGAATAGTATTCATGTCTGACTCGCAGACAAACCTAAGGCCCTGGACCAACAGGTCGGCCAATGTTATCTCATCAGGAGGATCATCTCGCTCCTTAACCCCTGGAATAGCAATCTTGCCCATTCAGTAAGTGTGTGAGACACTAGGGCCCCCGCCAATGCCGGGCGTACTGCCGAGCCTACCACTGAGGATAGGTAGCAAGCGAGTGCTTCAGCCTTCTTATCCACAGGGTCCTTGAAAACAGGAGCCCCTTCTACAGGAATTGTGGTGGCTCTATTAAGTCTGGACACCGGAGCGTCCACTATAGGGGGGAGAGGTCCATTTCTTCAGAAAACTCTCCTCAAAAGGGGTACCGTACCGCAAACCTCTTTGGGGCTGTAAAGACCCTCAGTGGGTTCTCCCATTCCTTGTATAAGAGTTTATCAAAAGACACACAAGGGAACACCTTAGCAGTGCGGGCAGGTCTATGAAACCCAAGTGGACCGGAGTCTCTGCTGCTTCTGCAGTATTTTCCAATTTTAGCATATCCCGCACTGCAGTAATAAGGTCAGATACCAAAGCCGTCTCGCGTACTGACCTGGACTTTGAGTCATTCTCACTGTCCGGTCACGGTCTGCAGTCTCTGATGCGTCAGAATCTGGGCCCCGAGCCGTAGTTGGACCTGGTTCTGCACCAGAATTATCCCCAGAAGCTTGCAGGGGATGGGGCGTTTACTACCCCCTGTATTCCCGTGTGCTGCTTCCACCCTGGCAGCAAACGCCTCTAGGATTGCAGTCATAGCGTTCATAGACACCTCAGGGGCACCAGCTGCTAAATCTGGTGTTTCAGGGGAGAAGACATCTGGCTCAGATGCCATGCTGACCACACGCTGACACTCACAGGGCTCCAGGCAAGATATCAATAGGCCACCCTCCTGTGCTGCAGAGAGGCCGGGTCACCCAGAGGACTCACCACCCTGGATAGGTACTGCTATGCTGCGCCTGTGATGCTGTCCCTCTGCTGCTGTGTCAGTCTGCTTCTTTTATCAGCACTTCCTGTGTGAATTTTCGCGCCAGTGTAATGCACCCTAGAGGCCGGAGGCTCTCGAAAAATGGTTGCCAAAAACGTCTGTATGGAAGATAATGTGGGCTCTAAGAAAATGGCCGCCGACAGAAGATAGAGGTCAAGCAGCCATAGCCACAAAAAGATGGCCGCCGAACGGCAATATCTGCATACAGGGTGTACAAACATGGCCGCCGATCAGCTGATAGGGGCCAGTGGGTGTGACCGAACCACAGGAAGATGGCCGCCGGGCAGTCACAAGAGGCCAAACTTGGCATGGACCACCTCAAAATGGCCGCCGACAGCATGGAGGAGGAAGGACACAAACACAGGTAAGAAAAAATGACATTTCTTTTAAATGTTAGTTACAGCCAGCCCCGCTCCAGTGGGACCCCCTAGGTGACCCCCAGCACCCAGCAACCTTTAGCTAGAAGCCCAGGGAGGAGGGAAAGGCAGGGAGAGAGGGAAGAGAGGGGCCACAACCACTTACTTGATCTCTCCAGGAATGTCCAGCTAAATCACCCAGCCGAGGCAGGGGAGTTTTACTTACCTATCCTGCATGTATTCTGCTGGAAGACATTCCAAACAGATCATCGTCCGCGCACGGAAGGTGACTGTTGGCCAGGCATGCTGTGATTGGACCCAGAAGGGATGATCATATGTATGCCCTGGAGCATGACGCTCACCGGACAGGCTGCTGCGACTCGGCCGTAAGGTCAGCCGAAGCTGAGCGGTCCGATGCAAGCCTTGGAGCGTAAGCTCACCGGCCAGGCTGCTGCGACTCGGCCGTAAGGTCAGCCGAAGCTGAGCGGTCCGATGCAGGCCCTGGAGCGTAAGCTCACCGGCCACCCGTGGAGCGACGGGCATGTCGTGGAAAACCCAGCGCGTAGCTAGGGTCGGCACACGCTCGATGGCCGAAACTGGGGAGACTACAAGGATCGAGGATCCAGCCTGTCACCCAGTCGGCAGTTGATCAAAGATCGCAGGAAACAACAAATGTAGCAAAAAAAATAAAAATATATATATCTTTTTTCCCCGGACCAATGGGCCCGAAGGGAGCCATGTCCTACTCCTTGCTAGACAGAAAAAAACTGATCTGCGAAGATGCAGACTGAGAGGGTATACCCAGAGGGTCCGCCCCCTGGGCGGTACTGTAGAAGGTGTGATGCAACACTTTTTACAAGTTTTTCTGCCTAGTCACTCCTAATTAACGGATAATACCCACTTTGTCAATAGAGAAGCTGTGTCGGTCCATGGACGAAAGAGTAAATACATTTTCATTGGGTTACAGTGTTGTATGAGCGCGCAATTGTCATTGAAAGTGCATCAGCGCTGAAATGTGAAACTTGGTCTGGGCAGTGCGCAAGTGGTTAATATAAGGCTACATGCACACGGACGTTTTTCAAGCCGCTTGTTTGAGCGTTTTTTGCAGCTTAAAAACATATCTCCATGTTAGTCTATGGCCTCATGGCCACCATGGCGTTTTTGAGCTGTAAATGGCATAGGCGTTTTTAGGCCCCATGTAGACGGGACGCTGGTGCAAAGTGTTCAGAACTAAGGTTGAAAGTGGCGTTTAGAAAGGTGCACTTTGTGGCGTTTGCATGCCGTGTTTTACCACATTTGCGTGTATATGATAAGGAGCCGCCCTCAGCTCCAAAAACAGTATTATTTACGATTTTAGCTATTTTGTGAGACCAGAGTGATATCAGCAGCTGAGAGCAGCAGTGTAGTTGTATTTAGCGTGTCACTTGCCACATCACTTGCCACAAGTTGTGGATTGTCCACTTGCCACGTCAGCTGCCCCAAGTTGTGGATTGTCCACAATGCAATGGAAGCAATTTCATTTTTTATATATATATATATATATATATATATATATATATATATATGGTTTTTCCTCATTTGCCATAAATTTGGAGTTTATCAATGTAAAAAAATAGGTCACCTTTAAAAACGCTTCTAAACTAAAATGCGGCTAAACGCTGGTACCGCGTCTGAAACGTGGAAATCTTTGGCGTCTGAAGGCATTTTTAGGCTTTGTGAAAAACGATTTTAAACGCAACTGCAGATTTTTTTGGCCAGGCCAAAAACAGTGTTTTGGATGTAATAGAATTCAATGGACCCGCATCCAAAATGCAAGTACTGCAATTTTGCGGCGATTTTTTGTTTTACCTGTTTATAGCTGGTTGTTAAAGGAAATGTTAAAAAAAAAAAAATGCCGGTTCAAAAAAAAAAAAAAAAATAATAGAAAAAAAACAGCGTGGGGTCCCCCCCCCCCAGGTCCATACCAGGCCCTTGGGTCTAGTATGGATTCAAAGGGGACCCCCCCAAATAAAAAAAATGGCGTGGGGGTCCCCCCAGAGTCCATACCAGGCCCTTCAGGTCTGGCATGTATTTTAAGGGGAACCCCGCGCCAAAAACAAAAAAAAATAGCGTGGGGTCTCCTAAAAATACACACCAGACCCTTTATCCGAGCACTCAACCTGGCAGGCCGCAGGGGAAGAGGGGGGGACGAGAGAGTGGCCCCCCTCCCTCCTGAACTGTACCAGGCCGCGTGCCCTCAACATGGGGGGTTTGGTGCTTCGGGGCAGGGGGGGCGACCTGCGGCCCCCCCACCCCAAAGCACCCTGCCCCCATGTTGATGGGGACAAGGGCCTCTTCCCGACAACCCTGGCCGTTGGTTGTCGGGGTCTGCGGGCGGGGGGCTTATCGGAATCTGGGAGCCCCCTTTAATAAGGGGGACCCCAGATACCTGCCCCCCACCCTATGTGAATGAGTATGGGGTACATCGTACCCCTACCCATTCACCTGGTGGCAAAATAAGTCAATAAAAAAGACAACACAGGTTTGAAAAGTAATTTATTGGGCAGCTCCGGGGGGTCTTCTTCCAACTTCGGGGGTCTTTCTGCCGGGCGCCCCGCTATCTTCTGCCAGCTCTTTTGCTAGCGGGGTCCCGGGCTTCCTCGCCGTCCTCTTCTGACTTCGGGGGTCTCTTGTTCTGTTCTCCGGTTCTTCTCCCGCTCTCCGGTGCCTTCTCCACGATCTCCGGTTCTTTCTGCCTTCTGCCGGGCGCCCCGCTATCTTCTTCCAGCTCTTTTGCTAGCAGGGGCCGGTCTTCTTCGTTGCCTTCTTCCCTCTTCTCTTCGCCCGATGTTGCCTCGTCGCTGTCCACCGCTACAATGCTCTGTCCGAGCAGCGGTGCCACTTATATTGGCATGGGGCGTGGTCACCGGCTGATGCCACCGCTGACCCTGCCCCCGTTTCACGTCACAGTCCCATCATTCCCCGGGACTGTGACATCATATGGGGGCGGGGTCAGCGGTGGCACCAGACGGTGACCACGCCCCATGCCAATAAAAGTGGCACCGCTGCTCGGACAGAGCATTGTAGCGGTGGACAGCGACGAGGCAACATCGGGCGAAGAGAAGAGGGAAGAAGGCGACAAAGAAGACTTGCCCCCGCTAGCAAAAGAGCTGGAAGAAGATAGCGGGGCGCCCGGCAGAAGGCAGAAAGAACCGGAGATCGTGGAGAAGACACCGGAGAGCGGGAGAAGAACCGGAGATCGTGGAGAAGGCACCGGAGAGCGGGAGAAGAACCGGAGATCGTGGAGAAGGCACTGGAGAGCGGGAGAAGACGGCGAGGAAGCCCGGGACCCCCGCTAGCAAAAGAGCTGGCAGAAGATAGCAGGGCGCCCGGCAGAAAGACCCCCGAAGTCGGAAGAAGACGGCGAGGAAGCCCGGGACCCCCGCTAGCAAAAGAGCTGGCAGAAGATAGCGGGGCGCCCGGCAGAAAGACCCCTGAAGTCGGAAGAAGCCGGAGCTGCCCAATAAATTACTTTTCAAACCTGTGTTGTCTTTTTTATTGACTTATTTTGCCACCAGGTGAATGGGTAGGGGTACGATGTACCCCATACTCATTCACATAGGGTGGGGGGCCGGCATCTGGGGCCCACTTTTTAAAGGGGGCTCCCGGATTCCGAAAAGCCCCCCGCCCGCATACCCCGACAACCAACGGCCAGGGTTGTCGGGAAGAGGCCCTTGTCCCCATCAACATGGGGGCAGGGTGCTTTGGGGTGGGGGGGCCGCAGGTCGCCCCCCTGCCCCGAAGCACCAAACCCCCCATGTTGAGGGCATGCGGCCTGGTACGGTTCAGGAGGGAGGGGGGCGCTCTCTCGTCCCCCCCTTTTCCCCTGCCAGGTTGCGTGCTCAGATAAGGGTCTGGTTTGGATTTTGAGGGGACCCCCACGCCGCTTTTCGGCTTAGGGGGTTCACCTTAAAATCCAGACCAGACCTAAGGGTCTGGTTTGGATTTTGGGGGGACCTCCACGCCGTTTTTCGGCCTAGGGGGTTCACCTTAAAATCCAGACCAGACCTAAGGGCCTGGTATGCTCCTGGAGGGGAACCCATGCTGTTTTTTTCATTAAAATTTGGCCTGGAGTTCCCCTTCATGATTCATACCAAACATGGGACAACGAGGCTGCCGAGGACCAGCGTGATGACATCGCACTGGAGACATTCTTTGCCGGCTAGTCGCCTCTAGGACACGACTTGAGCGGCTGCTTCACGCTCAGATCGTGTTCAAGTCGCCTCGCAAAGTCGCGCTGTCCCTGTGTCAGCCGGCACACGAGTCGCCCCGCGAGTGGGATCCGCTTCATCCGACTTCCCGGGCGACCTCTATTCAAATCAATGGGCTCCCATAGGGAACCATTCATTTTCAATAGAGCGCCGCTGACATTTGGATTTACTATAACAGTGCGCCGCTGTGCGCCGCTGGTTCCTGCGCCCAGTGAAGGAGTTATCTGGCGCACCAATTAAGGTTAGAACCAGCGCAGCGCACTGTTATTAGTAAATCAGCCCCATTGTGTATATATGTCTACTCATTATGAAAGTTATATTTGCTGCCATACTTTGTTACGGACATCTGCAACCATATTGCAGTGGGTCTCTGAGACTGCAACTAATGTTGGAATTTAATACCCTGTTTGTTTTCAGTATTTTATTTACCACTTCTATCTGCTAAGCCTACCTGGAATTATTGCACACTGCACCTGGTGGCAGTATTGGATTAAGGCTCATATTGGTTGGATTTTTACTACCACATCTAACTATTACTGGTTTATATGATTGTTTCTTAGGCCAATCAACATTGGACTATTGCTTATTTTTGCACATTGCATTAACGCACTTAGCACTTTTATTAACCAGGGGTAGCCCCTGCACCAAGAAGCACCCCTCAGTGATACTGCACTGCTGTTGCACATCGACACTTTACCATTGAATATTAAGTCACTGTTTTTAATTTAATATTATTGTTCCATCCCCTTAATTAGGGATATAACACTTTGGATATACCATCACCTCACTTGGGCAGCGCCATTCACCCCACCAATAGAATACACTACTTATTATGATGGTAGCACCCTTGATCTTGAATTCTACTGCCTCTATACTTTTGTCTAACACCCCTTTTCCTCTTTCTGCTTGGAAACATATAACACACTTTCTCTGTCCTCAATACCTTAGCCCTCCAACCAGCAAACAGTTACCTATAGAAAGCTTCAATACTTAAAGAGGAAGTAAACCCCCCCCCTCCCCCCGAAAAAACTGGATAAAATAAGACCCTGCAAGAGAAAGGCATAATGAGCTTGTATGCATAGCATACTAGCTCATTATGTGGCACTTACCTGAAATCGAAGCCCCCAAAGTCCTCCTTGTTCCCCTCCGCCGCCGCTGCCATGTCTCCTTGGAGCTTCTTCCTGGTATCGCCGCTCCGGCGCTGTGATTGGCCTGAGCGGCGATGACGTCAAACGCATGCGCGCGGGGCCGGCATTCGCCCATTCAGAAAACCTGCGATCCCGGCATGTCCCATTTATTATGCCGGGACACTCAGTGCGCCTACGCCGTTGTCTATGGCACGCATGCGCCGTAGACATCGGTGCAGTGTTATCTGGAAATATCTCCTTAACCGTTGTGAGGGGGTTAACTCGGTAGCGGGTGTGTGTGACCCCCTGGTTGGGCTCCCCACACAAAAACAGGGCCAGCAGACGGAGGTTGTGGTTTTCAAAATCAAAAGGTGCGGTTTATTTCTCTATGTACAGTGACAAAAACACAGCAAAGCCAAAAAGAAACAAACAAAATAAATCCTGGTCAACTTGACCTCTGACTAAACTTACAGGTTTCCTAACTAACGACTGGGATCAGCCTAGTGCTGTCCTAGTCCCTGGTTTTAAATGTCCAAGCAAAATATAGCCACACAGGCTTTCTCTCACCGCACAGGGGTTCACTCTCCCTAGACAGTCCACACAGGTCTGCTTCCAGGCATGAGCTAACATCTAATGAATCTGGGCTTTCTTATAGAGGCCTAAATGAGCTGACAAGGTTCAGCTGGACTCATCAACTCCCTGTCTGCACGACGCCCAGCCCTCTCCCTAGAGGTATGAGTCATCCATGAGCCCACTAGTCTCAGCTGGGCTTATACAACTCTCCACCTAGCTGTATAAGTCGGCGTAAAGCCTGAATCTGGGCGAAATATATCTACCCCCCTGGATGCAACCAGGTGACTTTACCTTCCTGCTGTCACATACCCCCCCCTCTTGTTTTAACCTCGGGGTTGGAACACCAGCAATCAGGCATTCATGTACTCGAGACAAAGCATCCACATTCCCCATTTGAACGCCAGGGCGATGCTTTACTGTGAAGTTGAATTCCTGGAGGGCCAGGAACCACCTATTCACTCTTCTATTTGTTTCCTTGTTTTGAGCCATCCACTTTAACGGAGCGTGATCCGTAACCATGTCAAAATGCCTACCTAGCAGGTAGTACCGAAGGGAATCTAGAGCCCACTTCACCGCTAAACACTCCTTTTCAACGGTGGCGTAATTTACCTCATGGGACTTCAACTTCCTGCTGAGGTAAATGACTGGGTGCTCTTCCCCGTTCCAGACCTGGGACAATACTGCTCCTAACCCCACATCTGACGCATCACTTTGTACGACAAAGTCTCTAGAGAAGTCGGGTGAGTACAACACTGGCTGGCTACATAAGGCTTGTTTCAAGAACTGGAATGCTGCCTCAGCCTCGGGGGTCCATTTAATCATGACCGACCCTTTCCCCTTCGTCAGGTTGGTTAGGGGCACAGCCTTAGAAGCAAAGTGGGGAATGAATCGCCGATAATACCCAGCGATTCCCAGAAAGGCTCGTACCTGCTTCTTGCTGTTGGGACGTGGCCAACTCTGGATGGCCTCGACTTTGTTGAGTTGGGGTTTTATTACTCCCCTCCCAATGGTGTACCCAAGATATTTGGCCTCCTCCTGCCCAATGGTACACTTCTTGGGGTTAGCCGTAAACCCTGCTTCCCGAACAGAGTCCAGGACTGCTTGCACTTTTGGCAGATGTGAGGCCCAATCTGTGCTATGGACAATTACATCATCCAGGTAAGCCGCAGCATACTTCCGATGGGGCCTCAGCATCTGGTCCATTTTCCGCTGGAATGTGGCCGGCGCATTCTGTAACCCGAACGGCATTCTTTTATATTGGAACGCCCCGTCTGGGGTTACAAATGCGGTTTTCTCTTTGGCCGACTTGGCCAGGGGGATTTGCCAATACCCTTTTGTGAGGTCAAGAGTCGTCATGTATCGGGCTGTTCCCAGCCGGTCGATCAACTCATCTATACGTGGCATGGGGTAGGTGTCAAATTTTGTAACTTTGTTCAACTGACGAAAATCGTTACAAAATCGCCAGCTCCCATCCGGTTTAGGCACCAACACAATGGGACTAGACCAATCACTTTGGGACTCCTCTATCACCCCTAAGTTCAGCATTTTCTGTACTTCCTCCCGTATTGCCTCCCGTCGGGCCTCTGGGATCCGATAGGGTTTTAACTTCACCCTTTCACCGGGCGGGGTAATAATGTCATGCTCTACCCCAGATGTTTGTCCCGGCAGCTCAGAGAATACCTCCTTGTTGCGAAGCACAAACTCCTTAACCTCCTGTTGTTGGGGTTGTGACAAGGTGGCTGCGATTCCAACCTCAGGAATCACGCAACCAGTTTGAGCTGGTGACCAAGTGTCTGCGACTAGGGACTCTCTATCCCTCCAGGCTTTCAACAGATTAACGTGATAGATCTGTTCGGGCTTTCGCCTTCCTGGTTGTCTGACCTTGTAATTCACTTCGCTCACTTTTTCCATTATCTCGTAGGGGCCTTGCCATTTGGCAAGGAATTTACTTTCAACCGTAGGGACAAGTACCAATATCCTATCCCCCGGGGAAAAGGTACGGGTCTTGGCTCCACGGTTGTACACTCTCTGCTGTGCCAACTGCGCTTGGGCCAAATGTTCCTTCACGATGGGCATTACCTGTGCAATTCGATCTTGCATCAGGGCGACATGCTCAATCACACTCCTGTGGGGAGAACTCTCACTTTCCCAAGTTTCCTTGGCAATATCCAACAGCCCTCTTGGGTGTCTCCCATACAGTAACTCAAAGGGGGAGAATCCCGTAGAGGATTGGGGCACCTCCCTAATAGCAAACATCAAATAAGGAAGTAGACAGTCCCAATCCCTTCCATCTCTATCCACCACTTTCTTCAACATTTGTTTTAGGGTTTTGTTGAATCTTTCAACCAGCCCATCGGTTTGGGGGTGATACACAGATGTACGCAATTGCGTCACTTTGAACAATTTACACAGCTCTTTCATAACCCGGGACATAAAGGGTGTACCTTGGTCCGTAAGCAGTTCTTTACAAATACCCACCCGGCTAAAAACAAGAGATAGCTCTTTGGCTATGGTTTTGGCCGAGGTATTTCTGAGAGGGATCGCTTCTGGATAACGGGTGGCATAGTCCATTATAACCAATATGTACTGGTGCCCCCTAGCGGACTTGATTATAGGACCTACCAAATCCATTGCGATTCTCTCAAACGGGACCTCAATGATGGGTAGAGGGACCAGCGGGCTACGGAAATGTGGCATCGGGGCCGACCTCTGACACACAGGGCAGGAGGAACAATAATTTTCTATGTCCTTCATCACCCCAGGCCAATAGAATCTCTGTAATACCCTCTCTCGGGTTTTCTCTGTCCCCAGATGACCTCCAAGAATGTGCCCATGGGCCAACTCCAACACCAACTTCCTGTAAGGTTTGGGCACCACAAGCTGCTCAACGGTTTCTTCTGCCCTTTTTGCCACCCGATACAGTAGGTCCTTCTCTACGCTGAAGTATGGGTAAGTGCCGGTATTATCTGGGTTCACTAACTCGCCATCTATTTTCACTACGTTTTCCCGTGCCTTTATTAGGGCGGGGTCTTTCAACTGTTCTGTGGCAAAGTTTTCCCTGTGAACCTCAAGATCAGAAAACTCCACAGACGGTAGGTTTTCGTCTGAGGAGGTGGGCTCCTCTCCAGTTTCTTGAGTCTCCCCTGCCAATACTGACAAGGGAAATTCCGGAGAGTCCTCACCACTCTCAGGGGAGTTCTGGCTATCACATTCCTGGTACATAGGGGCACCAGTGGGGGGCTCAGGATCATCCCACAGTTCCCAGAACTTCGGAAAATCCCTTCCCACAATGGCATCATGCGGTAATTGAGATACTAACCCCACTGGATGAGAGAGGGTACCTTTGGGGGTCTTGAAACACACTGTAGTCACTGGATACTCTCGGGTGTCCCCATGCACACAAATAACAGCTACCTTGCTATTCCCAGAGACCTCTGTTTTAACTAATTCAGCCTTTATCAGGGTCACAAGGCTACCTGAATCCAGCAATACCACAACATTTCTACCATTAATACACATTTTGCATAAATGTTTCTCAGTTCCCCGAATGGCAGTGCATGCGACTGTCGCACACAGCGACTGATGTCTGTCCGTCAGAAAGTCACACTGCATGGGTTCCTCCACAACCGGGCAATTGGCTGCAATATGTCCCGCTTGCCGGCAGCGGTAGCAAACGATCCTTCTTGCGGCCTCTTGAGCCGCTGAT